>CM047492.1:47017297-48217297 GCA_026122505.1 Aldabrachelys gigantea
AACCATCAGCAACTCAACCAAGTAGGTGCCCATGCAGGCCAATTTGATGACTTGTAGGATATCACAGTGGAAATTGTCCAAGATGTTTGGACCGCAGAAAGACAGATGGAGGATCAATGCAATCTGAACAGCAGAGTGAGCCAATCCACCCAGCCATGCCCCTGCCACCAGCCCCATGCACACATCACGGTTCATGACAGTCAAGTAACACAGTTTACTTGACTGTCATGAACTGGTTTATAGATGGCTACGTACCGATCAGCAGCCATCACCACAAGGACAACAACCATAGCACCGGCGATTAAGTGGAAGAAGAACATCTGGAGGATGCACTCGTTGAACGAGATAGTTCTGCGCTGGGAAAGGAGACCCAACAGCAATTTTGGAGCATTGACTGATGAGTCACTAACATCTAGGAAAGCCAAGTTGGCCAGCAGGAAGTACATGGGGGTGTGGAGCCGGCGGCTGGTGATCACAGTGGTGATGATGGTGAACTTTCCCAACCAGGTTGTCAGGTAGACTATGAAGAAATCAATGAAGAGGCATTGCTGCAGCTCAGCATTCTGGGTGAGGCCCAAGAGAACAAATTCTATCACTGTGGAGCTAAGGTTCTGCTGTTCCATTTACTAGCTTCAAAACATGTCTAGAGAGGCAACTGTAATAATTAGTATGAAGAAGTTCTTATTATTCTCTTCTTGAATTATTAGTATTAAGTCAATATTAATGCCTCTTGACAGACACTTTGTTTAATAATTATCTTAGTTTACTAAATTCAGTCATCCTCAGTGCAGGACATCCCTGCTATAGCAGACCCTGTGAACTACACCAGTTGTCATCCTGAGTTTGGGGATCATTGGGAGTGAAAAGGAGCAGCCTACCTATGAAATCAAACCTTTGCTTAACTGTTAGGATAGAAATATTCAAGCCTGTCTGGCCTATACTTTAAGAATTTAGATGTATTCTTATCACTTAACTATTTATAGAGATATTAAAGAAAGAATCAAAATCATTGTCTGTCTGTGTAAGGGCCTTCTCTCACTGTGACAGTCTGAGGCCTTCTTTAGTAAATTGAAATAAGGCAATCTGGGGCTATTAGGAAGGTGATCCGATCTATTACCTCCAGAGAAAGGGAAGAGCCTAAAACATGTAAAAGGAAATTTAGTTTGATAGTTTTCTGTCTGGTAAGAACTCACTTATCAATAGACACAGCTGGAGAACCCTTATATCTGTATAGATGTAGCTGTGAAATCCTCACTTCTGTATTGTTTTTTATGTTTATTTGCATGGTCTGTATCTGTTTCTGTAATTGTTTCTGTCTGGTGTATAATTAATTTTGCTGGGTGTAAACTAATTAAGGTGGTGGGATATAATTGGTTAAATAACCGTGTTGCAAGATGTTAGAATTGGTTAGATACATTTTAGTAGAAAGATTGGTTAAGGTATAGCTAAAAATATTACTATATAAATTAGGAGCAAACAAGAAGTAAGTTGGGATTCGAAAATAAGGAAAAAGGAACTTGGATTCAAGTTTGCTGGAAGTTCACCCCAATAAACATCGAATTGTTTGCACCTCAATGTGAGGGTCATAAGAAATTGTCAGGCACTCATGACAAACAGAATGCTCTTCCCATATCCATATGTGGCAAGGAAGTCCAACGTAGTTCCTGGTTAAAACTGAAGAAGGGTTGGAATGGAAAACTGGAAAGCCACTTATTTAGAGGATTCACATGCCCAGTGTGTGCCCTCGGTTACAAGAAGAGAAGGAATTAACTGTAATTGTCTTTAGAAGCAATTGCATGTGCTCACCGCATCTGAAATAAATCCAGTCACTGTATTAGGTGCCCATGGATTCTGGTGCATAATTTTAAGCACCTGAATTTGAAAGCTGTGAACACAAAAAGATTTCTGTCTATGCACCCCTGTTTAAATATTCAAAACTGCTGTGGGATTGTGGATTCTGAGTTCCCATTAACATATTTGAAAATCTCTAATACAGATTTAAAAAAATGTTTCCAATAAAACACATCTATGAAATAGTCAATATATCTTCCAAGGTGGCCTGTTGGTGAATCCAATTCAAGTATTTGGGAAGAAGTTTCTCTGAAATGGCTTCTCCACTAAGGCTGGGGGGCATTGCTCAGCAAACCCCTTTCCAGTGACTCAGTGGGGATATGATAGAGTTTTATAAAATCATGACTGGTGTGGAGAAAGTAAATAAGGAAGTGTTATTTATTCCTTCCCATAAAACAAGAACAGGGGTCACTAAATGAAATTAGTAGGCATCAGATTTAAAACAAACAAAAAATATTTTTCACACAATGCACAGTGATCCTGTGGAACTCCTTGCCAGAGGATGTTGCAAAGGCCAAGATTATAATAAAGTTAAAAAAGAGCTAGATACATTTATGGAGGATAGGTCCATCAATGGTTATTAGCCAGAATTGGCAGGGATGGTCTCCCTAGCCTCTTTTTGCCAGAAGCTGGGAATGGGTGACGGGATGGATCACCTGATGTTTACCTGTCCTGTTTATTCCCTCTGGGGCATGTGGCATTGGTCACTGTTGGAAGACAGGATACTGGGCTAGATGGACCTTTGGTCTGACAAAGTTTGGCTGTTCTTATGTTCTTACATTCTTATGTATAGTGCACAGATCTCTGCCTAGCAAGGCTTTTGTTCTGTCTGCTGGCAAAGACCATGGGATCTGGGACACATTGTCCTGCACTGAGGAACCAGAGCACTTTCTCTGCAGACTTCAGGGATCTGGAAACATTTTACAGCCCCTGCTGTTGCTCTACAGTGAAGAAGGTGTATTTGTTTGGGGCTGAACTTGGGATGCCAGGGCCAGATCCTGCAGCCCTTTCTCAACATTCTGGCAGCAGTCAGTGGCAGTGCAGTCTGCATTCCCATGTTGCAGGAATGGGACCCATGCAACTGGATAATCTCTTACATAGATATAGCCTTGTGGCGTGAGCCATAGGTTCATGTGACCACAATATTTGTATTACTTACCTATTTTGACTGATAAAAGAACCCAAACTGTAGGTCTGTGCCCAGTATAGTAAGAACACACGTAAAATACATTGACTTGGTCCACCAAATACTAAGCAATTTATCCAGCACAATGTTCTTCTTCCTTCAGCAAACAATTTTCCCATTAAGCAACTGTAATTTTCCCCCATTAAGCAAACGGCAATTTTTTCTCCATCAATGAGCTAGCACATTCTCTTTCTTCAACCAGCCATATTTTTCTGCCCTTCACTACCCCTACTCCACCTTCCAAAAATCACATATTTTCCCTCCCCCACCTATCTTCCGCCTCATTTAAAATCTATACAATTCCCCCAATCAACACTAGCCTTCTTTCTTTTTCAATGACGAGAACATGCCCCATTCACCAACTATAACATTCTGCCTCCTCAGCCAACAAAACCTCCACATAATTCTTCCCAGTGGTATCATGTCCTGTATTCATGTCTTCAAGGAAAGCTTTGGAGAATAGCTTAAGCCACAGTTCACATCCTGAAGTTTAACAGACTTGGGCTGTGGGTTCAGAAAGCATTCACTGTCGATGAACCAGCATTGGTTTACTCAGTTGTCTCAGCAGATTATGGTTCTCCTGGTGTCTAAAGGAGAGGAGAGGAGAGGCACTGCACTTTCATGTTTCTAATGATTGCAACTTCTGGAAATGCTAACAGTGTTTGGCCAGAAAGTTGCTCTGTTAGGTGGTGAATGAACATGAGTATTTACTGAAATATATAGCAACAAACAAAGCTTGTAAGTAGAGCTGGGCAAAATGTAGGATTTCTGATTCATGGGAAATACTGCCATTTGAAAATTTCACTCTAACCAGAAACTCTGAATAAAAAAACATTATTTATTTTTATTATTTTTTTAAAAAATTATCAACACACAGTGTCTCAGAAACAAAATTTGCTTCCCTGCACTAAGGTATCTGCTGAGTGAAACTGACAATCTTGTCAATTTGAGAACTGCTATTAGCCTATCAGCAGCTGTGACTGACAAGATTGTCAGTTTCACTCAGTGGTTGCGTGGGGCTTAGGGACTGCTGTTCAGGGACAGGCCAACCATGGAACTGTTCCAGACTAGGGAGTCTGGAAACCCTCTGGTTCCTGGCCCAGGACAGTCTGCATGGAAAGGTTACCCCAGAGCCATGGACTCTGGGATTCCAGGCTCCCAGCTTCATGCCATGGAATCTGGAAGCCCTCAGACCCCACTCTTGAGCCAGGGTTCTTGGGTTTCTAGAATGAAGAACTAAGAGTTGAGCTCCCATTCTAGCCAGGCAACCCCAACTGTGATCTCTGATCCAGGGATAAAAAGTAAAAGAAAGTCAGGGAGTAGGGATCCTCTAGCAGGAGATGAAGAGAGGAGACCCAGGGCCAGAGACAACTTTTGAAGAAGCTCTCCAGAGCAGCCAGAGGGGAGGCCTGGCTTGAGTGACCTGCACTGCAGAACAGGAACAGAATCCATCAGCATGAGTTAGGAGCCCAGGAGGGGCATAATGGCCTGGTGAGTCTGGATGAAGGCAACCCGGAGATTCTAGCTTTGAGACAACTCTTATTCTGTGTTAATAAACCAGTCCCCAGAAGGGGTGAGTAATTTAAATGCATCAATTGTAGGAAATGGATTAACCGGGGAAACAAAATTATTCAGGTGGTGACAGTTCTGATACCAATTTAGACCTAGTCCTAGCCCTAATCGCATAAAGGATGAGTTTTAAAATATAAATCGTCAGTGTAACGACTCATGTTTTTAAAGTTAAGCATTTTCTAAAGGCGTTTGCTGGATCAAGGCCTTAGTGCAAAACATTCAAAGGAAGTGAGCTATGGATTAATAATTATGAGGGTTGAGAGCAGATTCTCAGCTGGTGTAAGTTCTCAAACTCAATTGATTTCGGTGGAGCAATGAAAATTTAAACCAGTTGAGGATTGACACCTTCATATTTAATGAACCCTGGTGTGATAATTCCGTGTATCCACTCAAGGAAGAGAAATAGTGCATGTTAAAAAGGTTGCCAGTGAAAAAGACTCAAACACCAGTTACTTATGATGAGCTGCTTGTAAATGATCTGCAGAGTAAGATAATCATACATATTCTTGGTAAATAATGTTTAATAATGAATCCTTATAGACAGACACGAAGAGGAAATGAGTTACAATAATTGGCATTATTTATCTATCTATTGAGTGATCTCTCTCTCAAATCACATATTATGCTTTTGTCCCTCATATATGAATTGTATAAATCTATGCACAAAGATGGGTATTCTAATACTAATGATAGGCCTGGATTGTGAGATCCTTTCTTATCTTGGATATGACTAGTTTTACAATGTATGATGAATAAAATACTAAGTTGTGACACAGCAGGGAGTGAAGAGTATTGACCTGGGGATTGTCTGGATTGGGGATAGAAGATGTTCCTTGAGGGAAGACACCTGAGCATGTAACATGAGGGCCCAGGAAGGGGTTGGGGCCAGGTGACCCCTTCTGCCCTAGAAACTAGAAAAAGGATGCAGGAGAAACCAGGGGGAGTGGGAGTGAGACGGCTGGAAGGGGTGTCACTTTACAGCTGGCTGGGAAAATGGAAGGATCCCCAGGACTGGAGTCTAAGCTCCCTGCTCCCCAAAATGACTTGACTGAGGTCTTCTCGTTGTACCTACAAGCTCTGTTTGGGACTGTGTTCCTGTCATGCAATAAACCTTCAATTTTATTGGCTGGCTAAGAGTCACGGTAAATCACAGGAATTGGGGGTGCAGGGCCCTGACTCCCCCACTCTCCGTGACACAGGTCAGTGTCTGTGATGGTACTTTTTCACTTAAACCAATATTATAAAAATATGACACCAGACAAATTACTCATACCAGTATTTATTAGAGAGAGAAGGTGGACCTTATGCACAGCTTATCTCCAGACCTGAAGAAGAGCTCTGTATATGTTTGAAATCTTGTCTCTCTTCCCTGCAGAACTTGGTCGAATAAACAATATTACCTCAGCTACCGCATCTCTCTAATATTTGGTGACCCACATGGCTGCAAAAACACTGCGTACACCAGTGTTTATGTCACTATTGAATTTAGGCTTGTGTCTCTGAGCCAGTATCAAACCAGCAATGTTGATGAAGCTACTCTGCATTAGCAAAGGATTAGCTGAGATGTGGAAAACATCGAGGAGTCCTTGTGGCACCTTTGAGACTAACACAATTATTTGGGCATTAGCTTTCATGGTCTATAATCCACTTCATCAGATGCATGGAGTGAAAAATATGGTAGGCTGTATATTTATACCTGTCTACTATATTTTTCACTCCATGCATCTGATGAAGTGGGTTTTAGCCCACAAAAGCTTACTCCCATATAAATTTGTTAGTCTCTAAGGTGCCACAAAAACTCCTCATTCTTTTTGCTGATACAGACTAACACAGATATCCCTCTGAAACCTGAGATGGGGAATTTACTCATGCATCTCTGTTGCACTCACATTCTCCCGGCCACCATTACCCGGATCTTTGTGTGTATTGGCTATTGGCCAAATCCTGATACATTTGAAGTGAGTGGCTTAGTCCCAGTGATTTAAAAAGGATCAAAACTGGACTCATTATCCTACCTGATTGTCTTTAAGAAATACTTCACAGCTTCCTCTTCAACAAACAAACAAACAAACAAACTTTTTCCCACCATAGCACACATGACACACCATGGATTGATTTATTTAGGATTACAATAATGAAAAGATGTTTACCTAAGGCTCTTGGTTTCCTAACACATCATTAGAAGTATGATGATATCCCAGCCCTATTCATATAATTATTTCAACAGAAACTCAACCATGCAGACACTTCTTGTGCACACTTTTATCATTGTGGAAAGAAAACTTTCAGCTTGCTCAGAAAACCTCATCAAACACATGACATATGGGCACTCCTGATAGGTAACAAAACGTCGGCAATGCTGTCTAAGTGAACATTTATCATCTTCTGAGTCATTCCCACCTTAAAAAAACTTCAAACAAAGAAAGAAATCAACTCTCCAAAAAAAAAAAACCTCCCAAAAAACAAAATACCCCCACAGAGACAGAGACAGAGGCAAAAAACAAACAGGTACTGCACTGATACTGCAATCCAATTTTTACTCCAAAAAAGAAGAGACAGACGCTCCCTGAGGTCCACTGAGGACTTTGATATGGCTAATGATTTTATGTAGAAGGTGCTAACATAACATGGTGATCGGTGGCAGTACACAATCCTGTGATAGACAGATATACAGGCAAACAGATAGATAATGATATTATTTACATTGGCATGCATTAACATTAGGTCCATTGACTTAAGTGGTGTTTTAATTTTTGCAAGTGAAAATTCCCGTTTTTGCATTAAGGGATGGCAAACCATGTTCTCGTGGAGACAATTATTTCATCATTTGATTACATTTATAAGGAAATATAGAAGGAAATTAAAATCAAAAGAGAAAGATGGACATTTATTTGGTCATAAATAACCTCTGCCCAATCAGTTTCCTCAGGGCAGCTTTGATCTCCTTGTTCCTCATGCTGTAGATAATTGGATTCAGCATTGGAGGTACCATGGAATAGAAAACATCCACCATGAGATCCAGACGTGATATGGACCTGGAGTTGGGTTTCAGGTAGGCAATGATGCCAGTGAAAACAAACAAAGAGACAACAGTGATGTGAGGCAGGCAGGTGGAGAAGGCTTTATGGCGGCCCTGCTCAGAGGGGATTCTCAGCACAGTTTTCAAGATCTGAACATATGACACAATTATTAAAACAAAGCAGCTTAAGACTAAGCATGCACTAAAGGCAATAACCCCACTTTCACTGAGGTCTGAGTCAGAACAGGCCAACTTGAGTAGCTGAGGGATGTCACAGAAGAACTGATCCACCACATTTCCTCCACAGAAGGATATTGCAAATGTGTTCCCAGTGTGCAGAGCAGAGTAAAGAATACCACTGATCCAGGCACTGGCAGCCATTTGTATACAAGCTCCCCTGTTCATCACTCTCTCATAGTGCAGTGGTTGGCAGATGGCAACATATCGATCATATGCCATGACAGTCAGGATGCCGAGACCAGCCAAACCAAGGAACATGAGAAGAAAGACTTGGGCGACACATCCAGAATAAGAAATCACCCTGGTATTCATGAGGGAATTGGCCATGGATTTGGGGATGGTGACAGAGATAAATCCAAGGTCCAGAATAGACAGATTCATCAGGAAGAAGTACAAGGGGGTGTGAAGATGGTGACTGAGGAATATAGCTGTGATTATGAGAAGGTTCCCGATAAGGCCTGCCAGATAAAGCACCAGAAACATCACAGAGTGCAAAATCTGCAGCTCCCGAATATCAGAGAATCCCAGGAGAATGAATTCTGTAATGGTGGTTCGGTTGGACATTTTCTTCCTCAGCACTTCGTGTGATGGCTGTGGAGGGAAGGAGAAGGTCCATAGTCAGGATTCAAGTGTCAGAGAGAATGGCCTTGATTCTCTTCTGAGTAATGTCCCACAATCCCCTATTAAATGTGCACAGCACTCCTCCCATACTTCCATTGACTAGGAGCAGGGAGTGCTCCTCACTGCTGATGATCAGAGCACTAGAGAGAGAAGGTCAGTGAGGTAATAGCTGCTATTATATCAGCTTCCGTGGGTGAGAGAGAAAAGCTTTCAAGCCTCACATACTACCTCACCAGCCTTGTCTATTTAATATTCTGGGACCAACATGGCTACAAGTACCACATATAATCAGACCACTACTCAGCTGTGTTATTGCACTAGTGTCAATTAGCATAACTCCCTTAAAATCCATGGGGCTGCATCAGTTTGCACCATCTGGGGATCTGGCTTAAGACGTCACTTGAACAAATGCATTAAAGACTGGAACAAATTGCAAAAATCCCCCACAGATCAAGCAAAGATGGCCCCTCATCTCTGTCAGACAACACATGAAAAACTTAAGCATAAAACTAAAGTACTAGAACCCCAAGACAGCCCAATTCCCACTTTCTAGGAGAATATGACAGATTTGCTGAGCATCCTAAGTGCTAGCTTGTCTGTAACAATTCCTCCCCAAATTCTGTTTATAGGTGACCTGCCACTTGGTTACAAATTGATTAATATCAAGTATCAGAGGAGTAGCCGTATTAGTCTGGATCTGTAAAAGCAGCCACATCTGTTATTCTATAAGGTGCCACAGGACACTTTGCTGCTTTTACAAATTGATTAATGGCATCAATCCCAGCAGCACTCCCATCTCTGAGTAAAGATGGGCTAGAAACATTGCATAGTTGCTAGTTTGTGTCGTTTCCCTCTGTGACTTTATGTCTGGTCTGTGCGGGTCAGAGGCAGTCAGGAAACTTGGCTTTTGTTCTTTTCTCTGCCAGGGACCTGCTGTGTGACCTTGGGACAGTCACTTCCTCTCCTCAGTCCTCTGTTTCTCCCTCCCTCCTTTTCTCTGACTTTTTTTTTATGATCTCTAAAGGCCATCGGCTGTGTCTTATCATGTATCTGCACTGTGAACCCATTTACAGACTCTGTGCTCAGCTGGCAGCAGTGTTACACACGGGATATGATGATAGACTAGGAAGTCTGGGTTCCTGTCCAATTGATCACCAGGGGGTTCACCTACATAGCAGAGGGGAATAGCTTCCCAGCTCCAATAGATGGACATGGGCTAGCTCTGCTCAAGTTACTGCACAAAACATATCCATGTAGCCAGAGGTAGCCTGGGCACCAACTCAAGCTTCATCCAACTACGATCATACAGAGCTTAGGCAGGCTTGTATTGAGGTGGCTAGACAGAACTGCTCCCTGTGCTAGCCCCATCTACTCTGCTATGAGCTAGTGAAGTCTGCCTACCTGATTTGGAAGCATGCCCCCAGCTGTGGTGTAGATATGCCTTTAGTGTCCTTGGGCAAAGTCCAAATAGACAGCCTGCCACTGCTCGATTCAACCCAGACTCTGAGTTTCAAGGCTCTAGTATGTCTGTTAGGTACAGCCCATATTCCCTGGGTGTCAGCTCTGCTGTTTATTCAGTTCTGTCATCCTGCGGTTATGTCTTTGAAACAGAAATAAAAATGGATGTAACAGAATGACAGTGCTTTTTTTTTTGTTATATTTTTTTATAATCAGAGATATATCTATTGCCTAGAGACAGAAGGGACCTAGAAAGGTCATCAAGTCCAGACCCCTGCCTTCACTGGTAGGACTAAGTACTATCTTTTCCTCCAGATCCCTAAGTAGCTCCCTCCAGAATAGAACTCACAACCCTGGGTTTAGTAGGCCAATGCTCAAACCACCAAGCTATTCCTCACTGGATAATACTAAGGCTTCCCACCCTGGTCAATAATGTCCTGCTTAAAATGTTAAAGAAAATTTGTGCCTTCAGTTAAAAATTTTTCATGGAAAGTATTTATCTATCTAAAAGCTGATTTTTTTTTCCTCTCGGGAGGGGGAGATTTTGGTTGGAATTTTTGAGTTTTCATTAGAGAATGATTAGTTCTTTGTTGCAAAAATCTCAATGTTTGAAAATTTGGGGGACTTCTATAAAAAGATAACATTTTCTAATGAAGAAAAAAGACAATAGCAAACTTACTATGTTGGTTTTTGGATAGCATTTCCCAACTTGCAAGCATTTGATCCTGTAGTGCTAGAAATTATTGGCCACTATCTATCTATCTATCTCTATGCAGAACTCCATAGAGTCTCTTTGTCTCTCTCATTAACCCATGACTGCATTATCCAGCACTGATTTTCATGTTCTGTCACTGGATTTCTGAGTTGCTGGGTCTCTCTGCAGTTCCAAGCAGACAGGGATCCACTCCACAGATAGGCACTTCCTGCTCCACTCCTGGGGCAGGCTTGGCTGAGAAGAGAAGGATTAAATAGGATCAGGGACTGAAAGTCCCTCCCAGCTGTACCGCTTGACATGGCTACAGCCCAGGAAGTCCCTGCTCTGGGGCTAAATAGCTGAATGATGTCTCCAGGGTTATGAGCCCAGCAATGATCTCACCTCTGAACAAACCACCCTGACAAAATACTCTAACTGACTGCACAGAGGGAGAACACAGCCCAGCCTGGATCTTACACAATGGCAACATCTCTGGAAGGACCCTTGGCTAAAAAACAAGGCAGGGATGAGGCCAAAGAGTGTCCCAAGATATTTGCCAAATCAAATATATATTTATAGCACAGAAAGGTGACCTACAATATCTTAGAGTATAGTGGCACCAGAAGCTCAGCTGGCCTGGAATTGCCTCTTCTTTCATTCATGCTGCATAATTACTTCTAGAGGGAACAGAGGGTTTTTTTGTTTTGTTTTTTCCCCTGCATTGGGTCAGCAACTCTTGGGATGCAGCCGGCAGAGGAACCCACAGCTCAGGCTGCCCTGTCTGCTTGAAATTGATCACTAAGAAGTAGCTAGAGGCAAACATTAAAAAAGAAGGGTCATGTTCTGAGTTGATGTAAATTAAGACAGTTCCATTGATTTCAGAGTAGCTAGAGCTGGTTACGCGAATGATGGCCTGGCCCTATGGCCGATTTATATCAGCTGAGGGTTTGGCCTGTCAGAGTTCAGTTTGTTTAGCTGGGATTATGGATGTCTTTTAAAAGACCATTTTGTGTGTGGTGGGGGATAGGGCCGGTCTGGAGACTGAAGTTACAACAGGGTCTCCTGAGGACCACCACCCTCTCCTCTCCTTCTATGGCCTGTCTAGGGCTCATCATTCATCCTGGAGGTGGCCACAGGCTGGGAGCTGGTGGATGGTCCTCAGTGTGCCATGTCCTTGTGCAGGTGATGGAGCTATATCACTGATATAGCCAACAGGAGATGGACCACACATGGCCAGGAATGGGCTAAACAGCCTATAGCCCTGGGTAGAGAGGAGTCTGGTTGCAGCTCTGGTCTGGTTCTAAGTCCTGTGCTTGGACCACGCTCCAGATAAACCTTCCATAAATTAAGGCCCAAGCTGAACAACAACCAGCCATCACTGCCACCTCCTGGCCTGGGGCAGGAAACTGAGGATCTCACTGGAGTTTCCTCAGGTCAGTGTCCACCAAGGCTAGTGGCCTGTTGGAGAATTGAACTCAAGCATTTTGGAAGCAGCTTCTTAGAAATGGCTGCTCCACCTAAGGGGGTGTTTGACAGTGCGCCCCATAAGGCTTTATGGGTGGATGCTTATAAATTTATGTATGATATAACTGAAATAGGGTTTTCCTACATATTCCATGTAACATACCCATGTAAAGGTTATTATCTACTGGTTATGTTCATCCTAGTTGTATGCAGGCACCATTTGTGTGTACAAAGTTATGAACATTGGCTGTATAATTGCTTGATTTCTAAGTAGCCTCAGTTAGAACATTTGGTCACTTCTTGGGAAAGGAATGTGCAAGTTAAGTGCTCAATCAGGAAGCACTTAACAGACAAAAGGTCTTGGAAGACTCCAATCCACATAAGAAGTTTGCCTGAGGATGTTCAAAGTAGCATGTGGGCAATGGCTGCTACCTGCAAGTCCTGAGTCATGCATGGGCATGTGACTTGCCCATGTGATTCCAAATCTCCGTTTTGTGACTGGATCCTGCACAGGGTGAGGAGGGGGTCTCTACCCACAAGAGAAAGTCTATTTAAACCCCTGGGAGACTCCTCCATTTTGTCTTCAGCTAGCTAAAGAAGGAGGCTCTCCATCTCCCAGGATACTTGAAGAAAACTGGAACAAAGGACAGTGACTGCAAGGGGTGTGAGTGATTGCTGGACCGAGGCTAAAAGATTAGTCTGTAAAAGAGAGCATTCTGGAACTGGTGAGGATCTTATCTGTACTTAGTTTGACTGGACATAGATTTGAATATTTTATTTTATTTTGCTTGGTGACTTACTTTGTTCTGACTGTTATTACTTGGAACCACTTAAATCCTACTTTCTGTATTTAATAAAATCACTTTTTACTTATTAATTAACTCAGAGTATGTGTTAATACCAGAGGAAGGAAACAACTGTGCATATCTGTCTATCAGTGCAATAGAGGGTGAACAATGTATGAGTTTACCCTGCATAAGCTTTATACAGGGTATAATGGATTTATTAGGGTTTAGACCCCATTGGGAGTTGGGCACCTGAATGTTAAAGACAAGCACACTTCTGTGAACTGGGGCAGGTACTTCAGATCCTGGGTCTGTGTTTCAGCAGACAGATGTGTCTGGATCAGCAAGACAGGTTACTAGGGCCCTGAGCTGGCAGGGAAAACAGTCTTGGCAAATCAGTTGGCAGCTCCCAAGGGGGTTTCTGTGATCCAACCCGTCACGGGAGGTGGAGGGAGGGTGTTGCTCAGCAAATCTCCCTGCAGGGCACAGAGCTCTGCCTAATAAGGCTTGTGATGTGCCCCTAGAGTCCTGCTGACAAAGACCATGTGATTGGGGACCCAGTGTCCTGCACTGAGGACCCAGAGCTCTTTTTCTGCACATTGCAAGGATCTGAAATTTTTTTTCAGCCCTACTGTTGCTCCATCTTGGAGAAGCTGTGCTTGTTCAGGGCAGCATTTGGGGTGCTAGGGCAAAATCATGCAGCCGTTGCTCACAGTTCTGGCAACAGTCATTGGCAGTGGTATCTGAGCAATGGCTGCAGGAATGGTCCTATGGAATGGGCTTAGGGACTGCTGCTCTGGGTCTGGCCAGCCATGCAACTGTCACAGACTGGGTACCCCAGGGCTTCCAGTCTCTTGGGACCCCTGGCTCCCCAGACTTCCTGTCTCAGCGTTGATTCCAAGGAGCCAGTTGGCCTGGGAATCCAGAAGCCTTTAGGTTCTGGCCCAGGACAGTCTGCTTGGCAAGGTTACCCCAGAGCCATGGACACTGGGATTCCAGGCTCCCAGCTCCATGGAATGGAATCTGGAAGCCCTCAGAGCCCTGTCTTGAACGAGGGTTCTTGGGGCTTCCAGGCGGCAGAGCGGAGAGCTGAGCTCCCATTCAAGCCAGGGACCCCCAGCTATGATCCCTGATCCAGAGATAAAGAATAGAAGAGGATCTCCAGAGCAGCCAGAGGGGAGGCGTTGCTGGAGTGACCTGCATTGCAGAGCAGGAACAGAACCCATCAGAGGTAGTTAGCATCCCAACAGGGGCATAACGGCCTGGTGAGTCTGGACCAAGGCAACCTGGAGATTCTAGCTTTGAGACAACTCCTATTCTGTGTTAATAAACCAGTCCCCAAAAGGGGTGAGTAATTCAAATGCATCAATTACAGGAGATGGATTAACAGGAGAAGGAGAAATATTCAGATGGTGACAGGTCTGACACCAGTTTAGACCTAGTCCTAACCCTTATCCAATAATAAAGGATGAGTTTTTAACAGTAAATAGTCAGTGGAACTGCTCATGTGTTTAAAGATATCCATTTTCTAAAGGGGTTTGCTGGATCAGGGCCTTAGTGCAAAATCTGCAAAGGAAGTGAGCTATGGATTAATAATCATGAGCACTGAGAGCAGATTCTCAGCTGGTGTAAATTCTCAAGCTCAACTGATTTCAGTGGAGCAATGGCAACTTAAACCAGCTGAGGACTGGCACATTCACTTTTAAGGAACCCTGGTGTGAAAATTCAATTTATCCACTCAGGGAAGAGAAACAGAGCAAGTTAAAAAGTATCCAGTGAAAATGGCTCAAACAGCAGGCACTTATGATGAGCTGTTTGTAAATGATCTGTGAAGTAAGATACTCATAGAAATCCTTTGGTAAATAATGTTTAATATTGAAAACTTATGGACAGTCATGAAGAGGAAATGAGTCACTATAATTGGAATTATCTATCGATTGATCTATCGAGCTCCCTCTCTAATCACATACTATGTTTTTGTCCCTCATATATTATATTATAAAGACAGCCCAGTGCCCACACTCTAGGGAAATAGGACAGACTCGCTGAGCATCCTAAATGCCAGAGGTAGAATGGGCGTCAGCTGACTACGAAGCCTCAGAGTCCAGCCGGGTTTCCAGTGAAGTGGTGAGACTGAGCTGCTGCCTGCACTGCCCCCATCTACTCTGCTATGTTTAACACAGAGCTGGTGAAGTCTGCCTAGCTGTGTTGGAAAACTCGCTCCCAGCTGCACTGTAGATGTGCTCTCCATGTTCTTAGGCAGGGTCCAGATAGGCAGGCTATGACTGACTTTCATGGTTCTAGCATGTCAATTAGGTACAGCCCATATTCCCTGGGCTGTCATCTCTGCTGTTTATTCGGTTCTGCCATCCTGCAGTTATGTCTTTGAAACAGAAATAATAATGGATATAACAGAATCACAGCATTTGAAATTATGGTATCATTGGACAATATTAGTGTTTCTTACCCTGGTCAATAATTTTCCGATCAGGGCCAGCTCCAGGCACCAGCGAAGGAAGCAGGTGCTTGGGGCAACGAAGGGAATCTTGCGGCAGCCAATGGGTCTTCGGCGGGAATTCAGCGGCAGGTCGCTCAGTCCCTCTGGGATTGAAGGACCTGTACCGAATTGGCACCGAAGAATCAAATGCCGCAGTTGAGCTGCTGCCGAAGTGCCGCCAATTGCTGCTTTATCTTTTTTTTTTTTTTTTTTTCTCCTGCTTTGCTACTTGGGGTTGGAAAAAAGCTGGAGCCGGCCCTGGTTCTGATTTAATTCTATTTAAAGAAAATATGGCTTTTCAGTTAAACAGATGAAACCTTGCAGGAAAATTTATCTATCTAGCTATCTATTTATGCTTCCACCATCTTCAGACCATCAGAGTGCCTGGCACATAAAACCAGTAGCCATAACTATGTAATGGTGGACTTCATGGAATCTCATCTGGGGGTTGGAATTCTGCCTCAGACATGAGGAGCTTTGCTCGTTTTCTTGATTATCTCTGTTTTTTTTTTTATTTTGTTTCATTGGTTGGTTGGTTTCTTTGTTCCAGGTGGATTTTGGGGGTTCGGGAGGGTTGAAAAAGTATTTCGAGAGAGTGGGAATACTGGGTTTCTTTTTTTCCCCATATACTGGAGATGTCAGTTTCATCATCTCTTTGGTGGGGAGTTTTGGGAGAGTTGAAGTTTTGCTTCCAACAATGATGCAGTGGAGGAAGAGTTTCTGTAGGTGTTCAGATGGCTGAGTTCCTACTGAATGATTATTTTAATGTTTCAGAGGTTTTATTATATTATTAATTATATGTTAGGGCAACTGGAGCTTTATATAGGCTCCTTGTGCCCCAGATATGCCTGGCAGCTATATTACACCTATATCTGGTCTACATTTAAAATTTAGATCAACATAGCAACATCACTCAGGAGTATGAAAAGTTCTGAGTGATGGAGCTATGACAAGCTAAGCCCAGGTGTACACATAGTAAGGTTGATGGAAGAATACTTCAATCTAGCTGCTATTGTTCAGCTAGGTGATTTTCCTACTAACCCCCCATCATCCCTATTGGTTATGTCTATGCTGTAGGGTTACTCTGGCACATCTATGGAACCTTGTCTATGTTGCTATAGTTCCCAAAGTGCCAACATGGACTCCGAGACTCAACTGGCAGAACTAGGGGGAAAAAACTAGTTTTTCCCTGTAGATGAGCTGTGTAAATGAGCAGACTCACTCCTGTGGCGCCTCCTGCTGGTGACTCCTGGGAATTAGCTCTATCACAGCCTGGAGTACCCTCTGCAGGCTGGTGATCCACCTTTTCTCTGGCCCCCATGTCCCTCCCTGGACATGGTGCCCTTTTACATGGGGTGCTGCCCCCTGGCAGTAACCCCTTTCTCTCAGGGGTCTCCTCTCCCTGGGAAACCCCCACCCTCTATCCCCACCTTGCCTCAGTATATGGCTACTGCCAGTCATTGTCTAGCCCCTGCATCTTGGGGCAGACTGCCCTGTCAGCCTACTCACCACTGGCAACGTTGAGTTTGGACCTGCTGCCTTGGCCTACCCCTGGTCTGCCCTCTGCAACCCCTAGTACCTGTTGGCCCAATTCTAGGCTGCTGCCTGGGGCTTTTCAGGCTGGAGCTCCCTAGCTCCTCTGCCTTTCTCTAGCCCTGCTTCACTCAGATATCTTGTGTCTATCTCCCTGCAGCCAAGCCCATCTCTCTCTATAGCTAGAGAGAGACTCCTGTCTGCCCCTGGCTTCTCTGCCTCTATAGGGCCAGCTGAGTCTGTTTGGGGCGTGGCCCCAGCTGCAACCACTTCTCCCAATCAGCCCAGCCTAAAGCTACTTTCTCCAGCCACAGCCCCTTCCCAGCCTGTTTTTATCCTTTCAGGCCAGGAGCAGGGGTTCACCCTGCTAAAAGCTGGCTTTGAACTTTGCTGGAATTAAAGGCCCTATGATGTGGGAAGATTTATCTGTGTCAATTTCAGATGGGCTTGTGAGAGTCTGGAGCCCTACACAGCTCAGAAGCAGAGGTCCAGAGGCAAAAATTGATTCTGTTGAGGGCTTTCCCTTCATCCCTTCCCCTGGTTCTTGTCACATAGACAGAAAGCAGAAGACCAAAAGTACAAAGTGCAGGCAATGCAGTGTTTATTGGGGTTAGTTTCAAGCAAGCATATCCATAGCTCTAATGCCGCAGAGCTTTATCCCCATGTTCCCATTTCCCTCCTTCTTAGCAGGCCCAAATATGCATGGCCTTTGTCCCACCTCTTACAATTTATAGTCATGTTTCATTTTGGAAGGTCTTGAGTCTGGGAGCTTCAGTATCACCTCTTTTGTATCTCACAGGAGGGGTAAGGAGTGAGGTTGTGCTTTGATCAGGAACAGGCATTTCTTTGGCTTTTAGTGTTTCTTATGCCTCCGCCCAGATTCCTTCTTGCCCCTCCTAATTGGTATCTTGACCTTGGCTTGAGAGAGGAGCCAGGCAGCCATCCAGAGTATGCTCGTATATTACACTCCCACCATGCTCAGGAACACTTTAACTATATCCCTTATCATTTCTCATTGTACTGTAAGCCCCATCTGGTTGTGGGAAATGCATCACACAGTGTCTTTGTTCTTCCTTCACACATATTAGTAAGGATATAAAAGTATCAAAAGTCAAACAGGCAAACAAAACCCAAAATTCTGTCTCAGGCTAACAGGCCTACAGGCTAACAGATTCAGCAATTTCCATGCCAAAAGGGACCATTGTGATCTTCTAGTCTGATCCCTGCATAGCACAGGTCTCAGGATCCCCCACAGTGTTTCCTGATTCTAGCTCAGCTTCTGTGTGTTTTTCAATGGCTGGATTACAAAGGCATTTAGGCACATAAAGATGGAGACAGGCACCTAGTGTGATTTATCAAAGCTCCTATGTGAGCTAGGTGGCCAAGTCCTCTTCACTTTCAATAGGAGTTAGGCACCTAGTCTGCTTAGGTGAATTTTAAATCCCACTGGGCACCTATTAGAACAGTTAGGTGCCTAAATCCCTTTGCAATTCTGGCTCCATCTCTATCTTGTTAGATTCCAAGGCCTGGGTTTCTCCTGAGTTTCAGAAATATTAAGCCTGTGATTTGCAAAAAGAGCCTAATGGAACAGACCTTGGGCTCATATGGCCAATATGTCAACATCTGTAAACCCATGCAGCATAAGACTGTAATTGTCTTTATCCAGGAACTGTGGGCACTTACAGGGTTAGGCAGCAGTTGAGCAGAAGTTCTGAGGATGTAAATTTTGGACTTCGATACCTAAATCCTTTTGGGTATCTAACTACTCCTCAGTGGGGTTTGTTTGGGACAGTTGGTCTAAAGCTGAAAGCAACTGCTTAATCATAGAATATCAAGGTTGGAAGGGACCTCAGAAGGTCATCTAGTCCAACCCCCTGCTCAAACCAATCCCCACGCAGATTTTTACCCTAGTTCCCTAAATGGATCCCTTAAGGATTTAACTCACAACCCTGGGTTTAGCAGGCCAATACACAAACCACTGAGCTATCCCTCCCCCCTAAAAGAAATATTAAAATCAATAAATAAATAATTGGAGATATAGCTATCTCCTAGAACTGGAAGGGACCTTAAAAGGTCATTAAGTCCAGCCCCCTGCCTTCACTAGCAGGACCAAGTACTGATTTTGCCCTAAATCCTTATGTGGCCCCCTCAAGGATTGATCAGGTGTCATAAACATATAGTTAAGGGTTAATGTCTCTTTTACCTGTAAAGGGTTAAGAAGCTCAGTAAACCTAGCTGACCCCTGACCAGAGGACCAATAGAGGGACAAGATATGTTCAAATCTTGGTGAAGGGAAGTCTTTCTTTGTGCTTTTTGTTTTTGGGTGTTGTTCGCTCTTGGGACTAAGAGGGACCAGACGTACACCCAGGCTCTCCAAATCTTTCTGAATCAGTCTTTCATGTTTCAAAATTGTAAGTAATAGCCAGGCAAGGTGGATTAGTCTTATTTTTATTTTCTCAACTTGTAAATGTTTCTTTTGCTGTAAGGATTTTTACCTCTGTTTGCTGTAACTTTGAACCTGAGGCTAAAGGGGGTTTCCTCTGGGCTGTATATATCTAAGTACTCTGTAAATCATTTTCCACCCTGATTTTACAGAGATAATTTTTACCTTTTCTTTCTTTAATGAAAAGCTTTCTTTTTAAGAATCTGATTGATTTTTCCTTGTTTTAAGATCCAAGGGAATTGGATCTGAACTCACCAGGGATTGGTGGGGGAAAAAGGAGAGGGGGATGGTTAATTCCTCCTTGTTTTAAGATCCAAGGAGTGTGGATCTGTGTGAAGCCTCTCAAGGCAACCCAGGGAGGGGAAAGTCTGGGGAGAAAGGAAGGGAGATGGTTAATTTCTCCTTGTTTTAAGATCCAAGGGGTTTGGATCTGTGTTCCCCAGGGAAGGTTTTGGGGAACAGAAAGTGTGCCAGACACTAAATTCTGGCTGGTGGCAGTGTACCAGATCTAAGCTAGTAATTAAGCATACAAGTGTTCATGCAGGTCCCCCACATTTGCACTCTGTATTTCAAAGTGGGTAAAGAAACCTTGACACCAGGCCAATGCTCAAAACACTGAACTATCCCCTCCCCTTCCTCTCTTATTTCCTCAGCTAGCCTGTCCCTTCCTGCTCTGAGGTGTCTATAACAGTTACATGGAAAAGGGGTATGAACTGAGACATCACATTCTTTCACAAGTCCAGTGGGGGCTAAGGAGGGGATTGTCCTGAGTTCTGATGATGCCTTTTTGGGGCATAATCTATTCTCAGGCTTTGCCACAGCATTAAACTTCTGAATGATGTTTAAGGGATATATCAGCCCAGGAATTCACGTACCAATTGCAGCCAAAGCAATCAGACTGAGTGGGGAATTCCTCAGGAAACCCCCATGAGGATTGCAGAGCTGTGATTATTCCTACTGGGCATTAGCAGGGGAGTGAGTGGAAAACATCTTAACAGGATGGGCCAAAGTTATCCTAGGTTCATATACATTGATTTTCATGGAAATGCACCAGGAATGGGGTTGGGCCAATGGAGGGACCTGTATCTGATTCTGCAACTTCGTGTGCAATTAGAGTGGGAACAAGGGAATGTGGATGCTGCAGAATCTGGAATAATATAGTGGATTCTTACTCCAGGCTGTGATCTGTGACAGGGATTGTCAGAGTGGCTTAAAAGAATCAGGTGCCTAACTCCCAATTGACTGAACAATCAGTGTTACCCACCTAGCTCCCAGAGAATCTTGCAGATATCCTAGCCTTCATTCAGAAAGATTTCTATAAAGCCCCTTGGTATTTTATTTTTCATTGCTTGCCCTAAGTTTGCGTGCCCAGATGATTAGCCCAGGGTCTGAAGTCTTACATTTTTCAATAGAACATATAGAAGCCCAGGAAACATCTGGGTAGTCTTCCCCCACTTACCAGAGCCATTCCTATAGCCTCCCCAAGAGGGACCCTTTCCCTAGATGACAGGTTTTCTTCTCCATGCCCCCGGTGCTCTCAAGACTAATGAGCCTCATGGAAGCAAATACTTTCCCAGTAATGCCAGATTCAGAACAGGGGCTTGAACCTGGCTCTCCCTCCTTCCAAACAAGCATCCTAAACATCAGGATGGAAAAATTCTTCAGCTTTCCCCGTTTTTCTTGTTGGAACTATTCCACTTTGTCTAAATAATTAACCCCTCATAGGAACAAAGATAGTGACTCTGTAGCCAACAGTTGGGGGCCCTATGGGAGTTTCTGTTTTCCTAATTCGGAGCAGCCCAAGCTCTGACCACTTGGGCTGTTGTCTCTTTCTCCAGAAATTCCATCTGGATGCGGGCCGCCTTATATTATTAAAAAGTAAATCACCAATCTTTAAGGTTACTGTACCCATTCGCAAGTGGGGGCCCTTTGCAGGTATCAATGAATGTCTTGGCGCTTGTTAGTGCGTTTTTTAAACATGTTTATTTCATGCTTAAAGTTTGGGGGTTGTTTATGAAATAGGTGTATCACAACCACAGTAAGCACCCTACAAATACCCAGAGTTTTTAAATGTTTGATTGTCTTTAGAGCAAATGCTTGTTCTAAAGTGTGGTGGAGGTTTGTGAACCCTTGACACCTTTCTGTTTGGGGTTAGACCCTTGTTTATGTTTATAAGATATTATTTTAAAGTTTTAATGACTTTGAGTTGTTAGAAAGAGTGACACATAGCGTTCAACCAACTCCTGGGTGACACTTAAACTGTCCAATAGCATTCTACCAACTCCTGGGGTTATAGTTAAACTGTTCAATAGCATCTGCAAACTCCTGAGGTTTTATTTCATTTCATATTAATCAGAACTCAGCATCCTCACCCACCCACTTCCCTTGTGTGGGTGAATGCCCATCCAATTTAATTACTGATCACTAACACGATTAACCCTGTTGGTAACAAGGGAGAGTAATCTCAGTTACCCAGGATATTCAGTGGGGGTGTGGCTAAAACCATTCAGTTCAACAGGATGAGTCAGCTCTATTGTACTCAAACAAGTCTGAACTATCCCTGTGCTGTTCTTTTTTTTAAAATTGTAAACACATTTTTAGGGGTCCTCCCCTCACAAGATTCTACAACATATATTTCAGCTTTTTGCTGTAAATGGGTCTCTTTTACACAAAGACACAAGAGCTAGGTTCTCACAAACCATTTTTCTTATTTAAAAGGCATACAGCTTCTTGAAAACAGAGTAAGATGCTCCATTAAAACTTTTAGCTCACTTAAGGGCCACAGAGCCCTTCTAACAAATAGTCACAAAGCCCTTTTCAATAATTCTTTTTTTTATTTGCAGCTGCCAAGTTTCATATTGTGTTTGTCACCTCACCATTATGTAACTTAATCCTTTTAGATTTCTTACAAATAGTTTTTTTTTATTAAGCAGGGTGTGTGCAGGTCAGATGGTCAATATAACACTGTAAGCAGGCATCTTCCGGCAGGGCCGCCCGGGGGGGCGGAAGGGAGGCAAGTGGGACAATTTGCCCAAGGCCCCGGGCCCCACAGGGGCCCCCAAGAGAAGGATCCAGACCCAGCCCCGCCTCCACCTTCCCCCATCCCCTGGCACCACACTCAGGAGTGGCCCTGGACAGAGCTAAAGCGGCATGGCTCAGGTGGAGCCTGAGGTCCGCCCTGCTCAGAGCCTCATGGTAAGGGAGTGGGGCTGCAAGCTCCAGTCCCTCCTGATCTGTGTGGTAAGGGGGTGGGGCCTGAGCTCCTCCCACTTGGAGCCACGTGGTAAGAGAGTGGGGCTGCGAGCTGTGGCCGACTGGTGGGAACTTAGGCCCCGCTGGAGTCAGGCTGCTGCAGCGCTGTCCAGGGCCACTCCTGGATGTGGCCTGATGTGGTTCCGGGAGAGGGGGAGATGGGGGTAAGTAGCATGGCAGGGGGCTGGGGCCAGGGGGGTTTGGATAAGGGGCAAGGAGTCCCGGGGACAGTTAGGGGGCAGAGGGTCAGGAGATGCAGAAGGGGGGTTGGATAAGGGGCAAGGAGTCCCGGGGACAGTTAGGGGGCAGAGGGTCAGGAGATGCGGAAGGGGGGGTTGGATAAGGGGCAAGGAGTCCCAGGGACAGTTAGGGGGCAGAGGGTCAGGAGATGGGGAAGGGAGGGTTGTATCGCGAGCATTCTGGGGGTCTGTCCGGACTCGGCGGGGGGTGGGTGGATAGGGGTCGGGACAGTAAGGGGACAGGGAACAGGGGAAGTTGCGGGGGTGTCCCAGGGTGGTGGTTGGAGAGGAAGTATGGGGGGGGCAGTGAGGGGACAAGGAACAGGATGGGGAGAGGATACTGAGGAGGGAAATTGGGGGACAGGAAGTGGATGAGGGCCAGATAGGGGGCAGGGCCAAGCTGTTTAGAGAGGCACGCCTTCCCTACCCTAAATCTCATTCAGCAGTTTGAGGCTTGCAGACAGCTATTTAACACAAAGAACCAAGCTGTTATCTTTTCCATGGGCGAGGGATCACATGAGAAGATCAGTATCCTACACCACATAGCTCCTTCCCAAACCTACCAAGGGAGACCTCCCTCCCCTGCATTCCCCGAGGCTCCAGAGAGGTTAATTCAGTGATTCTCAAACTTTTGTACTGGTGACCCCTTTCACATAGCAAACCTCTCAGTGTGGCACCCCCCTTATAAATTAAAAACACTTTTGTATATATTTAACACTATTATAAATGCTGGAGGCAAAGTGGGGTTTGAGGTGGAGGCTGACAGCTCGCGACTCACAGTAATAACCTCGGGACCCCGAGGGGTCCCGAACCCCCAGTTTAAGAACCCCTGGGTTGATTTAATCTTATCACCTTGTGTCTATTCACATGCATATGCTATTTTGAGCATTTCAGTTTTCACAAAATAGGGTCATCCCAGAATATGCAACAAGCTCAAATGTTCAGTTCGTGGAGTATGTACAAGGTCTGAAGTTCTCATGGGGGTGGTGAAGGAGTCCATGTTTCCTCTAAGCATTTCCCAATTTCTAAAACACATGTGCTTGGTAAGAGATGGCCTCTTCTGCCTGGCGCTGGGACTTATGGGGTGATGGTGTTGTACTCTGATTGGCAGAGGGTGATAGGCAGTTCACCTGATCCCAGAAGCTGCCCTATTTTGGTCAAATCTGCTCTCAGGGTGGTCCTTCGCAGCCAAAACCCATTGCAATTGGTAGAGGGCCATGGAAGGAGTTCTTAGAGGGGTCACACAAAACAGTTCCAGACGGGTCATCCCACCCTAGGACTCCCTCCGATTGGTCAAATCTCCTCTTGGGGGTGGTCTCCAGCCGCTGAAACCACTCCTGATTGGTAGAAGACGGTGGGAGGCGTTGTTAGATGGGTCACATAACCCACTCCTGGATGGGTCACCCTGCCCCGGAACTCCCCCTGACTGGTCAAATCTCCTCTAGGGATGGTCCTAAGGGAGTGAAACCCATCCTGATTGGTAGATAGAGGTGGGCAAAGTTGTTAGAGGGGTCATATGACACACTTTGGATCAAGTCATGTGTCCAGCTTCACCCCAGAAGCAATACTCTCAGGAAAGGGACTTCCTGTGATGGATGGGCATGGCTTAAGGGGTCAAAGGGCATGGTTAACATGTGATTGTTGGTAGGGCCCATATACTACTTATGGGAACATTTAATTTATGGCAAACTGGGATGTGAATCTACACTACACTAGCCCATGAGCTAACTGTCCATGTAACCCTGCTGATCTTGTCCTATTTCAAAGAGCACTGGATCAAAGTGCTGTAACCAAACATGTCAGCAGGATGCTTAGGGACAGTTAGTCTACAGCAGGCTAGACCAGGGTCCTTTCACTCACCAGCTGGCTGTAAACATATTGTTCCTATAGAGAAGCTCTAAATGGGATTAGGAACTTTAACCTCCTCCCAGCTCTAGAGCTGACACTGGCATATGCAGGTTTCAGACAGGGTCACAGTACAAGATGTCCCTGCTCTGTGGCTAAATAGCTGAATCCAGTCTCCTGGGCTGTGAGCTCGGGTCTGATCTCACCTCTAGAGCAAACCGTGCCAACAACCTGCCCCATCTGAGCTTAACCCCGTAGAGGGGAAACAGCACCTTCCTTGGATCTCACATGGTGGCAGCATCCCTGGAAGGACTCTTGGCTATAAATAAGTCTGGGCTGAGGCCCCAGGATGTCCCCAGGTATTTGCAGAATAAAATGTGTATTTGTAGCAGATACATGTGATCTACAATAACTCAGAGCCTTGTGGCACCAAAGCCCCAGTGGGTATGGAATAGCCTGTTCCTTCATTAGTTCTACATAAATACATCTGGATGAGCAGAGATTTTGCTTAATTTCTCCTGTGTTGCATCAGCACCTCTTGAGATGCAGCCACCAGAGAAACCCACAGCTCAGGCTGCCCTGGCTGCTTGAAGTTGGTCACTAAAGGTACATCTACACTATAATTAGAAACCTGCAACTGGCCCATGCCAGCTGACTCCACCTCACAGAGATCAAGCTAAGGGACTGTCAGTTGTGGTGTAGACATTCAGCCTTGGGCTACAGCCTGAGCTCTGGGACCCTCCCACCATGCAGGATCCTAGAACCCAGGCTCCAGCCAGAGCCTGAACAGCTACAACACAGTAAAACAGCCCCCTAGCCTCAGCCCCTTGAGCCCTAGTCAGATCACACATGCCAGCTGCAGGTTTTTAATGCCCTAAGAGATACCCAAAGGCAAAAACTAAAAACTAATGGCCAGGCCCTGAGCTGGTGTAAATTGACTTCAGAGCAGCTAGGGCTATTAATGCCAACAGAGGATTTGGCCCTCCAAGGGAACTGTGGCGGATTTTCATCAACTGGGGATCTAACTCTTTGATTTTAATAGTGCTAAGCTGATTTACATCAACAGGCCTGTCACGGTTTCAAATCCATATTCTTTGCATGTGAATCTGAGCGGAAGTTGAGAAGAAGTTCTAAATTGGTCTGCAATTCCTTAGTTCTTTACCTGATTTTATTCATTACAAGAGTATAAGTTTTAATGGTTACAACGTGATTCATTCCCACTAGCTATTGAATTTGGGAGGATAGTCATTATTTATTTGCAATTAAAATTGGAAAGTGTAAAAGGAGAATGGCACTTTCTGTGATTGTTAGGATATAGATGTTCAGGCCTGTCTGCAAATGCCTATACTTTAAGAATTTAGATGTATTCTTATCACTTAGCTAGTTTTAGAGGTATAAAAGAGAGAATCAAAAATCACTGTCTGTCTGTGTAATGGCCTTCTCTTACTGTGACAATCTGAGGCCTGATTCTTATGCTAAAGCCTTCAGCTAAGCAGCAGAGGCCAGCCATAAACTCCATAAACTGGGAAATGTATGGTCACATCCTCACATTCCAAGCTAGTCAAGTTGAAATAAGGTGCTACTGGGCTGTTAGGAATACAATCCTCTCCTGATATTCCTATCTCCTCCAGAGAAAGGGAAGATCCTACAAGATGTAAAAGGAAACTTAGTTTGATAGCATCCTGTCTGGCAAGAACTCATTTACCAATAGCTGGGATGTAAAATCTTCATTTCTGTATTGTTCCATCACTGTAGTCTCCACTTCCCTATTGTTTGTCCGTATAATTTCTGTCTGGTTCTCTGATTGTTTTTGTCTGCTGCATAATTAATTTTGTTCGATGTAAACCAATTAAAGTGGTGGGATATAGTTTGTTAAATAACCATGTTACAATTTGTTGGGATTGGTTAGTTAAATTTCAGTAAAATGATTGGTTAAGGTATAGCTAGGCAGAACTCAAGTTTTACTATATAGTCTGTAGTCAATCAGGAAGTAAAGGGGGGGAATGGGAACAGGGACTGGGGATGGGGGTGGGGAAATTGGGATCATGTTTTGCTAAAGGGGGAAATGAGAACAGGGGATGGGAAGAAAAACAGGGACATAGGCAAGGCTCTGTGGTGTTAAAGCTGGGAAGGGGGACACTAAGGAAGGAAACTGGAATCATGCTTGCTGGAAGTTCACCCCAATAAACATCAAATTGTTTGCGCATTTGGACTCCGGGTATTGTTGCTCTCTGTTCATGGAATAAGGACCAGGGAAGTGAGAGGGTGAAGGAATAAGCCCCCTAACAGTGATTTTTTTTTTAATTTTGTCAACTCTGCAATTTTCTGTTGGGAAAGGTTTTGAAGGAATGTTCCATATAAACACTTTAAATAAGTTGAACAATAACTAATGGATCTTGTTTTTGTGACCAGCTCTGAGGTTGAGTTATGATAGTTCCCTCAGTAAGAGGAGATCATGAGGCTGATTTCACTGGGCAGTCTTCAAAGGGTGAAATCGAGTGGGATTTCCAGTGGAGTTTAAAGCAGTAAGAAACCCAACTGTCTTGGAAATTTAATGGTATGTTAGCCCCTAGCTCCCTTTAATTCCTTTCTTAGTCTCATCCTAAATCAGGAGATCTAGGAGTTCTGTTCTCAGGGCTGCTACAGGCTGAGAGTGTGAGTTTAAACCAGCTGGGCAACTTTGGCATGTCCCAGTTCCCCCGTCACCTTCTTGTCACCAAGAGCTGGATTTTCAAGAGTTGTTATTTTGATATAGCTACTTAGGTCAGGGAGAGTGGATTTTCTTCTCCCCCCCGCCCCGAGCAGTGTAGTTATACCAAAATACGTTGGTAGTGTAGACCAAGCCTGAGCAGCTCATATACATTCAGGGCCAGATTTTTAAAGGTATGTTGCCAACTAGTGGGATTTTCAAAGGCATCTACACACCTAACACCTAGATACTTCAGAAAATCACAAGAGGGAGAAGTCTACACTTAGAACACTGCTTTGACCCAGTGGATTTTTCACACGCCTGAGCAACACATATTTACACCAATATGTCTGTAGTGTAAATCAGACCAAGGTGCTTAAATGCCTTTAAAAACATGGCCTTTCCCTTTAAATGCCCTTCTGATGGAGGGAGGTATAATCAATCACCTGCATATTACATAAGGGGGACTGGGACAGAGGGAGATGAAAATAACTTACTGAAGGTGACACACTAAGGGATACGGGGGAGGACAGTGCATGAATCAAGATTGGCAGAGCCTCAATCCATTTCCTGGGAGGTGGAGATGGATGCTTTTGAGGTTATCTAAGAAGAGCCTAATATTACAGAAGAAAAAATATTTCCAGGTCACTTTCTAAGTAGCACTAGGAGTAAGATAAAATAGAAGAAACTTTGCTGACATATGGAGAGAAATATAAACTTTGATACATCCTGAATCTCTCTATCTATCTATCTAATAATCCCAACCTTAGATATTTATTTTTTCACCCATTGCTATAGTATCTGGGTACCTTATGTTATGCTTTTCTGAATATTTTTGAGCAGATCATTGGAAATATGTAGCCATATTCCACCTCTGCCTTTTCACTTTTCTCAGTGCTGCTTTTATCTCTTTATTCCTGAGGCTGTAGATAATAGGGTTCAGTACCGGTGGTACAACAGCATAGAGCACAGGAGCCAACATGTCTTGAGTGGACGGGGCCCTAGAGTTTGGCTTCATGTACATGAAGAATCCAGTGCCGATGAACAAGGAGACTACAATCAGGTGGGGCAGGCATGTGGAAAAGGCTTTATACCTGCGCTCCGCGGAGGGGATTCTCACTACAGTATTGAAAATGTGAATGTAGGAAACAAAGATAAAGGTGAAACAGATAAAGCCATAGCAGAGGGCTAAGACGATGTTGTGGACCTTGTTGGGCTGCGTGTCAGAGCAAGAGAGCAGCAGGAGGGGTGGGATGTCGCAGAAGAACTGATGGACAAAGTTGGGCCCACAGAAGGGTAAACTGAATGAGTTACCCATGTGCAACACTGAATACAGTGCTCCACTAAGCCAGGACCCTCCAGCCATCTGGACACATGCTCTGCTGTTCATGACTGTCCTGTATCTCAGAGGGCTGCAGATGGCCAGGTAGCGATCATATGCCATGACTGTCAGCAAAGCCAACTCTGCTGCCCCAAACATGATGAAGAAAAACAACTGCAGGAAACAGCCGTGAAAAGAAATGGAGTGGAGATGCATGATGGCATTCACCATGGATTTGGGGATAGTGGGAGAGATGTAGCAGAGGTCTAAGAACGACATGTTCTTGAGGAAGAAGTACATGGGGCTGTGGAGGTGATGGTCGAGGGTCACGAGGACAATGATGAGGAAATTCCCCACGAAGGCGGCCACGTAAGCAAACAGGAACACAAGAAAGTGCAAGATCTGCAGCTCGCATATGTCAGAAAATCCCAGGAGATGGAATTCAGTCACAGAGGTTTGGTTGGTCATGTCCTACCTGGCGAGAATGGGAAAGACAAGGAAGAGCCATAAGGAGAATGCAGTTAGAATGAAAAGCACTGAAACAAACATCTTTTCCCAATGCATATGACCCACAACACTTTGTATGCAGAGGAAGGTTGTGACACTGCTGTCTGTTATGCATAAGGAAGTTAAAAAAAAACATAACATACTCTTGCTGGAAGACAGGAATATAACACTACATTTATTTCTGAGAATAACACAGAAGAACCTAAAACCAGAGAGACAAAGCAGACTGCTTCCTAAGGAGAGAAACACAACTCGCTCCATTTTATCCTAGTTTGGCTTTATGTAGGCTGAATGTTGAAGACCTGGAACACATGCTTCCCGACAGATTCCCCTAGTCTGTTATCTGGAGCAGGAAACCCGTCACAAGCTTAGAATAATAGCTTGACATGTCAACACACCTTACTGGCCATTCATTACTCATCATCTGAGTACACAGGAGACATCAGCATTATCTAACCATATTAATATGTGTTCTGCCACCCTTTATTCTAACTTTCAGGTTCTAGACAAGTTCTTCCTAGACCTGGTCAGAAGGTGTTTCCTCTTTCTTCTACAAAAAATTTTAATGGTAAAAACATCTATTTATATTTTTAAAATTTTCAGTGGAAACTTCTGACATTTCATCCAACAAAGCCCCAAAACATTTTGATTTTTGTAAATGAAATGCTTTTTCTGACACCCTCCCCTACGTAGAAAATGTTCTGCTGAAAGGAAAATTGACAGAATTTCTGATCAAGTGTAATTCTTGTATATTTCTGGGAGATCTCAAAAGAAGAATAACTCATGATGGTCAACTGACATTCAAGCTCACAGTTCAGGTTTAGAAGCTTAATGTTCTAATTGCTGAGCTACTGGATAAAAAAAATACTCCTGGTCTGATATTCAAAAAAGATCAACACCTACAAGTCTTGTTTAGACACAAAAAGAATGAAACCAGATCATCAAAGGAATTTACTATTCTCAAGAGCAGGTGCTGGCCTCTCTGATCTTTGAGAAGACCAATCACTTCATTTAAATAGCTATAGTGGGAGCTGAGATTTTCTGAAAATCCAACTTCACTTCAGGAAGATTGGTAGGGAAGGTTGAAAATTTCCCTCCACAACTTTTGTTATGATGGAAAACTCAATTTTTGAATAAATCTTTATTTTATTTTTATTTGTTAATTTATTGTGTGTTTATTGTGACAGGTGATTGTTTTCCAGCAGGCATGTGTGTGTCTGGGGGGAAATTATCAACCAACTAATTTTTTTGGACAAACCATTTTGAAGGTTGTGATTTTTTTTTTTGCATTAATAAGTCAAAATTTACCAATAACACCTGGGATGAATGGACTCTGTGTTTCCTTTCTACTTTTGAAAACTTCAGCATCAGCCCAAGTTTCCATTACATTTACGAGTTCTACTGATCAATGAAGCAAAGTACTGAGGCAAAAGCCAGGTCACAATGAGCTATCACATGAGGAAGAAAACCCTGGAATCTGGTGCAGAAAGAAAAAAATCTTAACAAATATAATTCATTGTAATGTTTGTATTTTAAACTAGATTTTATTCACTTTTTCTCTCTAAACAACACATCTATCTATCTATCTATCTATCTATCTATCTATCTATCTATCTAAGACCTACTCAGATCGCTATGATTAAGAAATCATGCATCCAGGAATATCAACAAGAACCACTCCAATGAGAGTTGGCCTCCAATCCCTTTGAAAAATCCCCAGCACCCACAATGAATATGAAACTATACAAGGAAAAATAAATTACTTGCCATTGTTGCAAAGTTCCTGGGGTGTCTGTCCTGCTTTGCAACCCATGAATCATTATAAAGAAGTTAAAAAGTATGAACTCCCTGAAGAGATTCACATGCATCTTCATTTGCTTCTGACAAAGGAGTCATGTAGGTGAGTGAGGCAGAGGTGAGAAGAGTTATAAACTGTCTTTTCTCCTATGCAAAGTCTTATATTAATGCCTTGTTACAGTCCTTTGGGATGTAGGTCCCATTAAGCATCTCACATAATTTTATCCAGAGAGAATATTTGTGTTCAGTTCTTCAGCATAAGAGGGTGGATTGTCTGGCCTTTCCTTGGAGGTTGCATGGGGGAGAGAGAGAGCAAAGACAATAATTCCTGTCCTCTACACAAAACTAGGCAGAGAGATCACAAGGAGAATTGTCCTTTCTGTGAATGACTCAATTCAATCTGAGCCATTTACATCTGTGTCAAGTGGATGAGAAACTCTACTGCATTAGAAGAGTCGTGTCTTACACCCACTTTGCACTCAATTTTGCAGAAATATAAGCAATTGCCCAACATGCCAGGCAATAAACAATTAAGCCCAAGATGTGTTGGGCAGGGTGCTATATGTGACACATTGGAAAGCGGGAGTGAGTCAGCTTGATTTTGCTCTCACCCAATATGGTGTAAATCAAGAGTAACTCCATTAAACTCAAGTCATTCATGCCCAGGAGGATCAGGTGAATAAACAGTAGGGAAGCATCAATGAATGGGCCTAAGACTGATCCCTCAATGGTGTAGACCAGTGGTTCTCAACCAGGGGCCTGGGGCCTCCTGGGGGGCCTCAAACAGGTTTCAGGGGGTCCACCAAGCAGGACCAGTGTTAGACTCACTGGGGCCCAGGGCAGAAAGCTGAAGCCCCTCTGTATGGGGCTGAAGCCTGGGGCCTTGAGCTCCACCACTGGGGAGTGAAGCCAAAGCCTTGAACAACTTAGCTTCTTGGGGGCCCCTGTGGCATGGGGACCCAGGAAATTGCCGTGCTTGCTACCCCCTAATGCTAGTCATGGCTTTCATAAGTAGAAAACCAATTGATGTGGCACAGGTGGTCCGTGGAGTTTTTATAGCATGTTTGGGGGGGTCCTCAGAAAGAAAAAGGTTGAGAACCCCTGGTCTACAGCAGTGGTTCTCAGCCAGAGTTTTGGCTTCCTGGGGGGCCGCAGGCACGTTTCAGGGGGTCTGCCAAGCATGGTCAGCGCTAGGCTCACTAAGGCCTACCGCAGAAAGCCAAAGCCCTGCTGCTCTTGAGTGCAGCCTAGGACCCCAAGCCCCACCACCTGGGGCTGAAACCAAAGCTTGAGCAACTCAATTTCGTGGTGCCCCCTGTGGTGTGAGGCCCTGATCAGTTGCCCTTCTTGCTACCCTCTAACACCAGCCCTGGCTTTTACATGCAGAAAAACAGTTGTTGTGGCACACCTGGGCTGTGGAGTTTTTATAGCATGTTGGAGGTATGGGACTTAGAAAAAGAAAGGCTAAGAACCCCTGGTGTAGACCATTAGTATCTCTACTGGATCTTGGGGAGCGCTGGTCACTGGCACGCTCATGAGGGGCTGGTCACTGGCTCCCTGGGGGAAGGGGCAGGCCTGAGATGGGATCCCTGGCCCTTGATTCTGAAGCAAGACCCTTTGGGGCAGCCTGACTGCTGAGTGCCTTGAAGAGGGAGATCCCTTGGCTTGTCTATCCCACTGTGAGAAAGGTGCATCCAGCTTCCCATTCCCCCTCCTCCGTCTTGTCCATGCTGCCTCGGTCACAACTCAATGGCTCCCTCCCCTTAGGGAGTCCCCTGGGAAGGTAGATCAGCTTTGTATATTGCTAACTCTGTTGGAAGCATTGCAAAGCATTTTGAGGAGGGTTAAAGGTGTCTGAATGGAGAGGGGAAGATTCTTTTGCAGATTTACGAGAAGTTGAAAGAGAGTGGGGAAGAAAGAAGAAAGCAGAGAACGGGTTAACAACATTGCAGCTAGCAAGCTCAGTCTGAAGATAAGCTGACTCCAGCCCAAGGCCAGCTGCTACGTGCCAAGACAGAAAGGGGGAAGTCCAACCCCCACAACCAGCCTTGAGAAACGGGAGTTGTTTAACAAAATGCAGGGTCCAGGAAAAGGAGTGAGACGGCGAAGGCCAGCTGGGAACAAACAGAACTGTCTAGTGGACCTGAAACCAGTGTGTTTTGGGGAAAGTTGAAGAGATCACAGAAAGCCGGTTTGGACTGGCACAAAGAACACCAAGAGCAGAGTTCCCTGAATGACACCATCCCCCACCCACCCAAAGGAGCCCAGGACTTAAAATCCTCTTGAGAGCTGAAGAAACTCGGAGAGCACAGCAGATCCTTGGATGGCCTGGGCCCAGGACAGCACTCCCGTCCACTCCCCCCTATACCTTCTTCTGACATTACACTTAGACTTGGCCAGTCTGGGTCCTGAGTGTGTAAGTATAAAAGTGGGTTAGGGCTTGGGGCATTAACACTTTCTTTCTTCCCCTGACTGATGTGAGAGCATCCTCAGCACTCTCTGCTGTGATTTTATTATTTTATTAATAAAGCTTTAAATTTTAGACACTTGGTGTGCCTCATCATCTCCTCCCCAAAAAAGATCCTGTAGCTCCAGCCTGATCAGGCAGATTGCTACCAAAAATGTGTCACACCACCACATCCTCTTTCCATCCACCTTCTCTGAGGTCACTGAGAGAGATGGGCACTGTGGCCAATGGAAAGCCCCCAAGCACTGGTTCTAATCCCGCCTGGTGGGCTCTTATTGTCCTGTCACATTCTGGGAGTGATAACATTATGCAGTGAGGAGCTGGGAGGTTCTTGGTTGCAAAGAGGAGTGTCCCTGACATATCCCGAGCCAGCCTGAGCAGACTGCAAGGGCCAGATTCACAGAGGGATGTAGGCATTGCAAAGGCGGCTTCTCACCTAAGCTAGCCAGGGGGAGATGACAGGGAATGGGGCATGCACAAAGCCCTGCCTCTCTCTGGGAATTTGGCACCTAAGTCTGAGCTGCATGGAGCTGCCTCCCACTGCTTGGGATTCCCAGCTGTGATCCATTTCTGGGAGTCAATGCAGGAAGCTGTGGGGTAGAGGGGAGAGATACATAAGCCCCAGAGCTATGCATGAATGAGGGGACAACAGGTGTTCATTCCCTAACTCACCTGCAGGGCCAGTGCAGTAAGTCTGCCCAGAGCTTGCCTACCGGAGCGGGACCCCATAGGCATGTCACACAGAATGATGGAGCAAGAGTACTTCCCTTGTAGCTCTTAGTCATCATGGTCAGCACATTCGCCTGGGGTATTGGAGACAGAAGGAGTGATGTGCATCTAGGGTCTCCTGATCCCCCGGTGATATCCTAAGTGCTGGGCTAATGATTGTGAGGGAGCTCCTGCTTCGCCGCTAACATGGCCTAAGCTCCCAACTCCAGGAGAGGAGTCACAGCTGGGAATCCCCAGCAGCGGGACATGCCTTCCTGTAGCCTGCGCTTAGGTACCTACCTCTGAGAGAGGGGGAGGGCTTAGTACACTGCATCTCCCATTGGCCGCTTTAGCCAATAAGCTGCCAAATGCATTGGTGTTTATAGATCCCATTCTGAGGTGCCATAATGCCCCATTCATTGAGTGCTAGGTACAGGCTTTTTGAACCCCAGTGATTTTCTAGGTACCTAACACTTAGCTCTGGGAACCACTCAGCATTGCAAGGTTATATTTCTTTGTGAGTCCAGCCCCAGGTGCCTAAAGTGGCAGCTGGCACCTCAGGTCTCTTGTGAATCTAACCCTGAGGGTTTCTAACATGTTCAGTTCCTCAAGATGCTAACCACTGTAGCCTGACCCAACAATGAGCTGAAGTAGTCTAATTAACTCTAAGCAAATGATGAACAAACCCTTTCCAGTAGGTACCTTTAGCTGTTAAACAGCTGAAGTGGTCAGAAATCTTTGATCAAAAAAAATATTCTCAACAAAAGCGCCTTCTATGGGCCTCTTTTTCTTATTTCAATGTAATCTTATGTTAAACAGGTCACAAATGCCAAAAGTACCAATGTTTTGAAAGGTTAGAAATCAGAACATTTCTGAATAAATCTTTAAATCAGGAATGGGGACACCATATTTGGGGTCGGGAAGGAATTTTCCTCCAGGGCGGATTGGCAGAGGCCCTGGAGGTTTTTCGCCTTCCTCTGTAGCGTGGGGCGTGGGTCGCTTGCAGGTGGATTCTCTGCAGCTTGAGGTCTTCAAACCACAATTTTGAGGACTTCAATAACTCAGTCATGGGTTAGGGGTTGTTATAAAAGTGGATGGGTGGGGTTCTGTGGCCTGCCTTGTGCAGGAGGTCAGACTAGATGATCATGTTGGTCCCTTCTGACCTATGATTCTATGATTCTATGATTACTATTGGGGTTTTTTGGGAAGAAAAGATCATTGAACCAATTCCTCCACCCAGAGTTCCTGACTCAGCTTCCTCAGAGATCCCTCCTTAACCCATCTGACTAATAGTCCCCACCTCTCTCATCCCCACTCCTTTGACCTGGTTCCAGGCCCATGGAACAGGCCCCTCACTCCTGCTTCCTTCCCCACCACCCTGTCTCCAAACAAAAGACTTCTCCTTCTGCCTATTCGCAAGCCCTGCCATCACTTCTTTCCTCTCTTACTCTCCTCCTTCCTGTGCCTAGCCAGTCCCCCTGTTCTGAACAGTGCCCAGGGTGGCCTCTGCCCAGCATGGCTGAGCACACAGTTGAACTGGGGAACTCGCTGCCACAAGGTATCGCTGAGACAAAGAGCTCAGCAGGTGAGACACAGGCATGGTTTATGAGAGCCTCCATGGTTGTGTTAGATAAGAGAATGAATTAAACCTGCCATGGTGCAGATCTGCATCCAGCCTCTAGATCACTGGGAAACTCTCTAACATGAAGGTCAGTGCAGAATTGTCCATGGGAGAGAGGGTGCTCCCTGCCTCTCCCTCTACAGCAGCTGGGGCTGGTCCCACCAGGAGTCACTGCTCTTAGCAGGGCTGTTCTCTGGAGCATGGGGAAAGAAGCACATTTAGTCTCATAAATCTCTGCCAACTCTGAGGGGTGGGTTCAGACACTCTAGGACCATGCATGAGGCTCTGCCCCTTTGACCCTGGCCCACATGGAATGACAGTGTGGCTAAGCTAGTGCCATCAGCCCCCTTCTCCTTACTAGAAGAAGCATCAGGTGACTCATATTGCTAGCTCAAGCTTTTTTTTTTTTATTTAGCAGTAACACCAGGAACCTACTGGCCTGTATCCTGCAAAGAATTAGCTTAATCAGTTAGCATAAAGCCACCGAGACCTATACATTTTGATATAGATAAATGGCCTAGCAGTGATCCTGAATTACTGGGGAACTGGGAAAAAAATATGTTTAGAGTCTATCAGGTAACCACAGGGAATATGAACTGATGCCAGGTTTCGGATATTCTAGGATAGGAACATCTTCAGATGTCTGACCACAAGAGTCTCATAGCAAAAAATGGATGTAAGTTGAGATCATTGATATACTAAATTATTGTTAGGATAAAGAAACATAAATAAGGAAGAGGGGGGGACCCTCTACTGAATATGCATTAGGCATAGTGGTATTGGCATAAAATATTATAACAATTGTATCCCAGCCTCTGTGTGGGGAAAGGCAGAGATGTAGCCCTTGGGAGATAACAGGATTATGGCCAATGGCAATGATGATGAGGAAAGTGATGAAGATGAGGAAGAGAACTAACATTTCAGGTAGCTCTGCAAGGCATGGTGTGAGTATATGGATGTCCAGACGTGCATTCTGTATTGTCTCTATCTACCTTTCTGAATTGGTGTGTTTGATGACTATTGTCACAACCCAATGACCCCAACCCTCAGGGGGTCCCCTGGGGAGGCAGATTAGCACTGTATGTTTCCTCATGCTGTTGCAGGCACCACAAGGCAATTTGAGAAGGATTAAAGGTATGAATACGAAATGAAAGGTTTCTTTACAGGCGGTGAAAGGCTGGAGTGGGAGGAAAAGAGAAAGGAACAGGTTAAGTTGATGTTCCAGCTAAACCCAAAGATAAGGAGCTGACTCCAGCCCAAGGCCATTGCACATTCTGCTACCTGCCAAGAAAGATGAGGAGAATCCACCCCCACCCCTAACCAGCTGTGAGAAAGGAGAGTTGCTGAACAAAATAGCAAGTTCTGTGAAAAAAAAGTAAGACAGCAAGGAAAAAATAACCTTCTCACAGCCCTGAAGCCAGTATGTTTTGAGAAAACTGAGGAAACCTCGAAAAGCTGGTTTGGACTTGTACAAAAAACAGAGGGAACAAAGATCCCTAAACAAAATGCCTCCCCGCCCTAAACAAAAACAGGATTTAAAACCCTCTTTAGAGCTGAAGAAAGTTGGAGATCAACAGCGAACACTGGATGACCTGTGCACGGGACAAGAACTCCCGTCCACCTCTCCGCCTCTTCTTCTGATATTACATCCAGGCTTGGTGAGCCTCGAGAAGCTGGGTGTGAGTATGAAAGTGGATTAGGGCTTGGGGCACTAACACTTTCTTCCTTTCGCTGAATGATGTGGGGAAATCCCAGTACTCTCCACTGTTATCTTATTATTTTATCAATAAAGCTTTAAAACTCAGTTACGTCTTGTGCTCCATCATTTCCTCCACTAATAATCCTGCAGCCTCAGCCTGATCACCTGATGCCTCAGGCAGATTGGTAACAGAAATCTGTCACGCTGGCAGTATTGAATTAATAAAATCCTCACAAATAGAGAAGGGTTTTCCTAAGTGTGAGTTTTTCAGCTGTGCACATCAGGGTTCCCAAATGAACAATAATTTTAATAATATTGCACCTGATCTTAGGACAAGAACCTAGAAAACCTTGGAATCTTAAGTGAGAATTCTTAAGTAACCAATATAATTAATATACAATCCATAGATCAAGCAATATTTCCCACCTCTTGGACTATAAGGTGTATAGAAAGCTGGCTAGATAGTCCTTCTCAATGGGTAGTGATCAACGGCTTGATGTCTAGTTGGCAGCCGGTATAGAGCGGAGTGCCCCAAGGGTCAGTCCTGGGGCCAGTTTTGTTCAACATCTTTATCAATGATTTGGATAATGGGATTAATTGCACCTTCAGCAAGTTCTCAGATGACACAAAGCTGGGGGGAGAGGTAGATATGCTGGAGGGTAGGGATACGGTCCAGAGTGACCTAAACAAATTGGAGAATTGGGCCAAAAGAAATCTGATGAGGTTCAACAAGGACAAGTGCAGAGTCCTGCATTGAGGATGGAAGAATCCCATGCACCTCTACAGGCTGGGGACTGACTGGCTAAGCAGCAGTTCTGCAGAAAAGGACCTGGGGATTACAGTGGATGAGAAGCTGGATATGAGTCAGCATTGTGCCCTCATTGCCAAGAAGGCCAATGGCATATTGGGCTGAATTAGTAGGAGCATTGTCAGCAGACCAAGGGAAGTGATTATTCCCCTCTACTCAGCACTGTTGAGGCCACACCTGGAGTACTGTATCCAGTTTTGGTCCCCCAACTACAGAAGGGATGTGGACAAATTGGAGATAGTCCAGTGGACGGCAACAAAAAATGATTAGGGGGCTGGGGCACATGAATTATGAGGAGAGGCTGAGGGAACTGGGGTAATTTAGTCTGCAGAAGAGAAGAGTGAGGGGGGATTTGATAGCAGCCTTCAACTATCTGAAAGGGGGTTCCAAAGAGGTTGGAGATAGACTGTTCTCAGTGGTGGCAGAAGATAGAACAAGAAGCAGTGGTCTGAAGTTGCAGTGGGAGGTTTAGGTTGGATATTAGGAAAAACTCTTTCACTAGGAGGGTGGCGAAGCACTGGAATAGGTTACCTAGGGAGGTGGTGAAATCTCCATCCTTAGAGGTTTTAAAGGCCTGACTTGACAAAGACTTGGCAGGGATGATTTAGTTGAGGCTGGTCCTGCTCTGAGCAGCGGGGGTGGACTAGCTGACCTCCTGAGCTCTCTTCAAACCCTAATATTCTATGATTCTGTGATCAGTCAGATGCCCACAGATAGGCAGGAGGCAGCAATGATCCCCTCCAGGCCTCACTTGCCCAATCAGACAGTATCTGCTTGGGTGAGGGAGTGTGGACACTTGTGCTCTTCCCTGCCTCCTGCACACAGAGCCCCGTGCTGGGGTTGTGGTTGTTGGGGTTCTCAAGAGCAGTGGGCCTGGGAGATGAACACCCATGGAAAAGCCTGGGGCAGTTCCACTCTGTCAGAGCCATTGTCTCAGGCTCTCTGCAAACCTAGGCAAATGATCCTGCACTGGCTGCACTTAGAGCAGCTCCCAGCACCAACTCCAGCTGTTCTGGGTGGCGCAGCATTTGGTACTGGGCCAAATGAGACCCTGGGCATTACACTCTGGTGATTCCTACATTCTTGTGGGAAACAGGCAAATTCTGTATTGAAAAAAAAGCAACAAACATTTCATCCAGATCTATGAACATTCATTAAGGGCTTGAACCAAACTGAATAGTGGAGTGGGCCTAAATAAATGATTCCTTATGAAGTATTCAGCCATTCTTAGTGCTTATCCCTCAGGTTACAAACAGAGAAACTGGGGCACAGAAAGTAACTTAATGGCATAGCCAGGTTTAGAATGCAAAAGCACCAGGTGTTTGGGCCTTGTTTCTCCAGCCCCTGCTTCCTGGCTATACTTATATCACAGCAGGCTGGAGTGTTCCAGGCAGGCCAAGGCAGGTCGGCATCCCAGGTTTGCATACCTTAGCCACCGTTGCAAATGCTAGCCTTAGGATTTCTGAAAAGAAAGAAAATCCTGGGAAGTTAACAAGCTAGACACAGGGCCGGCTTTATACACAAGTTTATGCATTTGAACATGGAGATGGTATCTATGTGGGATCACAAAAGCACCTCAGCAGGTCAGGGGCTTAACTCGCATTGAATTTAGGAGCTTTTGTAAATCCCACTAGTCTCCTGTTTCCTTCTTTAGTTGGCTAAATATCGTTGTAACTCTGCCTCATGGATAAAACAGAAGCTGGTCTGGAATCAGGGAACCCTGGGGTAGATCCTAGAGCTTGTGCTGGGTAGAGGTCAGAATAAAGGGGCATAGAGGTCCCTTTTGCCTTAGTCACCTATACATTTATGCACTTTTGCCTCTGGGCTGCTGCTTCTGAGCTGCGCAGGGCTCCAGGGAATGAATCTAGCAAGCCCTTGGGAAACAGAAATGGTTAAATTGTCTTGTACAGCATGAGTCTCCTAATGTCAATGATGATCAGACTCAGCTACACACGGCTTATCTGCAGAGAACAACAGTTTTGAGTCTAGTTCTGTCAGGTCAGCCTCAGAGTGTTCAGGTGAAAGGATTCTTTGAAATCTGTGCCTCTGACATGTAGCTAATACAGTGGTAAGGACAGTGAGATAGATAGAGAGAGAGAGAGAGAGAGAGATAGCAGAACCTTGGAGCTGGAGGATCAAACACAAAGCAAGTTGGAGTAAAATCTACAATGAGCAGCACAGTAAGTTACTGTTTCAATTACATAAATTAGGAAATTAACGTACTGACAAATTTAAAAAAAATTGCAACTGGAACGCTTTAAAGTTTTTATTATCAATTTAATCAAATATCTAGAGCCAGCCAGAAAAGAAATAAAGAAAACAAGTAGAAAAGTTTGATTTTGTAGCAGATACCCTCAAATTGATTTTTTTTCAGGATCTGGCAACAAAAAAACTAAACCTGTGTCACTAAAATTTACTGAAAACTGAAATTTTAAGTTGAAAAAAAAAATAGAGGAGTGGGTTCAATTTTTCAACAAAATATAACCCCCCACCCACCCACACACACTCCCCACCCACCCTGAATATCAGTTATTTTCCCTAAGAATTGCTATTTGGTTGAGAAACCAATTTTCACATGATAAAACATTCAGATGGACAATTTCTGACTCTCTTAATTAGAAACCATGCCTTAAACAGGGGTGGGAAACGCTAATATTTTATACTGTAATTGCAAACCTAGTTATCCTAACACTGCTGTGTTTATTTCTATTTCAAAGGAATAGATGCAGGAAAGTAAAAACTGAGTAACAAGCACAGCTGATAGTCCACAGAATGTGTTTTCTATGCTCCAACACCTGTAAACTCAGAGTCAGATTTCTTTGCATAGACAGCCTGTTATGATATTTTTAAATAGGAAAATGGGGCTCTCATCGAACATTTTCCAGGGATGCAATCTACTACATACAAACTGCCACAGATGATGCTGGGAGTGTCTACATCATACTTCCCTGTGAAGAGGGACCATGCCTGTGTTGACATTTTGATATTTTAGCTTTGTGTCCTAGTTGTGAACCTGCTGTTTGTCACAAGAACAGAGGACATGAGACCAGAAGATACCTCTTGGGTCTTCAGGTCCAGTCCACAGCTTTCACTGGCAACCCCGATATAGCCCCATCATAAATGTATCAAGCTCCATCTTAAAGCTAGTTAGGTTGTTCCACCCTACTGCTCTTCTGAGGTAGGCTACTCCAGAACTTCACTTCTCTGATGGATACAAACCTTCTTCAGATTTCCAGCCTGAATTTACTCATGACCAGTTTATCTCCATTTTGTGTTGTGCCAACATGGTCCTGTAGCATCTTCTTCTTCCCTGGTGTTTATCCATTGTATTAAATGTAAAATGTATGCATCATTGTGGGCCGGGATTGTATGCAACTTCTTGAGGGGCGAGACTGGATGTGACCACAAAAAAATGTCCTGGTAGATTTTGAAGGATTTACTCTTACCAGAGCCCTTAGATGGAGTGGCAGGGTGATGTCTGGTAAGTTTATTATCATGTGTATAGGTTATTTTATTTTTAATACAGATTCTCTGTAGTGCTTTTACCTTAAGGATAAATCTGCTTGCTTCAAAAGGGCTCTATGGTCTATACCTGTGGGCAGTTACACTGTTTATAGTCTCTGTAGAAAAAACTAAGTGTGGATGCAAACTTGTTTAGACACTCTGGCTTGTTGGGAATAACACAGTGTAAGCAGCAGGCTGTGCAGCTCAGAAAACCCCCTATAAGGAGGGAGTGGAGATGTTAGTATCTGCCTCAGAGAGGTGAGAACCGAGCAGCCTATAGCTACAATGTGTGCTCTTTTTGGAACACTACAGGGAAATAAAGGAGGAGAAGTGGGTCAAGTCAGATCCCTGGGACCCCAGAGGAAGGAGATAAGGGTGTGGCTGGTTTGGAGATAGCAGGCAAACAGTTATGGTATGATGCCTGTAGCCTTTGTTAATACGGACACCAAAGCAGGTTATGCATGGTAAAGAGTGCTGAGAAATCCATGATACCCAGAAAAGGGTGGGAAAAGCCCAAATATGTGTGAAACAACTATGGGAGGCATCAACAGGGGAATTGACCTATATTGTTGTCATGAAGCTGTGTTTGGGTACGGTCACCAGAACTGCTCCTTGACTGACTGACTGTATGAAGTTCAAATGGACAAGCAGTAAGAGCAGATGGTCTGTCTAGGAATGGGAAGCCAGAAAATCCCTGGGGACCTGCTGCATACCCTGGCCCTGTTTTTTATGGAAAGGGGAAAAATGTGAGGAATTGGGAGTTTTATCTGAATAATCCTGATTTGTGAATTGTTCAACACTCAATGATCGTCTAAATCCAAGTAAAACACCTCGAGACAATAAATCATAGAATCATAGAATATCAGGGTTGGAAGAGATCTCAGGAGGTCATCTAGTCCAACCCCTGCTCAAAGCAGGACCAATCCCCAACTAAATCATCCAAGCTACGGCTTCGTCAAGACTGACCTTAAAAACCTTTTAAGGAAGGAGATTCCACCACCTCCCTAGGTAACCCATTGTAGTACTTCACCACCCTCCTAGTGAAAAAGTTTTTCCTAATATCCAAACTAAACCTCCCCCACTGCAATCTGAGACCATTACTCCTTGTTCTGTCATCTCCTACGACTGAGAACAGTCTAGATCCATTCTCTTTGAACCCCCTTTCAGGTAGTTGAAAGCAGCTATCAAATCCCCCCTCATTTTTCTCTTCTGCAGACTAAACAAGCCCAATTCCCTTAGCCTCTCCTCATAAGTCATGTGCTCCAGCCCCCAAATCATTTTTATTGCCCTCCGCTGGACTCTTTCCATTTTCTCTACATATTTCTTGTAGTGTGGGGCCCTAAATTGGACACAGTACTCCAGATGAGGCCTCACAAATGCCGAAGAGAGGGGAATGATCACATCTCACCATCTGCTGGGAATGCCCCTACTTAAACAGCCCAAAATGCCGTTAGCCTTCTTGGCAACAAGGGCACACTGTTAACACATATTCAGCTTCTTGTCCACTGTAACCCCTAATTCCTTTTCTGCTCGGCTCCTAGTTTGTAGCAGCGCATAGGACTCTTCTGTCCTAAGTACAGGACTCTGCACTTCTGCTTGTTGAACCTAATCAGATTTATTTTGGCACAATCCTCCTATTTGACTAGGTTCTTCTGTATCCTATCCCTACCTTCCAGACTCCCCAGTACTCAAACTCGCCTCTCTCCCACAACTCCACCCCAAAAGTGTGAAGCTTCTAGTTTCACTCCCTCGGGGCCATGCAGTAGTTTTTGAAACAATAACACACACACACACACACACTTTTTTCAATCTGTCAACTTTATACTCTTTGTATTGAAGCATATAAAGCACAGGAAATACAAATCACACAAACATCATAAACTCACTGTCCCTCATCAACTCACCCTTCCCTTGGGGTCCCTCTGTGTTCTGTGAGGCAGGCAGGATCCACCATCCACTGCTTACCTTGCTCAAGCTTCCCTCATCTTACTCCGGTGCAAGATGGCTCTCTCCTCCAGTTGTCCCTTGTCAGTCTATTTAGAGACTCCTGCTGGGGTCCCCTGCTGCTTTTGTTCTGCTTTCTGGTAATTTTTCACTGCTCTCAAAGCCCCCTGCCTTAAGACAAAATGAGGACATGCCCTCTCCCAGCAAGCGCAAACCCATTAACAAATGACTAGAGAGGAGTGTAAAAATATTGATTAGGTAAGCAAGAGTGAAATCAGGAAGGCCAAATCACACTTGGAGTTGCAACTAGCAAGGGATGTTAAGAGTAACATTAAGAGTTTATTCAGGTATGTTATCAACTCAAGGAAAATGTGGACCCTTTACTGAATGAGGGAGGCAATCCAGTAACAGAGCTTGTGGAAAAAGCTAATCTAATCAATGCTTTTATTGCCTCTGCATTTCATGAACAAGGTCAGCTCCCAGACTGCTGAACTGGGCAGCACAACATGGGGAGAAGATGACCAGCCCTCGATGGAGAAAGAAGTGGTTCGGGATTATTTAGAAAAAACTGGATGAGTACAAGCCCATGGGGCCGGATGTGCTGCATCCAAGGGTGCTAAAGGAGTTGGCAGAAGTGATTGCAGAGCCATTGGCCATTATCTTTGAAAACTCACGGCAATCGGGGGAGGTCCCAGATGACTGGAAAAAGGCTAATGTAGTGCCCATCTTTAAAAAAGGGAAGAAGGAGGATCCGAAGATCCACAGGCCACTCAGTCTCACCTCAGGTCCTGGAAAAATCATGGAGCAGGTCCTCAAGGAATCAATTATGAAGCACTTACAGAAGCGGTAAGTGATCAGGAACAGTCAGAATGGATTCACCAAGGGCAAGTCATGCCTGACTAACCTAATTGACTTCTATGAGGAGATAACTGAGTCTGTGGATGAGGGGGAAGCAGTGGATGTGTTATTCCTTGACTTTAGCAAAGCTTTTGATAAGGTCTCCCATAGTATTCTTGCCAGCAAGTTAAAGAAGTATGGACTGGATGAATGGACTATAAGGTGGATAAAAAGCTGTCTAGATCTTCAGGCTCAATGGGTAGTGACTAATGGTTCCATGTCTAGCTGGCAGCCGGTATCAAGCGGAGTGACCCAAGGCTCTGTCCTGGGGCCGCTTTTGTTTAATATCTTCATTAATGATCTGAAAGATAGCCTTGATTGCACTCTCAGCAAGTCTGCAGATGACACTAAACTTGGAGGAGTGGTAGATATGCTGGAAGGTAGGGATAGGATACAGAGTGACCCAGACAGATTAGAGGATTGGGGCAAAAGAAATCTGAATAGATTTAACAAAGATAAATGCAGAGTCCTGTACTTAGGACAGAAGAATTCCATGCACTGCTACATAGTAGGAGCCGAGGGCAAGGTAGCAGTTCTGCAGAAAAGGACCTAGGGGTTACAGAGGACGAGAAGGTGGATATGAGTTAACAGTGTGCCCTTGTTACCAAGAAGGCTAACGGCATTTTGGGCTGTTTAAGTAGGGGCATTCCCAGCAGATGGTGAGATGTGATCATTCCCCTCTCTTCGGCATTTGTGAGGCCTCATCTGGAGTACTGTGTCCAATTTAGGGCCCCACACTACAAGAAATATGTAGAGAAAATGGAAAGAGTCCAGCGGAGGGCAATAAAAATGATTTGGGGGCTGGAGCACATGACTTATGAGGAGAGGCTAAGGGAACTGGGCTTGTTTAGTCTGCAGAAGAAAAAAATGAGGGGGGATTTGATAGCTGCTTTCAACTACCTGAAAGGGGGTTCAAAGAGAATGGATCTAGACTGTTCTCAGTGGTAGGAGATGACAGAACAAGGAGTAATGGTCTCAGATTGCAGTGAGGGAGGTTTAGTTTGGATATTAGGAAAAACTTTTTCACTAGGAGAGTGGTGAAACACTGCAATGTGTTACCTAGGGATGTGGTGGAAACTCCTTCCTTAAAAGGTTTTTAAGGTCAGTCTTGACGAAGCCGTAGCTTGGATGATTTAGTTGGGGATTGGTCCTGCTTTGAGCAGGGAGTTGGAGTAGATGGCCTCCTGAGATCCCTTCCAACCCTGATATTCTATGATTCTATAACTCCCTTCAGGCTCCAAAACTTAACACAATCCATGAGATTACAGAACACAAAGGCTTGTATTGCCCTCACAGCTATTCCAGTGGGTGTTCAGGAATAGGGGCGTGCTCTTATCTGTAAAACCCCTGATACATTCTTGGAAAGTGAACATTTCCCCTCTCAGCCCACACTTTGTATAACTCATTTAGTTTCCTGTCATGAAATGTCTTTCCATTGTCTCAACGGGACAGCCACCATTCCGAGGATGGATGTTTTTGGGTTATAATTAGTTCCATATTTACACTGCAATTTGTGAAGCCACTTCTTGAACTAGATTGTCTAAAGATGAAAATGGATGCCACTGCATTGACTGTAAGGGATCTATAGGCATTTATACTTGTGTGATCTTCTTCTCATGTGCTTTTCAGAAACAAGATTTTTTCCCCCAGAACCATGAACAAGCTATGGCACCTTCCATCACTACAGTGAGGTTCTCCTAGCCTCTCTTTGTCAGAGGGTGGTTATGGAAGGCAGGAGAGAGATCACTTGATCATTTCCTGTTAGGTTCACTCCCTCTGGGGCACCTGGTATTGGCCATTGTCGGGAAACAGGATACTGGGTTGGATGGACCTTTTGTCTGATCCAGTATGACCGTTCTTATGTTCTTATGTTCTCCCCAAGGAGTCAGTAAATGAGCAGGTACTCCATGTATTCGTGTCATTAGAGCTACTCTAATGATTGGTGTGATAACGTGCCTGATGACTAGAGTTGTTCTTAGAGGTAAGGAAGCAGGAGTGCTTTAGCCTCACCATTGCCCTTGTCCTTCTCTTCACAGACAGCACATGATGAATTGAGTAGGAAAATCTCCAATCACACTACCGTGACTGAGTTCCTTCTCTTGGGATTCTCTGAGGTTCGAGAGCTGCAGATTTTACACTTTGTGGTGTTTCTAGGGATTTACCTGATGGCCCTGACAGGGAATCTCCTTGTTATCACAGTAGTACCCCTTGACCATCACCTTCACACCCCCTTATACTTCTTCCTGATGAATTTGTCCATCCTAGACATCGGATCCATCTCTGTCACTGTCCCCAAGTCCATGGCCAATTCCCTATTGAACACCAGATCTATTTCTTATGCTGGATGTGTCACCCAAGTCTTTCTCTTCTTCTTCTTCACTTCAGCAGACTTTGCCCTACTCACTGTCATGGCATATGACCGATATGTGGCCATCTGCAAACCGCTGCACTATGAGACTGTAATGAACAAGGGAGCTTGTGTCCAAATGGCAGCCAGTGCCTGGATCAGCGGTCTTCTCAATTCTGCTTTGCACACTGGGAACACATTTGCAATATCATTCTGTAGAGGTAACATTGTGGATCAATTCTTCTGTGAAATCCCCCAGCTCCTCAAGATCGCCTGCTCTGATTCATATCTCAGTGAAGTTGGGATTATTGCCTTTAATGCACTTTTAGGGTTAAGCCTTTTTGTTTTAATAGTAGCGTCTTATGCTCAGATTTTCACCACAGTGAAGAGAATCCCTTCTGAGCAGGGCCGGCTTAAAGCCTTCTCCACATGCTTTCCTCACCTCATTGTGGTCTCCTTGTTACTTTCCACTGGAACCTTTGCCTACCTGAAACCCACCTCCAGTTCTCCATCAGGTCTGGATCTTGTGGTGGGTGTTCTCTACGCTGTAGTGCCTTCCATGATGAACCCAATCATCTACAGCATGAGGAATAATGAGATCAAAGCTGCCCTGAAGAAACTGACTGAGGGCAGGTTATTCATCAAAAAATAAAATGACCATCTGTCTCTCATGATCACAGTTTAATTCCGTTTCCTAATTAATCTAATCAATAGGTGAAAATGTTGTGTATATGAGAACATGCTGCGTAATCTGTTTACGCAAAATGCTGTTTTTATGGTGGTAAAAAAAACAACAAAACAAGCAAACAAACACAGACAAAATAGACTAACACCACTGAAGTTAATTAGCTTCTTTAGGATGGAAAGGCTTTCTGGAAGAACAAGATTTTGACATGTGTCCTAAAGGCAAAGCACTTTACACAATGCACTGTCAACCTGTGGAACTCTTTGCCAGAGGATGTTGTGAAGGCCAAGACTATAACAGGGTTCAAAAAAGAACTAGACAAATTCATGGAGGATAGGTCCATCAATGGCTATTAGCCAGGATGGACAGGAATGGTGTCCCTAGCCTCTGTATGCCAGAAGCTGGGAATGAGCGACAGGTTTTGGATCACTTGAGGATTACCTGTTCTGTTCATTCTCTCTGGGGAACCTGGTATTGGCGACCGTAGGAAGACAGGAAACTGGACTAGATGGACCTTTGGTCTGACCCAGTATGGCTGCTCTTATGTTCTTATAGTAGGATTCCACAAGTGTAAATAAAATCAAAATCTACATGTGTGTTTTTCTTGAGTTTTATACTGCCACCCATCGTCATTCTACCTGAGCACTTTCCACACAAAATCAATAGCATGAAGAAGTCCCTAGTGGACTTTATGAACCATCTGGTTCTTCTCCTTTTTGAAGTTAAAAAGCTCTGTTTGGAGATAGAGATTTTGGGCATTTTATAGTTTAACTCATCTAATTGTGTTTGTTTTTAGCAATGGATTGATTGATTTGTCTCATTGTTCCAGACGTTTAGTTTTCTGGGGTAGATGTACTTGGGGAATAGGAATGATTAGTTACATGCAGTAGTCAATATTTTGTTCTTTCTTGGTTTACCCATGTATCATCTCTTTAATGGGGTTTTCTGAGGGAGAAGATTTGTTCCCCACAATGACACAAGGGGGCAGAAGAGTTTCTGTGGGTATCCAAGTCTCTGAACTAATGTTGAGATTATTATGTTAATACATCTAGGATTTTATTGTGTTATTAATGGGTAATAAGGGTGCCTGGACCCGTGAATACACATCCTTTTATTATTTTGTACCTAAAGACATACGTCAATACCCTGACATTTTTCCTATGATGGAAAGCCTTTTTGGAAGAGCACAATTTTGACATGTGTCCTAAAGACAAGCTGATTTGGGAAAATGAGGTCAAAATTTGATCCTATTTTTGTTGCTGGGATTTAACCTCTCCCTTTGAAGGGATCCAGGTTTGGCAAATGGTTAATACACACAAGGATCCAAATATGGCTAAAGGTACCCTGGAGAAGATGAGTGGAAGGTTTGTAAGTGTTTGACTTCCAGCTCAGCTGGACCTATGCAGTGTCGCTCTATTGACATCCATGCTTAATGCTGATGAGTTTCTGCCCAAAGACACTGGAATAAACTCAGTTGTGAAATAATCACTGGGATAAGCTTTTTGTGAGGGGTCATTTTATTATAAACTTTGTGTAAATGAAGAAGTACCATCATAAACACTGGCCTTGCATTCCGTGTAGATGTAGTCAAATGCAGAAAGAATACAATGATTAGATAGACAGAGAGTATGTCCTCATGGCAAAGAAAACCCTGGGTCTCAGAGTCCAGGTTTACAGATTTGGACTTGCACAAGGATGTTGGTGTCTGAGCACATTTCAAGTGACTAGGAAAATATTGTACAGCTGCTACCAGAGTTTCAATGCAAAATGTAAGACTTTAGTCCCATGCTGAATGATGTGGCTGATGTGGCTGATGGAAGGAGCAACAGGGCACATGATAGTAATATTTGTGTATTAAGAATGGGCTATTCAGAGAGATCTAATGGAGTTAGGTACACAACATTGAGCTGTTAATGGGAATTGAGCACCTAATTTCCTTAAGTTGTTCTGAAAATCCTAGTCATAGTTCACATCCTGGTGGAAGAGTACACTGTATAGTTCCAGATTTTGCCACACATCCCCTTGTTCCCTTTCCTAATGTCTCTGATTGGAAATATTTGGATTTCTTCCTGGGATAAATTTGGCCCATTCTGTTGATCTGGTTTCTACTCTTTCCTCTGCTAGAATTCTTTGAGGGGTGGGGTTAACAAACATATGAACAAAGGTTATCCAGTGTAGCTGGCCTTTCAGAAAACCTTTGGCAATGTCCTTCATCAAAGGCTCCTATTCAAAATAAGCAGTCTTAGCATAGGAGAGAAAGCCCAGTCATGAATCAGTAATTGATTAAAAGACAGAAAACAAAGGATAGGAATAAATGGTTAGTTCTAAGAATGGAAAGAGCTAAATAGTGGTGTCTCTCAGAGATCTGTATTGAGACCAGTGCTGTTCAACTTACTCATAAGTGATCTGGAAAAATTAGATAAACAATGAGGTGGCAAAATTTGAAGATGATACAAAATTACTCAAGATAGTTAAGCTCAAAGCAGATTGTGAAAATTTACAAAGGGATCTCACAAAACTGAGTGAATGGGCAACAAAATGGCAAATGAAATTAAATGTTAATAAATGAAAAGTAATGCACATTGAACATAAACTCAAATATACATACAAAATGATGGGGTTTAGATTAGGTGTCACCACTCAAGAAAGAGAGCTTGCAATAATTGTGAATACTTCTCTGAAAACATCTCAATGTGCAGGACCAGTCAAAAAATCCAAAGAGAATTTTAGGAACCATTAGGAAAGGGATCGAAGACAGAAAATATCTTAATGCCACTATATAAATCCATGGTATATCCACACCTTGAAAACTGTGTGCAGTTCTGTCACCCCCATCTCAAAAAAGATGTAGAAGAATTGGAAAAGGTACAGAGAAGGGCAACAAAAATGATTAAGGGAATGGAACAGCTTCTATTTGTGGATAGATTAAAAAGACTGGGAGTTTTCATCTTGGACAAGAGATGACTAAATGGGATATGATAGAGGTCTATACAATTGTGACAGGGCTGGTGTGGTCAAAACCTTGCTCTTGCCCTCCACATAACACAAGAAACAGGGGTCACTCAATGAAATTAACAGGAGTACCTTTAACACAAAAAAGGAAGTATAAAGGAAGTACTTCTTCACACAACACTCAGTCATTTAGTGGAATTAGTTGTCAGGGGATGTTGTGAAGTCTTGAAATATGAAAAAGAATCAAATAAGTTCATGGAGGATAGATCCATCAATGGCAATTAGCTGAGATGGTCACGGATATAACTCCACGGTCTGTGTGTCTCAAAGCCTCTGACTGCCAGTGGATGGGACTGGATGACAGGGGATGGATCAATCAATAGTTTCCCTCTTCTGTTCATTCCCTTTGAAGTACTTGACATTGGCCACTGTCGGAAGACAGGATACTGGACTAGACGTACCATTGGTTTGACCCCATATGATAATTTATATATTTTCATATTGTAATGTAAAACTTACAATTTTCTTAACATTGCTAGAACATAAAATGGCTTGGCACTATTTCTTGTTCAATATGAATAATTATATTGGTACAAACTATTTTCAATTTAGCAAAATTAAATGAATTAAACATTGATGCATTGCATACAGTTTGTGGAAAGTAGCTATTTAGTCCATGAAACAGAGAGGGATGGGAGAGTGGCAAACAGGGAGCTGGTGGAGGGAAAAGAGGAAAGCAAGGAGCCCCTGATGTGTGAAAGGGGCTCAGCTGACAAAAGCTATGAAATGTGAGACCCCACCTATTAGACTGGGTATTATTGTTACTGATGTATCTAGGAGAGAGAGAAGAGCACATTTATGAAAAAATGGGGAAAGTATCTAAAATCAGATATCACTTGGAAGAATGGACAACAGCTAGAGGAAGCTAAAACATCTATATTTGCAACTATTCAGGAAAAAATATTATAAAATACTTCATCAAGGCTAAGTCAGTCCACTTAAGCTCAGGAAAAGGTATAAGAAAGGGAAACCTAATGTCTAGAGAAGGTGTGGAGGCATATATGCTGGGATTGTATTAAGATAATAGTACAGAAATTAGACAATATTTTTGACTAATTAAACAGATGTCTCATAGTAAAGGCAGGCCACCTATAGAACCCAGAATTATTGTCCAAAGTTGGTTACTGACTCAGGGAAAGGCACACTGATAACACAATTACTTCTGGTGACAGGATATGTGATAGCTCATTTTGGAAAAGGATAGATCCACCAACATTAATGGCATAGGGAAATAAAGTATGGGCAAACCTTCTAATAGAGAAAAGGGGAGAGATTCATTAACTGATTTAGTTGGGCCTGGTCCTGCTTTGAGCAGGAGGTTGGACTAGATGACCTCCTGAGGTCCCTTCTAACCCAAATATTCTGTGATTCTATTTGGGGTTAAGTAGAGTACATATTGAATCATTTCCATGTTTGGAATTTGAACATAATGAGTACAAACTTCATGCTAATAGGTTGACCAACACAATTTTTTTGAATGTCAAAAATAGAGATTAAAGATGTGGATTGTTAAAACTCTGACAGAAAGTTCATTTAGAATAATCAAGTATTGAAAAAAAAATAATTCAAGATACATTCTGTCTTTATAATTTCTTCCCTGAGGACAGGATTCTGCTTATCAGTCTCCTGATGGCGGTTTTCATCTCAGCATTTCTCATTGTGTAGACCATTGGGTTTAGCATTGGGGTGATTAGAGTGTAAATGATTGAAGCCAACTTGTCCATGGGCAATTTCCGGAAGGGCCTAGCATAGATGAAGATGCAGGGTATGAATTGTAAACACACAACTGTGATCTGGGATCCACAGGTAGACAGAGCTTTGTGCTTCCCCTCTGTAACATGTGTCTTTATCTTGACAAAAATGATGGTGTACGAAATGAGCAGGATGATGAACATTACTATGACAAGCATCCCACCATTGGAAACCATCAGCAACTCAACCAAGTAGATGTCTGTGCAGGCCAGTTTGATGACTTGTGGGATATCACAGTAGAAATTGTCCAAGATGTTTGGACCACAGAAAGGCAGCTGGAGGATCAAACCAATTTGAACAGCAGAGTGAGCCAATCCACCCAGCCATGCCCCTGCCACCAGCCCCATGCACACACCACAGTTCATGATAGTTAAGTACCGCAGTGGTTTATAGATGGCTACGTACCGATCAGCAGCCATCACCACAAGGATAAAAACTATAGCACCGGCGATGAAATGGAAGAAGAACATCTGGAGGATGCACTCATTGAATGAGATAGTTCTGTGCTGGGAGAGGAGACCCAACAGCAATTTTGGAGCATTGACTGATGAGTCACTGACATCTAGGAAAGCCAAGTTGGCCAGCAGGAAGTACATGGGGGTGTGGAGCCGGCGGCTGGTGATCACAGTGGTAATGATGGTGAAGTTTCCCAACCAGGTTGTCAGGTAGACTATGAAGAAAACAATGAAGAGGCATCGGTTCAGTTCAGCATTCTGGGTGAGGCCCAAGAGGACAAATTCTGTCACTGTGGAGCTGAGGTTCTGCTGTTCCATTTACTAGCCTCAAAATATGCCTAGGAAGGGAACTGTAATAATTAATATGAAGAAGTTTTATTATTCTTTCCTTGAATTACTAGTATTAAGTAGATATTAATGCCTCTTAACAGACATTTTGTTTAATAATTATCTTAGTTTACTAAATTCAGTCATCCTCAGTGCAGGGCATCCCTTCTACAGCAGACCCTATGAACTACACCAGTTGTCATGTTGAGTTTTGGGATCATTGAGAGTGAAAAGGAGCAGCCTACCTACAAAATCAAGCCTTTGCCAAACCACATTCTGTATTCATTCTCTGGCAGCCCTCATCTTGCACACAGCCATGGGGTCTAGAGGATCATGGCTGGGAAGAAATGTGAGTTTCAGGGAGTGCTCTTAGGCAGAACTTCTGAGAGTCCAGTGGTTCTCAATGTGGGGGTCATAAGAAATTGTCAGGTATTCATGACAACCAGAATGCCCTTCTGTAGACAAGCAGATTCACTCCTGTGGCACCTCCTCCTGGTGACTTCTGAGAATTAGCTTGTTCCATCTCCAGAGTGCCCTCTGCAGGCCAGCAATCCACCTGTCCTGGGGCCCCCGTGTCCCTCCCTGACCCAGTGCCCCTTTAACTGGGAGCTTCCCCCCAGTATTAACCCCTTTCTCTTTGGGTCTCCCCTCCTCAGTAAACCACCACCCACTATCCCCACCTTGCCTCAGTAGCAGGCTACTGCCAGTCACCATCTAGCCCCTGTGCCCTGGGGCAGACTGCAGTATCAGCCTACTCATCACTGGCAAGGTTGGGTTTGAACTTGCTGCCTTTGCCTATCCATGGGCTGCCCTCTGCAACCCCCAGTACCTGTTGGCCTTATGCTAGGCCACAGCCTGGGGCTTTCCAGGCTGGAGCCTCACCAGCCCCTCTGCCTTGCCCCAGCCCTGCTCTACTCAGGTACCCCGTGTCTAGCTCACTGCAGCCAGGCCCATCTTCCTCTACAGGCAAAGGGAGACAACCACTTCTGGTTTCCCTGGCATTCTCATAAGGCCCTGTTGCTCAGTTTGGGGCATGGCCCCAGCTGCAGCCACTTCCCCAATCAGCCAGGGTTTTACCTTGCCCAGCCCTGGCCCTCTGCAGGGCTTTTCCAACCCCCTCTGGGCTTGAGTGGGTGTTAGCCCTCTACACCTTCCTATATTCACATGTGGCAAGGAGGTCCCACATAGTTCCTGGTTTAGACTGAAGAAGGATTGGAATGGGAAACTGGAGAACCACTTATTTAGAGGATTCACATGCCCAGTGTGTGCCCTTGGTTACAAGAAGAGAAGGAATTAACTCTAATTGTCTTTAAAAGTAATTGCATGTGCTCACCTCATCTGAAATAAATCCAGTCACTGTATTTAGGTTCCTATGGATTCTGGTGCATAATTTTAAACACTTGAATTTGAAAGCTGTGAACACAAAAAGATTTCTGTCTATGCACCTCTGTTTAAATATTCAAAACTGCTGTGGAATTATGGATTCTGAGTTATCATTAATATTTTTGAAAATCTCTAGAACAGATTTTTTTAAAAAATGTTCCCAATAAAACACGTCTATGAAATAGTCAATATATCTAATTTTTCATGGTTAAATTTTAAAGGAAGGAAATGAAATGTTTCATGCCATTGGTGTTAAAATTCCAATTTTCAATTAATTTCTAAACAATTAGTTTTTGCAAATTTGATATTCAGATTGAATTTTAATTTTGATTCTTCCTTTTTTTTTATCTCGAGGGTCAACCAAAAAACTTTTAAAACACAAGCATCTAGTTGTTTTCATCTACAGAGCTCAAGGTAATTTTAAAAGGAGGTTGCTGTGAGCTTCAGTTCTGCATTTGTAAATGGCCCAGAGAGGTTGTGCACTGAGGGAACCAGGCATAGGACTAAGCTCTGCAGTCCTGGTCCCCTGCTCTCTCCACTAGGCCATGCCACTTTCAATCTCATGCCCCTCCCCAAACCGTATCCCTTTACTTTTTCATTATCTGCAGATTTGAGTTTTCAAGAAACCTCATTTTTCTGCAGAGAAATATATTTTGCCAGAGAATGCCATCCAGCTTTCAACATCTCCTTCTTAAAGGACAAGGCCATGGTGCTGTGCACCATGTGGGAGGACAGCTTTCTGTGTAGAGTACTGGCCATGAGTTCAATTTCTACACTGCCAAGGACACCTTCTGGGACCCCAGGTAACTCACTTCCTCTCTCAGTCTGGATTTTCAAAGGGGAATAAGGTAGGTAAACACAGGGATTCCTGCTTAGGTTTTATCGGCATTTCCCTGGGATTTTTCTAATTTTTGCTTCCTAGCTCCACCTTGCTCCCGAGGTAAAACCTTTCAGATCAGAGCAGCACAAAGCACCTGCCATAGGAGATGCCTGGTCAGACAGAGCTAGCTTTACAAAGATTGGTGTAAAGGCTCAGTGAACTGGTGTCTTCCTAACTCACTTAGGTTCTTCTAAAATCCAAGCCAACATCTGAACTTCCCCCAACACCCACTTCCTCTCTGCAATAACAATGTCAATTGCTAATTTTACATTGCAGATTTTGAACAACAAAAGTCATGAACTCAGCTTGTGTGCTGGTGATCTCACAGCCGGTTGCCTCCAAACAGTTGAGGATGGTCCGGGGAAGTCACATCTCGTAGCTGGTCATTGTTTTCCTGAGTGGCTGGGGAAGGGGACCTGAACCCAAAGACCAGACAGCCACAGAAATCTTCCCTTTATATCCCATCTGACCCATGCACCAAGAGTGGTGCTAGGATCAAAGATTCACTGAAAGACCTCTGAGCTTTACTGAGCCAGATCAAGAGAGTTGGTGCTTTGGAGATGTGAGATTTCAGTCTCAAGGGGAATAATTAATAAGTTCCTTGAGTTTTTCATTTTGTTTATGTTTCTTTTTAGCCACTCAAACTGAACAGCATTTAAAAATTTATCAAGTTGAATGAGCTTGACGCAAGGAGGCACAGGGGCTGAACTGGATCGTTTTCTGGCCTCCAAATGGAGGAAATGTCAGGACTCCTGGGTTCTATTCCTTGCTCTGAGATTCAAAGCTGTTCTGTGGGTCAGAGCCGGAGAAAAGTATCCAGTACTTCTGGATTGCATGCTAGTTCTAGCGGTCACATTGGGTCTAGTGTCTCTGAGAGGGATCAGTTGTATTTCCTCATCCCTCTTGTACTCCTTTAACATATTTTGTTCAAGAGCTCTACGTAAGATAAGAATAAATTCTGAAGGAGATCTGAATGAATATCAATCTGCAAAGTCAGTCTGATTATGAAGTCAGCAGCCAATGTCAGTGTTGCCAAATTTCAACACTGCAGCTCAAAATACTTCATCTATAGTAATTCACTCCACTTAAGCTCAGGAAAATACATAAGAAAGGGAGTCATAATGGCTAAAGAATGTGTGGGGGAATAGTGATCTTTCTCCATATTTGCTGAGAATGGCCTAAGATAATAGGAGAGTAATCGGACAATGTTTTGGAGGAAAATAAATAGATCTGGGAAATTTACTAAAGTTCGGACACCCACGGAACACACAGTGACAGTCCAAAGGTGGATGTAGACTCAGGGAAGGACCTGTTGATAACAAAACATCTGCTAGTAGCCATATCTGTGATAGCCCATGTTTGGAGGACACATTCATTAGTATTAGTGGAATGAAGGAATAAAGTACAGAGAATCCCCCCAGTAGAGAAAATGGCAGAGATTTCTAGGTCAGAGCAGAGTGCAGAATGCATCATTTCCACAAGTGTAAACATTATGAGCAGAGTTTTACCCCCAATACATTTCTTAATATGTAATAAATGGATTATAAATGAAATTTATTAGTACTCTGATGGAAACATCATATGGAAAAAAAATACCTATATATATATAATCCAAAGCTAAATTATTATGCTGTTTTTTCTTTCCTGAAAACAAAATTCTGTTCTTCAGTTTCCTGATTGTCATTTTCATCTCTGCATTTCTCAGTCTGTGGCTCATGGGGCTCCGTATTAAGGAGATTAAAGTGTAAATGACTGAAGCCCAGTTAGCTAGAGGTAATTTCCAGAAGGGCCAAACATAGATGTAAAAGCAGGGTAGGAATTGTGAACACGGACCTGGGATGTGGGATCCTCAGCTTCCCTTCCATGACCTGTGTCATTATCTTAACTAAGATGGTGGTGTACTATGTTGTCAGATGCTACCGGTGTGGTGCTCTGCTCTGTTCAATGTTGATATCCATCGGCTGCGTGCGTCTATCCCCTCTGTGTGTTGCCCCAGCTCTGCGCACAGAGCTGACACAGCAGACCTCGAGACAACCTCCAATGACCACAGACTCTAGTAAGGTACGAAGGCACATCGGCCAGGTTTATTGTCAAAGAGAAACACAGTCACCAGCTGCCTGGCAAACAAAGGCCAAGATGCTGCTAAGGTGCAGCTAGCCAGTACATACATGCAGGGCCAGTGCAAGGATGTTTCACGCCGTAGGCGAAACTTCCACCTTGCACCCTCCCCCCAAACCCTTCCCTGAGGTCCCCCCCAGCAGCAGCTCACCCCTTGTCCTGAGGTGCCACCCCCGTGGCAGTTCCCTGCTTCCGCCCTGATGTGCCCCCCTTGCGGCACCTCCTCACCCCCCACTCTCTGCCCTACGGCACCCCCCTCCCGCTCCAGCTCACCCCTGCTCCACGGACAAGCACCCCAAGCATGCTGTCACTGCTTCACGTCTCGCACCTCCCAGGCTTGCGGCACCTAAGCTGATTGGTGCTGCAAGCCTGGGAGGTGGGAGAAGTGAAACAGCTCACCCTGCCCAGCCTCCTCCCTGAGCATGCCGTCGCTGGGAAGCAGGAGAAGTGAAGCGGCCACGGCGTGCTCGCGGAGGAGGCGGAACAGGGGTCAGCTGGGGTGTGGAGTTCCCCTGTGTGCCACTCCCCCCTTACTTGCTGCAGGCAGCCCTTCCCGCACCTCCCTGCCCCAGCTCGTTCCGCCTAAATGCCAGAGGCAACTGAGGCAGCCAAAGATCCGGCCACTGGTTGCTGCAGAAGAAAATGGTGCCCCCCAAATTGCAGTGGTCTAGGCGACTGCCGAGATCACCCAAATGGTTGCACCGGCCCTGCATATGTGCTCCCTGGCAATGGACTCAGCTCAGTCAGTGGCGGGACTTTCCACTGCCCCCTAGGCTAGACAAAGACACGGCCCCAGGAATGCATTCTTATACATAGTGTGACAGACCCAAACCAGTAGGGTACAGGAGTCTGGCAGAGGGCAAATATACTGGTCAGTGGATGAGTAGTTTTCTGTTCCCTGAGTGACCAGAGCAGGGGCTGCATTAGAGTAATCAGGAACCTGCTAGAACCAATTAAGGCAGACAGGCTGATTAGAACACCTGCAACCAATCAAGACAGGCTAATCAGGGCACCTGGGTTTAAAAAGGAGGTCACTCCAGTCAGGCGAGGGGGAGCCAGAGGAGAGGAAGTGTGTGTGAGGAGCTGTGAGCAAGAGACGCAAGGAGCTGAGAGTGAGAAGGTGTGCTGCTGGAGGACTAAGGAGTACAAGCGTTATCAGACACCAGGAGGAAGGTCCTGTGGTGAGGATAAAGAAGGTGTTTGGAGGAGGCCATGGGGAAATAGGCCAGGGAGTTGTAGCTGTCATGAAGCTGTTACAGGAGGTAGTATAGACAGCTGCAATCCATAGGGCCCTGGGCTGGAACCCAGAGTAGAGGGCGGGCCTGGGTTCCCCTCAAACCTCGCAACTCCTGATCAGACACAGGAGGAGTTGACCCAGACTGTAGGGAAGGTCACTGAGGTGAGCAAATCTGCCAATAAGTGCAGGACCCACCAAGGTAGAGGAGGAACTTTGTCACAACAGGTGCAAACAAGTTACACATCACTCCTGACGTACTGAGATGCAACCCTTCTACCTAGTGTGAAAGTAGAATGAATTATATTGTAAAAATAAGACTGGATTAAAGAAATGTTGTATGTATCTTTAAGCAGAAATAAGAAATGTTGAAATACAGTTGCTAGGAAAAGAAACATTAGGCATAAACAAGGGTGCTAATGGCGAGACATTAACCAAAGATTGGTTATAGTTAGTAAGGAAATAAGATATGCATGCCTAGCCCAGGTAAACTTATCAGATTCTGCTTCCTTTGTTATCTTGTTAAGTGCTCGCCCTTTTATCTGTATAAATAAGATAGTTTGTGTCTTGCATGGTGCTCATCTGGGTGTTATTAGCAGAGCGCTGTGCTAATAAAACAGAATGTTCTGACAAACTGTGAGTCCTGAGTCTAACTTTGACACTAGCAAGGTGCAACCCCTCTACGCAGTAAGGTGTCACCTCTCACCTTGTACAAGTTGGTTCGAACAAAACTACTCTATCCATCATATTACCCTTTTGGCCCTGTCATTGGGATGAGTCAGCCTGTTCCTTGTTATTTGTGTGGAGTGTACAAATTTGAGAATGTTCTGATATCTGGTGTCTAGTACCTTTTAGGTATCTCTCTTTTTGCAGCATCAGCCCTTCCCTTGCCAGCTTCTGTGAGCAGGACCTGCCTCTGGCTTACAGCTTAACTTCGCTTTATGTTAGCAAAGTCTTGACCATTACCTTAGTTTAGGCCTTAGGCCTCAAACCAGGCCTCTGATATTAAGGTTTCTATCTCAGGGTCTCCTCTTACTACATGACCAGGAGAATGAAGATGACAATTAGGAGCATTCCACTGTTGGAGAAAATTCACAACTAGACCAGGTAGATGTTGATGCAGACCAATTTGATGACTTTTGGGATGTGGTAGTAGGAATTATCCAGGATGCACATGCAGTAAAGTGATACTCACTATCGTTCAGATCAAAGACTATATACTGCAATTCATAGGGGAAACTCATTGTCTTTCATGATGACACCAGATTGTCAGTTGGCAAGAAAAAGAGAGTGAAGTGTCCTTATAGCACTTTGCTCATATTAAACACTGGACATGCTCTTACCCTTCAGCCTCTCGCTTCAGTGACCCCTGTGTGACACTGGCAGGCCAGACGCCAGCACTTCCTCAGGCTGCAGACATTAGCTCAGAACTGGCAACCTCATAGCTGGAGACCAGATCAGATGACCTGTGTGCTAGTTTTGCTCAAAATAGATATTAGTCTTATAAGACTATATCTAGTGTGTAGACTCTCTGAAATTCTTGTATATTGCTGCCTGCATTAATCTCACTGATAACGTCTATACCCCATGTTATAAGATAATATTTAAGTGTTTGCTCTGTAACTATAAAGGTGATTGCTCTGAAACTGTAAGCCTGCACATTCAGGAGAGAAATATGAGCAAGGGTGAAATACCAGTTTGTCAGCCGAGGTGTTATCTCCTGCCCAACAGAAGAAGATCCACAGACACCAGAAGAACCATTGTTGAATGTCAGAGGACAAAAGACTTTGTTGAGTTCTCCCGCCACCACCTTTAAGAGGAGATGTGCACATGAAGTCGTTCCATCATCTTGAAATCTGGGGGAAGGGAATAAAAATCCCCGACAAGAAAAAACTGTGTCTTTTGGTCTATTTGAACTTTGAAGGTCCAGAGAATTTGAACTGAAGCCAGAGATCCCCAAGGGCTGCCTCTTGGGTGTGTTCGGAAAGACACTTTGAAGTGACCTATCACTATAGCTCTGTAACACTTAGGATGTAGATGGTAACTCATTGGTGTGTATGTGGTCACTTACTTTAACCTGTAAATAACTCTCTCATTCCTTTTTTCCCAGTTAATAAACCTTTAGGTAGTTTATTGAAGGACTGGCTACAGGTGTTGTCTTTGGTGAAAGATCTAGGGTACCAGTTGTTCTGCAGTAAGTGATTGGTCTCTTGGGACTGGAAGCAACCTGAATATGGTGTGATTTTTGGTGTAAATGACCTTTTATCATGAATTCCAGTTTGGGTGGAAAGATAGACTGGAGAGCCTAAGGGGATTCTCTGTGACTCCATGGTCAGACTTGTATAGTGATCCAGGAGTTCACATTTGTTACTGGCTTGATCAAATCTAATTATAGAACCCACCACCAGTTTAGGGGTGTCTACCCTGTTTTTGGCATTCTGCCTTGAGGTAGGCATTTATAGTCATGAGCCACTCCAGACAAGGTGACACCTTGTACAACCAGGTCTCTTTCCAAAATTGCCCTTGGCGACTCCTGTGCAGCCCCCTCCCCTTCACACCTTGCCCTTTGTGAGACCGATGGAGCTCCTTTCCCTTCTCCTTCTGCCCTCTGACTTCTGTTGAATACAGTTTTTTATATATATTATATTAGACAATCCAAGAAGTTTATGGAGAGTGTTGGGGACACAGGGGCGACTCCAGGCACCAGCATGCCAAGCGTGTGCCTAGGGCGGCAAGCCACGGGGGCAGCTCTGCTGGTCACCGCAAGGGCAGCAGGCAGGCTGCCTTCGGTGGCATGCCTGCAGAGGGTCCGCTGGTCTTGTGGCTTCGACGGACCTCCCACAGCCAGGCCACCAAATCCGCGGGACCAGGGACTTCCCGCAGGCAAGTCGCTGAATCTGCAGGACCGGGGACCTCCCGCAGGCAAGCCGCTGAATCCGCAGGACCAGGGACCTCCTGCAGGCAAGCCGCTGAATCCGCAGGACCGGGGACCTCCCGCAGGCAAGCCACTGAAGACAGCCTGCCTCCCGTGCTTGGAGTGGCAAAATACCAAAGCCGCCCCTGTGGGGACAACTTCCTGGTACAAGTGCTGGAGGAACCGACTAGGGGCTGTGTTCCTCTTGACCTGCTGCTTACAAACAGGGAAAAATTGGTAGGGGAAGTAGAAGGAGGTGGCAACCTAGGCAGCAGTGATCATGTGATTGTTGAATTCAGGATCCTGAAAAAAGGAAAAAAGGAGAGTAGCAAATTATGAACCCTGGAATTCAGGAAAAAAAGACTTAGATTCCCTTAGGGAACTGATGGGCAGGATCCCCTGGGAGGCTAATAAGAGGGGGCAAGGAGTCCTTCAGAGCTAGCTGCATTTTAAAGAAGCCTCATTGAGGGTGCAGGAACAAACTATCCCAACATGCAGAAAGAAGAGCAAATATGGCAGGCCACCTGCTTGGCTTAACAGTGAAATCTTCAGTGAGCTTAAACTCAAAAAGGAAGCTTATAAAAAGTGGAAATTTGGACAGATGACTAGGGAGGAGTATAAAAATATTTCTAGCACATTCAGGGGTATAATCAGGAAGGTCAAGGCACACTTGGAGTTGCAGCTAGCAAGGGATGTGAAGGGTAACAAGAAGGATTTCTACAGGTAGCTGGCAACAAGAAGAAGGTCAGGGAAAATGTGGGGCCCCTGACTGAACAGGGGATGCAACCTAGCAAGAGAGAATGTGGAAAAAGCTAATGTACTCAATGCTTTTTTTGCCTCTGTCTTTACGAACAACATCAGCTCCCAGACTACTCCACTGGGCAGCACAGTATGGAGAGGAGGTGACCACTATAAGAAATGTATTAATAAAATCCTTACAAATAGAGAACGATTTTCCTAAGTGTGAGTTTTTCAGCTGTGCACATCGGGGTTCCCAAATGAACATTAATTTTAATAATACTGTGCCTGATCTTGGGACAAGAACCTAGCAAACCTCGGAATCTTAATTGAGAATTCTTAAGTAATCAATATAATGAATATACAATCCATAGATCAGGCAATATTTCCCATCCCGTGGATTATAAGGCAGATAGAAAGCTGACTAGATTGTCAGTCTCAATGGGTAGTGATCAACAGCTCAATGTGTAGTTGACAGGCAGCATCAAGCAGAGTTCCCCAGGGGTTGGTCCTCAGGCCAGTTTTGTTCAACATTTTTATTAGTGACCTGGATGATGAGATTAATTGCATCTTCAGCAAGTTCTCAAATGACACTAAGCTGAGGGAAAGGTAGAAATGATGGAGGGTAGGAATAGGGTCCAGAGTGTCCAGAGGTCGGTAAACTTTCAGAAGTGATGTGCCGAGTCTTCATTTATTCACTCTAACTTAAGATTTCATATGCCAGTGATACATTTTAAAGTTTTTAGGTCTCTTTCTAGAAGTCTATAATATATAACTAAACTCTTGTTGTATGCAAAGTAGATAAGGTTTTTAAAATGTTTAAGAAGCTTCATTTAAAATTAAATGAAAATGAAGACCCCTCTGGACCGGTGGCCAGGACCCGGGTAGTGTGAGTGCCACTGAAAATCAGCTCACGTGCCGCCTTCAGCACATGTGCCATAGGTTGGCTACCCCTATCCTACACAAATTGGAAGACTGGGCCAAAAGAAATTTGATGAGGTTCAACAAGGACAAATGCAGAGCTCTGCACTTAGGAAGGAAGAATCCCATGCACCGCTACAGGCTGGTGACCAACTGACTAAGCAGCAGTTCTACAGAAAAGGACCTGGGGCTTACGGTGGACAAGAAGCTGGAAATGAATCAGCAGTGAGCCCTTGTTGCCAAGAAGGCCAATGACTTATTGGGCTGTATTTGTAGAAGCATTTCCAGCAGATCGAGGGAAGTGATTATTCCCCTCTATTTGACATTGGGGATGCCTCATCCAGAGTATTGTGTCCAGTTTTGATCCCTCCATCATAGAAGGGATGTGGACAAATTGGAGAGAGTCCAGCAGAGGGCAACAAAAATGATTAGGGGGCTGGAGCACATGACTTATGAGGAGAGGCTGATGGAACTGGCATTGTTTAGTCTGCAGAAGAGAAGAGTGAGGGGGATTTGATAGAAGACTTCAACTACCTGAAGGAGGGTTCCAAAGAGGATGGAGCTAGGCTGTTCTCAGTGGTGACAGATGACAGAACATGAAACAATGGTCTTAAGTTGTAGTATGGGAAGTCTGGGTTGGATATTAGAAAACACTATTTCACTAGAAAGGTGGTGAAGCACTGGAATGGGTTACCTAGGGAGGTGGTGGAATCTCCATTCTTAGAGATTTTTAAGGCCTCGCTTGACAAAGCCCTGGCTGGGATACTTTAGTTGGCGTTGGTCCTGTTTTGAACAGGGGATTGGACTAGATGACCTCCTGAGGTCTCTTCAAACCCTAATAGTCCATGATTCTGTTATAAAATTCTTGACTTAATGCATTATATACATGAGTAACTGATTTGAAATTTGTTGACAGGTTTTATGGGTTTTTTTTAATGATATAAAGTAATAGTATGCAACTATTCCCTCAATTCAGTATTTATCTAAGAGATCTTACAGGAGTCAGTCTACTTATAATTTATTTTTGGATATGAAAATCCACTTCTTTTGCATATGGAGTGTAGATCTATTCAGGAAGAAGTGCCCGTTTTCATCTAAGTATTTTCCAGTGTGGAACAGCCTCTTTTGTACTTAAATATAAAAAATATAGAACTTTTAGGGAAATAAAATATGAATTGGAATAATTGAAAATTCATAAAAAATATTTAAAAATATTTGAAAAGAACTATGTTTTCTTTTATCTCAATTTCCACGCTTTCTTTCTTTCTTTCTTAGAAAAACAGGAATAAATATAGAAAAAATTAAAACAAAATAAATTTAGGGACATTATGTGCTCTTTTTCCATGAAAATAAAAATATGGAAAATATACAAAAGTATTTTTACTGTTTATATATTAACAGTGAAAAAGACACTAAAATGTAACACAAAGTTTCTCCTCCTTTCTTCATAAAGTCACATTTATATCAGGATTAACACAAAAGGCCACCAAAGACAAGTTCACTTTAAATTAGAGATAGAAATACACATACCATGTAAAAAATAAAACCAATTCCTTATGAAAGGAAGAATTAAATATAATTAACTATTCTGTTGAGAAGTCACATAGTATAAAAGAATAAGCCATAAAGGAAACTAATATTCCTAGTCACGTACATCAGAAAGAAAAATACCAGGGATGGAAAAGAATTATTTAAATTATGTGCCACTATTGACAGAAGAAAAAATTTATGTAAACAGGCCATCAACAAGTTTAGGCTTGAAATTAGTTGACAATATCTCACTATCAGAAAGTGAAGTTCTGAAACAGTCTTCCAAGGGCAGCAGTGGGGTCAAAAAATTCAGGCTTCAAGACTGAACTTGATATGTTTACTCAGGGGATGATATGATGATGCTTTATTTAATTGGGAAAGGAGAGAAACCAAGACAGTTTCTGGGTCTGACAGCAGTTTGGTGTTAGCCTTAAGCTTATAGGGCCTGGGAAAGAAGAGCTCTGTGTGTCTTGAAATCTAATCTGTCTCACCAACTGAAGTTGGTCCAATAAAAGATATTACCTCACCCAACTTGTCTCTCTAATATTCTGGGTCTGACACAGCTACAACAGCACTGCATACAGCTTTTACATAGTCATTCAGTTTAAAATAATAAAAAGACACCTACCAGAGGCTCTCTGTCGCCCATCACATCATCAATAATACAACAATATCCAAACAGTTTAATCATTTCAGGAGGAACTTAGGCATGCCCTTTTATCATTCTATGAGGCAAATCTTTAGTTTGCTCAGAAAACCACATCAAAGAGATGACATATGGGCGCTCTCAAGAAAGGACAAAGATAGAAAATCCTGTCTAATCAAGCACCCACTATATCACCAGGCCTCCCAACCTCCAAACCCAACTGGAACAGAGATACAAATAAAAATAACAAAGTACTATGGAAATATAAGCTAAAAATCTGACAAACAAATAAAAACACAATGAAAAAATGTTTTGATACCTCAATGACAGTTTTTATAATAAGAAGAATAATAAGAAGAGTCAGGAACCCCACTAGAGACTTTGCTATGGCTACTGATTTTATTTGCAAGGTTCCCAGATAGTGTGGACATGGGTAGCGGTACATCACAGATAGATAGATAGATAGATAGATAGATAGATAGATAGATAGATTCAAATCTTAATTACATTAATATATGTATAGTATCTGTGTAATAATTACATTTTTTCTTGAGGTATGTTTGTCCAGATTTTTACTAGTGTAAATTATACAGTGAATACTGTCATCAGATGATTATATTTATAAAGGAACAGAGAATGAAATTGCAAACAAAGGAGAAATGTGGACATTTTATTCTTGCTGAATAACTTCCAACTTATCAGCTTACTCAGTGCTGCTTTCACTTCCTTGTTCGTCATGCTGCAGATGATGGGATTCATCCCTGGAGACAGCACGGAATGGATAACACCCACCATGAGATCCAGACTTGAGGTTGAGCTGGAGGTGAAGGTTGAGCTGGAGGTGGGCAGAAGTGGAAGTGAAAAGTAACAAGGAGATCACAATGAGGTGAGGCAGGCAGGTGGAGAAGGCATTATGCCGGCCCTGCTCAGAAGGGATTCTCAGCACTTTGTTGAAGATCTGAACATACCTCACACTTATGAAAATGAAGCGGCATGAGACTGTGGCTGCACCAAAGATGAAATCCCAACTTCACTGAGGTACAAGTTGGAGCAGGCGAGCTTGAGGAGCTGGGGGATGTCACAGAAGAACTGATCTATCGCATTGCCTCCACACAATGATATTGCAAACGTGTTGCCGGTGTGCAGGGCAGAGTAGAGAATCCCATTGATCCAGGCACTGGCTGCCATTTGGATACAAGCTCTCCTGTTCATCACCCTCTCATAGTGCAGCAGTTGGCAGATGGAGACGTATCGGTAATATGCCATGACTGTGAGAAGGCAAAATTTGCTGAAGCAAAGAATATGGAAAAAAAAAGAAAAATAAAATTAAAAAAAAGACCTGGACAATGAATCCAGAATAAGAAATCACCCTGGTATTTATGAGGTAATTGGCCATGGATTTGGGGATGGTGACAGAGATGGAGCTATGGTCTAGTATGGACAGATTCACCAGGAGGAAGTACATGGGGGTGTGAAAATGGTGATCCAGGGCTAAAGCTGTGATGGTGAGAAGATTCCCCAGCAGAGCTACAAGGTAAATCACCAGAAACACCACAAAGTGCAAAACCTGAGGCTCCCGAACATCAGAGAATCCCAGGAGAAGGAACTGGTCACGGTGGTTTGGCTGGACATTTTCTTCCTCAGCACGTTGTGTGATGGCTGTGGAGGGAATGAAAAGGGTTATGGTCAGGATTACAGCAACAGAGGAAATGGCCCTGTTTCCCCTCTCCCTAATATCTCATTGTGTGACTGTCACAGGTGCCCAGCACGTCTCTTATAATGACTAATAGACATTTACTAATAAAGAAAAAATGTTTCCCCCAAAACTCCTTTTATGCCGTACCTATTCAAATAGACACATTTATAACAGAATAAAAATTAATAAATAATGGGAAAAGAACATCTGAATGGGAAAGAACAGTCATTTCCATTTCAAAAACCCATACACCGACCGTGTCTCTCACAGCTCAGTGTGTGTGCAAGCTGTGATTTCCTGTATTCTCCCCCAGGGTGGAGGTTGAGCTGGAGGAACATAAGAATGGCCCTGCTGGGTCAGACCAAAGGTCCATCTAGCCCAGTATCCTGTCTATCAACAGTGGCCAGTGCTAGGGGCCCCAGAGGGAATGAACAGAACAGGGAATCATCAAGTGATCCATCCCCTGTCACCCAGCTTCTTGCAAACAGAGGCTAGGGACACCGTTCCTACCCACTCTGGCTAATAGCCATTGGCAGACCAATCCTCTATGAATTTATCTAGTTCTTTTTTAACCATGTACAACAGCCCCTGATGTCACGTGGAATGTATGTGGGGCTGTGTAAGGAGGTCCTAGAATTCAGTTCTCAACATGCTGCAGAAGGAGGCGAGCACAGGACTATTGAACCTCAAGGTCAACAAGAGTCTGCATCATGACTGTTTGCTGCATGAGAAGCACTAGCATCTCCTGCTGCACGTCCCTCTCCTTTGTTCAGCACCTTTCTCCTTTCCACTCTTTCCCTGGCCATGCTGTCTGTGATTCTCCAAGCCCTGTGCTCAGCATTCAAGGCTGCAGAGGCTTACAGGGTCTCCTGTGACATGTTGTCTTGCATTCTCTTCCTTTTCCTCCTTATCTGGTTGACCCACTCCACTGGTGTGGATGGAGAGGCCCTCGAGGCCACATTGCCAGCTGCAAAAGGTTCAGTGCACAGAGGTATTATTGTGTGAGTGTAATCATGAAATAAATGGAAACTTCGTATACTGAATTCTCTCCGCTTGATCCACACGAGGTTCAAGCACTACATTCTCAGTTCTCCTTGGGATTCATAGACCATGGCAGCAATCTCAGCCAGGGAGAGGATGGCCCTGGGGTGAGGGAAGGAATTGGGGAAATAAGGGGCGATATCTCACAGGCCTCAATATATGCACTTAAGGCAATTGAACTGAATGCTGGCACTGTTTTCAACAGGCTCTGGGGATTTTAGCAGATGTCTCACTTCTGAGAGCAACGGAGGCTAAAAGGGAACAGCTCCTGCAGGCATCTGGCTATAGACTAGGGCCATATGCTGCTATCCTATGTACTTCAATGGTGCCTGCTGAAGTAATCGCTCAGTGTTAGAACATCTAAGGGCCAGATTTTTAATGGCATTTTGGTGTGTAGGTGGATTTTCAAAAGCCTTTAGGCACTTAATTCCCACTGACATCAAAGGGTGTTTTGAAGTTCCCATTAGGTGCCTAAATACCTTAAAAAACAGAGTGATTCCTTCTGTGAATCTAGCCCTGGATCTCTGAAATCCCCTAAGAGGCTTTGGCAATATAGTCCCAGAAAACTAGACTGAGATTCAGAACCACTATTTCTGAGCCCTTCCAGACATTGAGGGCTTTGTAAACAGTATCTGTATCCAGAAATAGATTCTACAAATGTCTCTGTCTCTTTAAAATGAGCCAAAAACAGATCACAGGACTGTGGGTCAAGGTGCCCTTCAGAAATGGACTGGGATCTTTGTGCAGTTTCTAGAAGACATGTCCCCACCACACAAACATCAACATCACTGGAACTGTATTTGCACCCTTGGGTTCCATCACTACGGAGGTGTCCAGGAGTACAGAGAAAGGAATCCTCCATCATATATAGCAAAGCTCCCTCCAGGGCAGAGTAGAAGCACATTTCCAGGGAGTGGTGAGTGGGAGAAGATTCCCTAGCTGCCACCTTCACTTCTAAATACACTACTGAAAAATATCCGACTTCAAAACCTTGGGTGAATCATCTGGCCACTTTGGATTAGGGCAATGCAAAGATAACTAGGATACAAGGGGACAAGACAGAAATCTCCTTGCATTAATGCTGGAATATTCAAAGGGATGTAAGGGAGATAGGTGTCTAACTGCCCTTGTGCAGTCAATGGGAGATGGGCACCTAATTCCATGAAGCCACTCTGAATATCCCAGTCACAGCTCACAGCTTGGAGCAAGAGATCACTGTATCATTTGTGCCACATTCTGCAGCACTCACAGCCTCTTGTTTCTGCTCTAATTGCACAGGATCCGGCAGAGTAGGTAACAGGTCTCTCCTCAGGGCCAAGCCCATCCCTGGTACCTCAACATGGAGCTTAGTGGATTTGTGCCCAGGATTAATTTGGCCCATTCTCAGGGGCTTGTTTTCTACTCATTCTTCTGCTAATGCCCACTGGGGAAAATCACAGTTCTGTGTCCCTCATGGGGATTTCCTGCGGAATTCCCCACTCAGTCTGATTACTTTGGTTGCTATCAGTATCTGAATCCCTGGGCTGATGATATGTTCCTTGCACATGATGCAGAATCTTAACACTGTGGGAGGGCCTGGGAATAGACTGTGACTCAACAAGGTGTCTTTAGAGAGCAGGACAGTCCTTGGCCTTAAACGCCACTGGATATTTGAAAGGACAGGAGAATACTGTTCATACCTATTTCCATGTGAATTCTAGAGACATTTTTACCACAGGAGGGAACAGGTTGGCTGGGGATACCAGGGATGAAGCAGCTGCTTTCACCTCTAAGTCCCCTGTTTACACCAATCCCCACTGAACAGTGGCCAAGAGGTTGATCCACAAAAGGATTTAGGTGTCTAAGTCCAAAATTAACATCTTGAAAACCTCTTCTGAGCTGTTGCTTAACTGGGTAGGCACCTACATTTCCTTGCATGAAGTCCCTAATGGTCTCAGACTGTAGCGGTTTGCACATGATGACTTATCAGTTGTATAAATCCAAAGTTTGCTCCATTAAGCAACTTTGGAAATCATAGATTTAATGTTTCTGAAGTTCAAGGAATGCCAGGCCTTAAAACATAACAAGGTACACACAAGGCCAGGATTACAAAGGGGTTTAGGCACCTTACTATTCTAATAAGTTCCCAGTGGTATTTACAAAAGCACCTAAGCAGGTTATGCACCTAACTCCCATTGAAAGTCTATGGGATTTAGGCTTTTGGCTCACTTAGGAGTTTTGATAAATCCCACTAGGCATTGGCTTTATCTGTAGGTTCCTAAATCCCTTTGTGGCTCTAGCCAATATATTACACAGAAGCTGGACTGCTATCAGGAAACTCTGGGGGAGATTCTAGGGACTGTGCTGTGCTGGAATTAAATTATGGGATAATAATGGTAAGTTTTGGATTTAAAATTGATGAATTCATGAACTTTTGCCTCTGAGCCTCTGCTTCTGAGCTGTTCAGGGCTCCAAGGAATGAGTCCCTCCAGCTCTTACAAATTAGACATGAATAAATAACCTTCCTGCAGTGTTGCTTGTCTAATGCCAGTGACAATCAAAGCCGGCTACACAAAGCTCATCTGCAGAGCGCAACAGTCAGTTCTGTCTCAAAAGCCATGTCTATTCTATGAGGGCTATAACAGCATAGCTACAGCATGGTAGATGTGCCAGAGGAACCCTGTAGTTTAGCCACAGCCTGCAGTGATGGAAAGGCTGGTTATGTAGGATTATCACCTCCCTGAGTTATTGGAGTTGGATCATCACACATATTTTTTTCCATTAATTTTGCTCCATTTACACCAGGAGTGAAAGCAGCATAGCTACACCACTCTGGGGTATGAATGTATAGCCTTGAGTGGCATAACTATGTTGATCTAAGTTTCAAGTGTTGAGCAGGTAAGAGTGAGGGGTTTAAAGGATTCTTAGGCCGTTGTGCCTTTGCCATCAAGACATCGCAGTGGTGGGGGAAATGAGATAGATAGGTAGATAGATGATATTGACCAAAGAATCCAGGCACTCGATGACAGAATGCGTCGCAATTTGGGAAAAAGTCTGCAAATTCCAAGACAGTAAGTTTGCTACTTCAGTTAAATATTGTTGGGAATTAATATAGAGGGGAAATTTAAGAACATAAATATGAATTGTAATCTGAACTCTTTTAAGATTTTTACTATCAGTATAATCAAATGCCTGGTCAGAATTTTTGTCCCTTCTGGAAAATGCTGATTTTTTCTTTTAAAAAAAATAAAAACAAAAAAAAAATGATTTTTTTTGCCAGTTGTGGACAATCAAACATTTCAGCTGAAAGCTGAAACTTTTAAGATGAAAAATATATTTTTAGTAGTCAAACACACATTCTTTAGGTGAAAAAAGCCAAATTTCCATAAAAAATATCAACAGACAATTTGCAATGAGCCTTAAACTTTAAAGAAGTGCTGTGGACATTGCTACTGCCTAATTTCAAATGACTTCATTCTGTTGCAACCTTGTTTGCATTTCTGTTTCAAAGTGTAACAGCAATAGACCCTGGGTGTTGGTGGGCAGGATTGAATTTAGGATATCTGGAGCTAACTCCATGAGCTACAGGCCACAAACCCCTTAGCTAAGGCTGTAGAGCAGACTTGTTAAGCTCTAAGATGGTCTCGGTACCATTTTTGTAACCCACACCCAGGAGGACTGTGGGTTACAAAAGCAGTAATTACACATAGATAAAAATTGAAAGGGGAAAAAAAGGCACAGAAAGGTCAAAGTGATTGGCCGAAGGTCAGAGAGCAGGCCAGTGACAGAGCCAAACATAGAACCTAAGTGTACTGATGGCCAACGAGCCACACAGCACAGACCTAAATTCACGGAAGTGAACACCACCACCCAGGAGCTACCGATTATCCAAGATCGCCATGCCATGCCGATGGAAGCACAGCTGGTATTCAGTGCCGTAAATCAGTTTTTAATCGAGCAGCAGGACAATGACGTGCTGCTGTGGTGGAATCATAACAGACAAGCTGACATTTTGGATGAGAGGTTAGTCTATGGAGTGTAGCCTCAGAGAGTGGGAATGAGGCTATGTTGGCATATTCTAGTACTTCAGTTTCATGCCCAAGTTGTCAGCTGGCTATTTCTCAGAATAGAGGGACCAATGTTAGCAGTGTTGGGTTTAGGTTGTAATTTGTTCTAGCCTTTATACTACATTTCATCAAGCCAGCTCTTGGGCCAGATCCTCCAGCGGTGAAAAAAGACCCAGCAACAGTGGGAGAAATGCCAATTTACACTGGTACGATAATGCACTTGACTAATGGTCTGATTGTCAGGGGAAAGGAGCATTCACCATGTCTGGTCATGGAACTGATGAGTGCAGTGCTCCTGTGACAGTCACATCATTATATATTATTAAAGAATATCTTCAGGAGTTGAATATAGGTATAATGAAACACAGAATAAATGATGACCATAAATTTTATTCTTCCCTGCACAGGCAAGGCACAATGAACTGAGGAAGAAAATGTCCAACCAAACCACAGTGACAGAGTTCCTTCTCCTGGGATTCTCTGATGTCCGAGAGCTGCAGATTTTACATGTTGTGGTGTTTCTGGTGATTTACCTGGCAACCTTAATTGGGAATCTTCTCATCATCACAGCTATAGCTCTTGACCCCCATCTTCACACTCCCATGTATTTTTTCCTGATTAATATGTCCATCCTAGACCTTGGATCCATCTCTGTCATTGTCCCCAAATCCATGGCCAACTCCTTATTGAACACTAGGTCAATTTCCTATGCTGGATGCGTTGCCCAAGTCTTTCTCTTTATCTTCTTTACAGCAGCCAATATCACTTTACTCACAGTCATGGCGTATGACTGATACGTCGCCATCTGCCAGCCACTGGACTATAACAGAGTGATGAACAGGGATGCTTGTGTCCAAATGGCAGCCAGTGCCTGGATTACTGGTATTGTCTACTCTGCCCTGCACACTGGGAACACCTTCAGGTTACTATTCTGCCAGTTGAATGTCATCAACCAGTTCTTCTGTAAAAGCAGCAGAGAATCCTGTGGCACCTTATAGACTAACAGACGTTTTGGAGCGTGAGCTTTCGTGGGTGAATACCCACTTTGTCAGACGCAGGTAGTGGAAATTTCCAGGGGTACGTATATATATGCTAGCAAGCAAGCTAGAGATAACGAGGTTAGTTCAATCAGGGAGGATGGGTCCCTGTTCTAGCAGTAGAGGTGTGAAAACCAAGGGAGGAGAAACTGGTTCTCTAATTGGCAAGCCATTCACAGTCTTTGTTTAGTCCAGAGCTGAGGGTGTCAAATTTGCAAATGAACTGAAGCTCAGCAGTTTCTCTTTGAAGTCTGGTCCTGAAGTTTTTTTGCTGCAGGATGGCCACCTTAAGGTCTGCTATAGTGTGGCCAGGGAGGTTGAAGTGCTCTCCTACAGGTTTTTGTATATTGCCATTCCTGATATCTGATTTGTGTCCATTTATCCTTTTCCATAGTGACTGTCCAGTTTGGCCGATGTACATAGCAGAGGGGCATTGCTGGCATATGATGGCGTATATTACATTGGTGGACGTGCAAGTGAATGAACCAGTGATGGTGTGGCTGATCTGGTTAGGTCCTGTGATGGTGTCGCTGGTGTAGATATGTGGGCAGAGTTGGCATCGAGGTTTGTTGCATGGATTGGTTCCTGAGGTAGAGTTACTATGGTAGGTTGTGCAGTTGCTGGTGAGAATACGTTTCAGGTTGGCGGGTTGTCTTTGGGCAAGGATTGGCCTGCCACCCAAGACCTGTGAAAGTTTGGGATCATTGTCCAGGATGGGTTGTAGATCCCTGATGATGCGTTGGAGGGGTTTTAGCTGGGGGCTGTATGTGATGGCCAGTGGAGTCCTGTTGGTTTCTTTCTTGGGTTTGTCTTGTAGTAGGAGGCTTCTGGGTACACGTCTGGCTCTGTTGATCTGTTTCCTAATTTCCTCGTGCGGGTATTGTAGTTTTGAGAATGCTTGGTGGAGATTTTGTAGGTGTTGGTCTCTGCCTGAGGGGTTAGAGCAGATGCGGTTGTACCTCAGTGCTTGGCTGTAGACAATGGATCGCGTGATGTGCCCGAGATGGAAGCTGGAGGCATGAAGGTAGGCATAGCGGTCGGTAGGTTTTCGATATAGGGTGATGTTAATGTGACCATCACTTATTTGCACTGTGGTGTCTAGAAAGTGGACCTCCTGTGTAGATTGGTCCATGCTGAGGTTGATGGTGGGGTGGAAGTTGTTAAAATCGTGGTGGAAATTAGGAAACAGATCAACAGAGCCAGACGTGTACCCAGAACCCTCCTACTACAAGACAAACCCAAGAAAGAAACCAACAGGACTCCACTGGCCATCACATACAGCCCCCAGCTAAAACCCCAAAACGTCTGTTAGTCTATAAGGTGCCACAGGATTCTCTGCTGCTTTTACAGATCCAGACTAACACGGCTACCCCTCTGATACAGTTCTTCTGTGAAATCCCCCAGCTACTCAGACTCGCTTGCTCTGATTCACATCTCAGTGAAGTTGCCATTCTTGGCTTTAGTGCATGCTTGATATTAAGCTGCTTTGCTTTAATAACTGCGTCATATGTTCACATCTTCACGACAGTGCTGAGAATCCCTTCTGAGCAGGGCCGACGTAAAGCCTTCTCCACCTGTCTCCCTCACCTCACTGTGGTCTCCTTGTTGTTTTGCACTGGCATCTTTGCCTACCTGAAACCTACCTCTAGCTCAGCATCAGGGATGGATCTCGTGATGGCTGCTCTGTATTCTGTAGTGCCTCCAACAATGAATCCAGTCATCTACAGCCTGAGCAACAAGGAGATCAAAGCTGCCCTGAGGAGGCTGAATGTTTGGAAATTATTTACCAAGAACAATATGTTTGTCTTTCTCCCATAACTGTCATTTTATTGTGTTTCATTATAACTACATTCAACAGATAAAAATATTCTTTCCATGGGAAAATCACCTGCAATGTGTTTATATAGTGGTTAAAGTACAGGCAAATTCCACTGAAATCAGTGGAGTTACTGTAGAATTAACCAGTGTAAATTAGGTCGGAACTTATCTATTAATCCGTCTTAAGGATTTATATGGCTACCATCACTTCATCGTCAGAGCACCATACACCGTAAATTAGTAGCTATGGCAAAGTCATTAGTCAACTTCATTTACTCTCTGGCTCATCTCTTCTTTTTTGAGGGGGAGGGGTAATATTTATGTTTGGGACAAGAGATGTTTTATTTGCTTGATTGCCTCTGTTTCTTGTTTTGTTTTGCTGGTTGTTCTGTTTTCTGTGAATTGCAGAGAGTGGGGTATGTTTGCTTAGACGCATGTGTCTTTTCCCCTCTTTCTTTATTGTTCTCTCCACGTACTGGGGGTGTCAGTGTGTCATGCCTTTCATGAGAGGGGGCTCAACTTTTGATTCCCATGTTGATCAAGAGATGGGAAATAATTTCTGTCAGTGTAGGGATGGCTGAGTTTCTGTTCAAATGATTATTTTAATGCTGATGGGATTTTAGTCTGTTAGTAGTAATGTGTCTGAGCACAGTTTTCTTTGCTCCTGCTGTGCTAAATAAATTATACTTTGGAAAAGACCAGCTGGTCATTCAACTTACGACTGGTCACAGCTCTGTGGGAAGAACTGCAGGACCCAAACCCAATCAGACTAGCTGAGAAATCATGGTTGGTGCACTCAGTGCTGTAGCCTGGGTCTCAGTATAAAAGTGGGAGAATCACGAGTTTCCACCCTATGAAATGTGTAGGCATGAAGCACAAATCTGAAGATATGCATTCAGAGAGACAAGAGAATCACAGAATCATAGGATTGTAGTACTGGAAGGAACCACAAAAGGTCTTCTAGTCCAGTCCCCTGCACTCAAAGCAGGACTCAGTATTATTTAGACCATCCCTAACAGGTGATAGATGCAACTAGGCCTGTAACCATAACAACTAGGATTTAGCCATTTACGTTAAAGGGATATGGATTTGGCCAAGGGTGCTTTATCCCACAAGGATCCTAAGGTGACAAAACATGCCCTGGATCACAGAAGTTGGCTGCTTATTGTTACTGTTATTATTACTACCATATTTGTGCATATAATATAAGTGAGATTAAAGGATAGATAGATAGATAGATAGATAGATAGATAGATAGATAGATAGATAGATGATCCATTTAAATTACTGTGCTTCAGCTTCTTTTCTGACAACCAAATGCTGAGATCATGATTTTCTTAAAAGGATTAATATCACCGTTATTCACCACAGAATTTCTGTGACCATTTCATGCACCAGTGCTCATTTACAATAAGGTCTTGATTACTATTAAGTGTTTGAACTTTTAGCTGTTTCATCTGGTCACATTTTAACATGGTCTGATTCTGTTTCCTGACCAGATACATTGACAAATTATAATCCAGATTCTGGAAAATGGAAAGGCAGATTGTTAGTTGGTGTAAACCATAGAATCATAGACTATCAGGGTTAGAAGGGACCCCAGGAGGTCATCTAGTCAAACTACCTGCTCAAAGCAGGACCAATCCCCAACTACATTATCTCAGCCAGGGCTTGGTCAAACCTGACCTTAAAAACCTCTAAGAAAGGAGATTTCGCCACCTCCCTAGGTAACCCATCCCAGTGCTTCACCACCCTCCTAGTGAAAAAGTTTTTCCTAATATCCAACCTAAACCTCCCCCACTGCAACTTGAAACCATTATTCCTTGTTCTGTCATGTACTACCTCTGAGAACAGTATAGATTCATCCTCTTTGGAACCTCCATTCAAGTAGCTGAAAGCAGCTATCAAATCCTTCCTCATTCTTCTATTCTGCAGACTAAACAATGCCATTTCCCTCAGCCTTTCCTCATAAATCATGTGCTCCAATCCCATAATCATTTTTTATTGCCCTCTTCTGGACTCTTTCCATTTTCTCTACATACTTTTTGTAGCGTGGGGTCCTAAACTGTATGCAGTACTCCAGATGAGGCCTCACAAATGCTGAAGAGAGGGGAACAATCACATCCCATGATCTGCTGGCAATGCTTCCACTTATACAGCCCAAAATGTTGTTAGCCTTCTTGTCCAAACACACAGGGATTATGAAGTTAAAACTCATCTCCTTTAAATATTCTGATCTAAAGGCACTGATCTAGAAAAAGCAAGTTGTTGACATTAAATGTGTGGGAAGTCTCATTGCAGGTTTAAAGATAAATTTATGAATGAATGCTTTTCTGGCTTTGGGCATATGAATAAGACAGTCAACTGGGCCTGTGGTAATTAGACATGAAACTCCTTCCACTGGGTGTTCAACACCCAACTTCCTTGGGCCTTTTGATGAATCCCATCCCAGTTCCTTCACATTCTCTGCTTCCTTGAACATTCATGTCTGCATTGATGGAATATTCATGGAATGTAACCAAAAAAAGGCCATGACCTCACCTCAGTCAAAAGTATTTTAAAAGTAACATTACTATGCACACATATATGGGTTGCTGTATTCATTCACTTCTTCAGATGAAAGTGGGTAGAAGCTCACGCAAGCATCCAGGAGACATAAATCAAGATGCAGCTTTTGTATACTGCTGTGCTATAATATATATTTCAGTAAATACTAATGTCCATTCATTGCCTACCAGGGCTAACTCCTGACTACAAAAGAGTAACATCTCCCAAAGCTAGGCCTTATTTTAACATCATGTTACAGAGTTTCTGCTCTCATCTAATAATTTACACCAGTGTAACCAGAATCTGATGAGGCAGGTGATCTAACAACCGATGGATCATTGACAATGGAATTCTCTTCTTGTGCTACATCCCAATTCTTTTGACTTTAATGATGTGCTGTATATCCCACGTATTTTTCCTAGCTTAGGAGAGGCCTAAAGACATGGACCTAGGCTTCCAAACTTACTTACCACTTTATAAAAAGAGAGAAGTTAGTACTTTTTGATGGTTTCATGGTGGCCTTCAGAAATGGACTGAGGATCCTTGTCCAATCCCTGCCACACAAACATCAACATCATTGGAATTATATTTGCACCGCTGTATTCTGTTACTATAGACATGTCCAAGTATGGACAAGGGAATCCTCTGTAGTATCTGGAAAGGATCCTTCCAGGGCAGGGTAGAAGCACATTTCTAGGGAATGCAGAGTGGCAGAAAACTGCTCAGCTGCCTCCTGGGCTTCTAAATATACTACAGAAAAATGTCAGACTTCTGACCCTTGGCAGAATCATCTGGCCACTCAGGGTTAGGGCAATGCAAAGAAAAGTAGAATACAAGGAGACAGGACAGAAATCTCTGTTCATTAAGGCTGGTGTATTCAAAGGGGTGTAAGATGTTTAATTCCCATTGACCAGTAAATATGAGGTGGGCACCTAATTCCATGAAGCCACTCTGGATATCCCAGTCACAGCTCATAGCTTGGAGCAAGACTCCACTGAATCATTTGTGCCACATTCTACAGCCCCTTGTTTCTGCTCTAATTGCTCAGGATGCTGCTCAGAATGCTCAGGTCCAGCCACAGGACCAAGATCATTCCTGGTGCCTCTCCAATGAAATCAGCAGATTTGTACCCAAGATACATTGGGCCCATGGTGTTGAGCTGTTTTCTACTCACTCCCCTGCTAATGCCCACTGAGGACAACCACAGCTCTGTGTCCCTGATGGTGGGAGGCAGCCTTCTTCATAATCGTCAGCTCTGGAGTTAAAGCTTTTACCCAGGAGATGGGAGACTCAAATTCAATACCTTACGCTGCGTGGTGAAAGGGATTTGAACAACGGCTCTCCCCTCTAAGGAACTATGATGTTATCTGATTAAAATATGACCATATAAATCATTTTTGCTACGACTGTTATATAATTGCAACAAATCTTATACAAACTGTGTCAGGTAAGGTGTCAACAGAAACACTGTGATTTGCTGAATATGATTATGTGATTGGTATGCATGTCTCATTTTTGCATCTGAAGTTATGATCTTTAGCTCTATTCCTGTATTTCAAATGTTTGCTTCTGGGTAGCACTCACAACGTGTTTAGCGAGCACATTGTGAATGAACTTTTCAAGTGAATGGCCCATTAAAGAACACTTAACTCACAACAGAAGATGGCTACCTACACTTAATGGACTTTCCTGCTATGACTAAGTGAAATCATGCGTGGACATGAAAGCCCATGTGACTCCAAACACCATCTTGTTACCTGTAATTTTCCACAGTGATAACAATGGGTTTCCCTTCACTTGAGCGAAGCTGTAAAAGGTTCTGGAAACATCTCCATTTTGCCTTTTTCCTGCTCTAACCTCTGGACTCTGAACGTGTACTGAGAGCATTCTAACCAAGGGACTGAGGACCGAAGAATCCAGAGACTTAACAGACCAGCAGTTTATTCCATCAATGCTGCAAGCCTGAACCAAGAACTTTTCCGTTACCGTATGTGAATGATTCCTTTAACCAATTTTAACTCTCATCTTTCTTTCTTTCTTTCTCTCTTGCTCAGCCATTACATTATTTGTTCTCTTACTGCAGACAGCACTAATTTAAAAGGCTCACTGGGCTGCAGATGCAATGCAACATGGCATGTAAAAATATTTAATTCACATTGTTGTGGAGCAGGTGTAAATTGGCTGTGGCTCCTTTGGCCCCGTGGGCCCTGCTGACAGCTCAACAGAGCTCTGTTCATTGCCCACTTCATTTTAAGAGTCTCCTACACGTATGATCCCTCTCTGCGCAACAATTAGAGCTGTTGATTAATCAGTTAACTCGTGATTAACTCAAAAAAAATAATCAAAATTAAAAATGAATCATGATTAATCACAGTCTAATCGCACTGTTAAACAATAGAATAACAACGGAAATGGATTAAATACTTTTGAATATTGTTCTACATTTTCGAATATATTGATTTCACTCATAACACACAATACAAAGTGTACAGGGCTCACTTTATATTATTATTTTTATCACAAATATTTGCACTGTCAAAATGACAAACAAAAGAAGTGTTTTTTCAGTCCACCTCATACAAGTCCTGCCGTGAATCTCTTTATCATGAAAGTGCAACTTACAAATGTCGGTTTTTGGTTACATCACTTCATTCAAAAACAAAACAGTACAAAAATCTGGAGCCTACACGTCCACTCAATCCTACTTCTCACTCAGCCAGTCGCTAAGACAAAGCAGTTTGTTCACATCTGCAGGAGATAATGCTGCCCTCTTCTTCTTTACAATGTCGTCTGAAAGTGAGAGCAGCTGTTCAAGTGGCAGTTTTGTAGCCAGCATTGCAGGCATCTACATTCCAGAGATTCTAAACATTCATATGCCCCATCATGCTTCAGCCACCATTCCAGAGGACATGCTTCCGTGCTGATGATGGGCACTGCCCGATAATGATCCACAACAGTGCAGAGTGACATTTTCATCATCTGAGCTAGATGACACCAGCAGAAGGTTGATTTTCTTTTTTGGTAGTTTGGGTTCTGTAGTTTCTGCATCAAAGTGTTAGTCTTCAAGACTTCTGAACGCGTGCTCTCTGCTACTTCTCAGGTTATGAAGGGCATCGGCCATAGGTTAGGTGCAGGCAGCTGGGCAGCCTCATCTGCCCCGAGGGCCTCAGCAAAAGACACACATCCAATTCCAAACACCTAGGCATTGGTGCAGTATACAGGGAAGCTGAGGTACACACAGTATTAGTACAGAAAAGTAAGACTCACATGCAACAGAACAAGGGGAAAACCCCACTTAGTCACACAGCCTTTTCAACCTTTTAAAAGGGTATGATATATTTTGTACAAAGTATGCCTTGTGACGTATCGTTTGAAAGCTCATAGAATCATAGAACTGGAAGGGACCCCGAGAGCTCATCTAGTCCAGTCCCCGGCACTCGTGGCAGGACTAAGGATTATCTAGACTATCCCTGACAGGTGTTTGTTAACCTGCTTTTAAAAATCTCCAATGATGGAGATGCCCCAACTTCCTTAGGCAATTTATTCCACCCTGAGAGTTAGGAAGTTTTTCCTAATGGCCAACCTAAACATCCCTTGCTGCAATTTAAGCCCATTGCTTCTTGGCCTATCCTCAGAGGTTATGAAAAACAATTATTCTTCCTCTTCTTCGTAACAATCTTTTACATACTTGAAAACTGTTATCATGTCCCCTGTCAGTCTTCTCTTTTCCAGACTAAACAAACCCATTTTTTCCATCTTCCCTCATAGCTGATGTTTTCTAGACCTTTAATCATTTTTGCCGCTCTTGTCTAGACTTTCTCCAATTTGTCCACATCCTTCCTGAAATTTGGCACCCAGAATTGGACACAATACTCTAGTTGAGGTCTAATCAGTGTGAAATAGAGTGGAAGAGTTACTTACCCATTACTTACCCATACCAGTCCCCCACCTCTCTCAATTCACTGGGTTTTGGAACCCATGTCCCTTGTCTAGTGAGTGTTACTTAGTTGATGGTGAGGTTCTCTGTAATAAAACAGGTTCATAGTCCCTCATTCCCATAATCAGAGTAAGAACACTTTATTCCTCCTGCCCCAATAACAGAGAAATTGAGGATCCCACAGCTGTCAAAGTGACCATTTTAGGCTGCCATAGGCTACGCTAGGTGGGGTGGGTGTTCCTATGCAACAAAATCAGCCCCTGAAATTCTTTTCCACACTCGCCATAATTCACCACCAGATGTCAGGGTAGAGCTCATCCTATCTTTGCTTACACAAACAAAACCTGATTTTTTTTCTTTAGAAAAAAACAGAAATTTCAATGAGAAGTGATTTTTTGAAGAAAATTTCAAGGGGAAATATCAGATGAGTTTGCAAAATGAAAAGTTAGAAACAAAGGAATTGGAAAGTGTCAAGGAAAAAGCCAACATTTTTGAGTGAAACATTTAGTCAATAATTATCTTATTTTTGACATTTCAAAAGGCCAATACTTTTGGCATTTTTGGTGTGTTGAAAATAAGATGACAGTGAAATAATAGAAAAAGCCCATTTGTGTGTTCTTGTTATGAGCAGAGGTGTGAGTGTGTGTGTGTGCACGCCCGTGTGCATATGTAAATGACTAGCTCTGGGTCTGGTAAGAAACAGGCAGAGACAAGAGCGAAAGGAAGAAAGCAAACCAGCAGACTGTAAGTTCAGTGTGAACCTGAGAAGAGCCTACAAGGATATTCTGGGTTTGTGGATGAACTAAGCTTGGATCTGTAAACTAAGAAACTACTCCTTTTGTCTTTGGTTCGTCCTCCTACAGAGAGCAGGAATTTGTACATTCCTTGTCAATAAACAAGCTTGCATCAAAGAAAGTACCAGATTTTATTGTCATTTTCTACCTCCAGATGGAACGAGCTACCAGGCCACAAACTCTGGCTGTCCACTTGTGTCAAAAAGGGGCAACATATCTAAACTCATGTTATTGAGATCAATGCAGGGGTAAACAAGTGAAAACTAATGGTTTGTGATATACAGAAGGTCAGACCATATGATCTTTTGGTCCATTTTGGGCTTAAACTCTAGGAATCTATGGCTTTATAGAGCTGCTCTCCACTATGTTGGCATCTGGTTCTAACAGATTTTAGCACATTGATTATTTACCCCTAAAAGGTTGGACGGACACAAAAAGGAAATAACCATAGTGTCATAATGACACTTGAGAAGTGTAATTTGGCATTGATAAGAGAAAGTCATTTCCTAACACCCACCAAAAATAACCCAGATATTCATCTAGGGTCATAAAATGCAACATATAAAGTACAGGAGGAAAAAGGCATACAACCATCAGCCAACTACTCTGTATTAATGAATTTATGGAAATTAATACCCTCAAAGAACACACAAGAAACATGAATATGCAATTGTTTGCTTAATTGAGACTAAAAGCTTTATAATACAATATAGAAAGCCCAAGAGTTAGAAGAATGTTAACATTGATGGACTCACTAATTAATGAAAATGACACTTCAAAGGGACTCATTCTCATTGGTTGGCCAAGCCTATGAAGGTCTCACAATCAACTTGACAGCATTTCTCTGTCTGTCTGTCTATATACTTTGAAAACTTTTGAATAGCACATCTGATCCGTTCCAAAATTTAAGGGACTATTTTAGGAATCAAAGGCAGACATAGATCCACTACTATGAGGGAAAGATGTAGGCCCTGGTATTGGAGGAGGGCAGGATGAGGGGCACAAAGAACTGGTAGAGGGGAGATTACTGGAGCTCCACGGAGGAAGGCTAAAAACACATCTATTTGTGTAACTATACACACAAATTATTACCAAATACTTCATCTCTACTTAAGGTAATTCACTCTACTTAAGCTCAGGAAAATATATAAGAAATGTAGTCATAAGAACTGAGGAAATATGGAGGTATAGCGTTGCCCTAAGGTTATCAGCCAGAAATATTTCAACATGTTAGGAGAAAATAAATAGATCTTTCAAAATTACTAAAGTTAGGCCACCTTTCGAACTCATAGCTATAGTACAAAGTTGGTTATTAACTCAGGGAAGGATCGATTCACCATTATTGCTAGTAGCCTGATCTGTGAGGGCTCATGTTTGGAGAAGGACAGATCCACCAACATTAGTAGCATAGAGAAATAAAGTATGGGAAATCTTTCCAATGGAGAAAATGGCAGAGATCTCTAGCTCAGGGTCAAGTAGAATGCATAAGGAATTAATACCATGTTTGGCAGCTGAACATCACGAATAAAAACTTCATTCAAAGAGGCTCACCAATGCAATTTTTCCCCATGTCACATACAGGAATTAGGAATGAAAACATTTAATATGATGGGAAGTTCATACAAGATAATTATTACAAAATGGAAAAAAAGCTAATCCAAGATAAATTCCATCTTTATAATTTCCTCTGTGAGAAAAGGATTCTTCTCATTAGTTTCCTGATGGCTTTTTTCATCTCTGCATTTCTCAGGGTGTAGATCATTGCATTCATCATTGGGGTGATTAGAGTGAAAAAGACTGAGGTCAACTTGTCCATGGGGAATTTCCGGAAGGGTCGAGCGTAGATGAAGATAGAAGGTATGAATTGTAAACACACAACTGTGATCTGGGTTGCACAGGTGGACAGAGCTTTGTGCTTCCCATCTGTGATGTGTTTCTTTATCTTGACTAGGATGATGGTGTATGAAATGAGCAGGATGATGAACATTACTATGACGAACGTCCCGCTGTTGGAGACCATCAGCAACTCAACCAAGTAGGCGTCAGTGCAGGCCAGTTTAATGACTTGTGGGGCATCACAGTAGAAATTATCTAGGATGTTTGGACCACAAAATGGCAACCGGAGGACCAGTGCAATCTGAACAGTTGAGTGAGCCAATCCACCCATCCATGCCCCTGCCACCAGGCCCACACACATACCCTGGTTCATAATATTCAAGTAACGCAATGGTTTATAGATAGCTACATACCGATCAACTGCCATCAACACAAAAACTAAAATTGCAGCACCAGCAAAGAAGTGGAAGAAGAACGTCTGGAGGATGCACTCATTGAATGAGATGGCTCTGTGCTGGGAGAGGAGACCCAACAGCAATTTGGGAGCAGTGACTGATGAGTCGCTGACATCTAGGAAAGCCAAGTTGGCCAGCAGGAAGTACGTGGGGGTGTGGAGCTGGTGCTCAGTTATCACTGTGATGATGATGGTAACATTTCCCATCCAGGTTGTAAGGTACACTATGAAGAAGATGATGAAGAGGAATCGCTGAATCTCAGGATTCTGAGTGAGTCCCAAAAGGACAAACTCTGTCACTGTGGAAGTGAAGTTCTGCTGTTCCATTTACTAGCCTCAAAACATGCCTACAGAGGCAACTGTAATAATTAATATGAAGAAGTTCTTATTACTCCCTCCTTAAATTACTAATGTTAAGTATTAATTCCTCTTAACTGAATTTGGTTTCGGAATTTTCTTAGCTCGCTAAATTCAGTCAGCCTCAGTGGAGGGCAACCCTGCTTCAGCAGACCCTAGGAGCTACACCAGTGGTCATCCTCTGTTCTGAGATAATTGGGAGTGAAGGAAACCAGCCTACAATTCAAGATCATGTCTAACTGCTGTCTCCATTCACCTTCCTGCAGTTCTGATGCTGCACATCTTATAAGGCGCAGAGGGTCAGGGTTGAGTTGAATGTGGGTTTCAGAGAGTGCTTTAAGTTGGACTTCTCAGAGTCCAATGGTTCTCAAAATGCAGGTCACAAAGAAGTGTCAGGAGACCACAATGACCAGAATGCCCTTCCTATATTCACAAGCGGCAGGGAAGTCCCAGGTAGCTCCTGGTCTAGACTGAAGAGGAATTGGATTGAAAATGTTGAGAACCACTGATTTATGGGATTCACATACCCAACCTGTGGCCTTGATATGAGAGATATTGAGCATCTGTAGGCCACATTAACAAAACAATGGTAGTTTTCTCTTTCTAGTGGCTACAAGAAGAGAAGGAATTAAATCTTGTTCTCTTTAGCAGAAATTGCATGTGTTCCCCATATCTGAAATAAATATAGGTACTGTAATTGAGATGTCGATGGATTCTGGTGCTTAATTTTAAATACCTCTATTTAAAAGCTGTGAACACCGAAATATTTCCATGAATGAATCGAGATATAAATATTGAAAACTACTGTGGGGTTATGCATGCTCAACTCCCATTAACATTTTCAAAAATCTCTAGAAGTAGTTGGCAAAAAAATGTTCCCAATAATGTTCCTAAGAAATTGTCAGTATTTCTAATTTTTCATGGTTAAATCTCTAAAGCAAGAAAATGAAAACGTTCACATCATTGTCAATCAAATCCCATTTTTCATTTAATTTCTAAATAAGTATTTGGTTTTTTTTTAATTTCAAATTGAAATTTAACTTTTAACTTTAATTCTTTTTTATTGGTGGGGATTCAGACATATTTGAAATCTGTTATTATGATGAATGCTATCAGTACCTGGCTTTTTATATCTAAAGACCTCAAAGTGCTTTACAAAGGAGGTTGGTATCATTATATCCATTCCACAAATGCAGAACCGAGGCACAGGCAGGTGAAGTGAGTTGTATAAGGCCCCCAGACAGAAATTGAAAAAGCCAGGAAAAGAACAGAGACCTCTGCAGTCCTGGTTCCATGCTCATTCCACTAGGCCATGATACTTTCAGTCTTGCACCATTCCCCCATTTCATCCCTTTTTTTCATTACTTCAAAATTTTCCTCTCCAGACATTGGGTTTTGAGGAAAGCGCAAATTTCTACAGGAAATAGATTTTGCCAAAGAATGTCAGCCAGCCCGAAATGTCTCCTCCTTTATGGATAGGGCCATGTTACTATGTGAACATAGGAACGGCCATACTGGGTCAGACAAAAAGTCCATTTAGCCCAGTATCCTGTCTTCCGACAGTGGCCAATGCCAGGTGCCCTAGAGCGAATGAACAGAACAAGTAATCATCAAGTGACCCACATGTGCTGTAGTGGGGATGGCTCTCTGAGTAAAATACTGGTCTCAGACTTTCGAGGTTTGGGTTAAGTTTTTGCCCTGCCATGGATACCTCCTGGGACCCTGGGTAACTCACATCTTCACTCAGTCTATAATTTTCAAGGAGTAAGAGAGTTAGGCACAGGGAATCTAATTCAAGTTTTATCTGCAGATTAGAGCACTTCCCTGGGTTTTTTCCAGTTTTCACACCCCTGCTCCAGAAATAAAACCTTTCAGATCAGAGCAGCACTGACCCACTGGCATAGGAAATGCCTGCTCAGACAGAGCTAGTCATATAATTTTGGGTGGTAAAGGGTCTATGGATTGTTCTCCTCCTAACTCACTTAGGTTCCTGTAAGATCCAAGCCACTATATGAGCTCACCAGTGCCCACTTGCTCTCTGCAGTAAAAATGACTAATGCTAGTACCACATTGTAGATCTTATACAACAAGAATCATTACCTCCTCAACCTCTGTGCTGTTGATCTCCGAACCGACCTCCTCCAAACAATTGAGGATGATCTGGGGAAGTCACATCTCACAGCTAAACCTTGCTCTTCTGACTGGCTGGAGGAGGGGACCTGGTTCCAAACAGGAGAGAGTGGTGGAAATCTATCCCTTATATACCATCTGACCCATGCAGCAAGACTGGTGGTAGGATCAAAGACTCACTGAAATCCTCCTGAGCTTTTTACTGAGCCAGATCAAGAGATTTGCTGCTTCGGAGATTTGAGAATTCAGTCTCAAGTGAAATGATTAATAAGTTCCTGGAGTTTTTCATTTTGTTTATGTTTCTTTTTAGCCACTCAAACTGAAAAAGTTTTGGAAATTGACTAGATGGATTGAGCCTGATACAAAGAGTCTCTATCGGGCACAGGGGCTGCTTACGTTGACCTAGCTGTCAAAGTGTCTTAACTTTAATTTGGCTCCCACCAAAGTAAGTGCACCGCCACACTGATTTAATAACATCACCTCCCTGAGTGTCATAGAGTAATAGTCAATGTAATTGACGCATTGTAGTCATTTAAAGGTCAACTGTTATTGGTGTCCCAGAGTTATCCCACAACGCCCACCACTGACCATTCTGGTCACCATTGTGAATTCAGCTGCCTAGGGTTCAGGTGGACAGGAAGCCCCTCCTCCCCTTTAAAGCGCTGGAAAATTTTGAAATTATTTTTTGCCTGATAAGGAGAGCTCACCTAGCAGCTCTCCTTTTTTGTGTATAATTGCCCTGTTGACTATACCAGCTACATGTTCCAAACACATTCCTCCCTGTAGTATGCAGAAGATATTGTATTTCTTGGGCCTGTGGGAAGAAGAGGCTGTGTAAAGACAACTTAGAAACAGACATAGAAATGTGAACATCTATAAAGCCTCCCTCAGTCATAAGCATTGCCAGGGTTTCTGGCACCCTAGGCAGAGTTCAGGGGACGGCATTTTGTGCCCTCCCTATGCGGTGCGCAGGACCTTCCAGTTCTACTCCCATCGCACCGCCAAAGAAGGACCCTCTGCTGAAATGCCACAGGCAGTCATTGAGCTGCTCAATTGCCTGCCACTGTTTACCGTGGCACGTCGGCAGAAGGTCCTTCTTTGGTGGCGCAAAGGGAGCGGAACCAGAAGCTCCTGTGCACCCCATAGGGAGCTCACAAAATGGCGCCTCCTGAATCCTGGCACCCTAGGGACCGCCTACGGTCGCCTAATGGAAGCACCAGCACTGCCCTCAGTCATATAATTCTGGGTTGAGCTCTTTTATAGCCCTTGTATCTGTCTGTTCAAATTCAGCAGATAGCCACTCCACCTCCACCCCAATAGAAACTTAACCCCCTTCACTTCACAGATGTTATGAAGGACACAGGAGGCAGCTATATCCAGTAGGATATTTTTCCCACTGAGTCCCAATCTTGTAAAGTATCAGAGGGGTAGCCATATTAGTCTGGATCTGTAAAAAGCGTCAGAGTCCTGTGACACCTTGTAGACTAACAGATATATTGGAGCATCAGCTTTCATGGATGAAGTGGGTATTCAACCACGAAATTTATGCTCCAATACATCTGCTAGTCCATAAGGTGCCACAGGACTATTTGTGACTTTTTACCAATTTTGTAAGTAAACATCAGTGTCCCTTCAGATGACCAAAGGCCCATTCATCTGTCATTCTATGCCTGTAGCTGAAGCAGTTCTCAGTGCTGTTAAGGTGGCTGGTGTATGACTTCACGAGCCATGGAAGCAAGGGGTTGCCCAGGATGACTATTGGCATTTCAACATTCCCAATGGCAATCAGCTGCTCAGGTTAGAAAATCTCTCCTTGCATCTTTTTGAACGGGCCTGTGTTCTTAAATATGTGAGCATCATGCACCTTCTCTGACTAGCCAACACTGATGTTGGTGAAGCATCCCTGATGACCCACTAGCACTTGCATAGCCATAGAAAAGTAACCCTTTCTGTTGATGTACTCTGTGGCAGGGTGATCTGATGCTAAAATAGGGACACCTGTGCCATCTATGGACCCACAACAGCTTGAGAATTTCTGCAAATCCATCCACTATGTCCTGCACATTGCCCAGAGTCACAGTCCTGCATAGCATGAGTCAATTAATGGCCCTGTACAGTTGCATGACAGCTGTCCCTGAAATGGATTTCCTAACTCCAAAATGATTCCCGAGTGACCTGTGTTGCATGTTTCCACAGTACAATCACCATTCACTTCTCTGGTCAGCACGGCTTCACTCTGGTATCCTTGTGCTGAAGGGCTGAGCCGAGTTTGGTACACAGATCCAGGAACGTGGTCTTGCACATCCAAAAGCTCTGCAGCCACTGCTCATCATCACAAACCTGCCTGACCATGATCCCACCAGTCAGTGCTTGTTTCTCAAGCCCGGAAGAGCTGCTCTACAATCTGCAGCTGCTCCGTGAGCTCCAACAGCAACCTTGAATTGTTTCTTTCTAAGTCCCACAGCAAGCTAGCCCCTAAGGAACTTATGTTCTCCATTGCTTCTCTGACAGCTCTGCAAATACTGAAGGATCAGGTGCCCCGAACTCGCGATGCTCATAACAATAGTGCAGATCTGTGCAGTCTCTATGCTTCTGTCAGAGATGGTGGACAGCGAGGAAGGATGTGTGTATTTATGGGACTTTGAAAAGAAGGTGTAAAATATTATGGGCTGCAGATGAAATTTTGGGATGGAGAACATTGCATTATAGGAAGTTGACACTATGCTACCAGTCACCCTGCAAAACTTGTTTCAGCTACACCAGGCACTGCAAGAACTTCCCAAAAGACCCTGTGCTGGAAGGCAATGAGTTGCATGCTGGGATACCTACCCACGATGTACTGCTTTCTGAATTATTACAAGTACTCCTGGTGAGGATGAGCACCACTGACACAAGGAGTGTAGTGTGCACATGCACAAGTGATTTAATAGCTGTGGTGGCTGTGTGCCAATGTAACTTACGTTGATATAAATTTATAGTGAAGACATGGCCTTAGAAACATCGTCCTTTAGACAGCAAGGCTAGAAGAAGGATGAAAGGAAAGGGCTCCTCTGCACACCCATCTGCAGCACTGGGGAGTCTGAGAGGTGTGACAGGGCCATTCCACCTGAATAGGATGGTCTTTACTGAATAAGAACACCCCATGTAGATGATACGGCCTGGGACAATAGCTTTAAGATGTGGAAACAGCTCCATTCATCTCACTGGATGTTCTCCGCCCCTTCCTGAGTGATTCAGAGTCTCTCATAGGTAGGAAGTTTCCCTCTTCTCAGCTCCCCACCCAAAAGGGCAGGATCTCTCCAGATCCTGGCCACATGGGGAATAGGGAGAGGGCCTCAGCCCACCCTAGAGGGGCAAGAACCTCCCCCCCAGGTATGGACACAGACCCAGGAAGAGAGAATGCTGGACTGATGGTTGCCCCGGCTGCTATTCTCACCCAGTCCTCCTGACACTCACCTCCTCCTCCCCCTGCCCAGTGTCACACTCCTCCATTCCCCAAATCCCCATGCCTCCCTCACCAGACTCCCAACCTCTCTCCTATCTTCCATCTCCATTTGTCACCCTCTCCATAAACCCCACCCCTCACTGTAGCCCAAACCTCTTTCTGCCAGTTCCCCCACTCCTCTGCCCTCCAATTACCTCTCCCCTTCCAGGAAAGAATTGCATGTCTATTTTTTTACATCCAAAGAATGTGATTACAGCTCCCAAAATGAAACTGCCACCCAGAACTCACAAATTCACAGCCAGCCGTCTCAGTGAGGTCTTTGATTCCTCCAGTCATTAGTAACTCTCAGTTTAATAGTATGAGGCAGCAGAACAAAACCATTTTGGGTGGGGTGTAACTTGTCAACCCCATGGTCACATGATGCAAATCTGGAACATTAATAGGACCTTGTGACCCAATGAGACACACTGAATTTCAGATCAAACCAAGTAACCATTTGAATTTTTAGAGCACTTAAAAGAGTTGAGGTTTAAACCATATCAAATGGGGCTCATGGAAATCATCTATCTGTGTTTCTGTATTGTCATGTACACACTGTGAAAGAGAACAACTTCTTAAATACTATTCTCAGTTTGGGTTCCCCAAAGGTTTAGTAGGTGCCATGTGTTATCCTGGGTTAAAAGTTGGCAGACAGAGGCCATTTTGACTTTCATCACATCAACAATTTGATCTCCAGGTCTGTGAAAAAATAAATAAATAAAATAAAATAAGGCCATTTTCTTAGGACTTATATATCTGGAACCTCTGGCTCAGCTGACCCCAAATTTAGGTTGCTAACTTACCCTGTTCTGTCCAGAGGAATATCATATTTCATAAGAATGTAACTAAACTGCTGCCCCACTACAGCATTTTGTTAATGGCTGGGTACACCTCTCTCAGATTTCTGTCTATTAACCATAATCTTGGAATCTTCAATGAGGTTTAATATGGGCTAGTGGTGTTAAGAAATAAGAATCGCAGATGAAAAGATAGACAACATTAGGCATTACAGGAAGATATTTAGCTCATGTATATTACCATAACTCCATAGCACTAAACTAATTCATCTCATCTTTGGAAATGGCATAATTGACTATATGGGGTTATGTCTGGTTTACAGCAGCTGGGAATCTGGCCCCATTGATTTCAGTGGAACTGCAACAATTTACAAAAGGGGGAGAACTGACAAATTTCATCCAGTGGAGTTATGGATTTTTATATCAGCTGGAGGTATGGACCCATTGACTCCAATGGAGCTACACTGGTTAACACCAGCTTCTGGTCCTTTATAGATGTTCAATCTCTCTGAGATAACTACAAACCATATGAATTAAATGTTTTTAAAATGTCATGAACCATTGCACCTGGAGCCTAATGGTGTTTTGTTTTAGTGTTATCTCAGTAAAGGGAAAAACAGTAATTGCTGAGAAAGAAAGAAAGAAAGAAAGAAAGAAAGAAAGAAAGAAAGAAAGAAAGAAAGAAAGAAAGGTCAGGCCATTCATCCCAGTAGAAGTTTAAAACCAGATACAAAAAATCTCTGCAACACTAAATTCCTCCAATGTTCTGACCCAGTGGGACTGAATCACTGCATAGCCGTTAACAGTTCCACTCTTGTAATTAATCCCATGGCACAAAGAGTCATGGAAGGACAGATGGGTTAAGAACTTTTGACTCGTTTTTGGTTCAGAATGATAGGCAAAGTTTATGGATCTGAAACTGTGTAACGGACTGGATCCCAAGCAGGTGTAAATCAGCCACAGCTCCGTGGAAGTCAATGGGACAGATCCCCAGGTCATTTAAATCCTTGTAGTTCCTCTGAAATCCAAGAACTGGATCCTGAGTTGACATAAATAGCTCTAGCTACTCTGGAATCAGTTGAACTGTGTCAGTTTACACAAGCTCAAGATCTGGCCCTTAGTTTTCAGTCTTTGACTCTGGTTACCTCTTGTAGTGTGTCTGCACTGCAATTAAAAATCTGGCACTGGCCCACGCCAGCTGATTTGAGCTCACTGGGCTCAAGCTAGGAAGTTTTTAATTGCAATGTAGGTGTCTGGGTTCGGGCAGGACCCTGGGCTCCAGGACTCTGCAAGGTGGGGCAGACAGAGGCCTATTACTTGTCCTAACAAACTCATTTTGTCATAATGATATATTTCTAGATAGACAGATAGATAGATAGATTCTCTGTTTGAAACTCTTCCGGGAGTCTGCTGCGTTACCTGGGAGTTTCAACTATTTGAGGGCTTTTAGATGCTCCATCTCCATGATGATTCCTTTATTCCTTCACCACAGTCCTCTTTTCTCTGTCCTCTCTTCTGCCTCGCTCTGGTATCATGTGTTGTGAATTCATAAGGAGGAGAAACATTCTGGAGTCTACAGAGTAACGCATTATTAGAACTAAAAGTTCTTCCAAAAGCTAAAGGAGAGCCCAGAGCTTTGATTTGTGTGTCTGGCAAAGGTGACACTAGAATACTAGCCCCAGTCCAGTGCTCTGCTCTTAAACACACAGAACATACTTCTAACACATACTAACCCTGGGCATCCACTTCCCCATCATACTCTACCTTTTACCCTGAAAGGACTGTGTGCAGCTCTGTACCTTTAACACCATGTTCTTAGGAACCCCTATGAAGCCCTGTCCTGTCACATCCTGTGAAGTATCACTACTTCATAATGTGCTCTCTGTTACTCCTGTGCATGTCTGTTGACTTCAGGGCTTTGGCACAGATGTTCCTGGTGAGAACTTTGTTCGTGATGTTGCTGATGATATTCCAGCCAGGAATAACATCTGTGCTCACCAGACAGAAGATCTTCACTGAACTATAGTTTTTTAGCCCCGCCGAGGATGTGGCCAATTGACTACATTGGAATGATGTTGATTTACACCAGCTGGGGATCAGTCTCATTGATCACAGTTTAGCTACGCTAATTTACATTAGCTCATTGATCTATGGCATCTGAGAATCTGATTCTTTATCATCAGCAGAGTGATTCCAATCTACAGCAGTGGTAGAGCTGTCCCATTAGTATCAACAAAGCTGCACAAATTTACTCCAGCAGCGTATCTGGCCCTATGGAGTATAATGAAGCTACACTGATTTATACTTACTGGGGAACTGGCTCATTGACTCCAATGGAGCTGTGCTAATTAACATCAACTTTCCTATGAGTGTCAAGGAAGTTACACTGATTTATGTTGTCAAGCATCACCAGTGTGGTGCTCTGCTCCATCCAATGTTGATATCAGTCAGCTGCACACGTGTGTTCCCCCTGTGTGCTTCCCCAGCTCTGCAGATCGCTGGCACAGCAGACCCTGAGAGAAACCCCAATGACCACAGACTCTGCTAAGGTATGAAGGCACCCGGCCAGATTTATTGCCAGATGAAACAGTCTCTAGCTCCCCGGATCGGATGTCTACAATTCTGCTAGTACATATGTGCTCCCTGACAATGGACTGGCTTAGTCAATGGTAGGATTTAACACTGCCCCCCTAGGCCAGACAAAGACAACCCCTCAGGGATGCATTCTTATACATAGGTACAAACAAGTATCCTGATGTATTGAGGTGCAACCTCTCTATGTAGCAAGGTGCCGCCTCTCACCTTTTACATGTTGGTTCGATTAAAACAACCCCATTCATCATCAAAAAGAATAAGGAGTACTTGTGGCACCTTAGAGATTCACAAATTTATTTGAGCGTAAGATTTCTTTAATGAATGCATGTAGTGGAAAATCCAGGAGGAAGATATATATATATATACATACACAAATAATATGAAAAAAAGGGATGGATCCGTGGCGCTATCCACCTCCCCTTCCCCCCCTTCCCCGCGCACACACACAATGTAGTTTCTGTGGGTGGAGGATGAAGGAACCCCACACGGCAAACCCTGGAATTGACCCAAAAGAGTGGAAAAGACTCCACTATAGTCCCACCCTCCCCTAGTAGAGGAAGTAGAGGATGCAGAGCAGCAAACCTGGCGGTTGGAGAAGGGTGGGAACATTCTTCCATCAACCTAGCTACCATTACTCAGGGAGGTGGAGTTACAACAGTGACAGACAAACACTCTCCATTGCTGTGGTATCTCCTAGGTAGTGTCTACACAATACATTATGGCAGCATAGCTGAGCTCTTACCATTGTGCTTCCTTGAGCCAAAACTGCCTCAAACGCAGATGGCCACCACAATGCATCACTTAAGAGCCAAATCCAATGCTCAACAGGTGTCTTTCTATTGACTTTAGTGAGTACTGGGTCAGACTCTAAAGGCCAGTTTTTCTAAAGATTTTAGGTGTCTACAGATGCAGGATATGCACCTAATGGGATTTACAAAGGTTCCTAAGGAGGTTAGACACCACATTATTTGGATTAAATGAGAGCTAGGTGATAGGCACTGTTGAAAATCCCTCTATGCACCTATGTGATCATTTGACACCTACATACCTTTAAAAATTAGGGCCCTTAGGCACTTAAAATGCAGATAGGCAATTAATGGGATTTTTCATAATCATTCAGGTGTCTAAATCCCACCTCACTAAAAGCCTTTCTGTATATTTGAATGCATTTCAAAATCTGGTCCTAGATCTGGTTAGGTGCTTTGAAAATCCAACAAGGTGCAACCTGGGCACTGAGTTTCCATTTGATTGTTCAAATCCCTTAGCTGGCTTTGAAAATATTCATTTTGATCCTTAAAACTATATATTACTTGAACAAGTTTCTTAGAACCTCAGGCTCTCTATCTTCAGGTTCAAAGGAAAGGAAAAATAACTCGGTTTAGTTTAAGTTGTTGGACGGGTGTGAGGGCGCTGGGTGGTGGTAGTGGCTAGTGATATACTGGAGGTCGGACTAGATGATTTGATGGTCCCTTCTGGCCTTAAATGCTATGCTGCTAATTTGTTTTCTAGACCACCAAATAGTTTGTTTTTGTCCTGAAGAGATAAACAATAAATAATTGTACTTGATAAAGTTACTTTTTATTTACAGAACATTTCATCTGCCTTTGGGTGATAATTTTTTTCCTTATAGAGAGAAATACTTCAATTATTTTATTTTCAGTTAGAAACAAACAAACAAACATACATTTCTTTCTTTCTTTCTTTTTTCTTCCTTTCTTTCTTTCTTTTTCTTCTGCATTATTGTGCCATAACCATACATGGAAATTTATAGCAAACTTAACAGAATGAAATAGTTCTCTGGGCAGTTTATGATATATAGCTCAATTAAACACAGAACCAAAAAAATAATTATGGAAGACATAGGGAAGATGATATTACTTGAAGATATTTGGGCATGTCTACCAAATAGCTGGAAGTTGAAGCTAGAAATAAATTGTATATTTTTAATTAACGCTTGGAAAAAATTACTGAGGTATGTGGTGGATCCAATCAAGACTCTATGTTTTTTTTCTAAAAATTATTCTCAAGAAATTATTTTGGGGAAGTTCTATGGCTTTTGTTATACTGGAAATCAGACTAGATTAACAGTGTGGTTCTTTCTGGCCTTAGATTCTATCACCTAGATAGACTCCAGGCAAAATATATTATAAATGCCGATGGGAGAAAACCCTATAAATGAGGTTACCTGATACTGTGCATTATAAGACTCTGTTTTTAATTCCGTATCACTTCCTAAAACTTTAACCATTTGGGCTGAATTTTTTCATGTTGGGTGTCTGTCTAAGTAGGAAATTTTCTTAAGAGTTCTGGAAAATAAAAAAAAAAAAGGTTCGGTAAATTCCAAGAAAGAGATTACGGGAAAATATATTGGTTCCTCCGTGTTAACAAAGGGGAAAAATTCTTTTTGCGGACACTCTAGCTCTGGTAGGCACTGAAGCAGAAAATGAAATATGAGTCGGGGGGCACCCTGGTGTCAGGGATGCACCTTTTGCTGGTTCCATGAAACAGCACCCAGACTTGGCCAAGTTATGAGCATTTGGAAGAATCTTGGTTTCCACATGCTCAGTAGATGCTTCTTAGACTTCTGGGCTAAGAGCTCCTATCCAACCTCACAGAGTGTGCTCCAGCTCCAGGCTAAACTTGCAATGTTGGACTTCCCTGGAAATTGCTGATATCACACTAGATGATCAAAATGGTCCCTTATTACCTTAAAATCAATGAATCTATGATATACACCATAATCTTACAATCTGATCTACTAGTAAAAAATGCCATGGAAGTAAAGAGCCATCTCCCAGAGTTGTTGTGTGACCTGATCAGGTTAGGCATTGAAAAATCTATCCATGTCTTATATAGGAAGCCTCCATAAGTGTTGAGGAATGTTATTTAAAATTAGGCCAGCGGGAACCCCAACCCAGCCAAAACCTAAAATGCTGCACTGGGCAGCCAGAGCAAGAAATGGGGAAGACTAAATGGATTTTTCTGTAGAGCTGGTTGGAATTATTCAGGTATTAAAATCTCGGTGAAAACTGTTAAATTTCAACAAACCAAGGTGAACATTTTATGAAATGTTTCTTATGATAAGTTTTTTTTTTTTTTTTAAACTTTGACTAAAGATTCTCATTTGATTTTTCAATTATCTTTACATCTGGTCAAAAGGTTCTGACTATCAAAAGTTTGAGAAAAGTTTATTTATTTATTTATTTTATTTTAAAAAAAGTTTCTCTTCCCATTTTCCAAACAGATTTAGAACAGGTCAAAGTTTTTCAAACGTCAAAATTCCAATTAAAAAAAGTGAAGTTTATCGGAAGAAATTCAACAAAATATTTGTAAATTTCCCTCATTCCCCCTGTTTTAACTAACTTTACCTTTCACTCTCTGAATTCTCCAGTTGTGTGAAAAGAAACTCTTTTCTATTGTTTTTCTAAAGGCTCCCTTCACCTCTTTGTTCCTCAGTGTGTATATTATGGAGTTCAACATTGGGGTCACAACTGTGTACATGAGGGAAATCATTTGATCACTCTCTGGGGAAGAGATAGACTTGGGCCTCAGGTAGGTGAAAAGGGCCATTACATAGAACAAAGTCACCACCATGAGGTGGGAGGAGCAGGTGGAGAAGGCTTTACGCCTTCCCTCTGCTGATGGCAGCTTAAGGATGGTGGAGATAATGTAGATGTAAGACATGATTATCATCAGGAAAGGGCTCATGATGAACAGCACCAACACAGCCAAGACCACAATTTCATTTTTGGATGTGTCGGTGCATGCCATCTTTACCACCGGTGGGATTTCGCAGAAGAAGTGGTGGATATGATTGGAGCCACAGAAGGGCAGACTGAAGATCCACGTGGTCTGAGCTACTTCCACTGAGATGCCAATGGTCCATGAAGCAGCCGTGAGCTGTGCACACACCCGACCGCTCATGATGGTTCTGTAGTGCAAGGGATTACATGTGGCTATGTAGCGGTCATACGCCATGACTTCTAGGAGGCAGCGTTCTGTGAGGCCCAGGATGGTGAAAACATACATCTAGGCAGTGCAGCCCACAACGGTAATGGTCTTTTGCTCCACCAGGAGGTGAACCAGCAGCTGAGAGACCACACTGCTGGTGTAGCAGACTTCCAAGAAGGACAGGTTCAGCAGGAAGAAATTCATGGGGTTGTGGAGTGAGGGGTTAAGCTTTATAAGGAGGATAATGAGCAGGTTCCCCACCAGGGTGACCAAGCAGGTGATCAGAAACACCAGAAACAGAAGGATTTGGAGTCTGGTAAGGTATGAAAACCCCACCAAGATGAACACATCAGAAATGGTCTGGTTCTCATCAGGATCTCTCTCAGAATATGTCATCTGCAGGGGTGACAAAGAGAGAGACACTGGAGCTGAATCTGAAGAATACCATACGTGTGCATATGAATCATACAATTCATACTGGTTTCCTATGTGTTGGGATGCTTCAGACAAAAACCTGCTGCAGTTCTATACGTAACTGGGCCCAATCATCATTGAGTGTAAACTGGTGTCTCTGCATTGATATGACTGTGATGCTGCTCCCCATATTTTTCATAGTAATAGTATGATATGATTGTGTCATAATCCTAATGTATTTTATTTAAAATAGGTTATATGGGGTATCATTAGAAAGGTTATGATTTACTGAATATGATTAGCTTATTAGTATGCATGTATCATTGTTGTATCTAAAGTTAGCAATAGTGACTATACATCTGTACTACAAAAATGTTTGCATCTGGGGAATGCCCACCAGACAGAATGCAATCAGTCTGGCTGACTAGCTGGGAACAAGTCAATGGATCATTAGGAAGAACAATAAGTCTTTGAAGATGCTAATCTCCCATCTTCCTGAGAAGCTTTCTGGGGATGCTACAAACTGCCTCTAATTTATGGCTGCTTTCACACTACAGGGTCATGTGTTCAAGTCACATGGTACTGGTTTACATGATAAAACACCAGTATTTTTCCACTGAGGGGTATGGGAATCACACTGAAAGACAAAGGATCCTGCCATATGTAAATCTTATTTAAGGGGAGGGAGTGAGATAATCGGGGTTCATTCTTCACTGAATCCCCATCCAGGATGACTGCTGGAAACATCTAAGGAACAGAGATAAAGGGGCAGATAAGGACTGAGCCGAGGCTGAGAAGGTGTCTGACCTGTGAAAGAAGTACCTGGAGTTCTAAGCTGCAAGCAAGAGCAGCTTGCTTTCAAGAACCTCTGCAATCTGCCTAAATCAACATTTAGGGTGAGAAATTACTGCTTGTAACCAGTTTCTTTAGTATATTAAGCTTATATTGTGTTTTTGTTTTATTTGCTGGCTAATCATAGAATCGTAGAAGATTAGAAGAGACCTCAGGAAGTCATCTAGTCCAACCCCCTGCTCAAGGAAAGACCAACACCAACTAGATCATCTCAGCCAGGGCTTTGTCAAGTGGAGCCTTGAAAACCGCTAAGGATGGAGATTCCATCACCTCCCTAGGTAAACCATTCCAGTGCTTCACCACCATCCTAGTGAAATAGTGTTTCCTAATATCCAAGCTAGACCTCCCCCACCGTAACTTGGGACCATTACTCCTTGTTCTGTCATCTGCCACCGCTGAGAACAGCCTAGATCAATCCACTTTGGAACCCTCCTTCAACTAGCTGATTGTTCCCGATCACCTTTCTCTCCTCCAAGTGCTTCAAAATGGATTCCTTTAGGAGCTGCTCCATGATTTTTCCAGGGGCTGCGGTGAGGCTGACCAGTCTGCAATTCCCCAGATTCTCCTTCTTCCCTTTTGTTAAAGATGGACACTATATTTTTCAATCATCTGGGACCTCCCCCGATCTCCACAAGTTTTCAAAGATAATGGCCAATTGTTCTGCAATCACATCAGCCAATTCCCTCAGCACCCTCGAATGCATTAGATGTGGACTCATGGACCTGTGCATGTCGAGCTTTTTCTAAATAGTCCTTAATAATCTGCTTTAATCTCTTTGCTATCCCGCATAATCACTTAAAATCTTTTGTAGTTAATAAACTTGATTCTGATGTCTCTAGTTGGTGGAATTCATAACTGAGGGGCAAAAAGTTGTGCATATCTTCCTCTGCATTGAGGAAGGGGGTGAATTTCTATGAGCTAATGCTATACAGTTCTCTGTGTTTTCTTTCAGTGTTTGGGGGGTGCACTTGAGTGATGAGTAATTCCCTAACTGAAGCTTCCCATGCAGTTCTAAGCTCAGTGTCTGGTTCATTCCACAGCTGGGTGGGGCCCAACCTGAGTGTGTCCTGGAGGAGGCTTGAGGGCCCGGCTCAGCAGGACATTGTAAAGGAACCCAGGCTGGTGGAACAGGTGGAATGAGTGTTATCCCAGTACCTCAGGTGGCCCCCTGGAAAGAGGGAGACAGCCCATCACAATGTCCACTTTGACACCAGTGAAAATATAACTGATTTACAACAGACGGGGGTCTGATAAATTTACTCTAAAGGAGCTACATCAGTTTATACCAGCAATGGAGGCATATCAGTTTCCACAGCATCAGGGGTTCTGTTCTTCCTCTTCAAAAACTTTTCTTTTCTCTCTACATGAATATTCAAAAGGGGATCAATGCTTTTCTTTCTTTCTTTCTTTCTTTCTTTCTTTCTTTCTTTCTTTCTTTCTTTCTTTTTTCAGCCACATTTATCAAATAAGATTTCTCAAATGAGAGCAAATTCTGAGCTCATTCGAATCTTAATCACAGGAATTCTTATATGAATGCAAATATTTCAACTGTAGTTACAATTCACATAAGTGAGGACTACTCACATGAGTAAAGTGGTGCTGCTGAGCCCAACATGACTGAAGCCCTTTGAAGAATGAGAAGCATGATAAATGCTGAAAACAATGGGGGATTTTGGCCTTTTGTGTACTATTAAATGTTATTCTTCCATACATATTAGAGAACAATTTAAATAATTCCTGCCTTTATCATCACAGCATTCAAAATGCATTTGTTTCTCTCAACATACAAAATAAGAGCTAGGGCCAGTTCCTTTTCTGGTGTAAATCTTAACAGCTTCATGGGTATAAAAAGAGTTTTACTGCTTTACACCAGTGGAGGATCTTTGTCTTATCACCTTGCTATAAAGAATTTTATGAGAAAAAAGATCCCACAATGTACAAAGAGACAATTTCCACAGAAGTTTTATTTCTAGGTTCTTTGTTGAAAAGGAACTTGCTAATAAAGGCATGACACTGAAATGACAAAATTGAAATAAAAATGAGCGATAAGAAATATTGTAATTTTCATACCCTTAGCACCTTCAATATGTGGCTCTCAAAGCAACATGTCAGAAAATATTTAGCTACTAAGGGGTAAACTGGGAATGATCGGGGGAATGATAGGTGTGAAGAGACTGGGTTTAGACAGTGAGTCAGGATTCCTTATACCTGAAACTGCCATAACCACAGAACCTTTCTTCTGGAAACTGAACATGCTCAAACACTCACACACATTCAATGAAATAGAGAAAATTAAATCCAACAACCAAAGCACACTGTAGTGCGAACTATGCAGAATGCACAATTTAAAACTAAAGATAATATTTTTCTCTAAATAGGGAGCCTTGGAGAAGAAGTGGGATTTCTACAGCCTCTCTTCAGACTTACTTTGGGGAACCTCTATTGACATTTGTGAATATTTTCCTCAGCATGACCATTGCAGTACATGTAGAGCTGGCTGGAAAATGGAATTTCCATCTCATGGGAAATTCCAGTATTCCAATATATATTTTCATCCTGAATCTATACAAAAAGTTGAAATAGTGAAAACCTTAATTTCGATTCAAAGAGTCCACATGAAATCGAATGGAAAATTGAAAACTACCATTAACATCAATGTTTTCCCATGGAAAACATCAATATTGATGAAACTATTTTTTCAGAAGGAATTTGGATTTATTTATTTAATGGTTGACATTTAGAGCAGCTCTAAATAAATGTAGAAATTTGCTCACCATTAGGAATAAGGTCAATAAAGATGCTTGTCACTGGCAGTTGAGTGATATTTTCGGAGCTCTTCAAGGCATCTGGACACTCCATTAGTATACAGCAGGACATGAAAGCAATGAAAGAAGCATACATTAAGTGGAGATCACCATTTAACTCTTTGGCAGCAGGCGCAGAGCATGTGCCGTGGTCGGATTCTGGGAGTGGATTTCTTATTAGAAGAGATCAGACTAAGTCCTCCCAGCCAACTATATTCAGATCCAAACACAAGAACCACTTCAGAAAACAACATTTCCACTCAGATTCAGTGGATGATGATGACAGTTGAGGAATAGAGGGGAGTAAGGATAAGAGGAGGGAGAAGCAAGAAACACCAACAATAACATAACAACAAAAAAAAATAAATACAGTCACGGCATGATGATGCGGAATTATGGGACCAGAACTTCACCGGGTGTGAATTAGCATAACACCACTGAAGTCAAGCTCATGACCTGACCCATGATTATTAAACTAGTAGTATTCAGAATGATAGATTCAGATATGAATAGCTCAATTGCTATACAAAGAGGTAGACTGCCAGATAGATAGATAGATAGATAGATAGATAGATAGATAGATAAAAACACAGACACAACCCATGTGCTCAGACACATGTTAAGATTCTCTGCCCACGTATGGAAAATTCAAATGAAGAAATCAATGATATGATCTTGCTCTCATTGCAGACTGGGGCACAACACCCATGGACTTCAGTGGGAGGATGGTTGGGGCCTTAATTAATTCATTTATAACCTACCTTGTTTAAGAAAAGTAGTTCTATCTCCTAGCTACAAGCACAAAATGAGTTGAAGGAAACAGAAGTGTTTTTATTTCATTCACTGGCTTCTGGGACCTAGTCCCTGAAGGAAATTTCATGTAATATTCCTCAGAGGAAGAACAATTCTGCATCAGACTGCAACAAAAAATACACTAGGGCAATAATTTCAGAGGAGGTGGTAACATCATCATCATGATCATGTATATTCTAGATGAAAATTGTAATGGGATTTACTAAATGGGGTAAATTGTATGATACTATTTTGTCTGGAAAGAGGAATGATTTGTCCAACGCACTTACTAAGGAGGTCTCAAGTGATTGGCCCAGTGCCACACACTGACTCAGTGATTCAAATGCTTTGAAAACCATGCTCTTCCTGCTTCAGAGCTCTGTGCTCTAAACATTTGACCACACCAGTACTTACTCAATGGTACATGAGTATCCAACTTGAATCATTAGGTTGAATTTTGTGGGAACAAAAATGATTAGGGGGCTGGAGCACATGACTTATGAGGAGAGGCTGAGGGAACTGGGATTGTTTAGTCTGCAGAAGAGAAGAATGAGGGGGGATTTGATAGGTGCTTTCAACTACTCTGAATGGGGGTTCCATTGAGTATGGATCTAGACTGTTCTCAGTGGTACCAGATGACAGAACAAGGAGTAATGGTCTCAAGTTGCAGTGGGGGAGGTTTGGATTGGATATTGGGAAAAACTATTTCACTGGGAGGGTGGTGAAGCACTGGAATGGGTTACCTAGGGAGGTGGTGGAATCTCCTTCCTTAGAGGTTTTCTAAGGTCCGCCTTGACAAAACCCTGGCTGGAATGATTTAGTTGGGAATTGATCCTGCTCTGAGCAGGGGATTGGACTAGATTACCTCCTGAGGTCCCTTCCAACCCTAGTATTCTATGATTCTTACACAACAGAATGAGTCAGGGGCAAAGTCAGTAAAAACACCTAAGGCTCATGACTCCAGTTCCCTGATGTTCAGACTATGTGCAGCACTCCCATCTCAGACCCATGATTAGAACACAGAAGATCCAATTCCCAGTCCCCACTATTCTAAACATTACACTCCACGCCCGTCCCAGAGCTGGGAACAGAACTGGGGAATCCTCATTCTCAGACTCTACTGTTCTTACCAAAGGGTCCATTCCCCTTCTTGAGGACCAGATACAAAGTCTTTAGCAGTCACTGGGACTATTCCCTTTGACAAAGTTTGCAGTGGAATCAGAATTAGGACTAGTTCACAGGAGCAGTAAAATAAGCTCTATGTGGAACCTGAGAGGTGCTAGTGGGTAGTGCGCTTCAGGGAATGGGGTGATGGACTCAGCTGGGAGCACTCTCATTTCTTAGACATGTCTGACCCCATTTCTCCAGCATGGCCATAGGATGCTGAGGCTGTGCTACTGTGAGTGAGATGGGGTGCTCAGTTTGGGGCAATCTTCCCCCTTAGTCACTGTTGCTAGCAATATCCCAGTCTAGCAGGCACGGGCCTGGAGGATGTTCTCAGGTTGCTGGATCTCAATGTCCCAGTTCAGCAGTAGGGGGCGCTGTACTTCAGGGAAGAGGATGAATGACTCATTAAGGGACATTGAGCGAACAACCCCGAAAAGAAAGAACACAAACAAAAGACTTCCCTCCACCAAGATTTGAAAGTATCTTGTCCCCCCATTGGTCCTCTGGTCAGGTGTCAGCCAGGTTTACTGAGCTTCTTAACCCTTTACAGGTAAAAGAGACATTAACCCTTAACAATCTGTTTATGACACTCCTTATTCATATAGTTGTCCAGTACATTTCTGAATCTCTCTAGGCTCATTGATATCTTGTTGCAAGGAGTTCCAATGGTTAACCTGAATCATTGATATTAATTTTAACTCTCTCTGGCCCAATGACTATTTAAGGATTTATCCACAGTGGAATAGTTAATAGGTCAGAAATATAGAGAGTGAGAATGACTCGGTAGGGCTATAGTTAGTGCATACATCTGCATGCCTCTGTTCTAATTATTTATCCAGAGTGCAACAGCATCCAGAGGAGAGACTGGGAAGGCCCACATCAGAATATTCCATAATCCACTGGTTAGAGAATTTTCCTGAAAGAAGGGAGATGTTGGAATTGTTTCTCCTCCTATGCCTGAGGATGGACATGAACTAGCTCTTCCCCATTCCAGATCAATGCTTTGACCACTGGGCTAAAAGTTATAGGAAGGCTCGGAAGATTTAGATTTCTATGGGTAAATTTTAGTAAACATTGATTTCACCGTAGACACAAACTGATGAACCATTATTTCCATCAATGGCAATTAAAATGTACAAATAAGCAAATCAAGAAAAATGCTGTGTGAGAACTTATTAGAGTTTCATTTGAGGATATTTGCTTTGTATATGTTGACATGTGATGTTGACCATTTGTGTTTTAACTATTCTAAAGATTTAACTCAGGGGCTTTCAAACTGGGGGTCGGGACCCCTCCAGGGGTCATGAGATTATTTTGTGGGGAGTCGTGAGCTGTCAGCCTCCACCCAAACCCTGTGTTGTCTCCAGCATTTATAATCATGTTAAATATATTAAGAAGTATGTTTAATTTATAAGGGGGAAGTCACACTCAGAGGTTTGCTATGTGAAAGTGGTCACCAGTACAAACATTTGAGAATCATTGCTTTAACTTTTTGAATCTCAATATCTACTGTCATTAAATAATTATTGTCTGAGTCCACCAGGCTCTCCAAATCTTTCTGAATCAGTCGCTCATCTTTCAAACTTGTCAGTAATAGCCAGGCAAGGCGGGTTAGTCTTATTTTTGTTTTCTCAACTTGTAAATGTTCCTTTTTTTGCTGAGAGGATTTTACCTCTGTTTGCTGTAACTTTGAACCTAAGGCTAGAGGGGGTTTCTCTGGGCTAAATGAATCTGATTACTCTGTAAAGTATTTTCCATCCTGATTTTACAGAGATGATTTTTACTTTTCTTTCTTTAATTAAAAGCTTTCTTTTTAAGAATCTGATTGATTTTTCTTTGGTTTAAGATCCAAGGGGATTGGATCTAGACTCACCAGGGACTGGTGGGGGGAAAGGAGCGGGGATGGTTAATTTCTCCTTGTTTTAAGATCCAAGGGATTTGGATCTGTGTTCACCCGGAACTGGTGAAGTCCCTCAAGGCAACCCAGAGAGGGGAAAGTTTTCGGGGGACAGAAAGTGCTCCAGACACTGACATTCTGGATGGTGGCAGTGTACCAGATCTAAGCTAGTAATTAAGCTTAGAAATGTCCATGCAGGTTCCCACATTTGTACCCTAAAGTTCAGAATGAGGAAGGAACCTCGACAAGGGGCCAATAAGAATTAAAAAATTAAAAATATAAAAAAGCCCAATAAATACTTCACATCATAAGTGAACCTAGACTGGAAGATCCAGAAACCTTTGTTCTTCAGAGTATATATAAATCTCTGACTGATGGAGACTAGCATTATATTTTCCCAGTGTGCAAATTCGTTCATAATTACACAATTCAAATTTTCTCCCACCATCATCGGAAGCATCTATTATTGGTCTATATCACAAAGAGGAGATTATAGATTATTGTTCTGATCTATTCCGGAAGTCTATTCTGGCTGCCTAGAAATCTATTTCTTCATAATACCTTTTGACTTTTCTCCAAAGCTGAGAAACTACAACTTATTTTTTAATCCTAATATACTTTTGCCGGCAGATCAGAATGTTGAATCCTCAGTGGAACAACCCTGAATTCCTATTATTCTGCTATTAGCTAGAGATTCAAGTGCTTTGGGGGCCCTGGGTGAAACTGGTGCATGTCTAAAAAGGAAGGAATTTGGGGAAGTGGACAAGGAGTCTGGGATTTCTTGCAAAGCAGAAGGGAGATAGGTGCCCAACTCCCACTGAATGTCAAAGGAAGTTGTGCTCCTAAACCCTTTACCACCCTTTGATAATCCCATCCATGACACCAGAACATTTCTCTTGATAATTAACTGATCTGTCCCAAAGCAAAGAAATAGCACTATCAAATATCTTTATCTTAGCTCATGTTCCACTACTTGGCTTCCTTCTTGCCAGCTCTCTGCATGTGTGACTCCAGGCAGAAACCTTCAGGGGAGCAGTAGCTCAAATCATCTGCCAAGATAGTGTCATTGTTGGGTGTAGGTGAAAGGGAAAGCTAAGATTCTAGTTGGCTTGACCTCCAGCCTTTCTTACAAGGTACTAGATGCTGCAAATGTCTCCAAATCCTGTTGAAATTAGGGGAGTCAATAGAGCTCTTTGCCTGGCAGTATAAAATAATTTCCCAGAGAGGGCTAGATAATGGGATACTAGGGTTGATCAGAGCTATTGATTAATTCATTGATTCAGATTTACACAAGAACAATACCTACCCAAGGGCCTAAGGACCACATTTTTCAACACATGTAGGAGCCTAGTGGGATTTTCAAAAGCATGTAGGCACCCAACAGCCACCCTAAGGGATCATTAATTCTACAACAAAACCTTAGCAGCGTCAAATGATCCTTTCAACAGGAAGTCAGTCAGCCAGCAACCTCTCTGCTTCTCCAAATCTTCATCACATGTCAAACCAGAGTCTTCATGAACATACCTGGAAGGTCTCAAAATGTGTGGTCTTTTGGTCCAAAGTGAGGAGTAAGGTCTAACATCTTGGAGTTCTCGCAGCAAACACCCTGCCAACACCCCATCTCTCTTTTAGACTGAGGGACCAGCCTGGATGCCACTTATGACCACAGCTGCCATTCATCTAGTGATCCCTGAAATGGGATATATGCACATAAAAGTGGCAGGTTGAGTGCAGGAAGTCTGAGAAACCACACAATGAGCAGAGATTTAAATATGAATGGATAAAATGTATTCCCAGTGCAGGGAGGTCCGCTAGGGATCTATTAACCCAATGGCATTGGCCCAGATTTATAACTAATCACAAGTGCATGGTGCCCAGCTTGGTGTTCTGTGAGACTGATTTTCAGAGTAGCTGAGCACTGGTGAATCTAGCAGAAGTGAGTGAGACCTCTGTATGAAGCTAAGTATTCGGAGCCTGAGGTGCCCAATACCAGCAGAGCATGAGTGCAGAGTGTGTGCATAATGCTGCTGGATCCAAATGGAATAACCTCTCGCACAATTTGCCCTCACCTTGCACAGGCATGAATGACAAAGAAAACGCAAGCCTGGAACACTAACATCTCTTAAAAAAACAAACAAACGAACAAAAAAACAGAATCAATAGATTACACAGATGTTAAAGAAACTAAACTCACCTGAGTTCTTTTTGACAAGTGCAGATCATGTGAGAATTTCAAACTGATGTGCAGTTTTTGTACACATGCAGGTGACAAGACCTTCTATTCCTAAAAAACGCACATCAAATTAGCCTAACTCTGAAGAGGCAAATCCTGGTAAATATGAAGGGATGTGAATGGATGTAGATCTGACAGAGAGAGACCTAATCTTTATCGAGATGAATAAGAGCCTTCTTTTATTTTAATCAAAAAGCACTCACTTATTCCAGGAGAATGGATGGTGTAGCATTCTGTTACCTTTAGGATTTGATCCCTGAAGTTTACTCTGCCTAACAATCTGTGTCACTAATTCACTAACAAACAATTAATACCACGTATGTTTGTGTACAATAAGGGACATATCTTCCTTGGGTGTCAACCAGCTTCAGAAAAGAGGTACCAGAATGAACTGAGGTCTGGAAAACTAGTCTTATAACAAGAGAAAAAAGGAACCTAATCTATTTATTTTACTAAAGAGAAGGTTAGGGTGTCACTTTTATCATGCGGACATTATTAAGCTTGGGACAGGAATGACTGGGTCCCTGTTATGCTGCAGATAAGAGAAGATGATCATAATGGTTCTTTCTGGCTTTAAATCTATGAAAATACAAAGTTAATTGAGGAAGCTCCTAAATAAAGTTCTGACCTTTGCTTCATGTTATTTACATTAATTATTTAGGCTGTGGTTTTCCAAAGTAACTAATGAAGCCAAAGACTCAATTCTGATTGAACTTCAGTGGCTGTTGGGTGCCTAACTTCCTTAGATTCCTCTGAAAACCCTAGTCTAAACTCTTTACCATATACAATATAAAATGGGATCTAGGACTCCTAACATACAGATGAGTGTTCAGTGTCAATCGGTTAGATTGCTGAGTAGATTAAGATCAGCAGAGCAACAACATTCATGTTGGCTATCCAGCACTGCACCATAGGATAATTCCCACCATCTCTCTGGCTCAATGCATATTTAATAATACCTCCAATGTGGAAGAGTTTTAACAAAAGAAATTCAAAGATATCCACATCCAGGTATTCCAGAGCCCAGTGGGTAGAACACTCAGCCGAGAGGCAGGGAACCCTTATTCAAATGTCTTATCCTCAGGCCAAATGGGGAATTCAACTGGAATAGCCAACATCTTGGGTGAGTTGCCTAATCACTGGACTAAAGGGTATGAAGGAGGTTATGGTTATGTCTTTCCTGTCCTCCCAGCTATTCTGTGTGGAGTTAGGTGTGTTCCCTGACTGGGACCCACAGGCCAGATAGGCATGTGCAGCATGCTGGGGCTTAAGCATGAGGCTGGAGTCCAGGTGTCTGCTCGATGCAGTAGTGTACATGTTCAGAAGCAGAAACTAAAGTACCTAGGGGACTTTCACTACAAAAATGTAGGTGCTGGGTTAGTTTAGGCACCTACAAATTACAGCAGCAGCCATGTGGGGTTTCATGGCTTGCAGCAATGCCTAAAACTGGGATATTTGCACCTAAGTCCCTTTGTGAATCTGGGTGCATGTGCCTCCAAGATAATTGCTAGAGTATACTGCTACCATTGGTGCCCTGAAGGGACATACAGGCTGGGATTCTTGAAGTGGCTAACTCACTTAGTCCCCACTGAACAGTCCAGGCTAACAATTATCTTCTGAACTGCAGAGTCCTTCCCTTAGCAATTCTTCCTTTATTAATATCTAGGGGCAAAATTTTAAACAAGAACATTTTTGTCTGCACTCACGCTTACTTTCATTGGTACAAATCAGAGTCTAAGCTGGACTCTAATCCAAGTAACTGAGAAAAGAGACCAATGTTTGGGCCCAATCCTGAAAGCCTTGAAGTCTTTATATAGAGAGATTGGTTATCCTCTCTCTTACTTTAACTCTTATTCTTTGCACTATGAGATTGCCAAAAAATCTTCATCGGACTCAGGCTTCCATTGTGCTGGGCACTATACAAATATATACTATGACATGGTCTATAATTACATGCATTACAGTCATGTCTAGAAGCCCCAGTTGAGAACAGGACCCTATTGTTTTGGAAAAACACACAGGAAAAAACAATCTCTATCCCACACTTTTGTCAATCTAGATAGACTAGATAGACAAAGATTGAGAGGGGAAACAGATGCAGAGAGAGGAAGTGATTGGTCAGCAGATCTGTGGTAGAACCAGAACCCAGGGGTTGAACCTAGGTCTTACGGATTCTACTTACTAGACTAAACTCTATTTCAATAAACTAGATGTTGGCATAGAAAGTACACTTATTAAGTTTGCAGACGAAACCAAACTGGGAGGGATTGCAACTGCTTTGGAGGACAGGGTCAAAATTCAAAATAATCTGGACAAATTGGAGAAATAGTCTGAGGTAAACCAGATGAAGTTCAATAAAGACAAATGCAAAGTGCTCCACTTAGGAAGGAACAATCATTTTCACACATACAGAATGGGAAAAGACTGTCTAGGAAGGAGTATGGCAGAAAGAGATCTAGGGGTCATAGTGGACCACAAGCTAAATATGAGTCAACAGTGTGATACTGTTGCAAAAAAACCAAAGTGATTCTGGGATGCATTAACAGTGTGTTGTAAACAAGACACAAGAAGTCATTCTTCCACTCTACTCTGGGCTGGTTAGGCCTCAACTGGAGTATTGTGTCCAGTTCTGGGCACCGCATTTCAAGAAAGATGTGGAGAAATTGGAGAGGGTCCAGAGAAGAGCAACAAGAATGATTAAAGGTCTTGAGTACATGAGCTATGAAGGAAGGCTGAAAGAAATGGGTTTATTTAGTTTGGAAAAGAGAAGACTGAGAGGGAACACGATAGCAGTTTTCAGGTATCTAAAAGGGTGTCATCAGGAGGAGGGAGAAAACTTGTTCACCTTAGCCTCTAATGATAGAACAAGAAGCAATGGGCTTAAACTGCAGCAAGGGAGATTTAGGTTGGACATTAGGAAAAATTTCCTAACTATCAGGTTAGTTAAACACTGGAATAAATTGCCTAGGGGGGTTGTGGAATCTTCATCTCTGGAGATATTTAAGAGTAGGTTAGATAAATGTCTCTCAGGGATGGTCTAGACAGTATTTGGTCCTGCCATGAGGGCAGGGGACTGGACTCGATGACCTCTCAAGGTCCCTTCCAGTCCTAGAGTCTATGAATCTATGAATCTATGCTTCAAGCCTGTCATACAACAGGCCATTCATAGCTCAAAGGAAATAATTTCATTAGCTTTTCTGAGAGATGGATCAGGCTCTAACTAGATAAAGCATGAGAATGTATCTAAGTATGCTGCTGGAAAGCTCTCTCCGTTGCTGGTGTTCATAATTCAAGATGGATGTTGATAAATTGGAGAAGGTTCAGAGAAGATCCCTGAAAATTTTTAAAGAATCGTAAAATATGCCTGATACAGATAGGCTTGAGGAGGGCAGTCTATTCAGTTTAAGAAAGAGAAAGTTAAGAGATGAGTTGATTACAGTCTATAAGTATCTACATGGAGAACACATATTTAATAATGGACTATTCCATCTAGCAGAGAAAGATCTAACATGATCCAGTGGCTGGAAGCTGAAGCTAGACAAATTCATACTGGAAATAAGGTGTAAGATTTAATAAATTAATTTGAAATTACAAATGTCATGGTGGATTCTCCATCGAGGGAAATTTTTAAATCAAGATGGGATTTTGTTCTAGGAATTATTGTGGAGAAGTTGTATGGCCTATGCTCTCCAGGATGATTAGGTGATCACAATGGTCCCTTCTGACCTCAGAATCTCTGAATCTATTAATGTATATGGCACCTTTTGTATCCTATGTGGGGTTAAGGAGTGAGGTTGTGCTTCTGTCAGGACAGGCATTTCTTTGGATTTTAGTGTTTCTTATACCTTACTCCCCACCACCCTACCTGCCTCGCCCGTTCTGACTGGTTGCTTGATCTTATCTAGGAAGAGGAGTTGAGGCAGAACTGTCCTTCTAGTGTATACTCATTTACTGAACTCCCACTCTACCCAGCAACACTGCAGCTTTATCTCTTATCTCTTTTCACCCCATCATTTTGTGGGCAGATGTAACACACGGTATCTTTATTCTTTGTTCATCAGGATATAAGTGCTTTAAGGATATAAAAACATCAAATGTCAAATGGGTAAAAAAAACCCCAAATATAAGCAGACATACAGACCTGAATACTACATTATCATTGCTAATACTCCTAACACCTGCTTTCTTCATTTAACATCCAGGGTCCCATTTCAGCACCTAATTCCCTTAGGCCCTTTAGGAAGGATGTCTTAAGGGTAAGATCCTAGAGTAAAACATAATCATTATAACTGATCTAACTTTGACACTTTTTTCCTAATGTAGATACACAGCAAAATCATGTAGCTTGATTTATCTCATAGAGTTGTGGCTAGGCTAAAAATCAAGTGCAAATTTGGGTTTACCTAGCATGCATTAGCTCGAACTATACTCAATGCCAATTCAAGTTCAGTCTAAATCCCTAGTGTTGGGATTCTTTGCGCATTGATTTTCAAATTTAATGCTACTCAAACCTGAAAGCTTACATTGCTTTAAGTAGAAATAAATCAAGGATGGGTATCAACATAATGAGCCAGGTCCTCAGCTGGTGTAAATTGAAATAGTTCAGCTGAAGCCAACTGAGATACACCTGTTTATGGCACCTAACATTTTGGCCCTATAAACTGTTTGCATGAGTGCTTTTATCTAGACCAGGGATAAGCAACCTTTGGCATGCGGCCCATCAGGGACATCCACTGGCGGGCTGGGATAGTTTGTTTACCTGCAACGGCCACAGATTCGGCCGATCGCAGCTCTCACTTGCCACAGTTCGCTGTTCCAGGCCAATGGGAGCTGCAGGAAGCAGTGGCCAGCACATCCCTGGGCTCGTGCCACTTCCCACAGCCCTCATTGGCCTCAAAAGTCGAACCATGGCCAGTGGGAGCTGCGACTGGCTGAACCTGTGGATGCTGCAGGTAAACAAACCATCCCAGGCTGCCAACAGATCTTCCTGATGGGCCGCGTGCCAAAAGTTGCTGATCCCTGATCTAAAGTAAATTGATTGCCAATTGTGTATCAGTGTCAACAATTTGAAAGAACTCAAAATATCTAGATAGTGCAGTCCCCACAATTCTTCGATTTATATTATAATTTTATTGAAAAAAGATAAAACCTAGAAATGGATACATTGCATGAGAAACTTGAATTTTCCCTAGTGTTCTTGTCAGAGCAGTTTTCACATCTTTATTTTTCAAGCTGTAGATGATGGGGTTCAACATCGGGGTCAAGATGCTGTACTGGATGGAGAAGAGTTCATCTAGAAACAGAGAAGCAACTGAGCTGGGTTTCATGTACTGGGAAAGAGCTGTCACAAACAACAAAACCACCACAATGAGGTGGGAGCTGCATGTAGAGAAGGCTTTACGTCTTCCCTCCATGGAGCGTATTCGGAGTATAGTGGAGATGATGTGAATGTAGGAGACCAGGGTGAAGAGGAAGGAGCTGAAACCAAATATCACAGCAGAAGAAAGAAGAGCTATTTTATTGATGAAGGTCTCAGTACAAGACAGTTGTAATAGCGGAGGGAGCTCACAGCTGAAATGCCTGATTTCATTGGGCCCACAGAAGTGTAACTTTAACACAGGGACAGTGTTGACCAGTGAATACAAGAGCCCCATTGTCCAGGAACCACCCACCAACTGTCTGCTCACTCGTTTGTTCATGGTCTCCACATAATGCAATGGGTGACATATGGCAGCATATCGGTCATAAGCCATTGCTGAAAGCACAAAAACTTCAGTACCAGATGAGAGCAGGATGAAGAACATCTGGGCAAGGCAGCCATTGACAGAAATGGTTTTGTGCTTTGCTAGGAAATTCACCAACATCTTAGGGACAATGGCTGAGGAATAACAGATATCAACAAATGATAAATGAGACAGGAAGAAGTACATGGGGGTGTGGAGGTGAGGATCAGCCCTTATTACCAGCATAATTATCATGTTCCCTACCAGAGTGATTAGGTAAATAACTAAAAATATCAAGAAGAGGAAAAATTGAAGTTCCGGGTAATTAGAAAATCCCACGAGAATAAATTCATTCACATTGGTTTGGTTTTCCATTCACTTTTAGTGATCTGTATGACGAAAAAAAGAAATGAAATTAACCAACATAACAGGTTATGGAAATTCAATGAGATAGATCGATAGATAGATCGATAGATACATAGAACCCAAGTGAGATTTTGAAAGCTGGGGGACTCATATGGACAAATTCACATTTCTAATTGAACACTCTTAAGTTGGACAAAAATAAAGTGAGTACTATTCCATGTGGATTTATACAAATATTTTCTTTGATTACACTGGTGTTAACACCGTGTCCAATTAATTCTCCTATTTGAACCCATTTCTCACATTGTGAGCCATACAAGAAAGATCTGCTTTTAGAAACCTCATGTAAACCCTTTTTTCTAAACCAGATCCCATATCATCCATTCAGTGCACTGTGTTGGCTTACAGGTAGACAAAAAGTATCTAAATTGAAAATAACCTTCTAACCATTGCTGTTTTTTGTCAGATAACTTTGTAAAAGCGGCACAGTGATTGGTATAAATAAGTCTCATTAACTCCTGTGTTACTCTAACTTTTCCCCAGCAAAACTTCAATGACTTGAGTGGAATGGGCAGTGGTGAATTGAGCCCCATAAGTGATAGGTTTGCAAATCGAAGATGTTTTTCACTAGTTTCCAACCCTGAACATTAAACATGGGATATGTACATCGGGATGTGCTCTCTCTTTCTAGTGTAATGTTATTGGCCAAGATTTGCCAAAGTAGATGGTGATTTTGATTTTCTCAAATTTGGCTGGTTGACTTGAGAAACCATAAAGGGGCTTGATTTTCAGAAACTGCTGAGCATCCTGGTCTGAAATTCTGACATATATTTGACTCCATTGTCTACACACATTCTGCCATCAACCAAATCCGTGTAACCCCATTGACTTAAAAAATCAATCCCAAAAGACATTTTGGTTGATGACACACAAGAGGGAGGAGAATCTCTCTCAAACTTCCTTAGCATCACTGTCTCTCCATCTCGTTTTTGGTCAGTAACCTCAACAGATGCTGAAGAGAATGGAGATGATGTGAGCTGAAGGATGGGATTGATTGAAAAGTAGGTGTCATTGATACATAAGCAAATGGCAGAATAGAACAGCACTTCACAGCCCATTTCATTGAGCTGGATTTGCTTGATGGACACCTGCACTCATGTGTGGAGTCCCACTGAGGTAAATGGGGTTCCGGATAGGCACAGGAGTCCATTCGTAAAGATCCAGTTACCTCACCAGGGCCAAAATCTGTTGTTCTGTGACCAGTTATGGATACGTCTCAGAGCACTCTTTCTGTTTAGCTGATTGATTATGAAATCCTCAGCATGCACATGTCACTAACAAAAGCAGTCATGTGTTCTTCTTGTTACAGCCATTGTCTTCCCTTCCATTCCCAGCTGAGGACACAAGTTCTCATCCTGTCCAAATTTGGACTATATGTCCTTCAGGACAGAGCCTTTGCCTTTTGAATAGTCTCTAGAGCCATACCGAGGAAATGGCACAAATATTTGACGTCTTATAAATGATTGGTTAACACTTTTAAACTTGGGTGCCTACAGTTAGGCATTGAAATCTGCATTTAGGCAACTCAGTAACTGACCTGATGCTCAGAGACATAAAGCACGCACAAATCTCTATGGATATCAATGGGAGTTCAAAGTGCTCAGCATCTCTAATAACCAGGCAATGTATCTGGAGTGATGATGTATTGTATTTTTTGTACAAAATATTTTTATTCAAAATTTCCCATTTTTACAGTGAAAATCTGACCCTCCAAAACATGAACAAAATAATCTGGTTCAAAAGCCCAAAGATGTTTTTTATTCATCCTTTCAAACATAGAAAACAACAATAAAAGGATTTCAAAAGAAAATCAGTTTTCCATAGAAATGTTTTCTAAAATTTGATTTTAGCTTTCAGCCAAAATAATAATAATAATAATAATAATAATAATAATAATAATAATAATAATAATAATAATAATGAAAAATTAAAACAAACAAATGAAAAACAGAAAACAAAGCAAACATTCAAATCCTCATCAGATTTTTTTAATAAATTTTTTTGCCGGAAGCTGGGAATAGTAGACAGGGGATGGATAACTTGATGATTACCTGTTCTGTTCATTCCCTTTGGGTCACCTGGCATTGACCACTGTCAGAAGACATGATACTGGGCTAGATGGACCTTTGCTCTGATCCAATATGGCTGTCTTTACACTCTTCAAATTTCCCTTGAAAAACTATGGGCAATTTTTGATCAGCTCTGACTATTATTACTAGTTTTGATGGTGGTAATTTGGCAGCTGACTGTTTTAAATATGCATTTTGAGTTGCCCTAGAATAGAGACTTTTGGGGTTAAAAGGCCTAAATCCTTATTCCATTGACTTCCATGGCAAAATTCCCATGCCTTCACTAGAGGTAAATTTGACCCGTGTGTTCACATGAAGCTGCCTTCTTGTAAAGTGCTTTCAGATCTGCTGGGGGCAAGTTCTAGATGTGATCTAGGTATTACTAGTCTTTGTCTAGCCTCTTCCTGTTTCTATACTGTCTTGCATATTGTGTAGTGACCAACACCTACATAAACTGTGTATAAATTGAAACCAAATCTGAATGTTATCATTTTCCATCCACTTTGTATGGAGAGGTATAAATTCTGCCAAGTGGCAGAAGCTTCAAGACAGGGCAAACCCAGTGATTCAGATTCTCAGTTCAATGGAACTGCACCAGTTTATAGTAGTGTAAGAATCAGCCCCATGTATTTTCCGAAATGAGTGGTGTGGAAAAAGTCTACTCACCAAGATAAGTTGATAGTCTCCTTATGATTCCTCTAGGCTTGTTATCACCCTTCTATGAAGTTATCCCCTTGTCCTCAATATGGGTGACTAGTGCTAGAAAGCCTGAGTGAATTGGTTAGCAGAAAAATAACTTTCCTACAAAGAGATGAAAAATCAACCAAGGCTTTGTGTTTTGGCTAGATTTTCTTAACCAAACTGAATCAAATAGATAGGCAGTGAAACTACCCGATCCAAAGTGTTCTGTGGAAGTTTGTTCTAGCTTTCTTGAATGTTCTGCTCCGCTGGGATAATAACCTTTCTATAGCTATATGATTAGATAAAATAACTTGTCTATTTTTTGTGTGGCTTCTAGTCTTTGGCCTTTAATCTTCCTGAAAATCAGGGCCTGTATCATACAAGTGTGTATTCATTTTCAAGAGCCATATTTTGGACACTAGTTGTCATCTTCCTCCTCCTGATTTTATGAATCTTCATATTATTGTTATTTTTATCACCCCATTAGCACCAGGGGACCCCAACTGAGATAATGGCCCCATTGCCCCCACCCCTGCGGGAACCTTTCCCACTTGCCTTCCCAATGCTGGAGCCTTTCTTTGCAGCATCACAATTACACATGGGCACAGCCTGTCCTTCACTCTGTCATGTAACTAGACGTGTACTGTACTCTACATGCTGCTATACATTTAGGCATTGTCTGACATGCAGGACTTGCCCTAGAAAGCTTGTCTGTACCTGCCCCAATAAACAGAGAAAGAAAATGTTATTTCACAGCCATGGAACTCAGATACATAGCGAGGTCAACTTCAGCACAAGACCCACCTTCCTGGGAGACTGAGGTCTCTCTCAGAATGACAAGCCCTCTGCCAACAAAGCCAAGGATTTTTGGGAAAGAATCTTCAGGCTGCTGCCTCCCCTGGCTCTGATGAGTTATATTAGCCAACACTGGCTTTGCAATACTGGCTGGTCCCTAAAGAGGGCTGACCAGCTAATTTCCACAGGGAGATACAGATTCTGAGGATAAGGTTCAGTGTTCGCAGATAAGAGTTTCTTTTGAAAGGGAGCATATCTTTATAGATGTAACAGGCTAAAGAGGAATACAATAAAAGAAAACTCACCTAGCTTCCAGAAAGAGATCATGGACCTTCAGACTTGTAATGCATACTCCCCGCCATAGATAGATAAAGAGACAGATTGATTGTGACACCCTCACTGAAGTTGAAAAGCGCTTTACTTAATGATGCCACTGAAGTTAATGGAACTGTATATAATGGATATGTAAATAATGTATATAACATACAGTGGGATTGGGAGTAAAGTACTAGTTGTAGTGATTTTGTTATCACCATATAACCTTCAAAGAAAAATCTTTCTCTCTCTCTATCCCCATGCACATTATCTATCTATCTATCTAGTTAATATCTCCCTCCCTTCCTTCTCTCTGTCTCCTTCTCTCTCTTTCTCTCTGTGTCTCACAAATAAAACATGTAACACCATCAGCTGTACTTTATCCTGCAAAGTCAGCTCCCGCAGGGTGAGGGGGATATATGTTGGTGTTGATCAAATTTATATATTTGTCTTCTCTTGGAAAAATATATCCCTCTCCTCTTGGAAAATAAAATCCTTTATTCACCTGAGTCTAAGAGAAAGAGTTAATTACTGCTGGGGAGTCCGAACACTCTCTGGTTTCCTCTGGGACAAGAATCTCTTGTGTAGAAAGCTAACAGTGTTCTGCCTCAGTAATGAATGAGTATTTTGCAATGGGCCATATGACAGACCCAGAAAGATTTATATGCTTTGATTTATTTATTTATTGATTCATTTCTAGATATGGACTAGATCCTTAGATAATGTGAATCACTGCCTCTACAGTGAAAACAATGGCACTGCACTGCATTATACCAGCTGAGTCATTGGGCCAGGTTTCTAATAACAATTATACATTATCCCAGTGAATCTGCTCTTGGTAATGGACAGTGATTGTCAGGCAGGGCAGTGCTATTATTTCCATATACAGAGGGAGATTTGGGGTCATGGTGGATAATCAGCTGAACATGAGCTCCCAATGTGATATTGTGGCCTGCAGAGCTAATGTGATTCCAGGATGCAGAAAAAGGGGAAATCTTGGGTAGAGGTTATTTTACCTCTCACTTTGGTACTGGTGAGACCCCTGCTGGAATAGTGTGTCCAGTTCTGGTGCCCACAACTAGAGAAGGATGTTGAAAAACTGGAGAGGGGTGAGAAGAAAACTATGAGAATGATTAAAGGATTAGAAAACATGCTTTATAGTGAATGACTCAAGGAACTCAGTCTATTTATCTTAACAAAGAGAAGGTAATGGGGTGAGTTGACTACAGTCTATAGCATCTCGGTAGGGAACAAATATTGAATAATGGGTGTGATGCCGAGAAATCAGGTGCCATATCTTGCCAAGTCTGTAGGTGTTAGCTGAGCACTGACAGATTCATAAGTGGAATCCAGACCAGCCAGTGACACGGGAGCACTTTTTATAGTGGGGGTGCTGAACCCTGTGTGTTCAATATTGTGAACAACGCGCAATTCCCGCTTACACCACATGGAAGTAGCACAGCTCTAGGATTCTCCAGCATCACAAAATAATGGTAGCTTCATTCAGACAGCACCAGCAAACTTTTCACAGTAAAATCTGGGGGTGCTGCAGCACCCCGACACCCCTAGTTCCCGCACATATGAGACCAGCTGACCTGTTGTTAATATTCTTAAAGACAGGTGTTAGACTTGTAAAGATGTGTTTAGTTTTTAAGTTGCTGCATGTGTGATTCATATTTGCGATGCCTATATCCCATGCTATAAGGTAATATGTAAGTTTTGTTTTATAAATGTAAAAATGCCTGCTATGAATTTGTGAATGTAGGCAGGAAGAGTGGTTTTCCCGTCCATCAAGAAGGACTCTCAAAACTAAATGGTCCATTGTAGGACAAAGCTTTGTTGACTGCCCCATCTATCCCCGAAGAAGTTACATGCAGGAGCTGTCATGCCATCAGTTTGAACTCTGGGGGAAGGGCATGTAAAGAAATGGTTCTCTCTTTGCTGTTTGAACTCTTACAAGGGCTGGTGTTAAGGAACAAAAAGCAGATATCCCCAGGGTCAACCTGGGTTATCCTTAAAAGTCATTCAGTGAACAGATTGCTACACTTCAGTCACCTTTTGGAACCACCTGTTAGTCATCTGTGCCTATATGTTCCCTACTTTAACTTGTAAATAACTCTATCCTTTTTTTCCCCCTAATTAATAAATCCTTAGTTAGTTTATTATTGGATTAGCTACTAGTATTGACTTTGGCATGAGATCTAAGTTACAAATTGATCTGGGGTAAGTGACTGGTCTCTTGGGATTGGGGTCAACCTGAATATTTTGTATTTTTTGATTTAATTAACCATTTATCACTAAGTCCAGTGTACCTGGGTGGCAAGATAGACAGGAGGTCCCAAGGAGACTGTGTGTGACTCCATAGTAAGACTGTTACTTTGATTCACAGGCATTCACATTTGTTTCTGGGTTGGTGAAATGTAATTATAGAACAAACTACCCATTTGGAGTGTGTGCCCTGCTTTTAGACAATCTGTCCTGAGGTTGATGAACCTCTCATGGTTGTGAATCACTCCAGACAGCTTGACAATAGCCTTTTCAATGTAGCAGAGAAAAGGATCACACGATCCAATGGCTGGAAGTTGAAGATAGCCAAATTCAGATGGAAAATAATGCATGATTTTTTAACAGTGAGAGTAATTAACCACTAGAACAATTTAACAAGGATTGTGGTGGATTTTCCATCATTGACAATTTTTAAATCAAGATTGAATGTTTTTCTAAGACATTGGCTCACAAGTGAAGAACTGATGTTAACATGGTCCATTCAGTCAGGGTGGATGTAGTCCACTCCCAGTAATAGATGAGGAGGTGTCAATTCCAGGAGAGGCAAAGTTTCTTCTGTAATGGGCCAGCCACTCCCAGTCCCTATTCAAGCCCAGATTAATGGTGATAAATTTGCAAATGAATTTTAGTTCTGCTGTTTCTCTTTGTTACTCCCCTCTCTTCATGTGTCATTATATAATGCCTGCATCTGTAACTTTCATTCCATGCATCTGAAGAAGTGAGGTTTTTTACCCATGAAAGCTTATGCTCAAATAAATCTGTTAGTCTTAAAGGTGCCACTGGACTCCTTATTGTTTTTTTAGGGAATATATAAACATCTTTGTCCATACACCAACCACAAACTGTTTTCAAAACTGTGTCTTTATAGCTACTGTGTAATGCAGTGAACCACGTACGGCATTGTATCAGTCATAAATCCAGAATGAAAAGGTGAAAACTTCAGCACCAGCTGACAAAATCTTTTATATATAACAGAGTTTTCCTCCCATGGCTATCTCTTGCCCTCTCCCTTGATTCACAAATTTCTTCTCCAGCTTCCTCGACAAAAATAATGAGTTGGAAAAGTGGAGGTGAGGAGAAAAATTTGTAAAAAAAATTATAATGTTTTGCTAGTTTAGTTGAAACTCAGATTTTGGTCCAAAAACATAAGAAAAGACAGAAAACAGTTATTTTGGGGGGGCTAATTATCGATGAAATTTTGAAATCAATAAAGATTGAACATCTCTAAAAATGAATTTACAATGTACACCATACTGTACTTTAAACATTTGTAAAAGCAGCAAAGAGTCCTGTGGCACCTTATAGACTAACAGACATACTGGACCATGAGCTTTCGTGGGTGAATATCCACTTCGTCGGATGCATGTAGTGGAAATTTCCAGGGGCAGGTATCTCTAGCCTTCAAGCAAGAAGCAGGCTAGAGATAATGAGGTTAGTTCAATTAGGGAGGATGAGGCCCTCTTCTAGCAGTTGAGGGGTGAACACCAAAGGAGGAGAAACTGCTTTTGTAGTTGGCTAGCCATTCACAGTCTTGTTTAATTCTGAACTGATGGTATCAAATTTGAAGATGAACTGAAGTTCAGCAGTTTCTTTTTGAAGTCTGGTCCTGAAGATTTTTTGCTTCAGGATGGCTACCTGTAAATCTGCTATTGTGTGTCCAAGGAGATCGAAGTATTCTCCTACAGGTTTTTGTATATTGCCATTCTTAATATCTGATTTGTGTCCATTTATGCTTTTCGGTAGGGACTGTCCAGTTTGGCCGATGTACACAGCAGAGGGGCATTGCTGGCATCTGATGGCGTATATTACATTGGTGGATGTGCAGGTGAATGAACTGGTGATGGTGTGGCTGATCTGGTTAGGTCCTGTGATGGTGTTGCTAGTGTACGGGCACAGTAGGCATGGAGGTTTGTTGCATGGATTTGTTGCCTACTCTGCCCACATATCTACCCCAGTGACACCATCACAGGACCTAACCAGATAAGCCACATCATCACAGGTTCATTCACCTGCACGTCCACCAATGTAATACCCTTAATCACAAAGCGTGCCACACCTCACATGTACACATGCAAGCCAAAGAATCAGAGTGATATTGGACAACCTGCATGATAGTTGCTATTTTGTGCATTTATTAGTTACATTATGGGCCAGATCTTCAGCTTGTATAAAGCAGTGTAGCTCAATAGACTCCAATACACTGACACCATTTTAGACCAGCCTAGGGTGTGGCTCTGTTTATTTACCCATAGCTCCTTTTCCCCACTTTTATTTGTTAAATGCCAAAAACTTCATTAACATACAGTTAAGGTTTTTCAGTGTTGCCTCTTGCTCTTCCAGAATATGGAAAGTGGCTAAACTTAAAATTCTGAAAGCCAGGAAATACAAAATTAGTGTATTAAAATTTGATTGCCAGGTGTAGGGGAAAAATATTCTATTTCATGACTTTTCAGGGGCTTTTATCTCATAAGAAAAATAAGAACAGCCATACTGGGTGTCAGGGTTCCTTCCCCAGTCTGAACTCTAGGGTACAGATGTGGGGACCCACATGAAAGATACCCTATGCTTATTTCTACCAGCTTAGGTTGAAAATTCCCCAAGGCACAAACTCTTCCTTGCCCTTGCATGGGATTGCTGCCACCACCAAGTGAGTTAGACAAAGATTCAGGAAAAGGACCACTTGAAGTTCCCGTTTCCCCAAAACATCCCCCCAAACCACTTCACCCCCTTTCCTGGGGAGGCTTGAGAATAATATACCAATTAAATATAGACTATAAGTCTATAATTTATAACTAAACTATTGTTGAATGTAAAGTAAATCAGGCTTTGCAAATGTTTAAGAAGTGTCATTTAAAATTAAATTAAAATGCAGAGCCTCCCGGACCGGTGGCCAGGACCTGGGCAATGTTAGTGCCACTGAAAATCAGCTTGTGTGCCGCCTTCGGCACACATGCCATAGGTTGCCTACCCCTGCTCTAACGCATTCCCTTGCTATTACTTACAATTTCTGTAATTTTAGATGTATCATTTCAGTAGAAACTGGATTACTTGCTTGGTCTCTCTCTTTGTCTCAGAAAGAACAAGAAAGAGCATTGTGGCGGGTTTGGGACTCACCTCCTCTGGCACCTCCTGCTGGTATGTCTGGGAATTAGTTCAGTCCATGGGGAGCGCCCTCTCCTGGTGGTGTGCCATCCATCTCTCACCCTCTTTTGGCGCTTGGACCTTCATTGCTCCCTTCTGCTCACAGGATTCCCTTCAGGACACTACTGTCCAGCAGTGCCCCCTAGTCCATTCTCACTCCCTTCTGGGTGTGGGGGGACAACAGCAGTCTTTCACTTCACCGCAGCCACAGTGGCCAACCATACCCCAAAGTCTAACCCTTTTCATCAGGGGTCTGATACAGTCCACTATGGACACTTCCAAAGGCCAGGTGGAATACAAGGTGGAAAGCGGGGACCCAGGCCTGCCCCCTACACTAGGTCCAGCCCATAGACCCTCTGGCAGCAGTCTCCCTGCCCTCCTTCACTCTCCTTGTCCATCTCTCTTCCCTGGGCCTCTTCCCTTTGGTCCTTTGCACCTTGTGGGGCCTTCTATCAGGGCCTGCAGCCTGGCAGGTACTGGGCTGGAGGTCCTTTCTGTTCCCCCAAAGAGTCTGCCCAGCACTGCGCTGTCCCAGGTGCTAGTCTCCTCACTCAGGAGACAGACCTTTCCCTCTGAAAGTCTGGGAGAGACTGCCTGCTGCTCTCCTGGGCAGCCTTTATCTAGGGCTGAGCCCGGACCTGATTGGCCGCCTTCTGCCCAGCCCTGACTGGCTCTCTAACAGGCCCTCCCTGATTGGCTTCCACTTTGTGCAGCCTCTCTGGCCTGTCTTAGCCCACTCTCACAGGGGGGTGGGGCACTTGTCCCACCACAAGCACAAACAACCCCCACGATTTGAAAGTATCTTCTTTCCCCATTGGTCCTTCTGGTCAGGTGCCAACTAGGTTAATGGAACTGATTAATCTCTTACAGGTAAAGGAGGGATTTTATGCTACTCTTAGCTGTATGTTTATGACACTGGATCAGACCAAAGGTCCATATAACCTAATATCCTGTCTTTTGACAGTGGCCAATGCCAGATGTTTCAAAGGGAATGAACAGAACAGATGATCATCAAGTGATCCATCTCCTGTCTCCCATTCCCAGCTTCTGGTGAACAGAGGATAGCAATACCATCCCTTCACATCCTGGTTAATAATCATTGATTGACACATCCTACATGAATTTATCTACTTCTTTTATGAACCCTGTTATAATATTGGCCTTCACAACATCCTCTGACAAGGAGTTCCACAGGTTGACTGTGCATTGTGTGAAGAAATGCTTCCTTTTGTTTGTTTTATACCTTCTGCCTATTAATTTCATGTGGTGACCCCTGGTTCTTGTATTATGAGAAGGAGTAAATAACACTTCCTTATTTACTTTCTCCACACTTGTCATGATTTTATAGACCTCAATCATATCCTCCCTTGGTTGTCTCTTTTCCAAGCTAAAATTCCCTTGGTCTATCAATCCCATATTTTGACTACTAACCCTACCATGGACCCTATGAGGCTCAGCAATTTTCAGGACGATCCCAGTAAGCATGTAGGTATTAAAACACTTAGAAACATCATCTGTAAAACAGGAAGTGGGTGTCAACCTTAACTATAGCAGAGCTGTCATTTCACTGTACGATACTATGTGCTACATTTTCTACTTGATTTCCGCTGCCTCCATTTTTGGGGTGCCCAACTTATCATCTATTCTCTGAACACCAGGATTTTTAAGGAGTTTCAAGAAGGACACCCAAATTTGAGGTACTGAAAATCACTGGTTACATCTGAAAATGTCTTATGTCTTTCTGTCACATCAGTGGAAGTAGTCATTTTGGAGGGAAAGATGTATAGGACGATAGGAATAAAAGGTGGAATGGAGAGACACAGGACATTGAGAGAAGGGTGAGGAAGCAAGGTTGGGTGCTCTGAAATTTAACCCTTATTCCTCAAGAATGTTTTTCTCAGGGTCATTTTCACATCCTTATTCCTCAGTGTGTATATGATCGGATTCAGCAGTGGCGTTATCATCGAGTAGAAAACTGACACCAGTTTATTGATGTTAGATTCATACTTCACTGCAGGGCGGACATACATGAAAATGATGGTCCCGAAATAGATGGTGACCACAGAGAGGTGTGCAGCTCAGGTGGAAAAGGTTTTCTTGCGGGCGGCAGCTGACGACATCCTCAGTATGGTGGCTATGATTTGGAAGTAAGAGGCCATGGTGAAGAGGACAGCAGACATGATGACAACAGTGCTGAAGGCATAGCCTACTGCCTGTATGGAGTAGGTGTCATTGCATGAGAGCCTAAACAGCTGATCGGCATCACAGAAGAAATGGTTAATCCTGTTGGGGGTGCAGAAGGAAATTCTGGCAAGCATGAAAGATGCAAATTTGGGACAGACAAACCCCGTGAGCCAGCATAACATAGCTAAGTACTGGCAGGTGCTAGGGCTCATGATGGTGGCATAATGCAGTGGGTTGCAGATGGCCAAGTACCGGTCGTAAGCCATGACTGTCAAGAGGAACAGCTCAGTGGCAGCAAAGGAGAAGAAGAAGTAATACTGGGCAATGCAGCCGGAGACAGAGATGGTGCTCTGCTCCGCCAGAAAGCTGGCCAACATCTTGGGCACTGTGACGGTGATGTACCAGACCTCCACCAAAGAAAGGTTACAGATGAAGAAGTACATGGCGGTGTGGAGGTGGGAGTCCACCAGGATGACGAGGATGATAAGCACATTGCCCATGAGTGAGAGGAGGTAAATGATTAGGAACAGCACAAAGAACAAGATCTGGAACTGTGGCAGGCCGGTGAACCTCTGGAAGATGAACTCAGTGACCACTGTCCGGTTCTCTCTCTCCATGGGATTGGCCAGATAAATCTGTAAATTAAGAGGCACTTCATCTTCTACATAAACACAACTGGCCCAAAAAATACCAATTACATCTTGGATTAATGAATTATTAGGAGCTTGTCTCTCTTTCTGTCTTCCTGTCTGTCTGTTTGCATGTCATCTGTGCATCAGAACATTATTTATTTACCAGCAGGAATTAGGACCAGATTTGTAAAGGAATTTAGGCACCTAACTTATTTCAATGAGAGTTTGGTACTTAAATACCTTTAAATATCTTGACTTTTACTAATGCCTTTCTTTTTTTCATGTTGATTCCTAAACCTCCAGTGAAATTTGTAACCCAATACATCAATCCTCCCTCCTTTCCACTTGAATTCCCCAGTCAAATCCACTTCATTTGCCTCATTCTCAGTAGGAGTAGTTGCGGAGTAAGGTACAGAATCTCATGACTGAACCTTGCAATTATAAACAATACTATGGATTTAAAGCAGTGTAACTGAAGCCAAATTTTTTTTGGATATTTTTTAGCTTCCAAGTCTCCTAGTCAAATTGGAAGATGTCAGAAGAAATGGGAACAAGTTCTGCTCTGAGTTGTACCAGTCTAGCTGGACAAGGATTACAATAGTACAAATGAAAGGAGAATCTGATAGGTACAATGAATCTATTAATACTATTCAGTAACCTAAGTAAAGTGAATTAATGAGTATTAATCTACCCCAAACAAGTGAGTTTAGGTTAATGCTTTTCGGAATCAGATTCTGATCTAAGTTACATTAGTTTAAATCCAAATAAATATATTAACTTCTACTGAGTTACAACTAAGATTAGAATTTGATACTGAGTCTTCGCTGGCTATGTGTTACACAGCAAAACATCACCGTCATTATGGTCACTGATAAGCCATTGTGCCATCAATATTAGGATACAGTGCATAGGCTGAATAGTCTTGTCACCCTGAGATCTGGGCTGTGATGTAGTGGCATGGAAGTGTGTGGTTGTGTATTGGTAGAAGAGATTCAGAGCAAGAGGTGAATGGGGTTCTGATTTCCTGCCAATATTTATTTTGAGACAAATAAAAGTCTTCAGTCTCCAGGTTTATTACCTCTGCCCCACACCAAGGCTGTACATGCATTCAAAAACATCTATTTATCTAAGACGGTCATTATATTTCATTCAAAATATTTTTTACAAAAAAATTGCTTTTTTGAAATGAAATTTCTTTGGGAAATTTTTATTAAATGTTTCAGGTTTTCATCAAAAACTGCAAAACCCATAACTGGAACAAAAATCTGTTCACAGATTCTTTCTTTCTTTCTTTCTTTCTTTCTTTCTTTCTTTCTTTCTTTCTAACTCAAGATGAAATATTTTGAGGAAAGAAAAAATTGCTTGTTTCCATCAAAAATTTTACTAGGAAATAAAATATTTCCTGACCAGGTCGGTCGGTCGGCCTATCTATCTATCTATCTATCTATCTATCTATCTATCTATCTATCACACATTTCAAATGTCCTTCGGATAAATGCTATGGAGATATCTGCTCTATTTATGATATGACATTACTTCTATGAGTCCATATTGCTGCATACATGCATACGGTGTAGTATTTATGTCTGTCTAGCATTTCTAAAAGTGATCTTTGTGTCCTATTCTCTAATTAATACACCTCCTATGATAGTATCATTATAAGAGCCTTGTAATATAAGTAACTATGGATAATAGTTTGCCATCAGTCTGGGAGAATAATTCTCTACTGAAGTTGAATACTACTTAAAATCCAATAGTCTCATATTTAAATAGAAAAATAAAAAGAAACCAAAAGTCATAAAAGAGGAAATGTGCAAAATTACTCAAGATAGAACTCTTCAGAAATCAGATGAGTGACCGAAATAAACTTCCTACCAACTTTATTGCCAGAATCCTGTTTGTCAATGAAGTGGAGGGTGCTAGAATTTGTACATACATTTTTAAATACACTTGTACCTTGATATAACCCTGTCCTTGGGAGCCAAAAAATCTTACCGTGTTATATCAAACTTGCTTTGATCTACCAGAGTGTGCAGCCACACTTCCATGGAGCGCTGCTTTACCGCATTATATCCAAATTCGTGTTATATCAGGTCACATTATATTGGGGTAGAGACACACATTTATTATAGAAATTGGTTAAAATAAGAAAAAATGTTTTAAATACTTGGTTTTCAATAGCTCATCATAATTAATTTGATGAGATTTTATCTTAGGAGTTGGTGATGGTCTTTCCTGCTCTGAATAGCAATCTCCTGTATGTGGTTATTATTGCTCTTTGATGATACCCAGGGGAGTGCTGCTCTTAAGAGCATTGACATTTTGTGAGCCATACTCCAAAAGCTTCTAATTGTGGAACCAAGAATGCTACGTGGGCCACATTTATTTCTCTCTAGCTCTTCTTTTTCTTATTAGAAAGGAACATCATATATTTGGCTTTCTTTTGCAGGCAAGTCGGCCAGCTAGTCAGTGCCAATAATATTGTTGCTTCTTTTTTTCTGGTGGTCTAAGCTTTGCTGTCCTTAAAAGGTTGAAAATCAAAGTAATTCTACTGATGTTAATTGAGTATTCCAGATTTACAATGGCAAAAATGAGAACAGATTTTGACCACACAGATGTCAACATACTTAAAACAAAAGGAGATTATCTATCTATTTATCTATGTGTCTATTGATTATACCAAAGACTTTCCAATAAACGTACAATGAATAGACAGGAGGTTTTCAAATGATCTTGTTGTCCTTAAAGTTAATTTTGAAATTCTCATTAATTACACAGTCTGCATCACGGGGAACAACAGTTGGTTGTGATTTAGGGCCAAAGTCTGTGCCCAATCACATGGTTGCAGGTCCAATTGATTCATGGCGTAAATAATACAATCAATTTCAATCAGTGAGAACAAAGATAACATTGCTAGAATCTTTCTTCCAGCATATGAATGATTAGCATCACATTTTATACAAGTCTAGGTGATAATGGCTAGGTCTACATTGAGTGGGGGAGTCGACCTAAGATACACGACTTCAGCTACGCGAATAGCGTAGCTGAAGTATGCGTATCTTAGGTCGATTTACCTGGCCATGAGGATGGCAGCTATTCGACAGCTGCCACTCCCCCTTTGACTCCAGTTCCGCCTCTCACTCATGGTAGAGTTCCGGAGTCGATGGCAGAGCGATCAGGGATTGATTTTATCCCATCTACATTAGATGAGATAAATCGATCCCCAATAGACTGATCACTACCCACTTTTCTGGCGGGTAGTGTAGACATACCCAATGTCCCTGTGACGCTGCACCCCATAAGGCTCTATGGAAACATGCTTATGAATGCACATATGACATAACTGGAATATGTTTTATGCTACATATGCCATGTAACATATCTCTGTAAAGGTTATGATCTGCTAAATCTATTCCTCCTATTTGTATGCATGTGTCATTTTTGTATTTAATGTTATGAATATTGGCTGTGTATTTGCTTGATATTAAGTAGCCTTAGTAAAGCATTTGGTCAGCTTCTTGAGAAAGGAATGTGCAAATTAAGTGCCTAATCAAGAAGACTCCAATCCACAGAAAAAGTCCACTTCAGGACATTCAAGGTAGCATGTGAACCATGGCTGCTACCTGTAAGTTCTGAGTCCCTCATGGACATGTGACTTGCCCATGAGACTCCAAAACTCCATCTTGTAGCTGGGATTCTACACAGGAGGACCTGAAAGACTCATCCATTTCGTCTTCAGCTGACTCAAGAGATAGCCTCTCCACCCCCAAGGATACCTGAAAGAAACTGGAACAAAGACAGTAACTACAGGGGGTATGAGTGATTGCTGGACTCAGACTAGACGGAGACTAGTCTGTAAAAGGAAACTTACTGGAACACCTCTGAGGGTGAGGTTTTATCTGTGTTCAGTGTTCTTACTGTATTAGGCATAGACTTGCGTGTTCTATTTTATTTTCCTTGGTAATTCACTTTGTTCTGTCTGTTACTACTTGGAACCACTTCAATCCTACTTCCTGTATTTAATAAAATCACTTTTTACTGATTATTTAACCCAGAGTGTGTATTAATACCTGAGGCGGGGAGTGTTATAGAGGGTGAACGATTTATGACTTCATCCTGTATAAGCTTTATACAGGGTAAAACAGATTTATTTGGGAATTGGACATCTGAGTGTTAGGGACAGGAACACTTCTTAAGCTGCTTTCAGTTAAGCCTGCAGTTTGTGGGACGTGCTTCAGACCTGGGTCTGTGTTTGTGGCTGGCAAATGTGTCTGGCAAAAGCAGGCAGGGTTCTGGTATCCCAAGCTGGCAAGGAAGGCAGGGGCAGAAGTAGCCTTGTCACATAAGTTGGCAGCCCCAAGGGGGTTTCTGTGATCCAATCCATCACAGTCTCTCTGGGTTGTTAACTATAACTTTCTTTTCTTTGCAATTGTCCTAGCTATTATCTTTGGGAAATCATGGGAGACAGAAGAGATTCCAGAAGACTGGAAAAGGGCAAATACAGTGCCCATCTCGAAAAAGGGAAATAAAAACAACCTAGAAAACTACAGACCAGTTAATTCAACTTCTGTGCCAGGGAAGATACAGGAGCAAGTAATTAAGGAAATCATCTACATGTTCTTTTTTATTGTGTCTAGTTTTACTGAAGTTTTTCATCCTTTCAGTAGCGGCTTATGATCAATATTCTGTCATACATGATCCATTGCACTACATGGGGACTATGAACAAACAATTCTGAGGTCAGCTAGTGGTCAGTTCATGGGTAATCGGTATCTTGTATGCACAGTTAAACACTATTCGCATACTAACATTAAACTTCTGAATCAGCCATTTTAGTTGCCAGCTCCCTTCTCTATTGGTCTTGTCCCGCAGTGATAAGCAGCATGGTGCTTCTTACAACCTTTATAATATTTGGAATGAGCTCTTTCTTTCTCACCCTGGTATCCTACATTCACATCATCTCCATTATACTGAGGATATGCCCCACAGAGAACAGACATAAAGCCTTTCTCCATCTGCACATCCCACCTTATCATGGTCAGTTTATTCTACATGTCAGGCTTTTTATGGTACATGAATCCAAACTTAGGGTTTCCATTATTTCTGGACAAACTCTTCTCCATCCAGTACAGCATCTTAACCCCTATGTTGAACCCCATCATCTATAGGCTGAAAAACAAAGAAGCAAAAACAGCTCTGAGGAATGCATTATGGAAACGGAAGTTGCTCAATTAATGTTAATGTTTGTTTGGTTGGTTGGTTGATTGGTTGACCATTCTGGGATGAATTTTTCTGGCGAGGGGATTGTCCTTTTTTATTGAGGTTCTAGTGAAAGAACATTTTGCCAATATCCATTTTCTGAAATAATAACCTGGGTTTATTATGGAGATGATGTTTATGTTTTCGTCATTCAGGTTAAGTTAAACATTGCCCTTAAAGTACGGATTAAAGAGAAGATTTTCAGATTTGCAAAAGAGCAATCTCTGCTTGAAATTCTCCACTGTCAGCCCTCTCCTAGAGTCAGGCACTTAACAGGTTTTGCTGCTGCTGTATTTCAGATTGTTCTGTCTCATGTGTGAATGTCCATTACTTAAAATGTTAGAATTTATTTTGAATGGGAACAGTTCTAAATTCAGGGTGTTGGTTTTGAGATTATTACAATATATTTGTTGGTTTTTTTGCTCTTCATTTCCTGATATATACTGTCAACTTTCACACAAAAGTAACATAGAGTTTTGTTTTGTTTGTCTGAGAACTTTATTAATTTACTTAAATTTAAGTGTCTCCAAAAAATCCTATACTCAGTCTTGGGGCCCTAACATTTAATTAAAATTTAAATGCATGTAATAGAAATGGAGCCAGCCAGAAGCAAATTGAATCCACACATCTCAAAATTGAAATCAAAATAGCTTCTAGCCAACCAATATACTACCCCCACCTGAAGACAGTAAAGGCCACTGTGTTCAGGATGTTTTAGGCTTCCTCTTGAATAAGAACAATACAGTCTGAGTTGATTTAAATCACAGTCAGTAAAGACTGATGCTAAACCCCAGCTCATGGACTCAACAGATTTACATCCAAATTTCAGCTCCCAATTAAAAAGAAAAAAGGTTTTATTTTATGACAGAAAGGTTGAAACCATGAGCCCAACGTGACCAATGCAATGACATCTGCCTGAGTCTGCAGAGAGCCTGAAACAATTTCTTAGAGAGAGGCAACTGCCCAATGTATAACTCATGCTTTCCTGAATGTGTTAAAATCCTGAGTGGCTAGATCTGAGAGGATAGGATAGCTCCTTGCATCTCAGTGTGGCAGTTGACTCCAAGTCCTGTTCGGGGGGACTCTGCCAACGACACTCTAGTTTGGATGCAGCAAGAGGGAAAAGTGCACCGGCCTGCTCCAGTTCCCTAGGTCAGAAATACCTCAGGTGCTGGGATAAATACTGGGGGCTTCTTACTGCCACCTCTGCCTCTCTAGAGGAGAGAAGAGACCCTGAAGGAAAAGGTATGTCTCACACTCCCGTCCCTGCCTATTAGAAAGCACAGACATGCCAAACATGCAATAAAACACAGAAACTGGGCTTCTTTTTGGCTTAATTGGTTTGTGAGTTGCTTGTTGGCTACTTTTTGGCTTGTAGTTTGTTGCTTCTTTTTTTTGATTGGCTTTTGCCAAGCAGGGGCAAGGGGGGCAGAGAGTCAGGGGTGCACAGTGGGACCACCACAGTACCAGACTGCACACCAGAGGGATCTAGTCACTAAGAGTGCTGAGGTTCTTAGGGATTGGCTTGTTTTGGCCTTGTTTTGAAATTAGATTAGCTTAATTTTCGGCTTATTGTGAAAGTCGGGGTGCTTATTTACTGCATGAAAATTGGCAACTGTGTCAGAAAGGAGAGTCACTCTAAGTGAGGAATGGGGCTACAGCTTGGGATGGGGTTAGGAGGGCAGAGGATCCATGTTATGGTGTGTTTATGGCCCCAGATTGCCTTAATGTAGCGCTGGACAGCTCCCTCTTTGAACTGTGTGTATGGTGATCAGATGTCCTGAATTTATAGGGACAGTCCTGATATTAGGGACTGTGACCAGGATCCCAGCGGGGCCCATGCTGAGATTGCTTAATTAGGGAAAACTGCGAAGAATGGGGTAGACAAACCCCAAGATTATTGGTTATTCTAGTATTTAGATTCCCCAATCCAGCAACAAAGCAGCTTCTCTATAATGCTTTACTGGTTACCCAGAAACCAAAACCACAGTTCCCTTGAAACAATCCAGCCTTGGGCTCCCACTCGGATAGCCAAGTCAAATATGATGAGGATTACTGAAAATCTTATTCATTATGTAAAAAAGTTCTACCAGTCCCAAAGGATCAAACACATTACCCCCCATGTCAATGAATATTTCCGATCTTACTCAAACACACGCTAACAGCCAATTCTTATTAACTAAACTAAGATTTATTAAAAAAGAAAAGAGAGAGACAGAGAGTATTGGTTAACACATTATTGGACATACAGATATGAATTAAGTTATTAAGTCAGATTCATAATAGAGATGGTGAGCTTCAGAGTTGCAAAAGGTTATACCGACAGTGGCCAATGCCAGATGCCCCAGAGGGAGTGAAGCTAACAGGCACTGATCAAGTGATTTCTCTCCTGCCATCCATTTCCATCCTCTGACAAACAGAGGCTAGGAACACCATTCCTTACCCATCCTGGCTAACAGCCATTAATGGTCTTAACCTCCATGAATGTATCTGTTTCCTAGATACTGGCTCCAAGGGGTCCCTCACAAACTGGAGATGGTTACTATGGGTTTGTCTTTAGTGTAGCTTATGTACATACTCCACGAACGGAGCATTTGAGCTTGCTCCAGAATCTGGGATGAGCCTATGTTGCAAAAACTGAAATGCTCAAAATAGAACATGCATGTGAATTGACACAGGGTGATAAAATTAAATTAACCCAGGGGTTCTCAAACTGGGGGTCAGGGCTTCTCAGGAGATCATGAGGTTATTACTGAGGGTCACAAGCTGTCAGCCTCCACTTTGCCTCCAGCATTTATAATAGTGTTTAATATATTTAAAAAGTGTTTTTAATTTTAAGAGGGGGGGTCACACTCAGAGGTTTGCTATATGAAAGGGGTTGCCAGTACAAAAGTTTGAGAACCACTGAATTAACTCCTTTGGAGCCTCAGGAAATGCAGGGGAGGGGGGACTCCTTTGGTAGGGTTGGGAAGGAGATAGGTGGTATAGGATATTGCTCTTCTCATGTGATCCCTCCCCCACGGAAAAGATAACAGCTTGGATCTTTGTGTTAAAAAGCTGTCTGCAAGCTTCAAACTGCTAAAAGAGCTTTAGGGTAGGGAAGGCTGTGCATCCTCAAACAGCCTGGTCCTGCTCCATATCAAGATCCAGACAGATGAGAGCTTTATCACAGCAGCAGACGGGGAGTTGCTCTCCACAGCCCTGGCCTGAAATGTCCCAAAGGAAGAGGACAAGACATATGGTTGTTCTAGGCCCAGTACAAACCTTCGTGCCCTTCAGTACCTGAAATACATGATATAAGAACAAGGAGACAAAGATACACTGCAGTACCAGACGAACAAGATAGAAAGCTGATTGGTTAAACATGGCTTCAGGTGACATACACAGCACCTTGTACTTGCAAACATGTTGGGTATAAAAAGATGGTTGTAGGGGTATAACTTTGAGAGCACAGCCTCTGCGGAAGGTGAATGTAACAACACTGCACAAGATGGCTTCCTAGAGACTGGTATCATATTGAACTTTTGCCCTGTACTATGTGATTATTTGTTTATAGCACGGGTGTTGGAGACTTCCCAAAAGTGAGAGGAGTCAGGGCTCCCCAGCTTCACTCCCACTCCTCCTTTTCCCCACGAGGCCCCACCCCGGCCAAGTCTGAATCCAGAGCTGGTCCAGGGATTCTGCCCCCCGACTGGGGGAGGGGCCTAAAGCATCCCCCTGCCCATGTCCCTGGCCTCTGGGCCCCCTGCCAAGGGCAGGTGGAGGGTCTGCACCATCTCCCCACAGCTGGCCTCGCAGCTCTTATCATGACAGGGTTACAGCTCTGAGGCCCTTACTCAGCCGGAGAGAGCCGCGTTGAGCATAGAGCCGCATGGGCAGCTGTAGTGAACTGGTGCAGAGTCACAGACCCTCCAAGTGCCCTGGGCTGGGCGGGGAGCCCGAGGGGTGGTGATACAGGCAGGGGGACTATTTTCAGCCTCACCCCACCCCGAGTGTTTCCATTCTAATGGCCTCCCTGAGACCCATTAAAATGACGAGTAACTTTGTTTCTGCCACTGGCCCTTAATTCCTTGAGGGGTTTGTCAGATCCCCAGGCAGTGCCCAGGTCTCAGCTGGGCATAACACTTCTCAGTGTGCTGATTAAGATGTGAGGAGTTATAATGACCTCCGTATCCTCCTGCAAGTCCCCATAGAGCCATAGGTGCTGCATGGCTAGTTGGAGAGATTTCTCTTTAGTAGCTGTGTTGCTAATGGGGATGATTTTAATGAGCACATAACAATGCAAAGAATTTTTTTATTTAATTATTATTTTTATCCTAAACAAAAGTCAATGAAATTAATATGTTTCAAATGGCACTGCCCAGGGTTCCTTCATGCTGGGAATCTGTCACTGCAGATCTGCTATCAGACCTAGAGAAACAGCTGCATCCTTAAGGCCAAGCACTTTACACCCTATGGACAGTTTGTTCATTGCCACTTGTCTGGTCAGCCACCAGGGACTGAGAGAGCTCTTGTTACAGCCTATCCCCTTGCCACTGCTGCCCATAGCAGTGTCACAGTCCCACTGCAAGCCTCTTTCCAGCTCCAATTCCCACCTGCTTTGCCTGTGACTTTAGTTGCCCTCACAGTCAGAAGGAATATCCTTTAGCTACCAAAAATCATGATATATTTTTAAATTAAATTTAATGTCCATGACTGTGAAATGGTCCCACATAGCAACCCCTCCCTACGTAAGAACATAAGAACAGCAATACTGGGCCAGGCAAATGGCCCATCTAGCCCAGCATCCTGTGTTCTGACAATGGCCAGTGCCAGAGGAATTGAACAGAACATGACAATTGTTGAATGATCTGTCATCCAGTCCCAGCTTATGCAAGTCAAAGGCTTAGGGACAACCAGAGCATGGGTTTACATCCCTGGCCATCTTAGCTAACAGCTATTGATGGCCCTATCCCCATGCACTACGCTAATATTTTTTAACCCAGTTATACTTTTGGCCTTCACAAAGTCTCTTGGCAATGAGTACCACTGATTGAGTGTGTGTTGTGTGAAGAAATACTTCCTTTTCTTAATTGTAAACCAGCTGCCTATTAATTTCACTGGGTGACCCCTTGTTCTTGTTTTATGTGAAGGGAAATATAAGACTTCCCTGTTCACTTTCTCTACACCATTCATGATTTTATAAACCTCTATCATGTGCCCTCTTGGTAGTCTCTTTTCCTAGCTGAATAGTCCCAGTATTTTTCTCTCTCTGCCTACTGAAGCTGTTCCATACCCCTAACTATTTTGACCTTCTCTGTATCTTTTCCAATTCTAGTATATCTTTCTGGAGATGGGGCAACTAGAACTGTAAAGGTACAGTTCACTTTTTTGACTCTTGCTGCACATTGAGTTGATGTTTTCAAAGAACTATCCACAATGACTCCAAGATCTCTTTCTTGAGTGGAAACAACTAATTTAGATCCCATCATTTTAAATGTATAGTTGGGATTATGTTTTCCAATGCACATAACTTTGCATTTATCAACATTGAATTTCATCTGCCATTTTGTTGCCCAGTCACCCAATTTAGTGAGATCCCTTTGAAACTCTTTGCAGTCAGTTTTGGACTTAACTATCTTGAATAATTTTGTATCATTTGCAAACTCTGCCATCTTACTGTTTACTCTTTTTACCAAATTGTTTATGAATATGCTGAACAGTACTGGTCCCAGTACAGACCCTGCTACTTACCTCTCTCCATTGTGAAAACTGGCCACTTATTCCTATCCTTTGTTTCCTGTCTTTTAGCCAGTTATCGATTCTGAGAGTGTGGTTAGATGTTGATAGATGTTTGACTGTGCGTGTGTGTTCCCTCTGTTTGCCACCCCAGACCTGTGCAGACAGCTGGCGCAGGAGACCTTGAGCGAACTGCACAATGACCGCAAGATCCGTTAAGGGATGAAGGCACCCAGCCAGGTTTATTGTCAATGAAGCACAGTACTAGTATCCCGCAGACTCTACCAGATCACTAATACATGTATACCCATAACAATGGACCAGCTCAGTGAACGGCAGGACTTTTCATTCCTCCATGGGCCAGACAATAATAATCCCTCTGAGGTACATTTTTATACCCGATACAAACATGTTAGTACTGCATCTCTGACATAGTTAGTTACTGCCCCCTGACGTGGCTAGTTATCACTCATCACCTTGTACATGTGTTTGCATAAGTACTTCGTAACTAGCACTTCTTCGGAATGTGTATTTCTGCAATATGAGCCCTGTTCTTGCCAAATTCTGTAAACTTGCAAGCAGGCAGAGCCTGACATTTGCTCACAGCCTGACTTTTGCTAACTTTGCTTTATATTAGAAAAGCTTGCCCACTACTTTAAGTCAGGCCTTTCACCACGCCTCTGATACAAGGACATATATGTTAGGCTCCCTTTCTACTACAGAGACAACCTTCCCTCTTATCCCATGACAGCTTACTTTGCTTAAGAGACTTTGGTGAGGGAGCTTGTCAAAGTGTTTCTGAAAATACAAGCACACTATAGCCACAGGATCACCCTTGTCCACATGTTTGCTGACATCCTCAAAGAATTCTAAAAGATTGGTGAGGCATAATTTTCATGTACAAAAGCCATGTTGATTCTTTCTCAATAAATCATATTCATCCCTGGGTCTGATAATTCTGTTCTTTACTGTTTCAATCAATTTGCCTGGTGTTGAAGTTACACTTATTAGGCTGTAATTACCAGGATTGACTCTGGAGTTGCTTTTTAAAAACTGGCATCACATTAACTACCCTCCACTGAAGCAGAACTCTCTGTAACCTCGAAAGCTTGTCTCTTACACCAATAGAACTTGGACCAGTGAAAAATATTACCTTGCCCTGTACAGATGGGCAGTTAGACAGATGGATAGATAATTGGGTGGACAAAAAGCAGAAGGAGGAAAAATGGACAGACATCTTGATGGACAGACAAAGAACAAGACAGACAATTAGGTGGATTGGCAAATGATTATACAGATGAATAATTAAATGGATAGTTAGATGGACTGATAGATAATTAGAGAGAGCAGTGGGAATACAAGCTCACTTACTCACACATACACACAGTCATGCTCCCTTCAGGCAATGTGTCTCAAAAATGACCCAAAGGAGATACTTTCTATGGGCCAGAACCCAGAAATCAGTTGACATGTCATGTCTGTCTTCCCTTAATGTGACTTCTGAGACTACCAGTAAATAGGCCAATTGGCATCATACACAGTATTGTAGTTTTCATGTGGCTTCCTGTTAAGTTCTTCTGCCTCTTAGCATATGCTATCTGAGGAGGCATGTGATCAAGATTCTTCACCAAATTTGGACCAGTGATTGGAACATTATCTTCTCCAGCCTGAGGCCAAGTAGTGCAACATGAATGCTGATCCATGTCTCCTCCTGTCAACTCATACTTAGCAATTGATCCGGGCTGTGAAATTCAGTCCTGCGGTCTGGGACTCACGACGTTTATTGGCATTCTTCAGATCCGAGGTTTTCCTCTTAGATCCTGGAGTCCAGGAAGCCTGTTTCTGCTGTGAATTAGACCAGGACCTCTAAGAAATTCACAGAGAGGCCAAGACAGAACTGTAAGATAGACAGTGACACTATCCAGGTGCTGCCAGGGATGCATATGGCCTCACTGATATATCAGGCCATGGTGCACTTAACATCAGCAATTTGCAGTGGTGGTACTGTGGAGCACAGTTCTGCCTGGACATCAATGCTCCATGGGATCAACCAAGGAGAAATGTGGAACTTCAGGACATAGCTTCAGCTGGTGAAAACGGGTGGAACTCAGTCGGCTTTCAGAGCTACATTCATATCCACCAGCTGAGAACCTGACTTTAGTTGTCCATGCTACACAGCAGATCACATTTCACACACACAGAGCAGGCAATATATTCACGCACCCACACATATAACCAAGCATTCATTCATTTATGCATATACACACAAACAGGTGTATGCACCCACACACACTCATGGGCACATTGCAGATCCACACAACACATACACTGCAGACACACCTATGGAGGTACATACGTACAGATTCAAACGCTGAAACGCATGCGCTCAAACATAGCTACACAAACACAATGCACACACACTATCTCTATTTCTCTGTCTAAGGCATAAGCACACGTACATAGAAAATCACTCTGATACATAAACCATCAAATACACACCTGTCCTTTCAGTAAGACATAGAAAGGCTGATTTTCTCACCCTCACATTCACATTAATTCGCATATGTAGTCTTATGATTTAATTCTCCATTCAGATTAGTTTACGAAAGTGTAATGGTAGCCACACCAACAGATTTCCTCCTGGTTATGCCAACTAAAGCAAATGCACATAAAGGTCTATGCTGTAAACCTAAAAAACTTCCACACTTGCCTGCCTCTCACCCTCTGCTGCCCCCTAGTGCCCATTATACAGTACAGCCGCCCCTTCCCCACCCCCACCCTCTGCTGCCCCTAGTGCCCATTATACAGTACAGCCGCCCCTTCCCCACCCCCACCCTCTGCTGCCCCCTGGTGCCCATTATAGAGTATAGCCACCTCTTCCCTGCCCCCACCCTCTGCTGCCCCTAGTGCCCATTATACAGTACAGCCGCCCCTTCCCCACCCCCACCCTCTGCTGCCCCTAGTGCCCATTATACAGTACAGCCGCCCCTTCCCCACCCCCACCCTCTGCTGCCCCTAGTGCCCATTATACAGTACAGCCGCCCCTTCCCCACCCCCACCCTCTGCTGCCCCCTAGTGCCCATTATACAGTACAGCCGCCCCTTCCCTGCCCCCACCCTCTGCTGCCCCCTAGTGCCCATTATACAGTACAGCCGCCCCTTCCCCACCCCACCCTCTGCTGCCCCCTAGTGCCCATTATACAGTACAGCCGCCCCTTCCCCACCCCCACCCTCTGCTGCCCCTAGTGCCCATTATACAGTACAGCCGCCCCTTCCCCACCCCCACCCTCTGCTGCCCCCTGGTGCCCATTATAGAGTATAGCCACCTCTTCCCTGCCCCCACCCTCTGCTGCCCCTAGTGCCCATTATACAGTACAGCCGCCCCTTCCCCACCCCCACCCTCTGCTGCCCCTAGTGCCCATTATACAGTACAGCCGCCCCTTCCCCACCCCCACCCTCTGCTGCCCCTAGTGGCCATTATACAGTACAGCCGCCCCTTCCCCACCCCCACCCTCTGCTGCCCCCTAGTGCCCATTATACAGCACAGCCGCCCCTTCCCCACCCCCACCCTCTGCTGCCCCTAGTGCCCATTATACAGTACAGCCGCCCCTTCCCTGCCCCCACCCTCTGCTGCCCCTAGTGCCCATTATACAGTACAGCCACCCCTTCCCCACCCCCACCCTCTGCTGCCCCTAGTGCCCATTATACAGTACAGCCGCCTCTTCCCCGCCCCCACCCTCTGCTGCCCCCTAGTGCCCATTATACAGTACAACCGCCCCTTCCCCACTCCCACCCTCTGCTGCCCCCTAGTGGCCATTATACAATACAGCCGCCCCTTCCCCACCCCCACCCTCTGCTGCCCCCTAGTGCCCATTATACAGTACAGCCACCTCTTCACACCCCCACCCTCTGCTGCCCCCTAGTGCCCATTATACAGTACAGCCGCCCCTTCCCCACCCCCACCCTCTGCTGCCCCCTAGTGCCCATTATACAGTACAGCCGCCTCTTCCCCACCCCCACCCGCTGCTGCCCCGATGTCTGTTATACTGTATAGTCTCCTGTTCCCTGGTCCTCACCTTCTGCTGCCCCTTGAAGGGTAACTAGATGTCCTGATTTTATAGGCACAGTCCCAATTTGGGGGACTTTTTCTTATATAGGCATCTATTCCCCCCCCCACCTCCTGTCCCAATTTTTCACACTTGCTGTCTGCTCATCTTAGCCCCTTGTGCTCATTATAATGTACAGCCGCTCCTTCCCCACCTCCACTCTCTGCTGTATCCTAGTCATGTTTTATTACAGTATAGTAACACCATTTGCATCCCTTAGCCTTTCCTTCTGTGTAATCTCCACAAAAAGCAGAGATCCCCTGATTTTCCATGGTCTCCCACCTCCTGTTGTCATTTTCATTTGTGATAAATTAGTGCAGAGTGGTTGGGTAACTCTGTCAGCTCACTCTTTCCTCGTCATATCAATTATAGCATTGGACAGTCACTGCACATTCCCTTTTCATGATGTAAAACCCAGCTGATGTTAAAAGCAATTGGCCAATCACCCCCAATCTCTGATACTGCTGTAAAACTCTTGAAGCAGGAGGTGAACAGAGGTTGAAATATATATATATACTTAATTGAAATATACATATTATGGTCTGAAAAGCCATTTGTTATGTCACTAAAGAGAGACAGACAGATCTCCATCTGATGTGAATCAGAAATACTCCACTGAAGTCACTGTTTCAGGTCCCAATCTGGTATAAATCAGGTTAGCTACACTGATGTTAATGGGTCAGATTTTGAGCAGCGTGTAAATCTGCATAGCTCTGTTCATATCATTGGAGTCCAATCCTCAAGAGATATAAATTGACACAGGTTAAGTCAACGGAGTTACGCAACTTTACACCAGCTCAGGAACTGGATGTAAGCATCCAGATGAATGGCTCTATCACTGTTAGACTAGCTGTTCTCTGTATTTTTATCCTGAGTGCACTTTAACAAGTAAATGAGCAATAGCATCTCACAAATCAGTTTCACCTCCCAAACCACCAGCTCCTCTACTGCTGTGCAAATTGGTAAGTCACTAACCTAGAAAAATACATATAATTATGTACTGATGTCAGATGTCTTTCAGACGAGAGATCACATCCTCAGGTGGTGTCAATTAGCATAACTCCATTGGCTTGTTGATCTACACCAGCTGAGGATCTGTCCCAGAGTGCAAGCTAACTCAATGCAATTTAAATGTCCGTGCAATGCATCAGCCAGTGGAGCACTACTGGTTTAGTTCTCCTGTACCTATATCACTGCCCCCAAACTCAGATTGATTGATGTATAGTGCAGTAAGAAGCTGCCAAGGCAGGTCTCCATGCTTCTTGGTGGCTTTATTAATTACAATGGCACCACCTAGAGGCCATAGTGTGACAAGCACTGTACAGACACAGTTCTTGTCCTAAGGGGTTTATATTTAGGTCACAGTGAACAAGATGCCCAGTGTCATAGGAAACCTGGGTTCTAGTTCCACCTGAGTGCCAGCCCCATACCCTGGCCTTTAGAACCACACCATCCCTATTCTCAGTGGCCCATTACAGCACACATGGTACAAGTTGCAGGTGTCATAGGGCTATACAAATGTTCTGGGCCATCAGACCTGTGCATTTCCTTTGCAAAATCAGGGCCATGAGACGAAGGTGCAGAATGGTGCTGTCCTTTCCTAGGCAAAGTTAGGATTGGCTTCCACTCTGTACAATATTAGTTGGTTTATAGAGCTACTGAGTTAGCTGCATCCAGCAGCATGATAACAGGATGGCTTGGGATCAGATCCCCATACGTAGTTTTATCTATGTAGCTAAGCCCATCTTCATGGCAGCTGAGTCTCTGTATTTCTGGAGTTCACCATCCAAGTTAACATTCCTAATGAAGATCAAAGAATGGAGTATATATCCCAAGGCTGGGATTTCCCAAGGGGTTTAAGTGATTGAAAGTCAGTGGAGCAGGGAGTCAAAGGGCTAGATTTTCAAAGCTATTTATTCATCTATAGATGCAGATAGGTGCCAAGTGGGATTACAAAAGTGCCTAGACTGGTTAGAATCCCAGAACCAGATTTTTAAAGGCATTTAGGAGCCTCACTCCCACAGATTACAATGGTATTTAGGCATGAATTTCCTTTAAAAATAGTACTCCTAACTCCTATTGATTTGTAATGGAAGAGAAACACTTAACCTCCTGAAGAGCTTTGGAAAATTCCACTAGGGACTGCTGTGTATCTTCAGGTGCCCAATAACCCTTGAAAATCCCAGCTCCCAGGTTTCATCCACTGATCTCCAAGGAAGTGGACATCCTTCCATGGATGTCGGTGGGATTGCGTCTCACCAAAGGAGTGCCGGACAGGAGCATTTGAAGGGGCCTATTCCAGCTTTAGGTTGGAGGAACAGCAGGTAGTCAGCTGAAGTGGAATTTATGCTCAGCGCTGCCATTGAACCAGCTGGTGCCTCACTAGAGCCACAAGTAGAGGAGGAAATTGACATCAAAGGGAGCTGATTCTGCTCTCGCTTCCAAAAGTCTAAATCAGGACTGACTTTCCTTGGGACTAGGAGCATGAGTCATGCTGACAGCACCGTAAAGCAAGGGTAATAATAATCACTTGTAGCTTGCACTTTTCTCTAGTAGATCTCAAAAGCGCTTTACAAAGGAAGCCACTAGCATTATCCCCCTTTTACACACTGTGGGGGTCAAGGTCACCCAACAAGTTAGTAGCAGAGATGGGACTAAAACCCAAAACTTCTAAGGCCCAGGCTACTGCCTGCTCCACTACACCACAGTGTACGTAGACATCTAAAAGTGTGTGAGTGACAGGACATTCAGGGCTACTCACCAGAAGACATATATTAATTTGACTTCCCACCAAACTTCAGCCATCAGATTTTAGTTAAACTCAAGGAAAACACCATCCCAGGGAATTTTGGGATCCAGGATCCAATCAAAAGCCTGAAAGGTTGATGCAAGATTCCAATTTCCCCCTCTTGCGGCGCAGTCAGGAGAACGTTCTGATCCCACTGTAGTAGTTTAGTAGTAGCTGTGTTACTGTGTTGTCTAGGAGCCCTAGTCACAGACCAGGATGCCATTGTGCTGGGCACTGTACAAACACAGACCAAATTATGGTCCCTGCCCCCTGAGAATAATGTTTGCTTGTGCTGATTAGAATGTGTCGAAACACAAGTAGAGAGCAGGCCACTGGGCCTAAGGTTTAGGCTTCATAGTAGCTAAAATTCAGTTGCTAGCAGGAGTGAGTGAGTGTAATTCATAGAAGTGAGTCAAGGCAGAAGCTTGGGTCAGGTAGTCAACAAGTCTTTGTTTTAATTGGTTTTAGCAGGTGTTGTACAGGGATTTGCGGATGTTTTAGGCTATTGTTACTGCAGCATTTGCAAATGATAATTAGAATAAAGTTTGATATTAATAACCAATAAAGAAGTACAAGATACTTGGTTTTGAGGGAATGGAAGTTTGGATATGGTAGCAGAAGAATAGATATGGTAAAAGGTGGATTTAAGGTTAATTAAGTTATTATAGTTGATTATAAAGGGGTAGTACACTACATTTAAATTAGTGCACTTACCACCATCAAGGAAGGAGTCTATACCCATTTTTCTCATCCAGGGACTTATATGCACCATTTCATCCTGGAATGGGAGTGTAAATGCAGTGTATGGCTGTATTGTAATGCCTGTTTGATTTCACTAATTATTTTATTTGAAATAAAATCTTCAATTCTGCCACTTACTGTATCATTCATAGTCCTCTGCTAAATCAAATGATCTATAACTGCTCAACCCATCACGAGTTCAGTTGCATTCTATCCCTTAGCTTTAAACCAGGAGTCTCAAACTCAGTTTACCTTAGAATCATAGAATATCAGGGTTGGAAGGGACCTCAGGAGGTCATCTAGTCCAACTCTCTGCTCAAAGCAGGACCAATTTCCAACTAAATCATCCCAGCCAGAGCTTTGTCAAGCCTGACCTTAAGAACCTCTAAGGATGGAGATTCCACCACCTCCCTAGGTAACCCATTCCAGTGCTTCATCATCCTCCTAGTGAAAAAGTTTTTCCTAATATCCAACCTAAACCTCCCTCACTGCAACTTGAGACCATTACTCCTTGTTCTGTCGTCATGTAACACTGAGAACAGTCTAGATCCATCCTCTTTGGAACCCCCCTTCAGGTAGTTGAAAGCAACTATCAAATCCCCCCTCATTCTTCTCTTCTGCAGATTAAAAAATCCCAGTTCCCTCAGCCTCTCCTTTGAAGTCATGTGCTCCAGCCCCCTAATCATGTTTGTTGCCCTCTGCTGGACTCTTTCCAATTTTTCCACATCCTTCTTGTAGTGAGGGACCCAAAACTGGCCACAGTACTCCAGATGAGGCCTCAACAATGTCAGATAGAGGGGAATGATCATGTCCCTCGATCTGCCGGCAATGCCCCTACTTATATAGCCCAAAATGCCATTAGCCTTCTTGGCAACAAGGGCACACTGCTGACTCATATCCAGCTTATCGTCCACTGTAAGCCCTAGCTCCTTTTCTGCACAACTGCTTCCTAGACATTTGGTCCCTAGTCTGTAGCAGTGAATGGGATTCTTCCATCCTAAGTGTAGGACTTTGCACTTGTCCTTGTTGCAAGTCATCACGTGTCTTTTGGCCCAATCCTCTAATTTTCTAGGTCTCTCTGTATCTTATCCCTACCCTCCAGTGTATCTACCACTCCACCAAATTTAGTGTCATCTGCAAACTTGCAGGCCATCCTCCAGATCATTAATGAAGATACTGAACGAAACCAGCCCCAGGACAGAGCCTTAGGGCACTCCCCTTGAAAATGGCTGCCAACTAGACATGGAGCCATTGGTCACTACCTACTGAGCCTGATGATCTAGCCAGCTTTCTATCCACCCCATAGTCCATTAATCCAGCCCATATTTCTTTAACTTGCTGGCAAGAATACTGTGGGAGACCGTATCAAAAGCTTTGCTAAACTCAAGGAATAACACATCCACTGCTTTCCCCTCATCCACAGATCTAGTTATCTCCTCAGAGAAAGCAATTAGGTTAGTCAGGCATGACTTGCCCTTGGTGAATCCATGCTGACTCTTCCTGATCACTTTCCTCTCCTCTAAGTGCTTCAGAATTGATTCCTTGAGGACCTGCTTCATGATTTTTCCAGGGACTGAGGTGAGGCTGACTGGCCTGTAGTTCCTCGGATCCTCTTACTTCCCTTTTTTAAAGATGGGCACTACATTAGCCTTTTTCCAGTCATCTGAGACCTCCCCCGATCGCCATGAGTTTTCAGAGATAATGGCCAAAGGCTCTGCAATCACATCCACCAACTCCTTTTGCACCCTCGGGTGCAGTACGTCCAGCCTCATGGACTTGTGCTCATCCAGTTTTTCTAAATAGTCCTGAACCATTTCTTTCTCAACAGAGGGCTTGTCACCTGCTCCCCATGCTGCGCTGCCCAGTGCAGCAGTCTGGGAGCTAATCTTGTTTGTGAAGACAGAGGCAAAAAAAGCACTGAGTACATTAGCTTTTTCCACATCCTCTGTTATGAGGTTGCCTCCCTCATTCAGTAAGGGGCCCACACTTTCCTTAACTTTCTTCTTGTTGCTAACATACCTGAAGAAACTCTTCTTGTTACTCTTAATATCTCTTGCTAGCTAAAACTCCAAGTGTGATTTGGCCTTCCTGATTTCACTCTTGCATGCCTTAGGGCCATTCCCAGTCGTCAAATCCTCCCAGTGGGCCAATAATGTCACCTTGCTTCATAGGCCTCATGCTGCCCTGGCTGACTCTGCCCGGTTACTAGTGACGCTGCCTCCATGGCTGACTCTGTCCAGCAACTAATGATGCTGCCTCTATAGCTGACTCTGCCTGGCCATTAGTGATGATACCTTCGTCCCTCTCCCTCAGCCAATGGGAGCTGCTAGGGGTGGCACCTGCAGCAGAATAACAAAGCAGCTTGTCTGCATCCCTGTCTCCTCTGGTTGAAGGGGCATGTGAATCTCTCTTGCCCTCTCCCCTTATGCCCCACCTTCCCCCTCGGCCTCAGCCATGAGGGCCAGATGAAATAACTTTTTTAAAGTTTCTGCAGGATGCAGTGGGGAATTTCTTGGGCTGCAGATGGCCTGCGGGCTGGAACTATGAGAACCCTACTTTAAACTATTAATTGGGAACACACAAGTCAAGATGAGAGGGTATGGTCTTGTGCTACAGCAATCCCTTACCTGTTTGGTAGGACACTGGCTGTCCCACATGCCTAGAGGCAGGCATTGTAGGAGCTCCAAGCACAGAGATCTTCAAGCTCTAGCTATCTCCAACAGCAGCAAGCACCAGATGCTTCAGAGAAGTCCAGCAGCCTCCAGACTGAGTCTTGTGTATATTGTTTGCACCGTCTGGTCTATTCCCCAGTGGATGAAATTCACCCCAGTACAGAATGACCTTGTACAAGTCACTTCCCTTCTCTCTGTGGCTCCGTTCCACCTTCCCTCCCTATGTCTGTCTTGTCTAATTAAATTGCAGGCACTTTGTGGCAGGGACTGTCAGTAGTCATGACTTGGGGTTTCTAGTCCCAGCTTTGCCACTGAGGTAGATAAATTCATTTCAGTTCCCCTCAGATTCCCCATCTGTGGAATAAGGATGATGATATGGCCCGTTCTTTGCAAAGAGCTTTGAGATTTTTGGATACAGGAAAGCTAAGGCAGACAGCCGCTGGGCCCGGAACTCAGCTCTAAATGAGAGAAAAGCCAACGATGTCAAACATGTTCCAGCACTTTACACCACTCTAGATTACAATCTGGAAATTTAAATCAAATGTTTTAAGTAGGATTGAAATAGTGCATAGGTCTTGTGCTATCTTTCACCTTACTATGGGAAATACTGCAGAGACCATGCTGGTGTCTTTGCTCTGGGTAAAATTCACCCCTACACAGATAGCCAGCAAAAGCACCGATTATAACATACCTTGGGATTTTGGAAGGAGCCTAAGGAAGTTGGGCACTCCACTCCCATTAAAATAAATAGAAGCTGGGTCCCTAATTGCCTTAAGTTTGAATTTTCAAAGGCACCTGAGGGATTTAAGGACCTAACTCTTATCAGGATGCAACGTGATTTGGGCACTGTTCAATATCCAATCCAGGGATTGTGCCTCAGTTTTCCTTTTGCCTAGTGTAAACTAGTCCAAACAAGCTTTGCCTTTAAGAATTCACTCAACCCAGGGCTTCCTTTCATTTCAAAATGTTAATTTATAATTAAATAAATCAGTTATAACTGACATTTTGACTGAAAATTACATTGAAACAGGTAATCTCACTATCAATCTAAGCCCATATGTGAATTTGAAAAGAAAAAATCTATTTGAAACTGAAAAAAATTGTTTCAGTTTGACCTTTTGAAACAAAAATGCTATTTTCTTTTTAATGGCACATCTAAATTAAATATAGTTTGATTTTCCAATAGAAGAGATTTTGTCAAAATTAAAATTTTTCCTATTGAAAATTTTGATTAAAAACACATTTTGCAATATTAAAATAGTGTGTGTAAAAGAGGAACAGTGTAGCTCTTCCTGGCTAGCCCATCACCTTCTGCAATTTAATGGTGACTTTTTAAAAAGACTCCAGAAGCAATCCTGGTAATTACAGGATGGTAAACCGAACTTCAGTACCAGGCAAATTGGTTGAAAATGTAGTAAAGAACAGAATTATCAGACACAGAGATAAACATGATATGTTGGAGAAGAGTCAACTCAGCTTTTGTAAAGGGAAATCATGCCTCACCAATCTATTAGAATTCTTCGAGGGGGCAGCAAACATGTGGCCAAGGGTGATCCAGTGGATATAATCTAGTTGACCTTTCAGAAAGCTTTTGACAAGATCCCTCACCAAAGTTTCTTAAGCAAAGTAAGCTGTCATGGGATAAGAGGGAAGGTCCTCTCATGGATCAGTAACTGGTTAAAAGATAGGAAACAAAGGGTAGGAATAAATTATCAGTTTTCACAATAGGGAGAGAGTTCCCCAAGAGATGAACAATGAAGTGTCAACATTTGCAGATAATAAAAAATTACTTATGATAGTTAAATCCAAAGCTGTCTGAAAATAGTTACAAAGGGATCTCACTAAAATTCAGGGACCAGCAACAAAATAATAGATGAAATTCAGTGTATATAAGTGTAATGTAATCCACATAGGAAAAAATAACCCCAGCTATACATGCACAGGGAGGAGGGATAGCTCAGTGGTTTGAGCAGTGGCCTGTTAAACCCACAGTTGTGAGTTTAATCCTTGAGGGATTCATTTAGGAATCTGGGGCAGAAAAAATTGTTGGGGATTGGTCCTGTTTTGAGCAGGGCATTGGACTAGATGACCTCTTGAGTCCCTTCCAACTCTGATATTCTATGATACAAAATGATGGGATTTATATTAGGTATTATCTCTTGAGAAAGAGATCTTGGAATCTGTGACAAAGTGGGAATGTTATTAATATTTTCTCTGAATACTGTCTGGGTGCCTCAGTTTCCCCTATGCATTTATTAAGTATCTACGTGGTGGGATAAGGGAGTGTGATTGATGCAAAGCCCTAGAGGGGCAGGAGTCTGCATAGAAAATGATGGCCACCCTGTCTCCTGGCAACTCATGGCCTGGTCTCCTCCCCAGCAAGGTCCCAACTAAAGATGTTGGAGAACAAAGAGATCAGGTGGTCTCCTTGACCAGAAAAGAGACAAAGGCCAGAGGAGGAGCTGAAAATATGGATTGCATGATCAACTGGATGTAAGCAAATAATAATATATGTTTTAATGTGGTTACATGTAAATGTATAGTCACAGGAAGAAAGAATGCAGGCCTTACTCACAGGATTGGGGACTATAATCTAAGAAGCAATGACTCAGAAAAAGGTTTGGGGGCCATAGCACATAACCAGCAGAACATGAGCTCCCAGTGAGATGCTGTGGTGTAAAGGTCTAATGCAGTACTTGGATACATAAACAGGGGAATCTCAAGAAGGAGTAGAGAGGTTATTTCGTCTGTGTATTTGGAACTTGTGCAAACGTTGGTGGAATTCTGTGTTCAGTTCTGGTATTTGCAATTTGAGAAAGATGCTGATCAACTGGAAATGGTTCAGAGAAGCACCACAAGAACAACTGAAGGATTAGAAAACAAGCCCTAAAGTGATAGACTCAAAGAGCTCAATCTAGTTAGTTTAACAAAGAGCAAGTTAAAGGCTGACTTATTCAAAGTCTCTAAATTCCTAGATGGGGTACAAATATTTATAATGGACTCTTCAGTCTGGCAGAGAAAGTTCTAACACAATCCAGTGGCTGGAAGTTGAAGCTAGACAAATTCAGAGTGGGCATAAGGTGTTAATTTTTACAATGAGTGTAATTAATTATTGGAACAATTTACCAAGGTGTGAAGTGGAGATTTTTAAATGAAGATTGGATATTTTCTAAAAAAAAACGTGCAGTAGGAATTATTTTGGAGAGTCCAGACTAGATGATCACAATGGCCTCTTCTGACCTTGGAATCCATGAATCTATGGATTTATGTACCGCTGCTTTCCTCTGTTACAGGAGTGCTTAGTAGCTATATATCTGTAAATGGTGATTAGATCAGGTGCTAGTGGATTGCACTCATGTATATGCAGCATAAATCTTTACTATTCTAGGACCCATAAAACTCACATATGTAACTTCTTTTGGGAGCTCTGTATCTGTGTCCAGCAACTGGGAGGGGTCAAATTATGGTATTTATCATTATTTCACAGAAGGGGAAAATGAGGCTGAGGCAGGGGGCTGATGTAACACACTGAAGTTCACAGTGCAAGAAGTATTTGGGAAAGACAAGGCTAGTGTGCTGGTTTCCTATGCTTTAACCAGGAGACCAGCCTGACTTAGCAGAAAGTGTTACACACTCTAGGGAAGCCTGTGACATTCTGCTGAGTTCACATGTCCCCAAAGGGATGGGGAGATAAGGGTGGAGTACAAAGCAGTTCCCTTCATGTGCTCCTTTGGAGCTGCCTTTCATGAGGAAGGTAGGTAGGGGGTAAAGACAGTTGGATGGTGATGGAAAGAGATTCTAACCGATGTAGAGACTTTGAGAGAGTTGTCTGGTTGTGGAGTGGTAGATTCTCCTTTATATGGACTACCCTGCATACCATTCTAGCAGCGTACCAGGTTCATAAATGTGAAGTGAGAATCACAGAGACTTTAAATCTCCTTGACACTGCTACAATGGCATAAAATTACTGTCACAGAAATGAGAATCACCTATAAAATCTTCCTGCAATGTGTATATATATATATGTATTTGGTGAAAGCAAGATATGCCATCCTATTATGCACCACTTAGCAGCAGTCAAGGCTGCTGTGTGTCTTCTGAAGAGAAAAAGTTTGGGAATGAAGGGAGTTTATATTGACAAGCTCCATCAACACAGCTGGTAAGACAGATCCACTAGCCAGACACACCTGAAATTGTAAGAGAAAGTAACTGTATTGTGAAATAACTTCACCTTTCAGGGCAATGCGACCCAGCTGGAAATCACCACTGTCGTTCTAAAAGTCTGGCTGATTGAGGAGTCAAACGACCTGTATAGGAAGAATGGATACAGCTCATCTTTATTTTTCAATATAGTTTGTAGTCTAGGAAATAGCATTCATTTTCAGTTGTGTACCTAATAGAGTTAATTGGCTTTTTTGCATCTAATATTTAGAGAAAGTAAGTACATAACATCAGAAAGGCCATGCTGGGTCTGACCAAAGGTCCACCTATCCCAGGATCATGTTTTCTGACAGTGGCCAATGCCAGGTACCCCAGAAGGAATGAACAGAATAGGTAATCATCAAGTGATCATCCTCTGTCACCTATTCCCAGCTTCCAGAAAAGGGAGGCTAGGGACACCACCCCTTGCTAATAGCCATTGATGGACATATACTTCATAAAGATATTTTAATTTTCATCCCAAATTTTAATGTATTTTTTTAATTTAAAAATGATATTTTTTTGTTTAAAACATTCAGTTTTAAATTAAAACATTTGTTTGACAGGGTTATTGGTCTAATGGATGGGGGGAAGCTGTTGATGTGATATATCTTGATGTAAGTCAGGCTTTGACACAAACTATAGAAATGTGGTCTAGATGAAATTACTATCAGGTGAGTACACAAAAGTGTAGTTATGAATGATTTACTGTCGCACTGGGATGGCGTACCTAGTGGAGCCCTGCCGGGCTCAGTCCTGGGTCCAGTCCTGTCCAATATTTTCATTAATAATTTTGATTATGAAATGGAGTCTATGCTTAATAAAACTATAGATGACGCTGAGCTAGGAAGGGTTTCAAGCTCTTTGGAGGATAGGATTAGAATTCCAAACAACCCTGAAAAATTAGAAAACTGGTCAACAATCAGCAAGATGAAATTCAAGTAAGACAAGTTCAATTTACTACACTTAGGAAGGGAAAATCAAATGCATATCTACAAAATGGGGGATAACTGTCTAGGTAGTCATACTGCTGAAAAGTATCTGGGGGATATAGTGAACCCCCTATTGATTATGAGTCAGCAATGTGGTGCAGCTGCATACAAGGGCAATATAACTTGGAGGTATATTCTATGATTCTGTGATACAAACAAGAGTGTGGCAAGTAAGACAGGAGAAGTAATTGTCCCACTTTGCAGTGGTGACATCTGAACTGGAGTACTGTGTCCATTTCTGGGAGCCACATATTAGGAAAGATGTGGACACGCTGGATGGAGTCCAGAGGAAAGCAACAAAAATGATGAAAGCTTTAGGAAGCTTGACCAATAAGGAAAGCTTAAAAAAACAGGGCGTGTTTAATCATGAAGAAATAAGTCTTGGCGGAGGAGCAGGGAAATCTTATAAAAATCATCAAATATATTTGGGTCATTATCAAGAGGACAGGGATCAATTGTTTGCCATGTCCTCTGAAGTTATGACAGGAAATAATGGGCTTTATCTTCAGAAAAGGAGATTTAGATTAAATATTAAGATAAACGTTTGAACTCTAAGGGTAGTTAAGCTCTGGAACAAGCTTCCAAGGGGGGCTGTAGAATCCCCATCACTGGAAGTTTGTTTCAATAGGTTCAATCAGAAACTGAAGTTTTCTGTTTATGAAGATCCCATTTTTTAAGTGAAAATATTATTTGGAAAGTCTCTAATCCCTCAAAAATGTTTAAATGGAAATGGAAATATTCCAGGGCATGCTAATAAATTAAACTCTTGAATTTACTGGTTTAGTAATTAAGATAAGGCAAATAGAGAAGAATTTATATATTTTTTCTTCTTTAAATGAATATGAACAGCAATACTGGGTCAGACCAATGGTCCATGTAGCCCAGTATTGTGTCTTCTGATAGTGACCAGTGCCCTATGTTTCAGAGAGAATGAACAGAACAGAGCCATGTGGAGTGATCAGCCCCATTTGTCCAGTCCCAGCTTCTGGCGACTGGAGGTTTCTGAGATCAGGGGACAGGGCACAGAAGTAAGAATATGAACTCTTGTGTTCTATGCCCAGTTGTCTCTCAGATTTGGACAAATCACTTCACCTCCATGACTCCCCTGGAAGGGAAAAAAATTTGTACGGAAACGTTGCAGACCAAGCTGGATAAGCAAGAGTCTCAAACAGGTGATTAAGAGAAAGCAGAAAGCCTACAAGAAATGGAAGATGGTATTGATCAGTAAGGAAGGCTACCTCTTGGAGGTTAGAAAGGGATAAAGTGAGAACTGCCAATATCCAAGAAGAGTGGGGCCTTGCAAGGAGAATTAAAACCAATATTAAAAGGTTCATTCGCCATATAAATAAAAAGAAAACAAGGAAAGAAGTTGGACTGCTGAGCACTGAGGATGGGATAAAGATCAAAGATGATCTAAGCATGGCCTTACACCTAAAAAAGTACTTTGCCTCGGTTTTTAATAAGGCTAATGGAGAATTTAGGAGCAGTGGCAGGGTGACTAATGGGAATGAACATATGGAGGTAAAATTTCCATGTCCGAAGTGGAAGTCAAATTTAAACAACTTAATGGACTAAATCAGGGGCAGGAGGAAGGGTATCATCTCCATCCAACAATATTAAAGGAATTGGTATATAAAATTGCAAGCCCAATAGCAAGGCTCTTTAATGAACCTGTAAACTTGGGGGATGTAACCTATGAGTGAAAAAATTGCTAATATTGCTCCTATTTTTAAAAATACAAAAAAATGACCTGGGAAACTACAGGTCTGTTAGTTTGATCTTGATTATATGAAAGGTGTTGGAACAAATTTTGAAAGTGAAAATGGTTAAGGACGTAGAGGTTAATTGTAATTGGGACAAAATGCAACATGATTTTAAAAAAGTTTAATCATGGCAGACCAAAGTCATCTCTTTCCTTGAGGAGTCAACTGATACTTTAGACAAAAGAAATGCATTAGATCTGCGCAACCTGTATTTCTGTAAGGCATTTGATACAGTTCCACACAGGAAATTCTTATTTAAATGGGAGAAGATGGGGATTATTATGAGAATTGAAAAGTGAATAAGGAACCACTTAAAGAGGAGACTACAACAAGTCATAGTGAAAGGTGAACTGTCAGGCTAGAGCGAGATTACTAGTGGAGTTCTAATCTTATTTAACATGTTTAATACTGACCTTGGCACAAAAAGTGGGAGTGTGCTAATAAAATTTGTTGAGGACATAAAGTTGGAAGGCATTGCCCATACAGAGGTGGACCAGAATATCATACAACAAGATCTGGACAACCCTGTAAAGTGGAATAATAGTTGGCTGGGATGATTATCCCTTGGCTGGGATGATTTAGTTGGTGTTGGTCCTACTTTGAGCAGGGAATTGGACAAGATGACCTTCTGAGGTCCCTTCCAACCGTAATATTCTATGATTCTATCTCATCTGGAATATTCTGTGTCCCGTTTTTAAGAAAGATAAATTCAAACTGGAACAGGTGCAGAGAACAGCCACTAGGATGATCTGAGGAATGGAAAACCTACCTTGTGACAAGAGAGTCAAAGAGCTTGGCTTGGTTAGCCTAACTGAAAGAAGACTGAGGTGCACTCTATAAATACATAGGGGAAAAACACCAGGGAAGGAAAGGAGTTATTTAAGTTAAGCACCAATGTGAACACAAGAACAAATAGCTATAATTGGCCATCAACAAGTTTAGGCTTGAAATTAGACAAATGTTTCTAACCATCAGTGAAATGAAGTTCTGTAATATCCTCCGAAGGAGAGCGGTGCGGGGGGTAGACGGGTCTTACTGGCTTCAAGACTGAACTTGATAAATTTATGGAGAGGATGGTATGATGAAACTGCCTACAATAGCATGTAGCCAATGTGCAACTGCTAGTGGCAAATGTCCCCAATGGCTGGAGATGGGTAACTAGATGGGGAGGTGTTAGGGTTTCCTCCCCACTCTGAACTCTAGGGTACAGACGTGGAGACACACATGAAAGACCCCTTAAGCTTATTTTTACTAGCTTAGGTTAAGAACTTACCCAAGGGACAAATTTCTTCCTTGCCTTTGGTACTGCTGCCACCACCAAGGGATTTAAACAAACATTTTGGGAGCCCTACTTCCCCCAGAATAGCCCCCCAAGCGCCTACACCCCCTTTCCTGGGGAGGCTTCAGAATAATACCCTAACCAATTGGTTACAAAATGAGCACAGATCAAATCCCCTGGTCTTAAGACACTGAAAACAATCTTAAAAGAAGTTTATTTAAAAAAAGATAAAAGAATCACCTCTGTAGAATTAGGATGGAAGATAACTTTACAGGATAACAAAAATATTTAAAACACAGAGGATTTCCCCTCTAGGCAAATCTTTAAAGTTACAAAAACAGGGATAAACCTCCCTCTTAGCACAAGGAACTTTCAAAAGCTAAAACAAAAGATAACCTAACACATTTTTTTTGCTGTTACTTACTATTTTTGCAATATTCGATGCTTATATTAGGTATGGGTTAGGGAGATGTATTTTCCCTGCCCTGGATCCTTGTTGACTCCAGGAGACCCAGACAATAAACCTTCCCCCACAAATTTGAAAGTACTTTTTTCCCTTATCAGTTTTTTTGGTTAGGTGCCACCCATGTTATTTGAGCTTCTTAATCCTTTGCAGGTAAAAGAGGAATTAACCCTTTACAGGGTAAAGAAGGATTTTATGCTACCCTTAGCTCTATATTTATGACAGGAGCACTCTGAGTTACTACAGAGAATTCTTTCGCAGGGTCTGGCTGATGAATCTTGTCCACATGCTCCAGGTCTAACTCAGGAGTCCCCAGTGCAGTGCATGTGGGCGCCATGGCACCTGTGAGAGCATCTAAATGCGCCCGCGTACTAACTAGCGGTCGAGCATCCTCTGAAATGCCGCCGAATTTCAGTGGATGCTCGACTGCCGCCACGGTCCTTAGTCTGGTGCCTGCCAGACGAAAAAGGGTGGAGACCACTGGTCTAACTGATCATCATATTTGGGGTCAGGAAGGAATTTTCTCCCAGGTCAGATTGGCAGAGACCCTGAGGGGGTTCCACCTTCTCCTGCAGCTTGGGGCATGGGTCACTTGCCAGTTTAAACTAGTGTAAATGGTGGATTCTTTTTAACTTGAAGTGTTTAAACCATGATTTGAGGAATTTGGAAACTCGGCCAGAGGTTAGGGGTGTATTACAGGAGTGAATGGGGGAGGTTCTATGGTCTGTGATGTGAAAGAGGTCCACCTAGATGGTCATGATGGTCCATTATGACCTTAACATCTAAGAGACTTGAGACTTGGGTGCCCCTGCTCTACAATGGGAACAATTACACTTGGCTAGTCAACTATTAACTCCACTGTGTCTTCAATGAGGCCTCTAGCATCCCGGTCTGTTTTGTGGATGAATGGTCGTTCTCTGCACAATGCAGCTATACAGAGCTATACAAGTGCTAAGGATCATTATCTGTCTGAGGATTTCAAACAACACTACAGACAGAGGATAGACATTACAGCGGGGGTGTTCAAAGAGCCTAAGGGAGTTTCTGGTGGAGTTTCCACTGAACGTTATGGAGAACTTGGTACCTGACTCCCCTAGATCCCTCTGAAAATACCAGGGTGCAAAGATGGCCAACCATTTATTCTTCATACCATAAACTGACCTCTCTCAGCTCCAGGAGCAATCACCATTGTAAAATGTGAAAAATATACATGCAACTGTGGGGTGAATTATAGGTTTCTTAAGCATTTGGCCTTGGACGGTATTTGGAACATTATTCCTAACTATTGTTTTGGTCTAACCCAGACCGTAAGGTTTGAGTGGAGATGATTTTCAGATGCTTTGAGGGTTGTTATGTGAAAGAGGGTTGTAATGTGAAAGAGTAATGGGAAAGCTATTGGACTGTAAATCTTGGAAGCTGCACCTTTGGTGTTGGTTTCTACTGGTTTGTGTCTCTTGTCTTTTAGATTGCAAACTTCTTGGAGTAGGGGTGTCTTCTATGCTATGTTTATGTAGTGCCTAGCACAATGGGCCTCCAACCACAGGTGGGACCTTAAGATTCTACCAGAAGACAACAAGAAATAATAAACATAACTGCTATTTTCTATTTTTTTCCCTGATACTGAACATTTTATTTGGAGTTTTCAAAAGACATTAAGAAAAATGAAAACAAGAATTCCATTTTGTGAAAAATGGCACAGTTTTGCACTTTGTTTTCATTCCAATATGGAACAAAAATGAGACTCAAATTGAGTCCCCTACATTCCAAATAATTGCCCTAAATAATGGGATAGAAAGCTATTTTTTTCCAGGTTTTTTTTTTTAAATTAGAAATTTCACTCTGTACCTGAGACACCACCTTGATGAGATTTTCAGCCAAACTTAGTGTGTTTTCATGAACTATTCCAGTTTCAAAAAAATGGCATTTTTCCAAAAGGATACAGTTTCCTAGATTTTTTTTAACCACTCTAGGCACAAGTAACACAAGCCTGGTTGAAGGTCAGAAGAGAGTAAAGAATTTAGGAGTAGAAATCCTGTCAACCTTCAACGTGACTTGTGCAAAAACTCCAACTCTGTCCTGAGTACAAAGCAAAGTTGTTTTCCAAGGTTAGTGATGAAAAGAATGGGCCAAATCCTGAAACATTCTCAGGGGTGAGTTGAATGGAGTTGATGGGCAAGACCATTAAGGCATGAAAGATACCATATGATGAACATGCATCCTCATGGACATTATAAGAATGATGAATTGAGATCTCATCTTCATTGTGGAAAGATGCACAAGGCAGGACAGTGTTGAGTAGCACCTCTTTCCCTTCTTTTATCTTAACTGTATTAACAGATTGTGAGGCCTGCATTACTGCACATCCAAATGTGTGTTCAGCGTGTTTAAATGCCTTATGATCTCTCATGTCTTGACAGATGGACGTCATGACTGGGACAAAAATAAGAAATCAAACCAGTGTGCAGGAGTTTATCTTACTGGGCTTTCCCGGCACTTGGTATTTCCGGATGGCTCTTGCTGTGCTGTTTTCTGTGATGTATGTCCTAACGATCCTAGGGAATATGTCCATCATAGCCCTAGTGAAGACCCACACACAGCTCCACACTCCCATGTACTTCTTCCTCTGCAATCTCTCTTTCCTAGAGATCTGGTTCACCACAGCATGTGTCCCCAAGGCCATTGGCGTCATGCTGTGCACAAGCTAAACCATCTCTTTCACTCTCTGTCTCCTGCAATAGTTTTTTCTCCTCTCCATGGGCTCCACAGAATGTTTCCTCCTGGCCGTCATGGCCTATGACCGCTATCTGGCCATATGCCACCCATTGCGCTACAGCTCCCTCATGAACAGAACTTTCTCTGCTCAACTGGCCCTCGCCTCTTGGCTGTGTGGGTTCCTGGCTATCTCTGTGCTCATGTCTCTAATATCCAGGTTGCCTTTCTGTGGCCCAAATGTCATCAATCATTTTATTTGTGACATAGATTACTGGATAGCCCTTTCCTGTGCTGATATGCGCCTTGTTGAGCTGGCAACATTCATCGACTCATTCGTTGTTGTCATGGTCTCATGTGCAATAACCGTGGTCTCCTACATTTTCATTATCTGCACCATCTTGAGAATCCCTGCAGCCCAAGGCTGGCAAAAGGCCTTTTCCACTTGCTCAGCACATCTCACCATCGTGACTATCTGGTACGGCTCTGCCATTTTTCTTTTTCTCATGCCGTCTGCACAGAACTCACTGGATTTGAACAAAATTGTCAACATCTTTAACACTATTGTAACTCCACTATTAAACCCTTTCATTTACACTCTGAGAAACAAGGAGGTGAAGGAAGCCTTGAGAAAGACAGTCAGTGGAATATTAAGTGGTTTTAGAAAAGTAGAAATTTCATCAAAATGACCAAAACTTTAATTATAATGTCCTGAAGTTAATTGATATAGAAAGCAAAAGGTTTAAGTCATGGATTTTTCAAAGATGGTCAACTCCTTTTCTTTTGCAATTGCAGTCAGATCTGCAGCCTACCCCAAACCCTAATGTGACATTTCCTTAGTGCATGTTGTTGTGTCTTTGTTTTACAGCTTTCCTCATTTACTATAACAACCTTGACAGATGAGCTCCAATGGGTGGAGGAAACTTTTTTGTGCTGAAGATTCCAAGATGTTAGGTTTGAATGTCACTCAACAGGATCTGTATGGATGGATCCATTGTCAATTACATGAGGGCCAAGGGAGGGAGGTTTCCAACTTCCATTGGATGATGTAAGCGTTGCTGCGGCCCTAGGCAGGCTAACATTCATATGTGTGTGTGGTAGGGAGGTGGGGGAGGGAGGGACACTAGAGCAACCCGCCCCAGTAGCATTTAATTTCAGAAAGGGAAACTACACAAAAATGAGGAAGTTAATTAAACAGAAATTAAAAAGCACAATCACAAAAGTGAAAGGCGAACAAGCTCTATGGAGACTTTTCTAAAACACCATAATAGAGGTTCAAAGTAAATGTGTAACCCAAATTTAAAAAAGCATAGTAAGAGGACCACAAAAGTGCAACCGTGGCTAAACAACAAAGAAGTGCCTAGAGGCAAAAAGAAATAGGAAAATAGGAAATTAAATCCTACTGAGGAAAAAAAAAGAGAATCAACTCTGGCAAGTTATTGGTAAAAGTATAATTTGGGGGCCAAAAAAGAATTTGAAGAGCATCTAGATAAAGTCTCAAAGACTGACACCAAATGTTTTTTAAGTGCATCAGACAGAAATCGTGTCAAATAGTCTGTGGGGTCACTGCACAATAGAGATGGTAAAGGAGCATTCAAATAATGTCAGGCCATTGCAGAGAAGCTAAATGAATTTTTTGGATCAATATTCACTGCAGAGGATGTGAGGGAGGTTTCCACAACTGAGCCATTCTTTTTAGGTGATAAATCTGAGCAACTTTCCCTGATTATGGTGTCAATACAGATGTTGGAACACATTGCTAAATTGAGCAGTCATAAGTTTCCAGGATCAGATGGGATTCAACCTCGAGTTCTGAAGGATCCCAAATTGCCTAACTACTAAGTGTGGTATGTAACCTATCATTTAATAAGGTTCGTACCATATAACTGGAACATAGCTAATGTAACAACAATTTTTAAGGATCCAGAGATAATTCTGGGAATGACAGGGTGGTAAGCCTAATTTCAGTACCAGGGAATTTAGTTGAAACTGTAGTAAAGAATAGAATTATCAGACAGGTGGATGAACAGGATTTTTTTAGGAAGAGCCAACACAGCTCATGCCTCACCAATCTATTAGACCTGCTTGAGGGTGTTAATGAACATGTGGATAAGGGTGATCTAGTGGAAACAGTATACTTGGACTTTCAGAAAGCTTTTGAAAACGTCCTTCACAAAATCTGTTAAGCAAACTAAATGGTCATGGAATAAGAGGGAAGGTTCTCTTACGGATCAGTAACTGGTTAAAAGACAGGAAACGAAGAGTAGGAATAAATGGCCATTTTTCAGAATGGAGAGATGTTAATAGCAGGGTCACCCATGGATCTATATTGGGACATGTGCCATTCAACGTATTCATAAATAAACTGGAAAATGGCATAGAAACTGATGTAGAAAAATTTGCAGATGATACAAAGTTTCTCAAGATAGTTAAGTCCAAAGCTGACTGCAAAGAGTTACAAAGGAATCTTGCAAAACTGGGGGACTGGGCAACAAAATGGCAGATGAAATTCAATGTTGAAAAATGCAAAATAATGCACATTGGAAAACATAATCCCAACTATACATACAAACTGGTTAGATCTAAATTAGCTGATTCCACTCAAGAAAGAGATCTTGGAATGATTGTGGATAGTTCTCTGAAAATATCCACTCAATGTGCAGAGACTGTCAAAAAAGAATGTTAAGAATCATTAGGAAAGGGATAGATAATAAGACAGAAAATGTCATAATACCAGTATCTGAATCCGTGGTGCAGCGACACATTGAATACTGTATGCAGTTTCAATTGCTTCATCTCAAAAAAGATATATTACAATTGGAAATGGTACAGAAAAAGGCAACAATCATTATTAAGGCTATGGAACAGCTTCTGTATGAGAAAAGGTTTAAAAGACTGGAACTTTTCAACTTGGAAGAAAAAAACTAAAGGGAGTGCCCATTGATTGATTTCAACGATGGGTTACTGGTCTATAAAATCTTGACCGGTGTGAAGAAAGTGAATAAGAAAATGTTATGTACTCCTGCACATAACACAAGAACTAGGGATTACTCAATGAAATTAATAAGCAGCAGGTTTAAAACAAACAAAAGGAAGTACTTCTTCACACAATCTACAGTCAATCTGTGGTACTCCTTGCCAGGGGATGTTGTAAAATCCAAAAATATAACTGGGTTAAAAAAAATAGATAAGTTCACAGAGGATAGGTCCATCAGTACCTGTTAGCCAGGATGAGCTGGGATGCAACAAAATGTTCTGATTGTCCCTGTCCCTGTCTGTCAGAATAATAGAACATCAGGGTTGGAAGGGACCTCAGGAGGCCATCCAGTCCAACCCCCTGTTTAAAGCAGAACCACTCACCAATTACTTTTTTGACTCAGATCTGTAAATGTCCCCCTTGAGGATTGAGCTTACAGCTGGGGGTTTAGCAGGCCAATGTTCAAACCACTGAGCTATCCCTTCCTCCCTCCCTGGAGAAACTGGGAGTGAATGACAGAGGATGGATCACTCAATTGCCTGTTCTGTACATTCCCACTAAAGCACCTGGCATCAGCCTCTGTCAGAAGATAGGATACTGGACTAGATGGGTCATTGGTCTGACCCAGTATGGCCGTTCTAATGTTTTTGTGTTCTTAAGCAGAGTAGACCTTGTCGCAATATCTGTCAACCAAATAAACACATTCCTGACCAAAGAACTCTCTGTTACAGCTATCCCCCTATTCCATTTTGTTTCTTACAGCTGTCCCCATGCTCCATTTTGTTTTTGTTCTCCTCCTGTGGCTGCCCCTCCCTGGCTGTTAAGTTGTTTACCAGGGTCACTGCCGTTCTCAAAGGGAGGGCCCCTTAAGTTGTTTACCAAGAGCCATTGCCCTTCTCAAAGGGATGGCCACTTGTGCTGCTTGCTAAGTGGGACCACTGCCCTGTTCAAAGGGTTAGTCCTGTTATCACCTTGTTAAACCTGGGCTTGGTGTAGGGTAGGCAATGTCCAGAGCTGCAAGACCTAATGTGTTTTTATGATCCTGGGCATGAGTCATAGGTCTCATGTGCTTTTGAGTCCTGAGGTGTGAACTCACACCTATTGCACAGGACTCTGCCCAGGCACGTCTCTGTGCTCACCTGCAGTTTTTCCCTGTGCCTCCTCCCCTGTAACAGAGGGAGCCTATCAGGATTACTGGCTGGAAACTGCCTGAGTTTGCCTTTAAAAACAGACATTTTTGAAACAAACATCAGAAAGGTTCCTGCATTTCTGCCTGGTCTGATCAGCCAGGGGTTCTGGGGGGTCCTTTTTCCGCTCTCGTTTTATTTTTTGAGCGTACCCCCATTTTTTGAACCACCCCCCCACGAAAAACGAATTGCTGCCTGAGAGATCTCCTGATTATCAAGCCTGTACCTAGCCCTCCTTGCTTCTTCTGATCTTCTTGCTGCTTTAGCCTTTGCTGCTACCTTGGGGGCTGGTAAGAATCCCTCTGTGAAACTTTCTATGCTTTTATTTTATTATTTTAGCTGCTGGCTCTGTCTCCCCAGCACACAGACTCAAGCTAAACCTCGGTCTGTGTCTTAAAACCTCTCTTAAACTCCACGGCGCTTTGCTGCTAAAAATAAGTTTGTGCCGCTGCTAAGCTCTGTTCCTGTGGGCTTTGCCTCGGGGCTCACTGCTTTCAGCCGTATCCCCTGCTGCAGCCACTATCCTTTTGCTTCCTTGGGGGCTGCCTTGGGAGCTGTATCCTGGGCATATACCATCCTGCCCTCTGGGACTTCCCCATAGCATAAGGTGCACCATAGGTTTTGTTTTTTAGTTTAATAAGTCATAGTTTGCTAAGATTATAGAGCTTGTAAGTTGCACCTGCCTTGCTATAGTTTGCTGTTTTGTTGCTCCCTATAGTTGCTTGTTATAGTTTTGCTTAGAATTGTGATATTTGTTGTTTTGCCTAGTCGTTGGTTAAGATAGATTTAAAAAGCCATTGTCTGGTTGTATTCTGTACCTGTTTTGTTACTTTGTATAAGCTGCTTGTCATTTTATATAAGTTTGATTAAGTTAGAGGATAGATAAGGTTTTTGTGGTTTGGATTCGACTTCCCGCTGTCCCGATCTCTCCCTGAACTTTCCCGTGTCTGTTTTTCCCCCGTTCCAATCTCCCCCTCTGTATACTTCTCTGCATCTCCCTGTTATAACCCTTTGCTGCGTTTTCCCCCGTATCTGCATTCTCCCCGAACTTCCCAACACTTTGCTGCTTCCCCCCCCGTGTCTGCATCACCCTCCAAACTTCCCAAACCCCTTGCTGCTTCTCCCCCTGTGTAACTTCCTAAACCCTTTGCCGCTTCTTTCCTTTGTTTTTGGTGTCCGCTTGTTGCTTAAACCTCCCTCTAGCCCTTCTTTACACTTCTCCGCTGCCCTTCCCCTACCGAAGATCACCATCACATGTCTCTGTTTGTCCTTAACCCGCAGGGCTTCAGAGTCTCTCGCTGCTTGCAGCTGCACTCTCCTCTCATCAGTTGCCACTAATCATTCACTCCCCTCCCCCCTACTGTTCCTTGACCCAGCCTTTAGGTACACTCTTGCAGATTATCTGCTATCACAGCCTCACAAATTAAGTCATTAATTTTCTTTTATACTGTTACATTGCATAGTTTCACTTATCACCCATATTGTATCATTGCACTGTGATTCACATTTTACTTGTGGTTATAACACCCCATTGGTTGCCTCCACTTTTCTGATATACTTTGTATTTGCATTGATACCATTGTGTTACGTTGTGTATAAGGCTACTAACCACTTAATACATTCTATCGAAGATTGTTGACCATTTTATATAGAAGCTACCATTTTATTTTGCTTTTCTTTTTGGTACGTTTTGCATTCCATGCTGTATCTAGTGTTGTTCCTATATACAGTTGAGTTGCTTATTGACTCTACTGTATTCCATTGTGCTGAACCCCACTTACTGTACCCCACTGTTAGAACTCCCTGCACTGTTCAATAAGAAGACCCCCCATCGTTGTCTATTGTAAACACCCTATACACCCCATCCCAATGTATTTCATTGTTAAATTCCCACCACTTCCTTTTTCCTTTAATAAAAAAATTAATTGGCACCCCACCTGTGTGGTAATTGCTCCCCAAGATCCCATATACCTGCAGACAGGGACAAGAACATGTTGCAGGAACACACAGAACTCTTAAGTAACTACATAAATACATTGCTAACAAGGTGGTAGAGGAACACACAGACCCCTTGTAAAAAGAAGAATAGGATGACAAGGTAATAGATGAGAATATTTTGTTAAAACTGCCAGGTACAAGGCTGGTAACAACCTACTGTAATACGTAACTTGGTTGTGTTAATGTATGAAAGGAAGCGTGTAAGGAGGGATAATAGAATTTGCCCAGGCGACAACATTATGTTGACTGGGTGAATATCTTGTCACAGGGAAAAATGTGTTAGTAAAACTGTAGCTTAGTGTGTGGTATCATTTGTTGTTGACAATAAATCTAGCTGAGCCTTAGCCACCAAACTGAGTGTTGGTCTTTTTTTTAATCATTAACATCAAGGTCTGCAGAGTCAAAAAGCTGCAAGCTACACTGGTGCAGCCAACACCAGAGCACCTGGCACAGCACAGGAGAAAAGCAAATACATACAACAGCATTCACAACAGATGTCAGATCAAGTTTCATGGTGGCATTTTCAAAGGAGCCCGTGGGAATTAATTGCCAATACTTAGTAACACAGCACTGCCCCCATATTCTTCATGAGGGGTCCCCCAACATGCTCCAGGCCAAGATCCATGAGAACATCAACTAGTTTCTGTACTCAGACCTCTTCAACCAGTTCATATGTCTTTTAGATGCCCTTTCTGGTCACTTATGCAACCACAGGACATGATGACAGAATCTGCTTGGTGTAATGAGTGGTCAGTGAAGACAGTCATTAATCACTCTCTAGTCACTGACCCCAACAATCTGCTCTTTGGGTTTTGACCAGTCAAGGCACACGTGGTCTTCCCTGAACTGGTTTTGAATATCACAGGGCAATTGTGTGGCCAAGCTCTTCAAATGGACTTTCTGTAATGACCTGCACTGTAGAGGCAGTCACTTTCAGACTATGTTTCATATCCTTGACGAGTGTCCATTGACTGATTTCAATGGTGGGTTACTGGCTCACCTGGCTGGGCACACTGGGCATACTCTGATTATGAGAAGTTCTGAATTTTAGAAAATTGATATGTGTAAACTCAAAATCTTGCCTCTCCCACCAGCAAAAATTGGTCCAACAAAAGATTTTACCTCAGTAACCTTGTCTCTCTATTATCCTGGGACTGAAACAGCTACAACAGCACTGCATTCATAAAAGTTTAAGCTTTCAATAGCTTACTATTAAACTATTAAGATTACTAGCTTACTATGGTCCTGCTGGGATTGGTTGTTTACACTGTGCTTTTTAACATTTTTATAAACAATTTAGATTAAAGCATAAAATAATCACACAGTTGCAGATGATGCAAAAATTGGGGAAATGGTAAATAATGCAGAGGCAAGGTTCCTGATATAGAGAAATATGGATTGTGTGGTAAACTGGATGTAAGCAAATAATGATATGTGTTTTAATGTGGTTAAATTTAAATGTATACCTACCGGAACAAAGAAAACAGGCCATACTTACAGGATAGGATCCAGTGAGATGCTGTGGTGTAAAGGTCTAACAATGCTTGGATGCATAACCAGAGGAATCTCAAGAAGGAGTAGAGAGATTATTTTTTCTCTGTATTTGGCATGGGTGCAACCACTGCCGGGATACTGTGTCCAGTTCTGGTGTTTGCAACTCTAGAAGGATGCTGATAAACTGGAAATGGTTCTGAGAAGAGCCACAAGAAAAATTAAAAGATTAGAAAACCTGCCTTATTGTGATAGATTCAAAGAGCTCACTCTAGTTACTTTAGCAAAGAGAAGGTTAAGGGTTGACTTGATCAAACTCTTTAAGTTCCCAGATGGGGTACAAATATTTATAATGGACTCTTCAATTTGACAGAGATAGTTCTAACATGATCCAATGGCTGGAGGTTGAAGCTTAGACAAATTCAGGCTGGACATAAGGTATTAATTTTTGCAATGAGTTCAATTAATTATTGAAAGAATTCACTAAGGGCGTCAGTTTTCCATCAATCTTTTTTAAAAAGAAGATTGGATTATTTTTGAATAAAAGATCTGCTAAAGGAATTATTTTGGGAACATTGTATGGTCCATGTTATGCAGGAGATCAAACTAGATGATCAGAATGGCCCCTTCTGGCTTTGAACTCTAGGGATTTATGAAGTGGTGCTTTTCCCTGTTTCAGGAGTGCTCTGTAGCTGTATATCTGTAAATGGTGACTATCAGGTGAAATCAGGTGCTAGTGGATTGCATTCAAGTATATCCAGCAGAAATCCTTGCTCCATACTCATAGTTGTGGGGTTTTTGAGAATGTTTTGTGCCGAGCAAGTGGGACGAACCAAATTATGGCATTTCTCGTTATTTCACAGATGGGGAAAATGAGGCTGAAGGAGGCCTCAGATTAGACACTGATGTTCACAAACTGTTGGAAGTATTTGGAAAAGTGTGCCTGTTTCCTAGCTGTTAGCACTTGTGTTTTAATCAGGAGATGTGCTGGACGTAGCAGAATGTGTTTTACCTTCTAGGGAATTCTGTGAAATTCTGTTCTGATCAGACATCCCCAGGGTGATGGGTAGGTGAGGGAGGAGTACAAAACATTCCCTCTCGTGCAGCCAATTTGAGCTGCAGTTCATTAATATGATAGATAGGGCTAAAAGCAGGTAAGTGGTGATGGAAAGAGATTCTAACCGATGCAGATGTCTAGACTTTACTAGAGTCTTTTGGTTTTGGAGTGTCAGGTTCCCCATTTATAATAACAATAGCTCACACTTTCCCAACAGTGTAAGAAGTGGAAGTGATTTAGACTCATCACACACAATTTAAGCCCCCTGGACATTGCTACAGGGCATAAGCATTTGTGGGTGAATGCTTCATGGAAATGAGCATCAGGTGAAAAATCTTCCTATAATGGATATATATCTATTGTTGGAAAAGCAAGATATACCCCCATACAATGAACCATTTTTCAGGATCCACGACTGTTGTGTGTCCTCTTGAGAGAAAAAGATTGGGAACAAAGGGAATTTTTATTGATAAGCTCCGTCAACAGAGCTGGTAAGTTAGACCTGCTAGATAGATACAGCTGGAATTGTAATTAAAAGTAACTGTATTGTGAAATAACTTTGCCTTTCTTGGTAATGTAAGCTAGCTGGAAATTCTCCAGCCATTCCAAAAATTTTCCACATTGAGGAGTCAGCTGATCCGTACTGGCAGAATGGGTACAGCTTACCCCTCTTGTTTAATATACTATAAAGTCTAGGAAGAACAAAAGGAAATAGTGTTCATTGTACTCTGAATAATCAATAGAGCCAACTGATATTTTTCATCAAATATGTGGCTAAAAATAAAAATATTTTAGTTTTCATTGCAATTTTTCATGTACATTTTGGGGGTTTTCATAAAAAAAACATTTTTGTTAAACTAAAAACATTCATTTTTAAATCAAAACATTTCTATGACAGGGTTGTTGGCCTACCGGATGGAGGGAAGCAGCATATGTCATATATCTCCATGTACGTAAGGCTTTGACATGGCTCCTCATGATGTTCTCATAGGCAAATTAGAGAAATGTGGTCTAGATTAAATTACTATTAGGTGAGTGGCCAACTGGTTGAAAGACTGTAATGAAATAGTTGTTATGAATCCCTCTCTGTCAAACAGGGAGGATGTATCTAGTGGGGCTCTGCAAGGGTCAGTCTTGGGTCCAGTAGTATTCAGTGTTTTTACTAATGACTTGGACAATGGAGTGGAGAGTATTCCTGTAAAATTTGCAGATGACCCTAAGCTGGGCGAGGTTGCAAGCAATTTGTAGGGCAGGATTAAAATTCAAAATGACTGTGTCAAATTAGAGAATTGGTCCAGACTTAGCAGGATGAAATTCAAGAAAGGCAAGTGCAAATTACTTTGCTTAGGAAGGAAAAATTGAATGCATACCTACAAAATTTGAGTTAAGTGGCTAGGTGGTAGCATGGCTGAAAAAGATCTGGGGGTTATAGTGGATCACAAATATAATATGAGTCAACAATGTGATATAGTGGCAGAAAAGGCTAATGTCATTCTGGGGTATATAAACAGGAGTGTGGTATTCAAGACATAGCAGCAGAGGAGTAGCCGTGTGAGTCTGGATCTGTAAAAGCAGCAAAAAGTCCTGTGACATGCGTCCGTCGAAGTGGGTACTCAACCACAAAAGCTCATGCTCCAAAACGTTCGTTAGTCTATAAGGTGCCACAGGACTCTTTGCTGCTTTTACAGATCCAGAGTCACATGGCTCCCTCTCTGATTATAATGTATAGCCGCTCCTTCCCCACTTCCACTCTCTGCTGTATCCTAGTCATGTTTTATTACAGTATAGTAACACCATTTGCATCCCTTAGCCTTTGCTTCTGTGTAATCTCTGCAAAAAGCAGAGATCCCCTGATTTTTCATGGTCTCCCATTCTTTACTGCTTAAGACATAGCTGGTCATTGTCTCACTCTACTTGAGGCCTTAGCTGGAGTACTGTGTCTAGCTCTGGGTGGCACACATTAAGAAAGATGTGGACAAATAGGAGACAGTCCAGAGGAGAGCAACACAAATGATAAAAGATTTAGAAAACTTGACCAATGAAGAAAGGTTAAAAAACAACAACTGGGCATGTTTAAGTTTGAGAAAAGAAGAATGAAGGGGAACGTCCTAAGAATCTTCAAAGGGGATAAGAACTGCTATTAGTCCTGAACGGTTTGGGACTATTTAGAAAAACTGGACGAGCACAAGTCCATGGGGCCTGATATGCTGCATCCGAGGGTGCTAAAGGAGTTGGCGGATGTGACTGCAGAGCCATTGGCCTTTATCTTTGAAAACTCATGGCTATTGGGGGAGACCTCAGATGACTGGAAAAAGGCTAATGTAGTGCCCATCTTTAAAAAAGGGAAGAAAGAGGATCCGGGGAACTACAGGTCAGCCTCACCTCAGTCCCTAGAAAAATCATGGAGCAGGTCCTCAAGGAATCAATTCTGAAGCACTTAGAGGACAGGAAAGTTATCAGGAACAGTCAGCATGGATTCACCAAGGGCAAGTCATGCCTGACTAACCTAATTGCCTTCTATGAGGAGATAACTGAGTCTGTGGATGAGGGGAAAGAAGTGGATGTGTTATTCCTTAACTTTAGCAAAGCTTTTCATATGGTCTCCCACAGTATTCTTGCCAGCAAGTTAAAGTATGGGCTGGATGATTAGACTATAAGGTGGATAGAAAGCTGGCTAGATCATCGGGCTCAACGGGTAGTGATCAACGGCTCCAAGTCTAGTTGGCAGCCGGGATCAAGTGGAATGCCCCAAGGGTCAGTCCTGGGGCTGGTTTGTTCCAATAACTTCATTAATGACCTGGAAGATGGCATGGACTGCACTCTCAGCATGTTTGCAGATGACACTAAACTTGGAGGAGTTGTAGATATGCTGGAGGGTAGGGATAGGATACAAAGAGAAGCAGACAAATTAGAGGACTGGGCCAAAAGAAACCTGATGAGGTTCAACAAGGACAAGTGCACTTAGGATGGAAGAATCCCATTCACGGCTACAGACTAGGGACAGAATGGCTAGGAAGTAGTTCTGCAGAGAAGGACCTAGGGATTCCAGTGGACGAGAAGCTGGATATGAGTCAACAGTGTGCCCTTATTGCCAAGAAGACTACTGGCGTTTTGGGCTGTATAAGTAGGGGCATTGCCAGCAGATCGAGGGATGTGATCATTCCCCTCTATTCGACATTGGTGAGGCCTCATCTGGAGTACTGTGTCCAGTTTTGGGCCCCACACTACAAGAAGGATGTGGAAAAATTGGAAAGAGTCCCAAGGAGGGCAACCAAAATGATTAGGGGGCTGGAGCACATGACTTATGAGAAGAGGCTGAGGGAACTGCGATTGTTGAGTCTGCAGAAGAGAAGAATGAGGTGGGATTTGATAGCTGCTTTCGATTACCTGAAGCAGGGTTCCAAAGAGGATGGATCTAGAGTGTTCTCAGTGGTACCTGATGACAGAACAAGGAGTAATGGTCTCAAGTTGCAGTGGGGGAATTTTAGATTGGATATTAGGAAAAACTTTTTCACTCAGACAGTGGTGAAGCATTGGAATGGGTTACCTAGGGAGGTGGTGGAATCTCCTTCCTTAGAGGATTTTAAGGTCAAGCTTGACAAAGCCCTGGCTGGGATGATTTGGCTGGGAAATGGTCCTGCGTTGAGCAGGGGGTTGGACTAGATGACCTCCTGAGGTCCCTTCCAATCTTGATATTTTATGATTCTATGATTCTATAAAGAAGATGGTGATCAGTTTTCTGCATGTCCACTGAAAGTGCTAACAAGGAAGATTTAGTTTAGGTATTAGGAAAAACTTTCTAACTCTAAGGAGAGTTTAACTCTGGAATAGGCTTCCAAGGGCAATTATGGAATCCTCTTCATTCGAGGTTTTTAAAAACATATTGGACAAATAACTGTCAGGGCTGGTTTGCTTCTCCATCCAACAGTGCAGGGGGCTGTACCAGCTCAACTTTGTGAGGTCCCCTCGCACCCTACATTTCTATGATTCAGTTACCAGAAATGAAACTTTTCAGTTTATAAAAAAAACCAAAATTGCTTCATGGAAAACCTTTTTTTGCTGAAGTCTCCATGTCATCAAAAAGACAAATTTCTATTTAAAAATATTGAAATGGATATGGAAATGTTTGAAGGATCACTAATTAATTAACCTTTGGAAATTTACTGGGTCAACAATTTAGCTGTGGCAAATAGAGAAGAATATGTATCTTGTTAGTTGGCTTCTGTGCATGTGTTCTTTCAGGGTGCTGTTCCAGCTCTGAGCAGAGAACTGGTTTAGCAGACCTCGAAAATACTACCCAATGTGGTTAAGACTGAAAGTGGGATCATAAAATTCAACCAGAAGACACATAATCAATAATAAACAAAATTGCTGTTTCTAATGTTGTTCCTTATTGCTGAGAATTTGGGGTGAAGGTCTCAGAAAGGACTAAGCAGAGCTGGCCACAAAACAAGAATCCCTCTTGTGAAAAATGTCAGTTTCACATTTCATTTTCATTGCAATATATAACAAAAATGACAATCAAACTTGGTCCCCTACTCTGTCAGTGGCGGACCAGATGCTATCTTTTGCCGAGGCCCCTAGGCCTCACTAACCACTGACAAATGCACAGCTGGAAACCAGTCTGCTCACCTGGGTGTTAACATTGTTCAAATAGATGTTAAGTTTATACAAATGTATTTAGTGTTTGGATTTTATGAAATGCTGATGAGTAGCTGCATGCTTCAATCTCACCTATAATATCTGAATCCCATCTTATAAGGATTTAAGCCTTTGCTTTGGAACTATGAAACTGTTTGCAATTAATCTGTAAACCCCACAGTCAGGAGAGGAGAATTACGAAGTGTGAACTACAAGTTTATTACAAGAGGTGTCATTTCCTGCCCAACAAAAGAAGGCCTAGAGACACCAAATGAACCATTGTGTAACATCAGTGGGGAAAAGACTTTGTTGATTGCTGTGTCCACAACTGTGAAGAGGGGACGTGCACAAAGCCTCATTCCCTCACAGTTTGAACTTTGGAGTAAGGGAATAAAAATCCCTGACCAGAAGGGACTGGATCATTATGTTGCATGGCATTTGGAGAGGACGATATTTCTAAACATAAGCAAGGGATCCCAAAGCTGCTTACCTTGGGTTGGCCCTGAAGCAGTGGTTCTCAAAGCTGATCCACTGCTTGTTAAGGAAAAGCCTTTGGCAGGCCGGGCCAGTTTGTTTACCTTCCGTGTCCGCAGGTTCGGCTGATTCCGGCTCCCACTGACCGTGGTTCGCCGCTTCAGGCCAACGGGGGGCTGCAGAAAGCAGTGCGGGCCGAGGCCTGTGCTGGCCATCCTTTCTGCCACCCCCATTGGCCTGGAGCAGCGAACCATGGCCAGTGGGAGCTGTGATCTGCCGAACCTGCAGACGCAGCAGGTAAACAAACAGCTTGACCCGCCAGGGGCTTTCCCTGAACAAACAGTAGACTGGCTTTGAAAACCACTGCCCTAAAGGACGTAGAAAGCTGACATATTACAGCAGCTTCTATCTCCTTTTGAAACCTAAGACTGTAACTCATTCGGAGTGTATGTTTATCTGCCTTAAGCTTTTAAATAATTCTCTTATTTCTTTTTCCTAGTTAATATATATATAGTTAATTTATTATAGGATTGGCTACAAGTGTTGTCTTTGGTGTGAGATCTAAGGTACAATTGACCTTCTGTAAGTGACTGATCCTTTGGGACTGGGAGTTAGCTGAATATTATTGTGATTTTTGGTGTAAGGCAAGCTGACTTGGGTGGCAAGTAAGACTGGAGTGTGCAAGGGGACTGTCTGTGACTCCATGGTAAGGCTGTAATAGTGCTTGAGGCACTCATGCTTGATAATTAGTTGGAGAGATCTAAGTATAGAACACACAACCAATTGGGGGGTTTGTGTCCTTGTTGGTCACAGCCTGCCCTGAGATTGGCCCTCATGTTAGTGAGCCAATCCAGACAATATAACATCTATATCTCAAACAAGTGCCCTAACCACTAGGCTAGAGAGATCATTTCTTTTTCAGGTTTTCATTTTGATCAGAAATTCCATGCTGGAACTGAAAAACCATCCTGATGAAATTTTCAGCTAAACCCAATATGTTTCCTTGATATGCTTGCCAGAGAAGATTGTGAAGACCAACGCTATAACAGGGTTAAAAAAAGAAATAGATAAATTCATGGAAGATAGGTCCATCAATGACTATTAGCCAACACGGGCAGGGATGGTGTCCCTAGCTTCTGGTTACGAGAGGCTGGGAGTGTGCGGCAGAGGATGGATCACTTGGTGATTGCCTATTCTGTTCATCCCTTCTGGGGCACATAGCATTGGCCACTGTCGGAAGACAGGATACTGGGCTACAGATTGGAATTTTTCAATGAGAAACAGTTTTGTAAAAAAAAAATAATTGACAAGCTCTAGGCCTAAGTGATGTAAGACCCACTGAAAGTCAGAAGAGTGTACTTGACTTAGGAGTAGAAATTCTAGAACTGTCAATGGGATTTGTAAAAAAAAAATGCCTACTATGTCCTGAGCAGAGAACAGAATTATTGTCAAGGTGAGGCATGAAGAGAATGGGCCAAATCCTGATGCTTTCTCAGGGGTGAGTGGAGAAGCATGATTGGGCTAAATCATCAAGACAGAAAAGATATCATATTGTCAGCCACCCACTGCATCCTTGTGGTCCTTAGAGGATTGCTGAGTGGAGCTCTCATCTCTATTGTGGAGGTGGAATGTTCCACAAGGAAGAACGATGTTCAGTAGCATCCATTTTCCCTTATCTTCTATTAGTTTTAGTCCCAGATTTCTGAGTCTTCTCTTTAGCACATCCAAATATGTATTCAAAATATTTAAATGTCTTATGATCTCTCATGTCTTTACAGATGGACGTCATGGCTGGGACAGACATAAGAAACCAAACCAGAGTGAAGGAGTTCATCCTCCTGGGCTTTCCTGGCACTTGGTATTTTCAGATGTTCCTTATTGTGGTGTTTTCAGTTATGTACTTCCTAACCATCATAGGTAATATGTCCATCATAGCCCTAGTGAGGACCCACTCACGCCTGCACACTCCCATGTATTTCTTCCTCTGCAATCTCTCCTTCCTGGAGATCTGGTACACCACAGCATGTGTCCCCAAGGCCATTGGCATCATGCTGGGCACAAGCCAAACCATTTCATTCATTGTTTGCCTCCTGCAATTGTTTTTTCTCCTCTCCATGGGCTCCACTGAATGTTTCCTCCTGGCCACCATGGCCTATGACCGCTATCTGGCCATATGCCACCCATTGCGCTACAACTCCCTCATGAACAGAACTTTCTGTGTTCATCTGGCCCTCCTCTCTTGGCTGTGTGGGTTCCTGGCTATCTCTGTGCTGGTAACTCTAATATCCAGATTGTCCTTCTGCAGCTCTAAAGTCATCAATCATTTCCTCTGTGACATCGATGCCTTGATAGCACTATCGTGCACAGACACACGCTTTGTTGAGCTTGCAACGTTCATTGTCTCAATCATTGTTGTTGTGATCTCATGCGTGGTAACCCTGGTCTCCTACATTCACATCATCTCCACCATCTTGAGAATCCCATCATCTCAAAGCCGGCAAAAGGCCTTTTCCACTTGCTCTGCCCACCTCACCATTGTGACTATTTGGTACAGCTCCACCATTTTTCTGTATGTCAAGCCTCCTGCACAGAACTCATTGGATTTGAACAAAACAATCAACATCTTTAACACTGTTGTAACCCCGCTATTAAACCCTTTCATTTACACTCTAAGAAACAAAGAGGTGAAGGAAGCAATGGGACAGACATTAAGAAGGATGCTAAGTGGTTTTGAAAAACCATGGATTTAGTAGAATTGTAATCCAAAGGACCAAAAATTTAAATGAAATGTCTGATGGTCATTGATATAATTGAATATGAGGCAAAAGGATTAAGTTATAGATTTTCAAAGGACAGTCTACTCCTTTTCATTTTCAATTGAAGGTGGACACCTGCATCATATCTCAAACCCAAATGTAACATTTCCTTATACTGTACGTCACTGTGGCTTTGTTTTACAGCTTTCCTGAATTACTATAACACTGGCTATTCACTCACAGATGAGCTCAAGTGGGAGGAAGCAATTTGTTTTATGCTGAAGATTCCAAGATGCTAGGTTTCAGTGTCACTTAGCAGGATCTCTGTGTATGCTCCAATTGTTAATTAAATTATGCCCAAAAGAATTATGGTCCAACCCTCATTGGTTGTTACAGCTAGATCAAACTGCCATCTTCAAAGCAGCCCATGTGAATTAATAGCCCAGAACTTACTGAATTTAAATAGAAGTTAGGTTTCTAACTTTCTTAGCTGCTTTAAATTCCATCTTTCACACTCGAGCTCCCCTTCTTATGTTTACCATATAAGCCTTGTTTTCCAGTAGTGAGAACTTAAGTGATGTCATGGAACTTCAAGGAAGAAGGCCATACCAGTTAAAAACTGACCTGGTTTACAGGGCAAGTGAAGGGAGCTATAAAAAGTAAAAAGTAAAAATAATATATAACAAACAAAAGAAAGGAGAAGTTGATAGCAATGGGTATAAATCAGAAGTAAGGAATTGTATAAAATTAATATGGGAAGATAAGGGACACAATGAGAAATCTTTGGGTATTCGAGTTTAAGACAATATTGGTTTATTTATTTGTTGGTTTGTTGGTTTGTTTGTTTGTTTGTTGTTTGTTTGTTATAAGGAACAAAAAGATATTGTCTCTTTCTATCTAGAAAAGCTATAATTATAATAAATAATGCAGAAAGTGCAAAAGTGTTCAATAAATATTTCTATTCTTTGTTTGGGGAAAACATATTATACAGTCTTTTCATATGGCCGTGAAAAAACTCTTTCTCTTCCACTGGTATTTCAGGAGGATGTTAAACAGAAGCTACTAAAGTTAGACATTTTAATCAGCAGGTCCTGATAACTTGCATCCAGGAGTTATAAAAGAGCTGGCTGAGGTACTCCTAGGACTCTTAATATTTATTTTCAGTAAGTCTCAGAGCAGTGGGTGAGTGCTAGAAGATTAGAATAAAGCTAAAGTTGTGCCAAATTTTAAATGGGTAAACAGGATGTCCCGGGTAATTATAGGCCATTCAACATGACCAGTCTCAGGCAAGATAATGAAGTGGTTGAAGTGAAACTCAATTAATAAAGACTTAAAGGAGGGTAATGTAATCAAATGCTAATTTACATGGTTTTCTGACAAATAGATACAGTCAAGCTACCCTTGATCTTTTCTGTGTGTATAAAGTGTTTGGTTAATAAAAGTAATATTGTTAATGTAATATAATTAGACTTTTCTAAAGAGTTTGACTTGGTACAGTTGATTAAAAAACTAGCATAATATAAAATTAACCTGACACAGAAATGGATTGAAAATTGTCTGATAGGTAGGGTATCAAAATGAACCTATAAATGGGGAATTGTCATCTAATAGCTGTGTTTCTCGTGGGGTCCCCAGAACATCACTTCTTAGCCCTAGATTATTTAAAATTTTTATCAATGGCCTAGAAGAAAACATAAAATCATCACAGATAAAGTTTCTAGATGTCAGAAAAGTTGGGGGGAGGGGTAAAAGAAAAGAAGAATTGCCGAGAAAGTCTTTGACGGTCTGGAGTGGGAGTATCTCGGACATATTTTGGTAAACTCTGGTTTTGGTAATCAGTTTTCTAAGGGCATATTAGTCCTGTAAATTCAACCTGGAACATTCCCCACCCTTCAGTTGGTTATATGTACAAGACCAGATTGCCTCTTACCTCTATATTGTTTGCATTGGCAACAGTGCCATTTGCAATAGATGTGAGAAATAGCCCCTTGGTAACAGATATCAAAGCATCTTCTGGTATAGAAAACAAAATAGCTCTGTGTGCTGCCGATGTCTTACATTTGCAGGATGATCCAGAAGCCTTGTTAAAGATGACTTTGGAAATTGGTCAGAGATCAGGCCAAATAAACTCTGAGAAATCTGAAAATTTAGGAATGAATATTCCTGAAAGGGTGAAAGCCAACTATTGTCAGCTACATACATTTAAATGGCTAAAGGTGTCCTTAAAGAATTTAGGAATAAATAATTGAGAAAAAACATAAAAATCCATTTAAGGCAAATTACCCTCCACTATGGAATAAAATAATAAAAGATTTGGAGGAATTGAAAAAATATGTTTTTTTTTTTTGGCTAGGTAGGGTAGCTTCAGTAATGAAGAATGTCCCCCCCCCCGCATAAGTTATTATTTTTGTTTCGGTACATTCCTGTAGGTATGCCTGAAATGAGATTAAAAAGATGGCAGGGTGCGCTATTAAAATTCATATGGAAACATAAAAGACAAAGGGGGAGTTCTAAAGTTTTGCATAAACCTACAAAGAGGGGTGGATTACCTTTCCTAATCTGGTTTATTATTATTATGCATCGTAATTAAAAGACGTGATCATCTGGTCTAACAATCCAAATACAGGGTTAAAATCAAACAAGGTGGGTGCAGAAATATAGCTATTTATAGTAATTGTTGGGTTAAAAAGAAATTTAGGTCATCAAAAATTTTTAAAAAGTACCCATTCATCTAGACTACGTTAGCAGCTTTGGAGAAATTCCAACTTTGTTTTAAATTTCTGTTGCTGATGCTGAAACCCTCCCTTAATGGCTTTCATTAATAATCAGGAATTTATCCCTAGAATATATCAAAGTGAGCATTCATAGAATCAAAGAACTAGAGGTTATCTAATCCAGTCATTTTGTGTAAAAGTTGAGATTACTCAATTTGGACAGATGTTCCTGAATCCTGATTTGAATTCAAACCAAAAGTTATGTAAAAATGTAAATAACATAATGATCCTGTATTTTTAGTATTTACAAGTCAAACATTTTACTGTGTAATTCGTGTCTCCTTAGACTTTTAACCACATTTGAGAAGCTGAATCATGAGCAAGCTGGAACAAAATGTTTAATTTGTAAGATATATGCAATTTTGTTTGAAAAGGGTGTTAATAAGAAAACAACCCAGATAAAATGATGGGAGAGGGATTTGGACCTGGACTGAGTGGATATTGACCTGGATGAGTGAGTCTGTACATAGGAAAGAAGATATACATCTTCAATTTGTGTAGCTCATAAAGAAAATGCTTATGAATTAATGTGCGGATGGCATTTGACTCCAGTCATCATCCACCACACTTTTGCTACTAGGAAGGCACATTGTTGGACAGGTTGCAGGGAAAGGGGAACGTACTTGCACATGTTGTGATTATGTATAGGAATTAACCAATTTTGGGAGGAAGTAATTAAAGAGATCCCTTTTCCCAGAGATTCCCTAGACTTCTTACTTAATGCTCCAGTAAAGGCTTTACATTTTAAACAGAACAACATGTTAATTTCTTTTATTTAATTGATAGCAGTAATACTCTATATTGCACAATATTGGAAAAATATGATGTCTCCTCCTATGGAACTGAGATATTGTCAAAAATGGATTGTCCTTGTAATTGCAAAGCTTTCACACCAAGTACATAGACAAGAGAAGTACCAAAGAGAGGTTAGTCAGGGTTAGACTAGATGACCCTTGTGGTCCCTTTTAACCGTATGGTTCTATGATTCTGTGAGAAGAAAGGGTCCCCAACCAGCAAGCCAGAATCTTGAGCCAGATTCTTTGAATATTAATCTGACCCTGAATAAGTAATGTATAATATAATAAGTTAATGTTTTATTGCAACTTTGCCATAATAAAAAGCTTCAAAAAGAAAAATATATTAGTAGTATTCACGGAAGGAAATGTTAGAAATGCATAGGATAGTTTCTGATCTCTTGACAAAGACATATAGACATGTTGCAGCAGTTCATTAGAGCCAATCCAATGGTAATTGTTAATGGAGTTCTTGTTTTCCTCCACTGAGTTATTTGTGAATTTATGTTGATTTCTTTTAATGTTTTGCCAGATAAATTGGATGGTCAATCTCTTTTGCCTATGAGTTGTTCTTTCATGAGCTGGTCATTTTGAATCTTTTTTGAAATTCACACTTGATTGCTAACATCCATTGCTAATTTTCTTTAAAGACATCAAATTTCTGAAAGCATTCCATATACCTGCAGACTTTTTCAGGGCTTCTTGACTTCCTCTCCACTGAACCTCCAGAACACCTGAAATGCTAAGTGCTCTCTGATTTCAGTCACTTGGTCATCTTACGGGATGTTGCTCTTCTTTAGAAAAGTGAACACTTTGCTTCCAACCTTTCGCAGGGCACCTTTGACCTCCTTGTTCCTCAGGCTGTAGATGAGGGGGTTGAACATGGGAGAGATGACTGTATAGAGCAGGGAGAAGGCCTTGTTTAAAGCTGGTGACTGGTTACCTACAGGGGCTCCATAAACAATAATGATGGCGCCATAGAAAATTGAAACAACCAGGAGGTGGGAGGAGCAGGTGGAAAAGGCCTTTTGCTTCCCAGTGGTGGAAGGGATCCTCCGGATGGTCAAGATGATCCTATAGTAGGAAGTCAAGGTTAGTAGAAATGGGACCAGGGTCACACAGGCAGACACTGTGAAAGACAGAAATTCAACCAAATGGGTGTCAGTACACGAAAGTTTTAACAAAGGCATGAAATCACAAAAGAAATGGCCAATTTCCCTGGAAGCACAGAAAGGCAACATAAAAGTCAAGACCATCATTGCTATAGGAGTCAGGAAGCCAGTTATCCAACAACCAGCTGCTAGCTGAAGGCAAACTTTAAAGTTCATAACAGATGCATAAGACAAGGGATGGCATATCGCTAAATATCGATCATAGGACATGATTGATAAAAGGAGGCACTCAGTGACTGCCAAAGATCCAAAAATGTACAACTGGGCTACACAACCCATGAATAAAATCACTTCCCTCACTGTAAGGAAACTTCTTAGCATCTTGGGGACAATGGTGGTGGTGTAGCAGACCTCCAGGAAAGATAAGTTACCCAGGAAGAAGTACATGGGGGTATGTAGATTGTGATCAGCTGCTATCACCAGAACAATTACAATGTTGCCGGACACGGTTATGGAGTAGATTAATAAAAATGTCACAATGAGTAAGGGCCGCATTTCATGGAAGTCTCCAAACCCCAGAAGAATGAATTCTGTGATGGCTGTTTGATTCTCTTTTTCAGTTACACCCACATGCTCCATCTAAAGAAAAGGAAATGGACACAAAGGAAAATTAAGTAATTCATAGATTTCAAGGTCAGAAGAGACCTTTGTGATTATCGAGTCTGACCTCTTGTTTAACACAGGCCAGAGAACATCACTGAAATGATTCATTGTGAATTAGAGCATATCTCACATAAATGTTATTATTCAATGGAACCTCGTCAACTACAATCCCCTTAAAGGAAGTACAGGTGACAAGAATATGCTTCATCTGAACCAACCCCCAGCTCCAACCCTAGAAATAACAAAAATTAAAGAGAAAGAATCTCAACATACCCCATACGCACGTCCAATATCATCAGAAAATATGGGCGAAATTTAGTAGGATTGTTTGTCTACTTCAATAGGGCTTAAGAAGAGACCCAAAAGATCTATCTATCTATCTATCTATCTATCTATCTATCTATCTATCTATCTATCTATCATATGTACAGTAAGTACGATGAAGTAGAAACTGAATAACAAATACAGACAATAGTATTAAATATGATATAGACTATTATGGCAGTTATCCCCATGCAGAAATTAATACAAAATAGTTGTAAAATGCTACCAAATCTGAATTCTCCACCCATTTACAGCCTTGATGGCATTTTACACTTCTGATGCATTTGCTTTGAACAGGTGTAAATAACAACATGTAATACAAAATTGGAAAGAATCAAGCCCAAAAGTTTTACTGTAATTTTATATTATGGTTCAGTTGCCTGTTGTTCACAAATGCCAGAAAAGTCTGATTACATTCATCCTAATTAACAACTGAAGCCACTTTTACCTTTTGGCTGTGGCCGTTTATATGAAATTGTAACCCTTGCTTTCACCTCTCCAGCAATCAGAATCTTGTTTCTCTGGTTCCCTCTTCTCACAGCATGTTGTCCTCTAAAGTAAATAAGAGTTACATGAAAATATGCATCATCCCTATTTTTGACCTTAAAAAATGAATTGTGTATTAGCAGTCCTAACTCAGAAATATATAAAGACATATTGTCGCATTTGATAACCCAAAAGGGACTAATTACACTATTTATAGAGTGTGATCAGCACTGTTATTTAAATCAGACTACTAGGTCTTGTGGGGATATTCTCCTTCCAGCGACCATATCTCAGGGCTTGTTCCAAGGCCCTTTGAACTCAATGGAATGGTTCTCACTGGATCAGACACTAAGGTGTTGTGGTTAAAAGGTGAAAATTATGCCCCTTTCGTCTTGATCTAGCTACCTTTCTCACAGACGGCCAGATTCACCTCTGCGCAGATAGCTAGCACCCTAGCAATGGGCTATGAGAAGGGAATTAAGGCAATTACATTCCCACAACCCACTGTATTACAACATGGATTGGGATACTTAGATGTCAATAAAGATGATCTCCATGTCTTTCATTCCTTCAGGTATGTTGGAAAGTCCTTAAAAATAGTAAAGTGCCTGCATCAATTTTGCATCTATCTATCTATCTATCTATCTATCTATCTATCTATCTATCTATCTATCCCCATACAGCCCCTCTATCTAACCTATCTGTCTACCTACCTATCTTTTCCCATCCACCCCCTATCTATCTATCTATCTATCTATCTATCTATCTATCTATCTATCTATCTATCTATCTATCTATCTATCTAAATTCCTCCCCATCATCCACACCCCAGAGTAGTGAGGAACATTGAGGAAGGAAGTAAAGGTGGTTTTGCAACAAACTGGACCTAATTGTCCTCTCATTCATACTGTTTCTCCATTGACATATATCCACTAAAGTCAATGTAGGGACTGATTTCCTAAGAGATCTGACGGGTTTATGCACCCAACTCCCACTGTTTTTCAATTAGATTTAGGTACAATTTAAAAACCCCTAAGTGACTTACGACTAGATTTTTTATAGTATTTACCTGCTTCAAGATCCTGCTGGGTACATAACAAATGAGAGGTAGGCACTTGCCCTGCTGAGGTGCTATGAAAAATCTCACTGTCATAGATTAACGAGGTCTGGTCTATGTCCCAACCTTTAACCAGTCTCCTGGGAGTGCCCCCTTAGGGTACTGAACCCTAAGGAGACACACTGGCTCACTGGGGAAATCCTCTGGCTTCCTCCACTCTGAAACTGAGCCTGCAGTCATCAGAAATACCCATCTCTCTGTGTGGCTCCCTGAGTGAGTGCAGCCAAGCCAGACTTGCCCTGCCCCTTCAGAGCACAACGTTCTCAGTACCTGCGGTGTCAACAGGAACCCTTTCACAATAAGGTGACCATTCAAGTGGCCTACAGCATCTGAAAGCCCTTAGGTTAGCGTTATGAAGCAAAGGCTAAGAAAGAGTTCACACTGGCCAGAGCCAGGGCTCCTCTGAGCCATAGTGTTGGAGGGTGTATTTTGGCTCAATCTCTCCCCATCACCTTTGTCTCTCAGTCCCCACTGAGCGACTGAGTTTCAGTGAGCCCAGTTCTTAACACAGACATCTGACATCTTCTCCCTTTACTCCCCAGCTCAGGGTTTTTACTTTGCTTCCCTGCGAGGGGGAGAGTACCCAACTTTCAGCGATTAAGCCTTCCCATTGTCTTTCCAGATTCTCCATTGATATTTATCGATTCCAGCCCAGACAGTTCTAGTGGCTCTATATCTCCCACATGTAGCCTGCTCTCCCATGTCCCAAGGAGAACATCATTTCTTTCCCCGAAGGGGTAGTGACGCCAAGGAGGCTGGTATAGAAGCCATACAGGAATTCCCCACATTTTCCACACCCACTAAGGGATAGATTAGGAACCACACTGCTGAGCATTATGATGTCTAATCTTTAGGCACCTAGACAATAGAAAAACCTGAGTTAGGTGTCCAGGCTGCCTGTGTAATGCATGGAGAGGGATGGACACCTAAAAATGGGATCCATAAAACCCAGCAACCTGAGTGGCTCCCCCACTAAGCCAGATGCTGATGAGAGGAGGGTGTCCTAGGCTCCGCCCATCTTCGGGAAGTTGGCGCCTGTTTCTCTCTGGCACCCACAACCATAAACACTCTTCTAGAGTCAGGTGCCTAAGCTGACTCTAGAAGAGGTGGCTTTCTTTGAGAAACCCTGGAGCGGCAGCAGGCACTGCTGGTGGTCACCTGATAACTCTATCTGCCTATTGAGTTCCCAGAGGGTGGGTGGGCATGAGATGAAGGCCCCTGCCCTAGCCTAAGGGGTGGAGCTACTGAACTCAGGGCTCAACTGTATTCAGGAGATAACTAGTGAAAAACAAGGACAGAGTGAGGGTCACAGGGCCAAAAGCAGGGAACCAGAGAGGGTAAATGATAAGTTTATCCGGAAGTTAGACCCTTACCTGGGATGTGGGACATGTGGATTCTATTCCCTCCTCTGCCTAATAGAGATAAATAATTGGCTCTCCTACCTCTGAGAACCATCCCCTAATCACTGGGCTATGGGATATGCTGGAGTGGGTGGTTCTCAGAAACTCCTATCCAAGCTGTTCCATTTTCGATAAAATCCGTGACTCGTCATTGGGCCAAAGAGAGTGAGTGAGAGTGAGAGTGACTTGATAGCATGGAGGAGCTCATGTTTACCCCATGGTGGGAAACCCAATCTCCAGTCTCCCTTCTTCAATGAGTACATAACCCAGAGTAAAACAACTTCTACAGGAGGAATTGAGAGAAAGCCACATCATGCTACTCCACAGGTTAGAGCACTTGTTTGCGTGGTAAAAGTTCCCAGTCCAAATCCTTTATCCCCATCAGGCAGAGGGGGGAGTGAATGCCGGGTGAGTGTTTTCATCGCTAAGCTAAAAGTTATAAGGTGGGGTCCTTCTCCAGCTGGATTGTGAATGGCCACAGATTCAGTAGGCCTGCTCTGAGTACACCTGTCAGACTGGGCCCCAGAGGTGAGATCAGTGGTCCCCCACCAATCTCCTCTGGTTTATGGATCACTCTGGAGCTAAGCCACTAGACACCTAGAGCGAGACAGGAGTCTGCATGCCTAAAGTCAGAAATTTAGGCACTCGGGGAACTTTTACAGTGAAAATTTAGGTGCTGAGTAAGTTTACATGTCTATGGGGTGAGGAGGCAGCCAAGAGGAGGTTTTGTGAATCTCAGTGGAGCCTATATCTGGATTTAGGATCTAAAGTGAAGTTAGGAGCCTAAATCTCTTTGTGAATCCAGCCATAAGTGCCTATCTGCATCTTTAGGCACCTCAATTCATTTGAAAATCTGGCTCATAGTGTGATGCAACTCTCTGAGACCAGGTCAGGTCATGGGGTTTGCCCTGAAGGTTGGTCAGTGGCTGGGATGGTGGTCAGAAACATATGCAACATTTTCCTTTTTATGATACACAAAGAGCAAGCTAGGCACTTTCTGTTCAAAATGGCTTTCAGTTTCAATTAAAGGGGAAAAAAGTGAAAGCAAAGTCTTCACACAAGAGAGACAGAGCACAGTGTGTATGATTGCTCAGTAAAAAGCTACAGCAACTCTGGGAAAGATTTTTCAAAAGCACAAATGGTAGTTAAGCACCAGAATCCCAGGAAAAGTCAAATGCTTCTAGGTGACTAGTTGCCATTTGTGTCTTTGAAAATCTCCATCTCTGAAAACAAAATGACATTTAAATGAACCAGTAGAATTGAATAGAACAGAATGAAATAGATGATTTTTTTCACACAATGTTTTTATAACAAAAAATCCCATTGTATTCTGAAACTTACTTTTTAGCAGAAAAATTGACTACATCTTCCACATTTCCTTTTTTTCCGCATCTTAAGATAATCATCATTACTTTTACATATTTTTGGGTACATTAAAATATTAGATAATTAATCTCAATTTGATTCTGAAACAAAAATGTTAAAAAATATTGATCTGAAATTAATGCTGGTCCAAAAATGCTGAGTGTATTCTGCAGAAAATTTTAACCTTGCATCAAAAAAACAAAAAACTGAATATCAGCCTATTTTTCTCAGTCATAAACACAATTTTTTGGCAGAAAACGTAATATAAAAAAAATTGTAGAAAAAGAAAAATAATGTTATTCAAAAGCTTCCATAAAAGCTATTCTATTTGCGTTCTATTTTCCAACCAAAATTTAAATGTTTTTGATGAAAGCACACAGTTTGCGCAACATTTTCATTTAATCCCAAACCTAATTTTTTGTTGGAAAAACAGTTCAGTTTGGAGTCAGAGTTACGAGGTTGCTTGCACCTCTATCCTCTTTCTGGTCTCTCCATGTGCACCTCATATGTTGGGTGTTGGATCCTCAGCTGTCTTGGGATGGAGTCTAAGACTCCTCCCACTTTTAGACCAGCGGATCCGGGTATAGGATCTGGTCTACGTCCACTACTTATTACTGTGCAGATCTGACTGAATACCTGTGACCCTGCACTTCAGGAGCTGTGACTGGTGATATACAGTGACCAAAAGCCTTTTTAAAAGAAGCAGGTTTATTTAGCAAATAGAACAAAGCATTGGAGAAAATAATTTCAAAACAACAAACAGCTGACATGCACATTTTAACTCATCTAATCCTATGCTTCATTACAATCTCAGGCCTGGTCTACACTACAGAGTTAGCTCGACGTAAGGCAGCTTACATTGACCTAACTCTGTAAGCATCTACACTCAAATGTAGCCCCCACCGATGTACCTTGAGCACTACACCGACTTAATAACTCCATCTCCATGAGAGGTATAGCGTTTAGGTCAATGTAATTAGATCAATGCAGTGTCAGTGGAGACACTTTTTTGCTTACATCTAGTGTTGCTGTCTTTCAGAAGCCATCCCATAATGCCTCACAGTGACAGATAAATTTGTACAACTGCTCCTGGTGAGGACGTGCACCACTGATACAAGGAGTGTAATGTGGACAAGCAAAAGGGATTTAATTACTGTGGTACCTGTACATTGATGTAACTTAAGTTGACTTAATTTTGTAGTGTAGACTTGCCCACAGTTACATGAGCTTCCTTTGTATCACAGGAACAGAACAGTCCCAGCTTACATTCCTTAGCAAGCCTGGTCTCTGCTTTTCTCCCAGACAGTATGTCCTCCAGACTGTTACCTCCTCTCAAAAAACTCCCTTTTCACAAGACCCACCCTGCCTATGTGAACCTGAGCACAACTACCACATATCTCAATAGCTTTTGATAGCGGGCCTAGGTGTGAAGTCTTCCTTTTGACTGAGAAGGGTTCTTCCCAGATGGCCTACCAGGCCCTATAGGAGAATGCCCCTTGCTCTGTTGTTTGGTGGCTAGGCCCATGCAGCCTAAATGGTTTTCAGGCACACACCCTGTGACTGTGCAAGAGTGTGCAGAAACCGTCTTCTCCTGACATTCGAGATCCCCTTCTCAGGAATCCTGTCCAGAAACCAGTATTTGGGGTTCCTGAGCAATGTTGGTTACCCAGCACCCCCACACCCATTACAGCATGATTATAAGAACCCAAACAGAACAGAAGAGAATCCTTTAGTGGGGATAGAATTTTACTGGATTCTGCAGGATGGTTTAGGAACACTGTCGAAAGACTCTCGTCTATCATTTCTAGAGGTTATTAAAGTACATTATGTAGATCTCTGACAAGGATTTCATGTACCTAATGCAAAGCAAGAGGAGGAAGAAGGGTTAGGCCTGGATCCTTACAGGCACTTTGGTGTTGCACCATAGACTGTTGCAATGCCTAACTTTTAGGCGCCTAGCTACCCAGTGAATTCACAAACTGTGGCTAAGGTGCCTGAGCTACCGATGCAATGCATGAGGAAAAAGAGACACCTAGCAACGCTATCCACAAAAAACAGCACACTGAGTAGCACGCTCCCTAAACTAGCCAACAGCAGATGCGGATATGTCATAAACCACACCCCTTTGGGGAGTTAGGCACCTAAGTCCAAATTAGAGGGAGGCATCTATTTCTGCTTGGGATGCCCAGCTGGGAACCATGTCCTGGAGTCAGATGACAAAGCTGTTTCTTATGAGAAAGGCTTCAGCCCTTATTTAACCCTAAGCAAAATGACTGGGGATGGGGGATAGATACGAATGAGGAGTTCTGGCCCTTTATAGCCCCTAATCTAGTGGTTAAGGAACAAACATAGGGATGTGAGAGACACCAGTTCAGTTCCTTTCCTTGCCTGATGTGGAGAAGAAATTTGAAGTTAGAGCACTTCCACCTCTTAGGTGAGTGCTATAACCACTGGACTATGAGATAGCATGAAGTGGGGCCTTCCTGTTGAAATGGCTTCATTATGCATAAATAAATATGCTTTGGGCCAAAGAGAGAATAAAAATGGCTCTGTGTCCATCCAGCAGTTAAGCACTCTCCATTGAAGTGGGTTGCCTGTTCAAATCCCCACTTTTCATCAAACAGAAAAAGGAATTGAATTGAGGGTTGCCCATATCCCATGTAAGTTCCCTAAGGGAAATTTCCTAGGCCTCTTCTCCTCTCTCACAGACATGTTATGTGGAGTTAGGGGTGAGGTGGAGAACACCTACCAGATCAGGTGAGATGGGCAGTGCAACATCTAGTTTTACCTGGTTTGAGGAGCCCAGTGGGGCTTAGGTGTGAGAGAGACAGCAGGGTGCATGTCCAATGACACAAATTTAAGCTCCCTCAGGGACTTTAATGATCAAATGTAGGTGACAAGGGGTATGTTGGGACTGCAGTGTTAGGCAGCATCTTAGCAGGGTTTTAGAGGACCTCAGTGGCACCTAAATGTTAGACTTCGGTACCTAAGGTGGGAAGCTAGGTGTCACTTTCAGAGTTAACTGCACCTTTGACTCTACCTCACACCTGATCTTCTTTACAGGCACCTCCTTAAAGTTTCGTGCTTTCAGTTGCCCTCTCTGCAGTGGAGTCTCATGTTTGTCTCCCTCCAGACCCAGGGTTTAGGCTTGCAGTCCCTCTAAACCTCGCTGGGCTTTCCCCAGCAGGACTGATCAGGGTCAAGCTCCTGTGATCAGCCTTTCCCCAGAGACAACAATAGTATATCCCAGGCACCAGTCAACCTTAATGAAGCAAAATACATTTATTCTTGGGATAAAAGCATTACAGAGACAACATTAAAAAAAAAAATAGAAGTTCATATGTTATATGCTCAGCAGGCAGGATTGAACCTGGGGCCTCTGGAGCTAAATGCATGAGCCCCTACTGCATGAGCTAAAAGCCACATGGCCCTTAGCTAAGGCTGTAGTAACTCATTAATCTCTCTCTGAGTGGTCTCAGTCCCACTACATGGGACAGAGCAACACACACAGGTGGTGTGGGAGTTATATATGCTCAAAGCTTACCAGAGATCACCCATCAAACTTATGGGTTCCTAGCAGCCAAAATTCATCCAACCCTTCTGAAAGGGTTGGGGCCTCTTTGAAAGAGGGTCCTGTCTGATTTCTGAATCAAAAAACCATGCTGAGTCAGTTTAAACTCAGCCTTTTTATTCTAAACGGCCTTTCTTTGTGTGTTGGTCTCTAGAAAACCCAGTCTGAACCAGTATATTCAAGCATCTGTCTGGGGTTGTTTACAACCAGAGATGACACCTTCATCTCTCTCTCACTCTCTGTTTTTGGTTCTTGGAGAAGCTGTGGCAACCTATCCCCTGGAACTAGCTTCAATCTTCGAGTATCCATAAACTTAATTTAACACTGTCTCCAAAGAAATGGGGTTTAATATCTGTCATGCTAGTGCCTTAGTCCTTTGGTGGATGTGAGTCTTAGTGAATTGAACTAGCTGAAAATGTTCAGTTGAAAGGCTTTCTACAGTGAAAATTATATATTTGTCAAAATGGATGTGTTCCTAAAAACTATCCATTTTCACTGAAAAAAAATTCAGGCTTTTCTTGTAAAGAAGAATTGGTGAGGAATATTTGATCAGTAAGGGAAAGGGATGATCTTGCTTATGAGTTTCCTCAATGATTCCTTAACCTCCTTGTTCCTTAGACTATATACAATAGGATTGAACAGTGGAGTCACAAAGACGTAGAGCAGGGAAAGAATTTTGTTGAGATGAATGGACTGATATCCCGTGGACACAATGTATGTAATGGTCAGTGTCCCATAGAAAGCGTTGACTACTATGAGGTGAGAGCTACAGGTGGAGAACGTTCGCTGCTTCCCACTCTTTGATGGGATTTTGAGGACAGCCAGGAGGATATGAATGCAGGATGTGATGGTCAGAAGGAAGGGGATCAGTGATACAGTGCAACATGAGACAAAAATCGCTACCTCCACCATGTAGGTGTCAGAACAGGACAATTTCAGCAATGGCGTCAAGTCACAAAAGAAATGGTCAATTTCATTAGGGCCACAAAGAGTTAAAGATTTTGCCACTAGCAATTGCAACACAGCAGCCAACAGAAATCCACAAATCCATGTGCCAGCAGCTAACTTAATGCAAAGATTCCAGTTCATTGAGTCTGCATAATGCAGAGGCTGACAAATGGCCAAATACCGATCATAAGACATGAGCATCAAGAGAAAACACTCAACAGTCCCTAATGCACAGAAGACGTATAACTGTGTGATACAGTCGGTAAAGGAAATACATTTGTCCTGTCTCAGTAAGTCCACAAGCATCCTGGGGGCAATGTTAGAGGTGTACAGGATCTCCAGAAAGGAGAGGTTACGCAGGAAGAAGTACATAGGAGTCTGAAGACTGCGATCAGCTGATACTGTGATTATAATGAGGATATTCGCCGCCGTGGTCGCCAGATATACCATGAAGAAGAGGGGGAAAAGGCAAATCTGCAGATCATGGAGATCGTCAAAGCCCAGGAGTATCAATGTGCCCACAGTGGTTTCATTTTCAATTCCAGGGTCCTCCATTATTTATTTCTAGATGAAAATAAAGAAATAATAATAACAGAAGTTATAAACGTAACCCAACTAAAGCGTTTTATTTATTGCCCTTTATTTGGATTTGTAAATAATAAAAGTGCAATCATACAAAATTTGTGTGTGCCCTCCTTTAATTTACAAGTTATAATTAAATAATATACTAATTATACAGAGGATGCTTTATATAGTGTGTTAGATATCTCTGATGGCAAACAAGAGGGAGAGTTGGAGAGAGAGAGAGAGAGTGTGACTGATAGATACATATGGTAGCACTGTGTAAACTGAAAACTTCTCTCTCTCACCAACAGAAGTTGGTCCAATAAAAGATATTACCTCACTCTCCTTGTCTCCCTCCAATACTACAGTATCAAGGGGTAGCCGTGTTAGTCTGTATCCACAAAAACAACAAGGAGTCCGGTGGCACTTTAAAGACTAACAGATTTATTTGGGCATAAGCTTTCATGGGTAAAAAACCATGCATCTGAAAAAATGGGCTTTTACCATTGAAAGCTTATGCCCAAATAAATCTGTTAGTCTTTAAGGTGCCACTGGACTCCTTGTTGTTTTCGTTTCTAGATGTAACATAGATAGATAGATAGATAGATAGATAGATAGATAGATAGATAGATAAAGTACCTTTATAACTGGCTGATCGGAAATCTCTGTGCATTCAGATCTTCCATCTCAGATGGTTGAAGAAGGCATTTCACTTCTTAATGTGTGTACATGTTCCTGTAATGTGTGTACATATTCAATTAAGCTGATTGTTGGCTACATCACTGTATCTCACTATCCTGTGTGGCCTCTATGATTGGAGTAGTCAAACACCTCACAATTATTCATGGATTTTATCCTCACAACCCCCGTGAAAGTTTGCCCTATGCAATGCCATTCTGGTTTGGTTTGGCTTCCTAGATCTTTATAAGCTCTCCTCCTTAATTTGCTTCATTTGCTTTCTTCATTCATTCTGCAAGGAGCATTATTATCCATGTCTAAACAGAGCTGGCTGTGCCATCTGATTTATATATTCCTCCAGGTATTTTTTTTTCACATGGCACCTGGGATGCATTCCCCAGAGGCTGAAAAGAAAAGTTCTGCAACATTATAGTGAAAAGAAGAATTCTTCAAGGCCTAATTTGAGCTCCCTCACACCAATTCCACACCAGCCTTCTTCCCAATACACCCCATGGTTATGTGGAACAGCTCCTACAGTCATGGGTGGGTTAACGAGATGACAGCTCATTGGCTATTTTGGAAGGTAGTTTCCGGACTGCAGGAAGCTGTAGGTTGCAGATACCACTATACCTTGGAGACTGTTGAGTTAGAGTTAGGCCTTGTCGCCAACTCTTGCAATTTTATCATGAGTCTCTTGCTATTTACATAAAAGCCCCGGCTCCTGGAGGCACATGATTAGGTGACAATCCCAGCTTTCACTAAAAACAAACTACAAAATGTTTGTAGACTTCATGGTTGTAGAAAAAGCTTGAAAATGTAATTCCAAATGACTCTGACACTGGAAGGCAAATAATACACAGCTAAAAATTATTATTTTTGAAAATCTGATGATTTTGGGGGCCTGTCTCATGATCTTAGAATTGTTAGGGTTGGTGATCCTGATTATGTAATGTATAAATACTAATGAAATGAGTATTAAATACCCTAAGAATAACAGCAAACTGACTTTATTGAAGCCTCTTTATGATATCCTGGTAGTATCTAAGCCGCTCACAATCTTCACAAAGGGATAGAGGCGTTGTGATGCTCACAACACCTAACTTCCAGGCACCTAGAAAATCACAGGAACAACTCTGTGATCTACAAAGTCTGAGCTAGGTGCCTGGGCTGTCTATACAATGTATGGAGAGAGATAGACACCTTACAGTGTGTTCTACAAAAAGCACGTACACTAGGCGGGAAGATACCTAAGCTAAGCGGTGGAAGCCTCCTTAGCTCTGCCATTAGTCTCCTGGAGACAGCTGCCTGAGTCAGGCTGTGTGGAGGTGCCTCTCTCTGTTTGACATTCACAGACAGGAGCCCCTCTCCTGGTAACAGGCAGCTTAGGGACCTCAGTTGTTTCTTGTTACACTGAGCTAGGTGCCTGCCTCACTGACCACAAAATGTCTGGAGCAGAAGGATGGAACCTCCACTCACCTTATAACTTTTAGCCCAGTGGTTAGAACACTGATGTGGGATGTGAGGGTCTTCCTGATTATACCCCTGCATGCTTGAGCAATACTTTTATACTCCTCCATAGTCATCTGTCCAAGTTTCCACTTCTTATAAGCTTCCTTTTCGTGTTTAAGGTCACCTAAGACTTTTCTGTTAAGCCAAGCGGTTCACCTGCCATATTTGCTATTCTTTCTGCACATCAAGATGATTTGTTCCTGTACCTTCAAAAAGACTTTAAAATACAGCCATCTTGGATGAGGGAAAATTGATCCTCCCACATCCCCAGTGAATGCTGTAACCACTGAGGATAAACTATTAGGGAAACAGCAGCAGATATCTTTTGATTGGGACCCAATCTGATAAGAAGTCTTTAAGATAGATTGGGTCCTGTATGCAAGTTGGGCAGATAAACGCCTCTCTTCCCCCAGTTCATGGATCTCTTCTGGAGCTTATGTGGGAGGTGAGACAGAAATGCACATGACTAGAGTGAGAAACTTAGGTGCTAAGGGAACTGCTACTAAGAACACTTGGGCGTTGGGTGAGTTTCGGTGCCTATAGGGCTCATTGGGAGTTTTGTGAATCATAGTGGAGATGACAATTGGGATTTATACACCTAAGTTCCTCTCTCAATCCCACCTAAAGTGATTTGCCTAAGGTCACATAGGGAACCTGAAGCCTGGTCTTTCAAGTCCTAAACTAACACCGTAGCCACTTGGACCATCTTTCCTCTGCTCAGCAGAGTCACAACCCCAGAGACAAATAAAGATCACAGGCTGGGATTTTCAAAGCAGCCAAGGTATGTGTGAGTTGGGCACTTAATTCACAGCAAAATTAAATAGATGTTGGGAGCATCTAACTCCCTTAGACTATGTATCCAGCCAGGATACCTCAAATCTGTAGTGACTCAAAGAAGGTCTTCAGAATAATGGCACCTTGGGCCTGAGCCTTTTGTGTAGCTCAGATTCTAGATCAAATGGGCTCAGTTCACAAAGGCAGGCCCTTATCCAAAACTCAACGTAGTCAATAGAAAGTCCTCCACTGACGTCAATGAGCTTTAGGTTAGACCTCCAGTTCCCCACCCCACCCCACCCCAAAATGCTACCCTGGCAGGTTCAGGGGGATCTGAGAGTCAGTGTGAGCCCTTTGCAGTTCACACGTTACAGGACACAGTAACGTGAGGCTGGAAGGGACGTTGAGAAGATGAACAAGTCCAGCCCTTTGTGCTGAGGCCGGGACAAGATGACCTACACCTAGACCATACCTGACCATCCTCCCTGTTTTTATAAACCTCCAGTGACAGAGATTCCACAACCCTCTCTTGGAAGCCAATTCCAGAGCTCAGCTACCCTCACTGTTAGAAAGTTTTTCCTAATATCTAACCTAAGTCTCCCTTGCTGCAGATTAAGCCCATTACTTATTGCCCTGTCCTCAGTGGACACGGAGAACAACTGATCACTGTCCTCTTTATAACGTTCCTTAACATGTTTGGAGATGGTTATCTGGTCCCTCCTCAGCCTTCTTTTTTCAAGACTAAACATGCTCAGTTTTTTTAATCCCTCCGCAATAGGTCATATTTTCTAAACCTTTTATCACTTTTGCTGCTCTTCTCTGGACTCTCTCTGCTTTGTCCACATTTTCCCTAAAGTGTGGCATTCAGAACTGGACACAATACACGAAATGAGTCCTGACCACTGGTGAGAACTGAGGGACAATTACCTCTTGTGTCTTACATATGTCACTCCTGTTAAATCCCAAAATGATAGTAGCCTCTTTCACAACTACATCACGTTCTTGACTCATATTCAATTTGTGATCCACTATAACCTCCAGATCCTTTTCAGCAGTGCTACCGCCTAGCCTGTTACTCCCTATTTTGTAATTTTGGATTGGATTTTTCATTCCTAAGTGCATTCTTCTTTATTGAATTTATTGAATTTTATTGCCTTTGCATTTGTCTTTACTGAATTTCATCCTGTTGGTTTCACACAAATTCTCTAATTTGCCCAGATTCTTTTGAATTTTAATCCTGTTCCCCAAAGTGCTTGCAACCCCTCCTAGCTTGGTCTGAATTTAAAATCTTACAAGCAGGCTCTCCACTCAATTATACAAGTCATTAACCAAAATATTTAACAGACCCAGGAGTGACCCCTGTGGGATCCCACTAGATACATTCTCCCACTTGGAAAGTGAACCATTGATAAATACTCTATGAGTACAGTCTGTCAACCAGTTGTGCACCAACTTTGCAGTGATTTTATGTAGACCATATTTCCCTAGTTTGCTTATAAGAATGTCATGTGGGACTGGGTCGAGCAAAATATAGCATTTCTACTGATTCCTCATCAATCCCTAGGGCAGTAACCTTGTCAAAGAAGGAAATTAGGTCAGTTTGGCATAATTTGTTAATGACAAATCCATGCTGACTCTTGCTTATAAGCCTGTTATCCTCGAAGTGCTTACAGATTGAATGTTTAATCATTTATACTAGTATCTTTCTAGGTATCGAAGGCTTATTGGTCTATAACTGCCTGGGTCCTCTTCCCCTTTTTAGAAATAAGTAGCTGTTTGCCCTTCTCCAGTCCTGAGGGACCTCACCTGTCCTCCATGAGTTCTAGAAGATAATTGCTAATGGTTTCATGATTGTTTCAGCTAGTTCCTTAAGTACCCTAGTGTCACAGATCCACAGGGTCTGGTCTATGCCCCAGCCTGTGCCAGGCTCCAAGGTTCCACACAGAGGCCTGTGTCCCCCAAGTCAGGCTGGGCCTTTGAGACCAACAAACCTCTTCTCTGTCTATGACTCCCCTCAGTGAATCCAGCCTAGTCAGATTCCTGCAGTGTCTTATACTGTATCCCTTCAGGGCACAATGCTCCCAGTGGATATTTGCAGTGACAGCAGGCAGTCCTTCCAAAACAAGGTAACCATGTATTAGTCCTCTGGCATACAGACTCTGAAAATCTATAGGTTATCATAGGGAAAGAAAGGTTAAGACATAAGCCATGCTGGCCTAGCCAGTGCCACCACCCAGCCAATCTACTATGGACTTATTCCAATTGCTCTCACTCTCTCTCTCTCTCTCTCAGTCTCTTTCCCACTCCCAAAAACCAGCTGCTCTCCCTACTGTCACCTCTCTATTCTCAGGCTGGGCCTCTCCTGGACTTCCCTATTGAGAAGTGGGAGAAAACCTCCTTCTTGGTTGTTGGTTGCTAGGCATCATTGTTCTGGCTATTGGGGGTTTCATTGTCTTCTTGGATTTTCCACTGGTAGGGGTTAGCCTGGGCCAGCCCTTTACTGACCCATTCAGTCTGCTCCAAAAAGCAAGACAACACACACCCCTCATACTTCCTTTGCTGCCCCAAGAGCAGACGTAACCCTTTTGCTCCCAATGTGTAGCAACACAAAATATGAGAGAAACAGAGGCAAACAGGGGCTTAATGAAAATACTACAGAGAACACAGTAACTGCTAACAGTTTTGAGATTGCTTCAACTAGTTCCTTACATAACCTTACATAATCCCCTCAGAGCAAATTTTTGCAAAATTACCTATGAGATTCAGGAACCTAAGCCCCATTCATTTCCAATTATCCTTAAGCAGCTAAGGGCCAGAATTTCAAAGGTACTCAGGCATCTGAAGATGCAAACAAGTACCTAATGCATTCTTTAAAAGCACATAAACAGATTAGAGACTAGATTTTGAAAGGTATTTTGGAACCTAGTGGGATTTTCAAAAGCATCTATCTGCCCAAAACTCGTTAATATCAATGGGAGTTAGAAGCCTAGATATTTCTGAAAATCCCACTAGGCATCTGACTACCTTTCAAAATAGATAGTAGAGCTTTAAGCTCTCCATCACATACGCCCATCTTTTTTCAGATAGGGTAAATCAGCCATAGTTTCATTGGGTCAATGGATCAGATCCCCAGCTGGTGTAAATGGATGTATGACGATTTATCCCATCTATGTATCTGGCCTCCATTGTCTGAAGAGGGATCAGCATTAAAAGGTAACTTGCACATGCTAGAAAAAGAAACTTTTTAATGAAGCCTTTGGGGAAGCAAATTAGAATGTGAGGCTTGTACAGGAAAATGCATCAGAACCTATAAAAGACCCCAAACCTGGGAAAATATTATCTGCCTAAATTCTCGGTAGCAGAAAGCAGACAATACATGACCCTGGGAAGAGATTGAAGGCATCACAAGAAAAAGCAAGAAAAGTGGAACTGAAGATACCAGTGGGTGATCAGCAAATACTCAAGAAAAGTGTAAGATGTTCTAAAGCAGCATGAGAGGTGAATATGACTGAATTTTTTTGATGAGGAAGCAAATGTGTAGGGTCAAACCCAAGGGGTCTTTATTTGAGTCTTATTCAGGTTGGTTAAAACTGTCCAAAAAATGGCTTATTTTTTCTGCAAAAACAATCAGGGGGCGGGAATTTCATCAACATTTTCAGAAGAAAATTTGTCCTTTTCATCCCCAAACTGAAAACTGGAAATTTTGGACTGAAAATCAAAGAAATGGGACAATCCAATTTTCCTTTAAAAAAATTCTATTGGAAAAGTTTTCACCAGCCCTGCTCAGACTAAGCATGTTAAGTGCATGCAGGGGTGAGGGATACCACAACAATACATAAGTACTCAGGTAGCCTCAAAAACTTCAATCAATAGGAATGAACAACATTGGCTGGAAAAGTTTAGACTTTAATATTAATATTGCTCCCAAAATTTTGTCAATATTTTATATGGGAAAGAAAAGGAAAAATTGAGAGCTGGTCAAAAAAAGTACATAAATTTGCTTCTTTGCTCCATTTTTTGTAGTGGTTTTTTTTTTTTTTTTACAAAATTAAAAACAAAAGTGGATTTATCCTAATTTTAATCAAAATTTTGAAATATTCAAGCTGGAATTTTGAAAGGAACTTGAGGGCAGTCTGATGCCTAATTTGTCTTGCTGATTGGAAAATCCAACCATAGGAATTCAATGGGAATTCTACTTAATTTCAATGGGAGTTGAGCACCTAACTCTCTGAGGCTCCATTGAAAATCTCAATATCAGACTTTTCCGACTAGATCTAGGGTCATCTTATTGCAGTGTTAGATAATACTTTTGGGTTAACATCTTAATCTGCATGAGATGGAAACTGATACGGAGGAAGAAGAAGAAGAGGAAAATGAAGAAGCAGCAAAAGAGGGAGAAAGGGATGAAGGAGTTAGAAGAAAAATGCTGAATCAGAGAGAATGAAGATGCCAGTTGAGGAGCTACTAACTGATGAGTTGTGGCAAAAACAAAAGTGATTAAAGGTCTAGAAAACATGACCTGTGAGGGAAGATTGAAAAAAAAACTGGGTTTATTTATTCTGGAGAAGAGAAGACTGAGAGGAGATATGTTAACAGTTTTCAAGTACATAAAGTGTTATTACAAGGAGAGGGAGGAAAATTGTTCTTCTTAACCTCTAAGACAAGAAACAATGGGCTTAAATTGCTCAAGGGAGGTTTAGATTGGACATTAGGAAAAACTTCCTAACTATCAGGGAAGTTAAGCACTGGAATAAATTGCCTAGGGAGATTGTGGAATCTCCATCATTGAGGATATTTAAGAGCAGTTTAGACAAACGCGTGTCAGGAATGGTCTAGATAATACGTAGTCCTGCCATGAGTGCAGGGGACTGGACTAGATGACCTCTCAACATCTCTTCCAGTTCTATGATTCTATGATTATAATATTATTTGATCATGAAAGGGTGATCACAAAATGTGTCTTGCAGTATCTCCCAGGACTGAGGTTCAAAGGTTCAAGGACACCTCTCTTAAACCAAACATGGCCAAACTACTCAGGGTAAATCAAACAGCCATCGATGGATTCATCCTCTTAGGATTCTCCGATCCCTGTGAGTCTCAGGTGCTGCTCTTTCTGTCTTTTCTCATTATTTACATTGCAACGATCATGGGAAATGTTTTGATTGTGGTAACAGTTCTGTCCCAGCATTGCCTTCATACCCCCATGTACTGGTTCCTCAGCAATTTGTCCTTCTTGGAAATCTGCTACACTACAAATATCGTCCCCAGGATGCTACTTGGTTTCCTGTTGGAGAAGAGTATAATATTATTCCCTGTCTGCATGATACAGTTCTACCTCTTTGCTTCATTGGGAACCACGGAGTGCTTGCTCCTTGGTATGATGGCTTATGATCGGTACCTGGCTATATTCTATCCACTGCACTATGCAGCTGTCATGAGTGGCAGCGTCTGCACGCAGTTAGCAGCTGGTTCCTGGGCATGTGGTTTTCTGATACCGATGATAACAGTATCTGTGGTGTCCCATCTGACATTCTGTGGTCCCAATGAAATCAACCATTTTTTCTGCGATTTCAAACCTCTCGTAAAACTCTCCTGCACGGACTCCTACTCAGTTGAAACCACTGGTAGCATCTTGTCCTCGGTTGTAACCTTGGTCCCATTTCTCTTAATCCTGGTGTTCTACACTCACATCCTCAGGGCCATCCTGAGAACTCCTTCCACCACCGGGAGGCAAAAGGCCTTCTCCACCTGCTCCTCCCACCTCATTGTGGTCACCACTTTCTACGGGATCCTGATTGTCATGTACGTGGCTCCCTCAGCAAATGACTCACCAGCTCTTAACAAGGTCTTCTCCCTGCTGTACACCACAGTGACCCCCATGTTTAATCCCATCATATACAGCCTCAGAAATCAGGAAGTTCAAGAGGGTGTGAAGAAACTCCTAAGGGCAATGGTTTTGAAGGGAGGCAAATTCAAGATCACATTATGCAAATAAGAATAGGAGCATTTATCTATCTATCTATCTATCCAATACTCCCTACATCATGATGTCTATGTGGTCATCCTTCTTTTTTAACCCCTCTTGAAATCAGCCACAAACATTGCAATGACTGTGAAAACCCTGACAGGGGATTTGGTGAGTAACCTGTGAAGAAGGATTTCTGGAGCTACATATAACCCTTGGAAATGATAGAAATGCTGGGGAAGTTGATTGTAAATTAAGAATGGCCCTGTAGCTAAAACAGAGGACTGACAGTTAAGAGATTTTGGTGCTGGTCCTGACTCTGCTGGCAGTCTCATTTTGCAAGTCACTTCCTTTCTCAGTGCCTCAGTTTCCTTATGTGTAAAATGTATTGTTATTAATCTCTGTAATGCATAGCTTTAAAATCCTTGTGTATTAGACTTTATAGAGAGGATATTATGTATTAATATTGTTGTTCTTATTGTCACAGTTTCAGGGTTAAATGCAACATTGGCCCTCTTCCCCCACACCTCCAGCCTTCCTTGAGGGCATCCACTTAAGGTTTTAGGCTTCCAAGTTGTCACTTCTTTAAACTGGGGGGTTTAAAGCTTGCAGTCACCTGAACCTCAATAGGTCTGACCGGTGTCCAGTACCAGTGGTTAAAAATTTCTCCAGAGGCGATAACGGTGTGTAGCAGTTGCCAACCAGCCTTCAAAAAGCAAAATACATTTATTCTTATAGCAAAAGCATACAGAGAAAACATGTAAAAAATAATAAAAGAATCTATATCAGCAATTCTCAACCCACTGCCCACAGGCTGCATGCGGCCTAATTATCACACACCTAGCTGTGTGCTAATGGCTTCAGGGCTGCATGGGGCCAAGTTACCAGCTGCCTTGCTGCCCAGTGCCGCGGGTTCTGGGATGCCCAACTGAGCAGGGCCAGGGGTCAGGGTCACTGGCCAGCCCCACATGGCAGTGTCCAGGGCTGCTGCCCTGCCAGTGCCGAACGGTGGATTCTGGAACTGCTGCCTGGCAAAGGGTCCAGGGTCGGCGTTGGGGCTGTCTGCCAACCCATGTGGTCAGCATCCAGGCTGTTGCCTAGCTGTCCTGCCCCCATGTGGCCAAGCCCAGTGTCGGGGCTGCCACTGTGCCCTGCACAGATGGATCCATAGTGTTTGCACTCCTGGCCCCATTTTGTGAGGCCCTGGGCATAGGCAGCCTGTGGGGGGACAGAGCTGGGGGGGACATGTTGTGGTTCTCAACTTCTGGCCACATAATACATTGTGGCCCACATGCGTCCCATAATGATAAATAGGTTGAGAACCACTGATCTATATCCATGCCAAAAGTTTACCAGAGGTCACCACCCCACACTCCAGCCTAGGCTGTGGTGTCAGTTTTTCAACCTCCACAACTGGTTTTGTTCCCTTCATTACGAGTACAAGTCAGTTTTTAAACCAGGAATCAGACCCCATCTGGACAGTTCATCTGTTTCTTTATGCAGCTATGGGCTTTGATCTCCAAGCCTCTTGGAACAGCTGATCACCAGCCAATTACCCTCTCTTCATCAAGGGCATAGCTGAGATTGTTCAATTTTCATTAACCCACCCCCGGGGAATTCCCCAGGAAACCCACTTAGAGTTTATATTTTCCTACAAGTCCATGCCAGTCTAGCACATTTCAATATAGTCATTTGAACTTCTTGCATTCCCCAGGTCCCCCATTTGTTACAATTACTAATACTCCAATGGAAGTGTTGCACCGAGTAACTGCAGATATACAGTAACCTGCAACTGAGAGCCCATGGTGCCATGAACTGAGGCATCTGAGTCAAATAATTTACCTTCTGTACAGCCAATGAAATTGCTTCATGCATATTAGCTGTAGCGGTAACGGGGTTGGTTGAAATACCTCTGATATCACAACAGTCTAGGACTCCTGGACTGAATGTAGCTGAAAGCACATGCTGTGACATGGGTGTAATTCTGAAAGTCTAAATGGCTGAGCACTTAAAAATTGGAAGATAAACAAGGGCAAGTCATGCCTAACTAACCTAATTGCCTTCTATGAGGAGATAACTGGGTCTGTGGATGAGGGGAAAGCAGTAGATGTGTTATTCCTTGAGTTTAGCAAGGTTTTTGATATGGTCTCCCACAGTATTCTTGCCAGCAAGTTAAAGAATTATGGGCTGGAAGATTGGACTATAAGGTGGATAGAAAGCTGGCTAGCTCATCAGGCTCAACGGGTAGTGCCATCAACGGCAGCCGGTTTCAAGTGCAGTGCCCCAAGGTTCGGTCTTGGGGCAGGTTTTGTTCAATATCTTCATTAATGATCTGGAGGATGGTGTAGACTGCACTCTCAGTAAGTTTGCAGATGACACTAAACTGGGAGGAGAGGTAGATACGCTGGAGGGTAGGGATACGATACAGAGGGACCTAGACAAATTAGAGGACTGGGCCAAAAGAAACCTGATGAGGTTCAACAAGGACAAATGCAGAGTCCTGCACTCAGGATGGAAGAATCCGATTCACTCTTACAGACTAGGGACTGATTGGCTAGGAAGCAGTTCTGCAGAAAAGGACCTAGGGGTTACAGTGGACGAGAAGCTGGATATGAGTCAATAGTGGGCCTTTGTTGCCAAAAAGTCTAAAGGCATTTTGGCCTGTATAATTAGGGGCATTGCCAGCAGATCAAGGGATGTGACCATTCCCCTCTATTTGACATTGGTGAGGCCTCATCTGTAGTACTGTGTCCAGTTTGGGGCCCCACACTACAAGAAGAATGTGGAAAAATTGGAAAGAGTCCAGTGAGGGGCAACAAAAATGATTAGGGGGCTGGAGCACCTGACCTACGAGGAGCAGCTGAGGAAACTGAGATTGTTTAGTCTGCAGAAGAGAAGAACGAGGGGGGATTTGATAGCTGCTTTCAACTACCTGAAAGGGGGATCCAAAGAAGATGGAGCTCAGCTGTTCTCAGTCGTACCTGATGACAGAACAAGGAGTAATGGTCTCAAGTTGCAGTGGGGAAGTTCAGGTTGGATATTAGGAAAAACTATTTCACTAGGAGGGTGGTGAAGCACTGGAATGGGTTACCTAGGGAGGTGGTGGAATCTCCATCCTTAGAGGTTTTTAAGGCCAGGCTGGGATGATGTAGTTGAGGATTGGTCCTGCTTTGAGCTGGTGGTTGGACTAGATACCTCCTGAGGTCCCTTCCAACCCTGATGTTCTATGATTCTATGAACAGACCAGAAAACCCACCCCTGGTTCCTTGTCCCAGTCCCATTCTACTTGCCTACTCAGTCCAGGTCTCCACTGCTTAAGGCTTGTCATCCCAGTCCCAGTCTCCTTGCCCAGACAGTCCAATTCCGTCTTCCTAGCTGGATGCGAGGAGGACTGTCTGGCTGGAGTGGTGGGGTGAAGAGCCTGGCTAGAGGGGTAGGGGGCCTGTTGAAGGAACTGCCTGGATTGGTGGGGCGAAGGGTTGGCTTAGGGAATGGCCAGAGTGGGGGAGAACATCATGGAAGGGGACTGGATGTGAAGGGCCTGGCTGGGTGGGATTGGCCAAAGTGGGAGCCATGCTGGATTTGCTAGACAAAGCATAAATATACAGAGGCTTGTAAGGGTTAGATTTTAATCAGTGAATGATTTCATCATACACATGCAAAACTGCAGGGAGGAAAATGCCATCAATAATCCAAATTTCCGGGCAGGCAAAATAAAACTCTGCTTGAGAGAACTTATGAGTTTGAGTTAAGGATATTTCTTTGGAAATTTAGATGTGTGATGCTGACAGTTTGGGTGTGTTAACAAATACAAAGCTTTAAATTTTTTTAATCTTAACATCCACAGTCATAAAATAATTATTGTCTGACCACCCTCCCAGTCACCACAACCCCTCTCTAATTTCTTCCCACTGTGAACATTAAAAATCAATAAACAGAAATAAAGAATGCTTAAAACCCATAGTGTTGTGCAAATGTGAGCATTTAAAGCCAATACAGATTTGAAAAATGCTTAAAAAATCAATGTCATCACTCTAAAATTATTTTAAAAAAAGTATTTTGCCAAGCCTAAATGAAAATAAAATTACAAAAACACTGATACATATATATATATAAAAGTGTAAAATAAAAAAAATACTGTATATGTAATACATAAAAAAAGTATATATGTATATATATATAAACCCTTCTGCCCCTCTGATTTGCAGCAACAAGGGCCGGGTTGAGTCTCTAGGGGTTCTGTTTCAATGACACAATGCAAAACCGGCTTGAGACCCCACCCAGTGACCTGGGACAATTACCTACCACCCCCGGGTGGCTCTAGGAGGCAATACTTCCCCTCTCGCAAGCACGGAGTCTGAGTGTAGCAAAAGCCTTTTAATAAAGGAGGGAAGTAATGCAGTCATAAAACAGTTTCATTGTCCTTGATTCATATATTCAGGGTAATGACTCTTTATTCCTCCTGCCCCCAAAACAGAGAAACTGGGGATCCCACAGCTGCCAAAGTGACCATTTTGGACTGCCCTGGGCTATGCTAGGCAGGGTGAGTGTGCCTGTGCAAACGAGATCAGCTCCTGAAGTTCTTTTCCACACTCTCCATAATTCACCACCAGATGTCAGAACAGAGCTCATCCTGACTCTGCTTACAAATATATAAAAGGAAAAGTTGAAAATAATAAGGTGTTTGTTGAAAGTCCATGCGACTTGTGCTCCTATATCACAGGTGAGGAGCCTTGGTGTGTGACCTTGTGCCCCCCCGCCCATCCTGTCCCCCATGGGGATGGGGCTAGGCAGCAGTCTCACTCCGGCCATGTGGCCATCCCAGCCTGGGAGTGAGGGGCGGCACCTTCCCTGGCTTCCGGACCCACAGACAAAGCCCAGGGGGAACCGCTCCCATTTATACTTGCTGGACACAAGGCTCTTGCTCCTGGTGTACAGGAGGCCAGGTGATCCCCCCTGTTGTACACTGAGCAATGAGGGCTCAGTCTCTCCGTGTGGGGCAGAGGAGAGACCCTGCGCTCCAGGGACGAGGTAGCTTTGAAAACCAGTTTCATGACTGGCCAGGCTATGGTGTGAAAGTTCTGTTTGCTTCTCTTTGACGAAAAACCGTCCCCTTGATTGACTCATTTCCTCAAAGCAACCCACCCTCCCCTTCAATCACAGCTTGCTTTCTAAGGAAATAAAGTCACTATCTTTTAAAAATCATGTATTCTTTATTAACTGATTATAAAAGGAGGGATAGAACTGACAAGGTAGCCTTGGTGGGGTTTGGGAGGAGATAGAAAAGGAAAATAATGACAGCCTTTTGCTTGGGCTGTCCACTGGAGTGGAGTGGGCGGGTGCAGTGAGCCTCCCCCTGCATTCTTACACATCTGGGTGAGGAGGCTATGGAACCTGGGGAGGTGGGAGGGCGGTTATACAGGGGCTGTAGTGGCACTCTGTGATCCTGCTACCATTCCTGAAGCTCCACTAGACGCCGGAACATGTCAGTTTGATCACGCAGCAGCCCCAGCATTGCATCCTGCCACCGCTGATCTTCCTGCCGACACCTCTCATCTCGACCGTCCCTCCTGTCCTCATGTTCACTGACATCTTTCCTGTACTTTGACACCGCGTCCTTCCACTCATTCAGAGGAGCTCTTTCACTGCAGGTTGATTCCATGATTTCAGAGAACATTTCGTCTTCCATCCCTTTTTTCCACCACCTTATCTGAGATAGCCTTCGGGGCGGAGGAGGGAGGGTTGAAAAATTTGCAGCTGCGGGAGGGAGGAAGGGGAAAAAAAGAGAGAGAAGTATTTTAAAAGATACATTTTACAGAACAATGCTTATAATCTTTCACCGTGAACAACACTATTCACATTACATAGCACATGTGATTTCAGTAAATGGTAGCATTTTGCATCTTAATATTGAGTGCCTGTGGCTTTGGTGTTATAGATCACCAATGCAGGTCCGGGCAACAGAATTCAGCTTGCATGTGGCCATGGTAAGCCATTGTCTTTCAGCTTCTGCAGCCTTCATAAAACCAGCACCCTCCTTTCCCACATACCAAGCAAAGCCTGTTGAGTGCTGCAGCTCTCCTGCTAATGTCCAGCAGCAGAAACCAAACTAGCCTTCCCCCTCCAATTCTCTGCAATGATCATTTTACCCCTCCCCCCACTGTGGGGCTGGTATCAGGGAAGATCCCTGCTAGCCTAATGGAAAAAAAATCAGCTCCAATTTCCCCCCCTGCTTGGCTAAATGCAGGGAAGGATTTCTTTTCAGCCACAGGCAAACAGCCCAGTAGAATGCCACCTCTGTCCTCTTAATTAAATTCCTGTATTTCAGCCAGGTTACCATGAACTATATCACTTTCCTGAGGATAACACAGCAAGATAAAGAACGGATGTTGCTTGAATGCCAGCAAACACCGGGACCATATGCTGCCAGGCTTTGTCATGCAATAATACCAGTTTACTTGCTACTAGCATGGCGAGGTCAGGTGTCCTACCATGGAGGATGGAATAAGACTGCACTGCCCAGAAACCTTCTGGAAAGCTTTTGGAGTACCTCCAGGACAGCTTCATGGAGATGTCCCTGGAGGATTTCCGCTCCATCCGCAGACACATTAAAAGACTTTTCTAGTAGCTGTACTGGCCGTGAATGCATCCCAATTCCTCAGGGCAAATTAATCATTAAAAAACACTTGCTTTTAAAGCATGATTTATATTTACAAAGGTACAGTCCCTTCCATGGCTTCATGGTCTGGGATAATGCCTTGGGAGGGTTGGGAGGCAACTTCAGTCAGGCTGAGAAAAAGATGCTGGCTGTCGGAGAGAACGGAGTGCTGTGTGCTCTCCACAAGCTCGTCCTCCTCCTCCTCATGATCATCTTTCCCATCCGCAGAATCCTCAGGCATGGCTGAGATTACCCCCTCCTCAGAATCCACGGCCAGGGGTGGGGTGGTGGTGACGGCCCCCTCCCTAGAATTGCATGCAGCTCATTGTATAAGCTGAATGTCTGCAGCTCTGCCCCGGACCTTCCATTTGCTTCTTTGGTTTTCTGGTAGGCTTGTCTGAGCTCCTTAACTTTCACATGGCACTGTAGTGAGTCCCTATTGTGATCACACTAAACCTAATTCGAAATGGCAATACCGATTTCAGCACTACTCCCCTCGTTGGGGAGAAGTACAGATATCGATATTACGAGCCCTTTATATCGAAATAAATGGCTTCATTGTGTGGACGAGTGCAGCATTAATTCAGTTTAATGCTGCTAAATTCGAAATAAATTTGTAGTGCATACCAGGCCTATGTGTTGATACTAGAATCTTAGAAGATTAGGGTTGGAAGTGACCTCAGTCCAATCCCCTGCTCAAAGCAGGACCAACTAAATCATCCCAGAGAGGGCTTTGTCAAGAGGGCCTTAAAAATCTCAAAGGATGGAAATTCCACCACCTCCCTAGGTAACCCATTCCAGCACTTCACCACCCTCCTAGTGAAATAGTTTTTCCTAATAGCCAACCTAGATCTCCAACCTGCTACTCTGCTGGTTCAGAATGTAATGACCAATGCTGAATTATTTATTTATACATTAATTTAGTAGTAGTGGTCATACATTTGATTTTAACTTCATGTACTAAAGCATGGCTATTCAAAGTTTGTGAATCTTTGAAAACCTTAAAACACACACACACAAAGAATTCACATAAAAATGCCATGTTCTACAGTTTGTTTTTAATACATATTTTTCTGTATTTCATAACAATTTGAAGAATTCATAAAACAGAGATTTTTATTTTAGTTTGACATACTCCTCTTTTGAAATCCAGTGCTATGGGTGGGGAATTGTGAGTCAGTTGTCCCATATTTTTTTTAAAATTAACTGTAATATTTTAGGTTCACCCCTAAAAATCAGCACTTCAAACTAAATCTGAAAATGATTGCCAGGGCAGATTTTTTATGCTCCATTAAATATGTGGGCTCTAAATTTCTGCTGTAGCGACTTGGCCTCTGCCTTGGCTCCATTTTTCAGCTGTTTCCAAGAAGCAGAGTGGTGACAAATGGGTGGAAATTCGCCACCTTTGAGAACTACCTGGGACAGACATTTGTACAGCTCTAATACTTCAAAGGATTCAGGTAGGAAATTGAAATTTGAGATGGTCTAGAACATAGAGGTGGCCATAAAAGTGTGTCTTGATTTGGTTGAGTTCTAAGCCATGGAAAATCACCATTTATACTAGTTCAACCAATTTCATTCAATCTTTGTGATTTGCTGTCCTTAACATTCCAGCTGGTGTTTATCAGAGGAAGCTAAGAGAGTAAAATATGCTCGACCCTTTGAAAATATCAACTCGCAACCATGCTCCTTGGACAGTGGTACCCAAATTGTGGGGCATGTGTGGAGGAATGTTTGGGGGTCTTGGTGGGGCCCAGGCCAGCCCCCATGCAGGGCAGGGAGGGGGCAGCACCCACTCAGCTCTAGCCCCACCTCCAGCAATGGCCTGGTTCCTGACCCTGTGCCCAGCTCCGCCCACTGCCTTGGACCCCAACCTCAGCCCCACCCCTGGCCATGGCCCCAGTTGCCAGCCTTCAACATGGCCCAGCCATGGCTCCACTTCCAGCCCCATCCCTGGCTCTGGCCCCAGACCTGTTCCTAACTGCAGCCCCAGCCTCAGCCCCATTACCCCTCTGCACTCCCTCCCCACCCCAGGAGCCACAGCCCTGGCTTCTGGAGGCGGGGTCCAAACAGGAGTAAGGGGAGGGATGACCCTGAAAACTTTGGGAACCACTATCGTAGGCCCTATTGATCTTCCTATATTGTTCTGAAGCAGACACACAGAACTGTATCCAGAAGATAAAACAGATGGCCATCAGCATCCTTTCCCTCACTAGGTTACTCTTTGTCCCAGGAGAAGGTGCACTGGATTGGGAGCCAGGAGCCTATTCTTCTGAATGACCGCTATTAAGAAATCTGTGCACTCCAAACACCTTATTAGCAAGCAAGATCTCAGACTTCTCTCCCTGAAGAGGACAAGTATCAGCCAAGATCTCAGACTTCTCTCCCTGAAGAGGACAAGTATCAGTATCAACTCCATTTCACAAGTGACATTTTACGGAAGTGAATGGAACCGCACTGATTTACAGCATGTGGTGATTTGGTCCAGAGGACTCCAGAATGGACAGTGACTGGAATGGAGATCTGTAGTGGATAGGGATGAGGAGACCTTGCTAGAGCTGACTGAAAATTTCCTGACAGACCTGTGTTGCTGATTCAACAGATCTGACGTGCTCCCTGGGAACAGGTGGATTCTGTCCCAGCTTGCGATGTAACCAGTTCAGGAAGCAGACTGGATAACCTGCCCACCATTCAGCCAGCCTAGCAATAGGAAGGCCAGCTGCCAGGTGACCAGGGCTGCACAGGTCCCAGGCAGCCTGCTGGTCACTCAGCGTTACTGGCTCCGCTGTAGCGCACTTCCTGGGCAGACATTCCCCAACTCCCTGAGCAGCTGACTCCCTGGGAAGCCGTAACCTCGACCCCTGGAATAACCAATGCCTCATCAGCTAGCTCACTGGATAGGCAGCTTCCCATCTCCCTGGGCATCCCAGAAAGTCAAGCAGCCTCATGAGCCTGCGAACAATTTTCAAGGTTTCACTTTTTGTCCCTGAGCTATTGACTTGGGATTAAAATTTGTTCCAACACCCACAGGAAGGAAATTAGGTTTTCCAGGCAGCTCTACGCCCTGCTCTTGTTCATTGCAGAAGCTGGAAAGTGTGTACCCAATGGCACACAGGCATAACAGAAGAGAAGGGATGGTCTAGTGGCCTCAGGCCAAGGAAAATTGGCTTCTAGCTCTGCTTCTGCTACAGATTTCTGAAGCAATATGTGGAGAGTCACTTCCATCAGGACTTTTGTGGGTGGCCACCAACTTGATAGGCCTGCAGTGCAATTTTCAGAAGTGTTGAGTGCTCACAACAGCAGCAGAGGTCACTGGGAGAGCCCAGCCCACCTCAGAAATCATGCTCAAGGAGTCTCAATTCAGTCACTAAGAAAGCAAGAATCAATAGGCAGTTCTGCCAGTTGAGACCCCAACAGTGTGCTTATTAGACAAGTCACATTCTTTGAGGACTAGAGGTCACTGGGGATTTTTCAATTAAAGTTGTTTTTTTTTCCCCAGTGGAAAATTTCAATTTGTTGAAATGGAAATTCTGGAGGGAAAGTTTTGGTTTTGATGAATGTTTCATTGGTCTAGAATGGGATCTGAACTAAAGAAGAGAGCCCACTCCAAGGGTAGACTGGGGTTACGACACTGATCTGAGGAGTCTGGGGTTAGTCTATCAATTGTGCTGGTGGGAGCTGTTCTACTTTCTATAAATAATTCCATATTTAAAGCTCTACAGAGCTGGAGGCTATAACTTGGTGCTTCAAGGGATGTGGGTGAGCTGAGTTTGAATCCCTGCTTTCCCTGTTTTGAACCAGGAAACCCAGAGCTGAGCCCCTGCTGGCTTTGGGGGAGAGGGTGGGGCCTTGCAGCAGAGTGTGGGTGGGACCACAGCCTGGGTTAGAGGGGGATTAGTCTCCCCTGGCCTATTTTACCTGCTGCCCATGGCTTTAATGACCCAGCTATTCTGGGGTGGGTGGGTCTTGCTCTTGTTCTTTGTCAAAAATTTTAGTAGCCCTTAGATTCATCCTAAGGAAGAACAGGCTGGAAAATTTGTTTCTCACTCAGCGCTAGCGAGGAACCATTTTGTTCCACATATTTCTCTTCAGAGCCATTTGGATATCCCTGTTCCTCAGGCTGTAGATAAAAGGGTTCAACACGGCAGGCAAAACAGTGTAAAACAGAGAGAGAAGTTTAGCGCCATCTGGAAATTCACTGAATCTTGGTCGTAAATAAAGGAGGATGCCAGAACCATAGAATAAAGCCACAACAATGAGGTGGGAGGAGCAGGTGGAGAATGTTTTCTTCTTGCCCTCAGCTGATGGCATCATGAGGATGGTGGCGATGATCCGGATGTAGGACAACAGGATCAGGGCAAAGGGCACCATTCCAAAGAAAGTGACCATGATGTAAGTCAAGGTTTCATTCATGGAGGTGTCAGCACAGGCCAGCAACAGCAGAGGGGCCGGGTCGCAGAAGAAATGGTTGATCTCTCTGGAGCTACAGAAGGGTAAGGTGAACACCAAACTGGTCTGCACTACCTGGGCTGGGATGCCGATAGTCCACGAAGTGGCTGCCAGAAGGACACACACCTTCTTATTCATAATCATGGTATAACACAGGGGGTTGCATATTGCCATGTAGCGATCATATGCCATGGTGGCCAGAAAGGAAGATTCCGTGCTCCCGAAGCAAAGGAAGAAGCCCATTTGCATGGCACAGCCAGCAAAGGAGATGTGTTTATCCCCTGAGATGAGGCTCACCAGCATTTTGGGGACAGTGACCGAGGTGTAACCGACCTCTAAGGCAGACAAATTAGAGAGGAAAAAGTACATGGAGGTGTGAAGGACAGGATCCACCAAAGTTACAAGGATAATGAGGAGGTTTCCCACCACAGTGACCAGATAAATGGCTAACAGTGCCACAAAGAGTAAAACCTGCCTCTCTGGAGAGGTAGAAAATCCCAGAAGAAGAAATTCAGTCACCTCTGTTCGATTCAAGTTCATCATTTCTTCATAAGTGTTCAACTGGAAGACAAACAGAGACAGGTATTACATGGTGTATTCACCATCTCCAGGCCTTCTATCAACCAAGATTGGATGCCTTTCTTCAAAAGTCTGTGGCTCTAGAGAAGCCCAGCAGCCACATAGTCCTGAAAACGGGGTTCTCTTCCTTTCCACAGAAAATGTCAAAAATGGTGGTTTCCATTTAGAATGAAACCTAGTTTCATAATATTGAAATCTTTCTTGAAACAGAATCACTTTTCTCCCTCAACTCAACTCATAACTAGAGCTGGCCAAAGTATTTATTCTGAATCGCAGTCATTAGAAGTGGGCTTGAATGAAGAGGAAATAAAGGACTATGCATCAGACTCTATCTCTTTGGTCAATACTACCTTAGTCACCAATGCGTGCCCCTAATTTCAAAAGAGAAATTCTGTTACCCTTTCTCTCAGGCTGGGATTTTCAAAGGAACCTAAAAAATTTATGCTTCTTAATTTCAATGAGATTTGGGCACCTCATTCCTTTGTGCACTTGAAAATTCCAGTCTCACTGCTGATTTCAATACGACATTCAAGCAGTGAGATACTAACTCAACATATATAAGAATGTTACCTGTGCAATCAAGATTACTTGAGACAAAAATCCCATTAAATTGGGATTATGATTTTCTTGAGTTTAATACTAGAAAGTCATAAATATTTCACACAGAATGTATTCACACTCCATTTCTCAGACCCTGATTTTATAATCAGATTCATGTGGATTAACCTGTAACCCATGTCGAGATAACTGAAATCAATGTTTTCTCCCTTGCTCCTATGTTTTAGCTGACTTCTCTATTTAGGTTAAAAGTTCTTTGGAACAGGGACTTTCTTTTATTCTATGTTTACCCAGTACCTAGCCCTATAGGGCCCATGCTTGGTTGGCCCCTAGAAGTAGCATAATGAACATGGTAACTACTACTAAGAAGGATGTTACTCTGCATGGGCATAAGGGAACATCTGCATGAATCTTGTTTCAGAAGCAGGGTTACAGCTTCAGTTAGATGCTTTGATTGATGGAAATCATCATGAAACAAATGACCAGTTAATAATGGTTGTCACAGTTCAGGGCTAGCAGCACCTCTGACCTCTCTCAGTGTCTCCCTGAAGGCAACCTGTTCTGGTGACAGGCTTCTTGCCTTCACCTCTCTGGGGTGGAATCCGACAGTTCTCCCACTATCAGACAAGGGTACAACCCATTGGGTACAAACTATGTTTGCTCCACAGGCCCAGCTGGATTTGGCTGCCCTGCAAGACTTCCCTTTGGGATCTGAGTGTAGTAGTGAATCCAGTGACCACAAAACAGCCTTTTCAAAACAAAGTATCATTTAATCACAACAGCAGGAATCAAAGCATAACAATTAAACAACAGAAGGCCTACATGTACCTGTCTTACTTAAAGTTTAACCAAACATCCATGCTTCTAGGATTGGAGTTCAGTCTACTTTCCCCTTCTTCCTGTGTCTGTTTCTGCCAAGCTCCGTGGCTGTGGTTTTCATCGACTGCAAAGTTGTTTGATTCAGTTTTTCCGCTTGAATCTCTCCCCACACCCCCATATCAAGCTGGAGGTTCGGACTCACTCACAGGTAAACATCAAAGGGATTGACACCTAAATTGTCCTGTTAAGTATTGGTGAATGGTGCAATCTGAAAATTATACCTTTCTTCCTGCCTACCTGCGGTCCACTTGTGTGACAGTTAACCTCTTTGTAACAATATAGCAACCAACACCAATACAAGCAAACAAATAGACAAACGAAGAATATTCATAAAATAATATAGACATCTACTCACATAGGGTGACCAGATATCTCGATTCCATAGGGACAGTCCCAATTTTGCGGTCTTTTTCTTGTATAGGTTCCTATTATCCCGCACCCCCATCCCAATTTTTCACATTTGCTGTCTGGTCACCCTACGCTCACAATGATAATAATTTTATTTACCACTAAAAACTTTGACAAATATCAACAATGGAAAATCTTACCTTTATATATAAAAGAAATTTAAAAATAAATACCAAGATTTTATTGAATTGATAGTAAGAGATTAACAATTACAGCAATCAAACACATAGAGTTTGCCCATTTGTTTAATTTAATGATTAATGATTAACTAGACAGTTAGATAGACATTATGTCTTAGGAAATTTTCTTTTTCATGCTTTCTCTCCTCATTTTTGTATTGATAATAAAAAACTAACAAATATTATAATTTTCATCCTTTTAAATAATTTTACAGTAATTATCCAAAACACGGCAGCCTATAATAGGAATACTGCAATACTTTTGGCTACTGCTATTAACAAAGTATTTAACCCTAATTCCTAGTACTGCATCTTTAGTTTCCCATGCCTCCTTTTCACCTTTGCCATGTTATTGATGTTTATATGTATCATGACCACAGCAGTCTCTGGAATCTCTCTAGTCTGGTGACTAGAGCTGGGTGAAAGTTTTCCAGAGTAACAGTTTTCCATCAAAAAAGGATGATTCAAGTAAATAAAAAAAGAGAATGTACCAATTTTGTATATAAAGGCCTCAACTACCAATCACTTCTCTGTTGTGCTGGGTGTTTCACATACATGTATTAAAGAGACAGCACCTGCCCCAGAGAACTTACGGGCAGCATGAAACAGGTGGATAAGAAAAGTTCAGCAACAGTGGGTAAAGATAGGAAGAGGTCTGCATCTCCCTTACCCTTTTCCTTTGCAACTCCCTCCCAGATACACCAGATCTTTCAGCAGCTAACACACACTAGCTTTATGGGAAAACATAAAATATTCCCAGCCGGTCAATCTCTCCTATTCCTTTCTTCCAGCTCCTGGATGGACTCAGGTCTACATGGCCACACCACACACTCCTCGTCAGATCCCTACCCCATTAATTCCACTTCTTTCCAGACCCCCTTTATGCCTTTCTCTCACTAGCACCTTTGCACCTTCTTCGTGGCTGCCAGGCTGAGATTTTCAAAGCTGCCTGATAGTTTGGGCACCCCATTCCCATTACACTTCAGTGGAAATGGTACCCAAAGCCATGAACTGCCTTCCCTGAACCAGTTCTACACAAACATCTCTCTCCTCCTTCATTTCAGTCTTCGGATCATCATCTTATTCTAGAATGTCTCCAATAATATTTCCAGTCCTGAAAGAAAGAAGAAAGAAAAAAAGAAAGAAAGAAAGATGTCTGTGCTACTAGTCAAGCAATGCTCATTGCCCAGTTGTGTGTGTTCTGTCCCACTCCATCCATCCATTACCTATTGTTATCTCCCCTAGCATTTGTCTTGCCATGATCAGCTGAGTCAATAGGCTCTTAGGAACAAAGACCATGTCTTTACTTCCATTGTAAAGCACAGAGCATCCCACCTAGCTATCAATACACAGCTTAAAGAACAACGTGAGACAATATGATTATTAGTTCTCTAATAAAATCAAGAACGTTTCTCACCTGCCTTGAGAAGAAAGGGCCACTTCTTCTGTGGCTCAGCAGGCAGCTATAAGTGTGAGCCAAAGAACATGTCTAGGGATACAAGTCCCTATGGGTGATCTCATTGATCTCCACAAACAACTGCAGCCTCCCCAGAGCATTGTCCGCCTTGAACACCGTGTGAATAGCAAGGATTCATGAAGTTTAACATAACCAGCTAATGTTTCAGCACTCGAGTGAGTAACTCTTCCTCTAGCAGTTAGTCCCAGAGTTCTCCTGCCCTCCTCAGCAACGATCACACATTGCCCAAAAGAATAAGGGTTGCAGGATTGGTTCCTTAAGGGAATGTCTATATCGTAGATGGGAGCTAACTTGGTTCCAGCTAGAGCACTAAAACTAGCAGGGTGGACATTGCAGAGATGCAGGGTGTGAGCTGTGTTTGAGAACCAGATTTGCTGCCTGAGACATAATGTCTACACTGCTAGTTTTCGCTCACCTGTGGCTAGTGCAAGTCTGTATTCTCAGGCTGGGGAGCTCACGTCCACCTACAGTGTAGACATAGCCCTAAGGGTCTTCTTCAATCCACTGAGTAGTCCACTGAGTTTTGATTGTAAAAGTGGCCTCCTGCTGAAGCCCTTACTCACACAACTAGTAGTTACTCATGCACGTGCTCATAGCAAAGCCAGCATGGTCACTAGAGTGAGTTATAGTTACTCATGTAAGGGTGGCAGGATCAGGCCCAAAGAGTGAAGAATTGTGCCCAGGTCAATTACATAGAATGAATTTGGAGCTGAACCCTGGTTGTGAAGCCAGCAAGAGCTGTGTGTGCTCAGCACCTCTCAGAAATGGGCAAACAAAGCTTGTGTTGAGTCTATGCGTAAACTACTCCCTGAATTAATGAAATCTGGAGCTCTGCACTAGGCCAATTTGTCCCCCACAAAGGGCCACATTAAATGGTTTGAAAACTGTGTGATTCATGCATGAGTTTTGTATCCAAGTGGTCAAGTTCCCATGGGCTGTGAGTGCCAGCACTTGGGAAACAGTGAGTTCTCAGTCTTTTAAAAACTTCCAGTCCAGACTGGTTGCCTTTCAAACATAAGTTATTGGGATCAGTACGGGGGTAACCAGGTGAAATTATCCATCCTTTGCTATTCAAGAGGTCAGGCTAGCTGATCTAATGGATCTTTCTGGCCATCAAATCTATTAATCTATTAAAAAAACAAGAACAACTAAAATCTTTGGCGATTATTTCCAAAAGTGGTTTACAGCTTTGGTCCTAAATTCCAGCATTGTTGACCACCTCCAGATCATACTAAAGCCAACGGAAGCTAAAGCTTCTCAGAAGTTCCAAAAATAATTCAAGCCCAATGGCCAAAATTGTACAGCCTGTCCACTAATCAGGGTGCCTCCACTTTTTGGTGCCCAGTTTGTGAGAATGGAGACCTGGGTTTTCCGATTTGCTGAGCACTCTAAGCTTGCGTGGATTTCTGTTGGAGTTGTGTGTGTGCAGCAATTTTGGAGAGAAAGCCCAGATTGGTTGATGTTAAATTGAGGCACACAAAGTTAGTAGCTATTTTGCAAAATTTGGCTCGCAAAGACCCATCACCTGTAGGGTCCAACTTTTGGTAGATCTTTAGCACAATGTTCTTGTGTTATTACTTAGGACCCTAGTACTTTCTTCATCCTTACTTTTGACATGTGAGTTGTACCATTGGAGCCAGTCATAGAACCACAGGGTTAGGAGGGACCACAGCCCCTTCCAAGATACAGGATTTGTTGTGTCTAAACCATCCAAGACAGATGGCTATCCAGCCTCCTTTTGAAAACTTCCAGTGAAGGAGCTTCCACAACTTCCCAAGGCAGTCTGTTCTATTGTACTATGAATAGTGATCTCCAAAATCCATAGATTAATAGATTTCAAAGGCAGGAGGGACCACTGTGGTTGTCTGGTCTGAGCTCTCACATAACACATTGCACAAAATCCACCAAGTGTTTCCTGCATCTAGCAAATTATGGTTGAATTTGAATGCATCATTCAAAAAGGCATCTGTTCTTTGGATAGGCTGGGATTTTCAAAAGATCCTGAGGGACTGGGTTGCCAAACTAACTTAGATTCCAAGACTCCAAGATATAAAGAATGCAGCACTTCTCTTGTCGAGTCCTTGCTCAGGAAAAGGTCCCAAAATAGTTCTATTGCATATGGTTCTGTAACCAGAACTGAATTAAGGCAGGATCTAGCGAGCAGCCCTTAGGCTGGAAGGTTGCCCCTGGACCCACAGAGCTACGGAGGTTGCCTACTTCCAGAGAGTATTGGAATCTGCTCTGGGGCAACGTTGACAGACCACTGAGCCAGTGGTATCATAATACTTTGCTGAGTTGGTGGCCCTATGGCTGGATTGAATCCAGGCCTTACTCCACCTCACACCATCAGTGAATTTGCTTTCTGAGGCTTGTTCTTTAAGGCCCCAATTCAGCAAGGAATCTAAACATGTGCCTAGTTTTTAAGGATGTTTGTTGTCCCATGGAACCCTGAGAATTCTCTTGTGCTTAAAGTTAAGCATGTCCTCAAATACTTTGTGGAATTGGGGTATAAACTGCTCAGACGCTGAGGGAACTTTTACCCTGAACACTTAGGCACCTACAGGATGAGGCAGCAGTCAAGCAGGAGTTTTGTGGATCACTGTGAAGCCTAACACTGGGCCTTAAGTGCTGAAATCTGATGTTTAGGTGCCTAAATACCTTTGTGACTCTGTGCCCCAGCCTTCACTTACTACTGTGTTGTCACTCAGTGAGCACCGTTGTGGGTTCCTTAGATTGTCAGCCATGGGCGGTGGGTATAATAGGCCAGAGGAGACTCTGCCACCCTCAGTGCTGCCACAGCCACACCCACCGGACCCTAGTTCCTGGGTTTGGTGGCAAAGTTTTTGCTTTATTATGCTCCATGCAGGTTCTGGGGTGGCTGAGTTGGCACATACCACGTCCTCATCCACCCCGAAACCTGCACAGGGAATATCAAAAGCATCTTCTAAAAGATCCTTTGGCTTTTCCCCTGGGAGGGTTGGGTCCCGGGAGAGGAGGCATAGCACGGCTTCTGCCAGTCCAGGGCTCCTGGGGGGCAGGGGGTGCTCAGGGCTTTGCCCAGCCCGGCGCTCCTCCAGTCAAGTTGGGTGGTACTCAGGGCTTCGGCCAGCCTAGTGCCCCTGCGGTCAGAGGAGGGGAGGTGCTTGTGGCTCCGGCCTCAGGAGGCAAGGGGTCTCGGGGCTCCGGCCATGGGCAGAAGGGGCGGAGCCAGGGGCTAGCCTCCCCAAAGGGGGGCTCCCCCGAGCACCCATGCTGTCAGCACTTTAGGGCATAACTGTCCTTTTGTTCTGCCTTTTGGAGTGCCTAATCCATGACATGGCCTCTGTGCACTATGGCAACAATAATACTGTTGCCTCTTTCCAACCCAAGCAGCTAGTCATAGTTCAGGACTCTGGGGGAGTTCCCAGCTGGAAGCAGAAGCCAGTAGAGGATGGTGTTCGCTCAGATGCAGTCTTGTTTATTTACAAGAGATGTACCAAGTCCTGCTTCTCCAAACACATGAGGAGCTAGAAACAAAAGGAGCAGTTCCTCAGCTTATGGCCCCAAGCATCTCTATCCAATGGATCCACAAGATCTCTTCAGATTTTTGTCAGAGTTGAAAAAAATGCTTATAATGCACAACATTCTAATGATTCCCTTTGGAAGAGATTTTCACAAGATCGCTCAAGTGAGGTTTCTGTCTCTTATAAAAAGGATAGGAAAAGGGTAACATCATTTCTGGTGCTGCTTTTCCAGAATGACACAGGTTCTGGCCAGTGGGCTGGTCTCCTTCCAACCAAACTCTGGACCACTTGAAAAAAGACTTGATGAATTGAAGAAAGAGATGAATTGACATGATCCCATCAACTGTTATCTGGTTCATGACCCAAACAAGGATGATAATCTTACATTCCTGGTACAGGAGAAAGGTAATATTTATGGTACATGAAACTACGATCATTTCCTTTGCCCTTCAGGCTTCTACAGTACACTGCAAATGCCTAGTGAGACAGAGGGCAAAATGTTCAAAAGTGCCTAAGTCCCTTCATCAGAGGGTTCCTAAGTGAATAAGGTGCTTTTGAAAATGGTACTTAGGAGCTTTAAAACATTTTAACCAGAAATTCTATAGGTGACGGGATGGATCATGTGATGATTGCCTTTCTGTTCACTCCCTCCAAAGCAGCTGGCATTGCCCACTGTCGGCAGACACGATACTGGGCTAGATGAACCTTTGGTCTGACCCAGTAAGGCCGTTCTTATGTTCTTATCTGTATATGTAAAAAAAAAAAAAAAATGGATAAAGCCAAGATTTTCAGACTTGACTCATGATTTTGTAAGTCTCCTTTTTCAGTGCCCAACAGGAGACATTTTAAATTGCCTTCAAAGTGCTGCGCGCCCACCCTCTGAAAATCACTAGTCACTTGCTACGTGGTGTAAATTATTCAGTGAAGAACAGCAACATTTGCTGAAGAATTTTTGTGATCAAAGAGCATCCAACCAGCTCTCTGTGTAGCGGGGGTGGTCACCCACACCTGCCCTGAAGTCCAACCCCCTGCTCAAAGAAGGACCAATTCCCAACTAAATCATCCCAGCCAGGGTTTTGTCAAGCCTGACCTTAAAAACCTCTAAGAAAGGAGATTCCACCACCTCCCTAAGTAACCCATTCCTGTGCTTTACCACCCTCCTAGTGAAAAAGCTTTTCCTAATAGCCAACTTAAACCTAAACCTTCCCCACTGAGAACAGTCTAGATCCATCCTCTTTGGAACCCCCTTTCAGGTCGCTGAAAACAGCTATCAAATCCCCCTTCATTCTTCTCTTCTGCAGACTCAACAATCCCAGTTCCCTCAGCCTCTCCTCATATGTCATGTGCTCCAGCCCCCTAATCATTTTTATTGCCCTCTGCTGGATTCTTTCCAATTTTTCCACATCCTTCTTGTAGTGTGGGGCCCAAAACTGGACACAGTACTCCAGATGAGGCCTCACCAATGTCGAATAGAGGGGAATGATCATGTCCCTCAATCTCCTGGCAATGTCCCTACTTACACAGCCCAAAATGCTGTTAGCCTTCTTGGCAACAAGGGCACACTGTTGACTCATATCCAGCTTCTCGTCCACTGTAACCCCTAGGTCCTTTTCTGCAGAACTGCTTCCTAGCCATTAGGTCCCTAGTTTGTAATAATGAATGGGATTCTTCCGTCCTAAGTGCAGGACGCTGCACTTGTCCTTGTGTACACAGAGTCCTTGTTCTCTGTGTATATATATATCTTCTTACTGTATTTTCCACTGCATGCATCCGATGAAGTTGGTTTTAGGCCATGAAAGTTTATGTCCAAATAAATTTGTTAGTCTCTAAGGTGCCACAAGTACTCCTCATTCTTTTTGCTGATACAGACTAACATGGCTACCACTCTAAAATATGTTGCCCCAGTGCACGCTCCATTAGAGTCCGATCGGGATAGTGACTTAAAGTGTCATCACCCAATAATCTATCTAAAGGATTCCAACCGGGAACAGTGGATGGAAGTTTCCCCGCTTCGATAACAGAGGTTTGGGAGCTAGTGGAGAAGGGTGAGGGCTGGCTGGGATTGGAGCATTGAGACTGGAGACACTTGGCAGGTATTGGGGAGGTGGGGTGGGTAAGGAGGGGTAGGGCTGTGGGGGTCCCTGCTGCAGTGCAGCAAGCTGGAGTCTGCATCCCCCGCAGTGCACTGGGGCTGGTGCAGAGCAGTCCATGGGGCGTGGCAGGAAGACACCATCTCCCATGGGGGGTTAGGGCCCTTCCCAGCAAGGTCGGCACCTCCCAGAGCAGCGTGAACCACTCCCCAGCATCACGGCAGCTTCCGCTTTCAGTCACACACTGCTGGCCCCTCGCCCTAGAAAGGAGATGGCCAAGCCGACCTGGCAGCAGCTGATGGGAAATGGAGGCAGAGAATACACTACATCTCCCATGGTGCCCCTGGGCTAGGATTGCCAACTTTCTATTCACACAAAACTGAACACCCTTGCCACACCTCCTGCCTGCACCTGCCATTAGCCTGGTCAGTTCGTAACTCTGGGGTTCATAACTCTGAGGTTCTACTGTATCCCCGTAGTGACCGGGTACATGTCAGGACAGGATGCTGAGATAAAGTTTCTAGACACCATGAATATCTGCTTCTTGGAGGAGCTAGTCCTGGAGCCAACAAGTGGAGAGGCCATCCTTGATTTAGTCCAAAGTGAAGCAAAAGATGTGGTCTAGATGGTGAATATAGTTGAAACACACAGTATTAGTGACCATGATATAATTAAATGTAAAATCCTTGGCAGAAGGAGAAAGGGGGAACGACACCAAAAAACCCACCACAGTAGTATTTAATTTCCGAAAGGGAAACTACACAAAAATGAGAAAGCTTGTTAAATGGAAATTAAAAGGTACAGTTCCAAAAATGAAATGCCTACAAGCTGCACGGAAACTTTTTTAAAACATCATAACAGAGTTTCAAATTAAAAAACATAGTAAGAGGACTAGTAAAGTACCACCATGGCACTACACAAAAGAATGAATGGACACATATCTGACATCAAGAATTACAACATTCAAAAACCAGTCGACGAACACTTCAACCTCCCTGGTCACTCAATTACAGACCTAAACAAAAAAACTTCAAAAACAGACTCCAATGAGAAACTGCAGAACTGGAATTAATCTGCAAACCGGACACCATCAAAAAGGCCTGCATAAAGCCTGGGAGTGGGTGGGTCATTACACAAAGTAAAAGCTATTTCCCCATGCTATTTTTGCTCCTACTGTTACTTGCACCTTTTTGTCAGCTGTTTGAAATGGGCCATCCTGATTACCACTTTAAAAGTGATTTTTTCCTCCTGCTGATAATAGCCCACTTTAATTGATTTGTCTCATTAGAGTTGGTAAGGCAACCCCAATCTTTTCATGTTCTCTGTGTGTGTATATATATCTTCCTACTGTATTTTCCACTCAATGCATCTGATGAATTGGGGTTTACCCCACGTAAGCTTATGACCAAATAAATTTGTTAGTCTCTAAGGTGTCACAAGTACTTCACTTTCTTTTTTAAAAATAAATTAAAGAGGTGGTTAGAGGCATTAAGGCATCTTTTAAAAATTGGAAGTTAAATCCTACTGAGGAAAATAGAAAGAAACAAACTCTGGCAGGTCAAGTATAATAATTAGGCAGATTGAAACAGAATTTGAAGAGCAACTAGCCAAAGACTCAAAAATCAACAGCAAAAAAATGTTTAAGTACATCTGAAGCAGGAAGCCTGCCAAACAATCAGTGGAGTCACTGGACAATCGAGGTGGTAAAGGAGCACTCCAGGAAGACCAGGCCCTTGCAGAAAAGCTAAATGAATTCTTTGCATCTGGCTTCACTGCTGAGGATGAGAGGGTGGTTGAAAATCCAGACTCCTAGGTTTTATTCCCAATTTTGGGAGGAGAATGAATCAGGACACCCGGGTTCTATTCTCAGCTGGACCAGTGACTCAGACAAGTAACATGGGTCCAGATCTCACAGATATTTAGGTGCTTAATTCCCAGTGAGAGTTATACACCTCAATACCTTTGAGGAGCTGCACCTTCACCTATTTCAGAGCCTGTTTCTCCACTTGTAAAATGATGACAATTATGCCTACCTTTGGGCTACACACAGAAAGGAAAATTCTGCTGTGAAATACACCAGTTTAAACCTGGAGCAACTCCACTGAAGTTAACAGAGTTATGTCAGTGTGAGAGAACAGTATGGTAGGAAGTATGGTACACAAGGGATTTTATTATTTTCCTTTGCAGATTTTGCCAAGATTTTCCACATTTATGTTACCCACAAATGTTATTGAAGTCTTGCATTGCAGATGCTGCCCCCCAGCCTTTGTTGACTCTGAATCTGGATATATATTAGGATTGTCAAAGGCTTGTGAGGGTATTAGGTGCCTATGGAAGTTGGGGTGCTTAGGTACTTTTGAAATCCCACTTTTCAGCATCTTTAGGTGCCCAAATGACCTGGCTCTCTACTGCCAGTATCTTTCTCTATTTTCCAGTCCTGGGACTTCAGAATGAGGAAAATCCGAAGTGTTATATAAATGTGAAATATATTTATTGATATTACAGTATTTGTAAGGGGTTTGGAGATCAAAATGACCCCAACATTTCAGGGCTAAATTTTTTAAAACTAGGAGCCTAAATTCAGATTCCTAAACTCTGATTTAGCCTCCTAAATAAGTGACTTTCAGAAATGCTGAACAGGGTTGCTCATTCCTTTTGAATATCAGCCCAATTTACAGCCCACATACGGATTTCTGGACAGTGCCTCTGAAAACTTCAGCCTAGCTTTTCAAATTTTGGCTCAAGATTGTATTCTCTAATAAAGACTGAAAAATATTTGAGATTTCACAGAAAACCACAGGTTTCTGTCACACACATTTTCCTAAAATCAGCTCTGTAAAGGTCTTTCGACACATGGATTAATGTTTCTGCCTCTCGTTCACTTCATACAGAGAAATAACACTGACTAGTTCATGTTCTCAGCCAATTGCAAAGCTGCTCTCTTCCCTGCCCCACTTACCACTTCCTCTTATCTGTCTCTCTTTCACCCTCACTGTACTGCCTGTATCCTGTATCTATACTCCGAGATCTGGGCTAGCGTGGTGGGGAAGTTGCAAGCTCTCTAACGCCGTTTGAATCGTTTGCCAACCACCCACGTGTTAGGATCGAGCCCCGTGTTCAGATGCCCGTGGTGGAAAGCGGTGTCCGGTGGAGGGAATCGGGCCCTGGGGCTGTTGAATTCAGAACCCGTGGGACACCCCGTTAGGTGGGGCCGAAGGCAGAAGGTTAGTGGGAAAATGGTCTGTTAAAACTGTGAGATTGGGCTGTGTGATCTTCTGAAATTCCCGTTGAATTTGCAGTATCTGGGGGAAACAGCTGGCCTGATTTGTCCCTGGGTTTTAATCAATGACCCTGTGGCTGTCTGCAGGGTTTCTCTTCAGGCCCCATGAAGCGACACACGCTGTGGAAAGAGTTTGTTACCTCTCTCTACTCATCCCTTCTCCCCCGCCCACCCCGATGTGCTTTGGTGACTTGTTTCAGGGCAGGCAGGAAGCGCGCTGCAGAGCTCGGAGCGAACCCAGGAGCTAAATTCTGCCCTTTAATCCAGTGAATTCTCCTCGCAGCTCCGGAGGGGGCCAGCTCCTCCTGCTATAACCAAACCATAATAAACAGCCGGAGTTTTGTGTACGGGTGTGTGTCCCTCTAAGAGGAAAAAGCACACGGGGGTGGGGAGGCGGTGAAGGCTGAACAAATGACGCCCTTGTCACGGGGGGAGCAGGGTTAGGAAGGTGCCTTCCCACTTCCGCCATGTGTTCTAGGACTAGCAGCCTCCTTCGGGGTGTGGAATGAGCTGGGAGTGGGTGTGACTTGGGGTTCAGAAGTGCTGCGGGCAATGGTGAGATTGCTCATGCGGTGTGGGGTGGATGTGTTTGGGGGAAGGATGGGAGTTGAAGTCCCTCCAGACCTCCGTTTTGCTCCTGTCCCCAACGTAATAGCTGTGGTGGTGTTGGATGTGGTCTGGTTGCCAGGTTTTGGTCTGTGTATCCTAAACCACTGTTTGTATCCCTTCATTTTATGCTGAAAATGGAATTGATTTGCTGGGAAGAAAGAGTTGCTTTGGACCAATGCCATGCCCCAGATATGGGGAGCAATGAGCTGGTATGAGATTGAGTTCTTACAGAGGAAGGGGAATCCCTTGTCCAGGGAACTAAACTCTATATAACAGCAAAACTGTTGAAATCTAGGAGCAACTATAGTGGGTTAGAAGAGGGGAGTTGGGAGTCAGGACCCCTGAGTTTTATTCCCAACTCTGGGGGAGTGTGAACTAGTGGTTAGAGCAAGGGAGTCCAACCTAATTGTAGAGAAGGGGGACTGGGAGTCAGGACTCCTGGGTCTTATTTGTCTGCCTCTCTTTAAGGACTTCACCAAGACCGGTAATTTCCAGGGCCGCCCAGAGGACTCAGGGGGCCTGGGGTCTTCGGCAGCGGGAGGCCCCCGCTTCGGTGGTAATTCGGAGGCAGAGAGACCTTCCGCTCTGGGACTCGCCACTGAAGTGCCCCACAGACCCGCAGCAGGGCCCCCTGCTGCCGAATTACCGCAGAAGACCCAGCACTTTGTCGGCAGGTCCCGCTTCAGCGGTAATTCGGCAGTGGGGGGTCCTTCTGCTCCAGGGGAGAAGGACTCCCCACTGCTGAAGATCCGGAGTGGAAGAAGCTCCAGGGGCCCAGGCCCCGCGGGAGTTTTCCGGAGCCCCCGAAGCGAGTGAAGGACTCCACTCCAGGGGCCCTGAAAAACTCTAGTGGGGGCGCAGGGTCTGGGGCAAAGTGCCCCACTTGCCCCCCTCCCTCCGGGTGGCCCTGGTAATTTCCAACCTGGAGTGAGGACTCCAGAGTATTCCTGTTAGATCATGGTCCTGCCTGCCAGTTAGTGCAGGCTGAGGCGTGTCAAACCTTCAGCTCTGGCCTTTGGCTTATAGCAGATGTTTTTCAGCTCTGACTTTATCAAAGTGTCTGTTGCCAGTTGTGTTGACTGATCCAGCATTCAGCTACGATCATGGAGTGTAGTAGGAGTGACTTGTGGCTTTTGGGCCTTGCTAACCTACTAGCTTGTGTGTGTCTTGAGGCATTCAGGCTGGGTGTTGCCTTAGTGATCTGAACATCAGATTTTAAATCCTCATTGTCCAGGATTGTTTCATCTTTTCCTCCTTCCTCTGCAGAGAAATTAACAGGATTGGTCTGAAGCTGTTCAGGTCTCTTGCTTGGGGCGTGAACAAAATTGGAGATCCTGTCTGCTCACTGTGGATGTTGAAAGGGCCATACACACGTGGTGCTCTGGCAATATTCAGAGCCAGGGGCCCAGCTCTTCCAACACTTGGGGCGGGGCGCCCCCCCAGGCCCCACCTGTGGCCCTGCCAGAGAGTCCTGTGGTCCCTATTTGCTGCCCCCACTTGCCTTTCCGGGGCCTCAGAGCACAGCATCGCTGTCCTTGTCTCCTCCATGCTGCTTCCCTGCACCAACTGCTACCTTAGGGTCCTAGTGCCCCCCCATGCATCTGTCAGGGCACACTGACTCTGAGCCTGCCCTTCCCCCTCAGACCCTTCCCTTTTCCGGCAGGACCCTCCATCGGTACAGTCCCCCCCCCGCCGCCAGTCAGTGCTCCTGCCTCATGCTGGACAAGGAGGCAGTCCCATCCCTCACCCCCCCGTGAGGCTACAGTCAGGGGCAACTACAGGGGAGGAGGCGCACGCAGCGCCCCCCACGGGGGGAGCAGAGGGAGATTGCTGGACCTGAGAGGGGCCCTAGGAGCACATGCAGTGAAAGTGGTCGGGGTGAGTGTGCTGCTGGGGGGCTCCTCCCGCAGATCTTGCTGCTGCTGACAGGGAAAGGGCTGGGGGGGAATCCTCTCTGGCCCCTGTCCTGGAGCAGCCTGCCTGCACCCCAAACTCATCCCCAACCCTGCCCCACCCCAGAGCCCATACTCCCAGTCAGAGCCCTCACCCCCTACCTCAGCCTCAACCCTCTACCCGAGCCCCTCCAGCACCCCAAACATCTTATCCCCAGCCTCAGACAGAGCCCTCACCCCCCCACTCCTACACTTGCCCTGAGCCCTTCCCACACCCCAAACCCCCCATTGCCAGCCCCGGACAGAGCCTTCACTGCCTAAGCCCCTTCCACACTCCAAACCCCTCAGCTCTGCACCCCATCCCTCTGCACCCCTCCCATCCCCAAAACTCCCTCCCAGATCCTGCACCCCAATCCCCTGCCCCAGCCTAGGGCCTGCACCTCAGACCTCCTCCCTCACCCAAACTCCCTCCCAGAGTCTTGGGCAGGTTGGGAGGTGGAGTTTGGGCAGGGATGGGTTCTGGGCACTGCCAAAATTTCTACAAACGTGCCACCCCTGTTTGTAAGCATAGTAGGGAGCTTAGCCAATTGTCTGTCTGCTAAAACAAGGGTTCTCAACCTTTTTCTCTGAGGTCTCTACAAAATGCTATTAAAAACGCCAGGGTCCAGCCGGGGTGTGTGGGGGGGGGCGGGAGGAGGGGAGCAGGAGGGGCATCTGCCCGGCAGAGCTTGGGACTTTAGCTCTGCGGGGTTCGAGGCTCTGCGTTTTCTGTCCTAGGCCCCTTTCAAGGCTGATTCCTCACTCTGGCACTCTGAGTACAAAAGGTGGGGGGCCCGCAAGGATTCTGAAAACAAATATGTGCCACTCCTGGCTTGTATTAAAGTCCCATGGTTTCAGTTTCTCGCTGACCTTCGATTGGTAGATGCTTCCACCACCCAAATGCAGAACCCCTTTGAGGGCCAGGAAGGTGCACTTGGGAATTCCTTCCTGTGAGGTACCCTCAAGCCCTTTAACCCGCCTCCTCGCTTCCGGGGAAAAGCTGAGAAAGAAGGGAAAAAAAAATAGGGAAATCAGTTCTTGCCACCAGTTAGTTAAACAACATGTACACAAACCTCTTAAGACACACAAATCCAATTCTACTCTTAAAGGTATTTTTTAATTAATATTTACATCTGGCAATTTAGGCTTTTGCTAGATTTAAAAAAGAATTACAAGGATTAAGCATCAAGAATAGTTTTCTTGAGGTACAGTTTAAAGGTTACAAGCAAAACAAAAGCAGCTGGGGTTAGCACAGAGAAGTCCACAAGCCATAAAGAAATAAAAAAAGAGAAACCTAAATGCATCTTCCTAAACATTTCCTAATCTACTTACGTACCCGGGGTTCCAAATGAATAGTTTCTAGGTATGATACTGAGGATTTTCATACCTGGCCCCTGGCTTCTTACACTATAGCTCTCCCCTGTCCCAACTCTCCAGGAGAACAACTAAAGACAGACGAAAAGGGAATCTTTGTTTCAATATAAAAAGTTCTAGCCTTCTTATTGGCTCTTTTGGCCAGGTGCCCACTCACTTCTTTTTCCCTATGTATAATAGTGAGACTTTTTAATTCTGTATAGCAGAGGTGGGCAAACTACAGCCTGAGCTCCTGCCCCAGGAGGCTTGCCCCCGGCCTGTTCCCCTACTGTTCCCCCTCCCCTGCAGCGCAATGCTCTGGCTGTAGGGATGCGGGCAGGGGAGTTTGGGGTGGTCATCAGGGGGCGAGGGTGTGAATAGGGCTTGGGGCGGTCAGAGTGCAGGGAACAGGGGGGTTGAATGGGGGCAGGGATCGAGGGGACAGGGAGAAGGGGTGGTTGGATGGGGCAGGAGTTCCAGGGGGGCTGTCAGGAAGTGGGGAGTTGGTGTGGCAGGGGATCCAGGGGCTGTCAGGGAACAAGGGGAGTTGGATGAGGCAGGAGTCCCAGGGGGCTGTCACGGGACAGGGGGGTGGTAGATGGGGCAGGAGTTCGGGGGGGGCGTTAGAGGGCAAGAAGCAGGGTGAGGGAGTGTCGGATGGGGCGGGGGGGCAGGCCATGCCTGGCTGTTTGGGAGACACAGCCCCCTCCCCCAACACCAGCCCTCCATACAAGTTTGGAAACTGGAAGTGGCCCTCAGGCCAAAAAGTATGCCCACCCTTGCTTTACAGGTAGCGCAATGAGAGAACAGCGACTAAGAGGGATTTTATAGCTGCTGGCTGGCTGGATGTCCAAAAAAGGGAGCTCCCGCCCAATTTCTTTTATCACAGCGCCAGCCAGCCCAATGCCAGCCCTGCTTCATGGACCAGCTGCAGGCCCCCAGTTGAGAACTGTTGTGCTAAAATATTCCCTTCCCCGCTTCTCCTGTTGCACTTTGCTCTGGCTGTCTCTCTCCACCCTAGAAGTGACTTCATTTTAGTCCTGCTGTCTTCCCCTCCTTGTATAGTGTTAGCTCTTCCTGCCTAGCTATGCCAGGTTGAACTAGCCTGTGGTGTGCTGGGGAATTTGGGTTTAGATGGGTCCAGAAGCAACTCTGATCTCTGGTATAGCTGCAGCAGCAGGACAGAGGAAGAGGGTTTGTGGATCATGGTCTTATGAATGTTTCTTTGCCTGTTTCAGATGGTGGAGAGGCTGGAAACTGATTCCCCAACCCCACAAAATGACTGGGGCTGAAGTGGAGAAATGAAGTAACTGAATCTTGAAAATGGGCTGAAATGAAACATCCCGAACCTGAGCACACAGGACAGTAGGGGGTAAGAGTCTCCTGCTGAGTAGGGCCCTAAAGAAAAGGGACTGAGTGGTTTTACAGCCTACATGAGCTGAGTTAAGGATAATCAGCTCCTGTGCTTTCAGGGCTTGCTCTGATCTCTGTGAGGGCTAGTGGGGAGTAGCCAGAGGTGTGTTGCTGGAGGTATAGGGTGACCAGATGTCCCGATTTTATAGGGACAGTCAGGATTTTGGGGTCTTTTTCTTATATAGGCTCCTGTTACCCCCCACCCGCTGTCCTGACTTTTCACACTTGCTGTCTGGTCACCCTATGGAAGCAGGATGCTTGACTTGAGGGGCCCATCCACTGTTTTATTAGTAGTTATATGACAGTGTTGCCTAAAGGCCCTACTGTGCTGGAGGTTGTAGAGTCACTTAAAGAGACCATCCCTGTCCCAAAGATTTTTTGTTGGTTTGCCTGCTTAGATTATAAAGGATGGAAGACAGGAAGTATCAGCATTACAGATGAGAGCTGAAGGCTGAGATTTTTCAGAGGAGCCCAGTGGAGTTAGGCACCCAAACCAGAGATTTAAAAGGACTTATTTGAGGTCACCCAGGGAGCCTGTGGCAGAGCTGAAAACTGAGCCCAGATGTCCCAGTCCAGAGCCTTAACCACACAACTGTCTTGAGGGTGAGTATTGATTGGAGTCCCGGCCCACAAGACATTTCTTCTCAGACCCATGAGACCCTTCTGTGCTTTGCCACTGGTAGTGTCACAGCTGGGTTTGAGGGCGTGGGTTGAGTCTGCCGTGAGTATATTGAATCCATCTTTCACCTGATGACACATGCCATGAGCAGACCCCACTGCACTGCAGATGGAGAGATGCATTAACTCCCTCTTCCATTTTGGGCCTGCAATGAAATCTAGTAGATGTGGTTAAGGTTTAAGGCCAGGAGGAACCACTATAACTAGATAGACTGACTCCCTGCATCGTAGACAGCATAGAAAGTCACCTAGTAATCCCCACTATGACTCCCTGACTCCTTCCCATTTCTAAAACTCAACCAGTATCCCCCCTGTCCCTGCATGCTGCTTTTAAATAGTTCTCTGCACTAGCCCTTCTCACCTCACTGTGTCTCCAGATAACTTCATTGTGCCATTTCCCTGGCTGGAACTGCTGTGCCCTTAGAAGCTGCTCGTGTGGCCTTATTGAAAAGCCAGATCTTTGTAGGCCAAACGGAACTGTTAGATTGCCTAGTCTGAGCTCCAGTTTAATACCAGCCGGAGAACTTCACCTAGCGATCCCACGGATTGTATTTGAGTAGCGCATCCCTCCTAGAAAGGCATCCGTCTCTAATTTTTCAGTGTCCTTATTAAAATTTGAACACCAGAACTGGATGCAATAATCCAGTATCAGACTCACCAGTGCCATATACATGGATGAAATCACCTCCCTGCTTCTTCTGGCTAGTACCTATTTATGCATATGGGGATTTTATCTGTCATCTTCTTGCAGGTGGAGTGGGGAAGCTCAGGAGTCCATGTTGGAACACGAGGCATTTGGGTGAGGAAGCAGCTAAAATTCTCAACCACTTGAGGTTTCAGAGTCCTGGGTGGTGGTTTGTGTGTGTGTGGGGGGGGCAGCCACATTGCCATTTGTAGGACTACGAGGGGTCTGCTGTGATGAACTGCATGTTCAGTCCGTGTTTCACCTGAATACCCTGATTATACACATGCCCTGAGCAGACTAATGAAACAAACACCTGCAGCTGAGGTCTGATTTGGGGGAAAGCTGATGTTCTAATGGTCTCCAATGCAACCATAAGTCGCAGACAGTGAGGAGAATAAGTAGCAGATCCATGCAAACTCTTCAGAATCTTGGCTCTGGTTTTTGTGCAAATTAAGGAGTATAGATGCAAGGAAAAGTTTTCCATGTAGCTGATAGCTTTTTTTTTTTTTTGCCCCTTTCTCTCTCTCTCTCTCTCTCCATTGACTTGGAAATATTTTCTCCTTGTATCTATAGGGGCAGGAACTCTAAAAACAAAATTGGATGGTTTCTCCTCTCCCTCCTCACCCTGGATCCCTTATAGGAATCACAGATGTAAGTACTGCTGGAAGTTCGTATCCTTCCAGTTGCTTAGCATGGCCTCATATTGGTACCCCAGGCCAATGTCACCATGGGGGCAGGTATGGGATGAGAAAGAGGTACTATGGCAGACCTAGCAGTAACAAATGTCTGGCATAGCGGATACCACGCAATCCTCATTCAGTGACAGACAGTCTCTGAATTGATCTTCCAAATATTGTCAGGCTGTCTTTCATTACCTGAAGCTGCAGATGCCTTCAGAAAGCTGTATCTTTCTGCACACATGAATAGGAACTCCTTTCTGTAGGATTTTAGTAAGGAAACTGCTTAGTAAAGGTTTGTTCGGTAGGGAAATTCATGGTGTATCTCTCTAGGGAATCCTGTTGCTTTCAGAGCTGCTCATTTAAGGGAGAGTGGCCGTGATGACTGTTCCTCTTACTGCCATGAGCCATGGGCAGTGGGATTTTGTGTCATCACAAATTAAACTTGGCCTTTCTTCACTCAGAGTGCTCTTGGATGGGTTTGGCCGTCCGTTGGCACTTGTGAATTTTGCGGGGTCAGACACTCAAAGAGGCAGAGGAGGACTGGACTTTTGGGGAAAGAAATGGAGTTGAAAAACCAGCTGTTCTGTACATATTTCTCTGTAAACTTTGGGCAGTGGGCTATGGTAACCAGATAGTAATTTTACAATGTGAGCTGAAAGATTGCCTGAGCTGAAGCAGTAGTGTCATAAACAGATAGCTAAGGGTTAATGTCTCTTTCACCTGTAAAGGGTTAACAAACAACACCTGACCAGAGGACCAATCAGGAGACAAAATACTTTCAACCCTGGGTGGATGGAAGTTTGGGTGTGGGTCCTTTGTTCTGTGTCTGTTGTCTCTCTGGGCTCTGAGGGGGATCACACTATCTCCAGGCTCTCTAAGTTTCTGTTCAAATAGTAAGTAGAACAGGCGATTTAGGTCTTTTCATTGTTTTACTCTGTTTGCACATGTGGATCTGGCTGGTTAACTTTTATATGTGTAGTTGCTGGGAATATTTTGATTTGTATTGGTACTGGGGGAAGGCTTTCTTCCTTTGTCTGTAAACTATAGGACCCTGTAATATTTACATCTTGAAGTTACAGAGATAACTCTTTACTTTTTCCTTTCTTTTATTAAAAGATTTCTTTTAGAGAACCTGATTGATCTTCCCTTGTTTCCCTCGTTTTATCCCAGGAGAGTGGGTGTAAACACCAGGACTGGTGGGAGAGGAGGGAAGGGGGAGAGAGAGGCTAATTTCTCTCTGTGCCAGGATTACTGTCTCTCTCAGGGAAAGCTGGGGGGGGGAAAGGGGAATGGTTTATTTCTCCTTGTTTTAGGAATCCAAGGGATTTGGGTTCTTGGGGTCCCCAGGGAAGGTTGGGGGAGGTCAGAATGCCCCAAAACACTATATTTTTGGGTGGTGGCAGGCTATCAGATCTAAGCTGGTAATTAAGCTTAGAGGTTTCATGCAGGTACCCAAATTTTGGACGCTAAGGTTCAGATTTGGGAAATATACCTTATGACAAGTAGGAGCTATGCTGGCCTCAGCTGGGACGAGTTAGTGCAGTTAAACTATCTAGTTTTCCAAGAGGCAACTGTGTGCTGCATTCTGCATCTTTAATACTGAGATTCCTTTATCTTTATAGGGGTGATTTGAGATGAGCCTTCAAGGAAAATGTATCTTTCTCTCCACCAATGTCAGCTGTAAGAGAGAATTTGGCCCGTGAAGATTAAAAGTTTTGGCCTGTCTCTGATCTGTATTACAAGGACTCTTCGAAGTTATGTCCAGAAAAGTTTGTACTAAAAACAGGATTAAACTAGAATGGATGTGTAAGAGTTGGGTATTTTTTGTAAAAACGTTCAGTAGTAGAACTGAGGGGGAAATGGAGCTTTCATAACTGTAATCCACTGGTCTGAATTCAGCCCAGGTCAGTAGTAGTTGTGGTTGGGATTTTCACAGGAGACTTAAGGGCTTTAGATGGCATGCTGCTTTAGGCTCCTTTTGAAAATCCCAGATATTTTAAAGCTCTTAGTCACTGTAATATCTGTGGACTTGTACAAAATTGAGGCTATGGATAGTTAATCAACATTGGTCTATTTATTGCTGGGTCCAAAATTACTTTCCACTCTTCTGTGAATTTACTCTCCCATGTCCACTGTCTGTCTTCTACTACCAACACCATTTAGATTAGGCTGAGATTTTCAAATGTGTGCAGGATTTGGACACTCAGGTCCCATTTAAAAAATTAATGAGAATTTAACAGGCATATGCCATAGATTTGAAAATCCTTAACCTGAATGTATTTAAACTACGTCTCCCTCACTTGCCTGACACCAGCGCAGACCCTTATTTTGTGCTCCCAATGTTGTCATCCTCTCTCATCCTTTTTTTTTTTTTCCCCTCCACTCCAAATATGTAGATTCTTTCCCACTGCCTGGGCAGCCACCACTGCACATCACCTACATATTAAAGCTCTTGGTCTGAACAGCTGGGAGGCACTGGGACAGATGGAGCTGAGCACTAGGGCTGTGTGAACTGACTTCAGCAACGTGTGGTTTTGAGTTTAGACGGTCCTGGGTTATATGGAAGTCAGGACAAAATCTCAATGTCATGAGCAGAGATGCCAAGCTGGACCCTCAAAACCAGGGCCATCCCAGAAAACATGATCCATTTGGTCATCAAGAGTTTTAACAAGTTTGTGGGGATTCAGCTGAACACAAAAAAACAAGCATTTCCCCAAAACCATGTTTTCAAAGTAGGATGAATCTAAAAAATTTGTAATTATCCTATTTGTCAATCATTTGGAACTCCTTCTTATGCAGAATTTGCAGTTTTATTCTTTGAATGTGATTGTCTTTTTACTGTGTGTGACAGTCTCACTCAATTTGATTGCATTTCTGTGTATTTGTCTGTACATGTGTAATGTGATCACTTTTCAACACTATGCACTCCTTTCCAGTTTCTCAGGGAATGTTTGAGGTGCTGAGGCCCAAGAACCTATTGATTTTGGAGAAAATTGGAAAACTGAAGGGGAAAGTGGGGAGAGAGAGCTGGATGGATATACAGAGCCCTTGCTAGCTGTGTAGCACAACTGCAGATTCAAGCAACTCTGCAATTGACTATAGACTCAAGAACTGGTTAATGGCAGCCATTAACCCCTTTCCCCATAACAATGCCCCTATCTAATGTGTGTGTCCTACCAACAGAATTTAACATTTGGCACCCTGAATAGCTTTTAGAAAAATAATGAGGTGGGGAAAATGGGGGCATGCACACAGCCCCAGCATGGCGGGGGGTGGAGGGGGAGAAGAACTGGGAGTGCACAGAATCTAGTGAGGAAAATTGGTTTGCAGGAAGGAGGCATGCAGCTGCTTCCATAGAGGAGACTAGGGTGCAGAAAGACCCCTTGAATTAGTAGTGATGGGGAATTGAGGCACACACAGCTCCTACCGTTGAAGGGGGAGACTGGGGGACCCGGATATAGATGAATGGGGACATACAGAGCCCCTGCCACAAGGTAATTTAGGGGACTTTGGCATGGGGTAGGTTGGAATGGAGGGTGCACACACAGCTGCTGGCATAGGGGGAGTTGCAGCAAGCCCCTGAATTGGAGGGTGGCATATAGGGTGCTCCTCGAGAAATGCAAAGAGTCCCTGATGTGTACCATAAGCTCAGCCTACAGAAGCAATGAAATATGCAAACCACCAAGTTAAATCCAAATTAACAACATAATCCAACACTATTGAACCCTCCAAACCAGATGGTAAGATTTGCACTTATCAGCATGGGTGGCTGATTGAATCCACATAGAGTTATTTTGACATGGTTATTTTGGGGGGATGGAATGGAGGAGGTGAAATTAGGACAAAGGGAGATGTCTGTTAGCATCCTGGCCCCTTCCAGCAGCAGCTCCATCAGTGTTGGAGGCAGGGTAGAGAGAATAAAGAAATGGTTGATCACGTATCACCCATGTCATGCAGAAAAGCACCATTTTGACATGGCTGTTAGCAGGATCCTATAGGTGCAGTTTTGATGTGGGTTGAGAGGGCGGTGTGCGAGTGCCATTTTGCTAAGGTTTTTATGGGGGACCATGGATAAAATTTTGATGTGGGTTTGGCAGGGATGCACTGTGTGAGTGCTATTTTGATATTCATTTGGGCTCAGTGCCATTCTGATGTGGGTTAAGGCAGGGATTGGCAACCTTTGGCACATAGCCTGCCAGCTGCCCGCAGCCCCCATTGGCCTGGAGATGTGAACCGCGGCCAGTGGGAGCCGTGATTGGCCAAACCTGCAGACTTGGCAGGTAAACACACCGGCCCGGCCTGCCAGGGTGCTTACCCCGGCAGGCTGCACGCCAAATGTTGCCGATCCCTGAGTTAGGGAGAGGACATGTGTGTGATGTTTTCATTGGGATCCCATTTTGATGTGGGCCAGGAGTGAGCGTGTGGTGCCCTGTTGATGGGGAGTGGGTGCCCTTTACACTGGGGACCCATTTGTGCCATTTTCATGTGATCACGAGTGGGTGGGTGCCCTGTGGAGGGGGAGCAGGCATGGGGCCTGGGTGCCAGCTCAGCAGCACTCTACACAGGGGGCTGCCTGTCTGCTTGTCAGAAGGGAAGGCTGTGCACTGCTGACGCTCAGTTCGCCATATCATCCCCTTTCCTTCCCATCTGTCACCCTCTCCCCACAGTGGCCTTGCAGAAGCCAGGGAGGAACTTTTGGACCAAACTACTTCTGTAGAAGGGAATTATTTTTGTTTAAAGAGCAAACACAGACGCTTTTTGGTGCATTTTGGGATACCAGCCTCTATTTAAAATATTTTGCAGCAAATTATGAAGAGCTAGATGGATTTTGCGCACCCACTCCTCTCCCCCCCCGAACAATGGTACGTCCCACTCCTCTACACACACTCACACACACACACACACACACTCCCCACCCTCCGATTTTCCCACACATGGCGCTTTGGCACCAAAGAAGGGTGGGCAGCGTGAGACGTTTTGGGTAGCTGAAGGAAGGAACTGCTGCGAGTGTGAGGGAGTGGGCGTGGGGCTGGATGCTCCTCGGTAAGAGGGAAACATGCTGAAGCAGCAGCACATGCACAGAGACTTTACCCACAAGAGGCAGCTGCTCGTTTTCCTGCCCTTTCCTGCCTCCAAATGCTTTTAACCGCTGTGTAGTTTAAAAAAGCTGGTTCATTGAGAGACTAACTCCATAGTATTTGGGGTGATACTAACTACTCCCCATACCCTGTGTCAGTCTTGCCCCCAAATATAACCGTGTGTCAAATTCACCTCACGCGGTGCCAGGGCACAGCCGCTGTTTTGTGAGGCTGTCATGGTATAATTCCCAAATCTGGACCTTAGCGTCCCAAAGATTGGGTACCAGCATGAAAGCCTCTAAGCTTAATTACCAGCTTAGATCTGATAGGCTGCCACCAACCAGGAATTTCAGTGCCTGGTACTCTTGGGTCCCCCAAAACTTCCCTGTGGGACCCCAAGACTCAGATGCCCTGAGTCTCCTAACAAAGGGAAATAAACCATTCCCCCCACCTCTCTCCCACCCAGAATTTCCTCTCTGGGCTAACCTGAGAGTTACTGATGCAACCTCTTTACATCACAATACCAAGAAGCATGTCTCCTCTCTTCCACAAAGAGACAAACCCAAAGACAAGGAAACAGAAAAGATTCTCTCTCTCTTCCCCCTTAGCTTCTTCCCGCCCTGGGACACTAGGAGAGTTAAACACAGAGAGCAGTTTTTCCCCTCCCCCCTGTCTTTCCTTTCTCCCACCAATTTCCTGGTGGGTCAACTAGAAAAAAAAAATCAACAGGTCTTAAAAAGCAAAACTTTTAATAAAAAAAAGAAAGAAAGAATAGAATAACAGTTCTCTGTAATCGAGATGGTAAGATACAGGGTTTTCAACTTATTGAAAATGAATAAACAATAGAAAAGGGATAAACAGCCTTATCCAAAAACAATACAATTTAAAGTACTTATAGCCAAATACACATAAAGACTCCACCAGCCAGATACACAGATGCAAATACAGCAAAACAATTTAAAAGACTCTACTTTTGCTACATTTGTACTTATAACTGGGAAACAGAAGATCAGAAGGACTGGAAATAGATCCTCTCATAGCTGAGAGAGCACAGAACAGACAAAGACCCAAGGCCAAGAAACACCCCCAAATTCCCTCCCTTAAGCTTTGAAAAATCTGGTTTCCTGATTGGTCCTCTTGTCAAGTGTTTGGTTCCCTTTGTTAACCCTTTACAGGTAAAAGAAACATTAACCCTTAGCTATCTGTTCATGACAGAGGCGCCATTTGTGACTCAGTGGCACTGTCAAACCCAATGGGACAACTCCTTCGTCTCTCCTATACTCACTCCTATTTTCACCAGGGGTTTTAGCCACCAGCACCCACTGGGTCAAATCAAAGCTGCCTGAGGCACTGGTTTTGGTGCCTGGTGTGCTTATGCTATGCCAAATTTGGTGATGTTGGCTCATGCCAAGCCAGTGTGGGTGGATGCCCTAAAGAGGCCACTTTATGAACCAAAAAAGAGACTGGTGTCAGTCAGACTCACATTAACAGATGCAAAGTCCCAAAATTGCCATGGGATGAAACCCTGTTGGACATACAAAAATCCACCATGTGAACTCATGCCCATACTCTATTGGCAAACGCCAAACGCTCATCAGCAGGAAAACATTGCATAGCTGCATTGTCAAAAGGGACGTCACCCAAAGCAAAGAATCCTGGGTTGATATGTGAATAGACATCTCTGGTAGTCACTAAATCCGTATTGGTGGGACAATAGAAATCTGTGTTGGCCCATGTCACAGCCTATAATGACATATGCAAATAAGCCATCTACTGGCACCTGTGAAACTGCCATTGGTGCACCCCACACCTGCACTGAAGGCCTTGCAGAAAAGTACAAATGCACTTTGGAAGTAGTTTCCTTAATACAGTGCTGGGCAAACCGGCCCATGGGCCCCATCCAGGGCTTGCAGGACCGCCCTGTCCGGCCCTTGAGCTCCTGGCCAGGGAGGCTACCCCAGCCCCTCACCTGCTGTCCCCCCTCCCCCACAGCCACCCCGCTGCACACGCAGCCTGGCTTGTGCTGCCCACCTTCCAGGCTTTCCAATAAGCCTGTCCTGCCACTCTGAGTAGCATGGTAAGGGGAGGGAAGTGGAGGGAGGGTTGGATAAGGGGCAGGTTGTCCCAGGGGGCAGTCAAGGGACAGGGAGTGGTTGAATGGGGTGGAGGTTAGGGGAGGGGATGGTCAGGAGACGGGGGGAAGGTTGGATAGGGGGTGGGGTCCGGGAGGGGGCAGTTAGGGGACAAGGAGCAAGGGGGGTTGGATAGGGAGTGGGGTCTTCGAGGGGGCAGATGGGGTAGGGGAGTCCCGGAAGGGGATGGTCAGGAACACGGAGCAGGGGGGTTAGATGGATGGGGGATTGTGAGGGGGGCAGTCAGGGGGTGGGAAGTGGGAGGGGGCAGATGGGGGCTTGTGGAGCCACAGCCTTCCGTGCCTGGCCCTCCATACCATTTTGCACCCCCAATGTGGCCCTCAGGCCAAAATGTTTGCCCACTCTTGTCTTAATAGCCATATACTTCCCCTTCAAAATGTGCACACACTATTGACTATCCCGAGATCACAAAATGAATCTACAGAGAGACAGGGTGGGCGAAGTGATATCATTTACTGGACCAAGCAGAGATGGAAGTGAGGTGAGGTGGACCTTAAGGGATCCAAAGGCTAGATGCTGGTACTTTAGAAACATCAGGTAGTCCAAGATGCACTGGATTGGAGCCTGAAGCAGGGGCACCTGCTGCTGAGCGCACCAGCTGGACAACCTTGTCCACTTGGCTTCGTAAGTGAGCCTAGTTGACGGCTTTCAATTTTCAAGAAGCACCTGCCCTACCGAGTCTGAATAGGTGCGTTAAGAGTCCAGGCTGTGAGGTGGAACGACTTAAGGTCCAGGTGCAGGAGATGACCATGGTTCTGAGAGATGAGGTTGGCGCTGAGAGGGAGATGTCATGCAGGGGAGCCTGGACTGACAGGTCCAGCAGGGTCGGGTACCAACACTGATGAGGCCAGGCAGAGGCTACTAGAATGACATCTGCCTTGTCCTGGCGGACCTTCATGAGCACCTTCTGCATCAATGGGAAAGAAGGGAAGGCATAAAGCAGCTGACCCAACCACGTGATATGGAAGGAGTCTGCTATTGAGCCCGGACTGTGGCCTCAGAAGAAATAGAAGGCTGGGCACTTCCTGTTGGTCTACAAAGCAAAGAAGTTGACTTGGGAAAACCCCCAGGTATGGAAAATGGAATGAATGATATCCAGACGTATCGACCATTTGTGAGTGAGAAAACGCCTGCTCAGGCTATCTGCCAGAAAGTTCTGGACACCCGGCAGGTACGAGGCCTCAAGGCTGATGGAGTGGGCTAAGCATAAGTCCCACAGAAGGAGGGCTTCTTGGCAGAGCAGCGATGAGCAGGCTCCGCCTTGCTTGTTCAGGCAGAACATGGCTGTGGTGTTGTCCATTAGGACTGCTACGCAGTGGCTCTGCAAGTGAAGGAGAAAGGCTTGGCACGCAAGGCGTATAGCTCTGAGCTCTTTGATGTTGATGTGCAATGACAGCTCACTTTCGTGACCGGTGCCACTTGGGTGACTGGTGCTGCCACGATGGAGAGCGGTGCTGCGATGGAGAGCAGTGTCGCTCAGAAGACCAGTGCTGCAATAGGGAGCAGTGCTGTGATAGAAAGTGGTAGCAGGCCATCGACTCGTGCCATGACGACAGCTGACTCAGTGATCGGTGTTCCATGCGGCGGCCATCTGTACAGTGCTGTGAGGTCACTGAACGGACCCGGACCTCTAGCGGGACCATGTTCCAGCAGTCAGCCGCGACCTCAAGTAGGAGCGATTCCAAGAACCGGGGCTGCAAGACCAGTGCCACAAGTCTAACCGGTGCCGTGAGTCAGACCGGTACCTGGGGTGGTGCTGGGACTCGGAATGATGCTGGGATTCCAAGTGGGATGGAGATGCTGGTCTAGGGGCTGAGAGTCTGAACATCGCTGGCTTGCCCTTGGAAGGTACCAGAAATCGGGCCAGTGCTGGGGCTGTAGGTACCAGGGCTGTCATTTCGATGAGCCTTCTAGTGGCCTCGAAGGTATCCGGAGTGGAGGGCAGGAGCGCTGGCAGCCTTTTTTGCGCCATAGGCAGTGGAAGGTCCTGCCCCTGAAATACCGCCAACAACTGCAGCAGCCGGATGTTTGGCCACCACGGTCGCCGCCCCCCAAATGTAGCTCCCTAGGCGAGGCAGTCGCCTAATGGGTTGCGCTGGCCCTGGTGGAGGGCAATGTAATCTCCTCCACTTGAACGGCATCCAGTGCTGGACTGGCATGTTGCTCGGCTGGGGCTGGAACAACTCCTTTGACCCTAACTGGGGGTCCTCACCTTAGTGATGCTACTCACTCCTCCTCCCAATGTTATAGCTTCCCTACGTTGGTGGACAAGACTAGAAAAACTCTGCACAGGGAGTTTGTTCCAGCAACGATCCCCAGTGCTCATGCTCACCAAGGACGCTTCCCTAATGAGTTGGGGAGTGCAACTCGAGGGACACAGTGCACAATGCCGGTAGTCCACATCAGAGATGCACCTACACATAAATCTCTTAGACCTCAGACCAGTGAAATGAGCATGCCTTCACTTTCTTCCCCTCATAAAGAACAAATCTATTTGGGTCATTACAGACAACATAGCATGTATGTAATACATCAACAGACAAGTGCAGCTCTTCTCCCTCTGGGGCTCCCCGTCAATAGGCCCCTTTGCCACAACCCAGAATAGAAAATGTTGCTTGTTTTGCTCCAGAGCGGGACTCAGGACTGCATCTCTAGGAGACGTTTTTCTCATCCCATGGAATAACCCTCTCCTGTTTGCCTTCCCACCAACCCCTCTGTTACACAGGGTTCTTTGGAAGATCATAGACGACAAGGCCTGGGTCATCCTTATTGCCCCGGCTTGGTCAAGGCAGACGTGGGATCCTTACCTACTCAGCATGTCTTCCTGTCACCCATGGGCTCTTTCCAACAGGCCAGATCTCCTTTCTCAGGCCAACAGATGGGTTTTTCACCCCCAGCTCCAAAGCTCCACCTGACAGCCTGGTTCCTTCATGGTTCCAAACCCATGAATTAGCCTGTTCCAAGCAAGTCAGATAAGTCCTCCTGCACAGTAGAAAAGACTCCACTCGTAAAACCTTCCTGCAGAAGTGGAAGCATTTCACCCTCTGGTGCTCACATAATCACTTAACACTCAATACGGTGACCGTCCCTAGCATTCTAGACTACCTCCTCAAACTAAAACAGGGCAGACTTTCGTTCAGCTCCATCAAAGTGCAGCTGGCGGTGCTTACCACCTTCCATGACCTGTTAAAAGGTTATTCACTCTTTACCTACCCCATCATAAAACAATTTCTCATGGGCCTGCAAAATCTCTACCCTGAAATTTACCCAGCGGTGGTTAAATGGAATCTTAACCTCGTTCTTCACGCTCTCATGAAACCTCCATTTGAGCCTTTGACTACCTCCACTCTTCTCCATAAGTCTATGGAGGTAGCTTTCTAAGTTGCAATAACATCAGCACGGAGAGTAGGTGAAATAAGTGCCCTGATGGCCCATCATCCCTACACAATCTTCTCCAAAGACAAAGTCACTCTGAGACCACATCCTAAATTTGTCCCTAAGGTGGCATCCACCTTCCACCTTAACCAACCTATATACTTACCTACTTTCTATCCCAAACCTCACAAGACTCCACATGAGGCAACCCTGCATACGCTCGATGTCAGGTGAGCAATCGCTTTTTACTTAGATAGGACTAAGCCCTTTCGTAAATCTCCACAAATCTTTGTCTCCATCATTGAGAGATCAAAAGCTACAGCTATTTTTAAACAATGTCTGTCCAAATGGATCTCTGACTACATCAGATCCTCTTACTGTATTCAAAATATTCAACTACCCAAAGGCATTAGAACTCATTCCACTCGAGCTCTGTCGACATCCGTTGCCTTCCTACATGACGTACCCATTTCTGACATCTGTAAAGCGGCTACATGGTCCTCTGAACACAGGTTTGCCAAACACTATGCTAGCACGCAAGATACCACGGCAGACACCACAGTAGGCCGTACAGTACTCTCTACAGTACTCACTGCCGCATCTCCAAAGTTCCAGTGACCAAAGTGGGAACTGCTACACATTCCCCTAGAGTGGAGCACCTGCAGGGACAGCACTCAAAGAAGAAGGGGAAGTTACTCACCTTGCAGTAACTGAAGTTCTTCGAGATGTGTGTCCCTGTGGGTGCTCCACTCCTCAGCCTCCTCTCCTCTACTTTGGAGTACTCGTATACTCGCTCCATGGCAGAGAAGGAAATGTGGGGGGTGCAGGACACAGGCACTCAGGAATATTCCAACGAGATGGGAGATACCAACTGAGCGCCTGCGTCCCAACCAGGCACTGCTACCGAAAATCTCCGATCAGTGGTGCTGGGACGCATCGACACATAGAGTGGAGCACCCACAGGGACACACATCTTGAAGAACGTCAGTTACTGCAAGGTGTGTAACTTCCCCTTACCACCTGCAGGGGCACCAGAACAGTTGGGGCCAAGTAGGCGGGCTGGCTGGCAGGGAGGCACTGCAAGGGGACCGCGGCACAGAGCTGGCAGTGGGGAGCAGCAAGCAGCCATGCTCCCATATTGCTTCCCCCAGCGCGTGCCCGTGACGGAGCCTTCCTTGCCACCAGGCTGCCTCCTCCAGTGGCAGCATCATCAGCAGTGGTGGCAGCAACAGCAGTGGTGATGGGCAGAGATCACACCCAGAGCAGTGTGAGCTGCACCACTCCTCCCTCTCCCGTTGCTGCTCCTGCATCACTGCTCCCTGAGCAGTAACCCTCCAGCTCCTGCCTTGCACAGGTGAGTAGCCGGAGTAGGGCATATCCCCCCACCTCTGCACACCAGCAAGCCCCTGTGCAGCACCCAGCAGAAGGAGGTTCCTGCTCAGCCCCACTGGGAGAATCCCTGCTCCCAAAGGCGGAGGGGCTCCACTGGCCCCCTGGTGGGAGGAGAGGGCTGCAAGTAGCTTTTCACTTTGCTGCCAACCCCCTCCCAACTCCTGCACACATAGCCTAGAGCCACCATGTCCCCAGCCAGCCCCTTCAGCTGCTGCTCTGAGCCTCACTTCCCTTCTGGGGAATGCACCCTGCCCCCTCCCCACAGTCTAGAGGACACTAGATGCAGCTCCTCTCCCAGGAGAAACACAGAGACCACAATCCACCCCTGCTCCCAGATCCCAACACCCTGGAATTACTACGTGCTGCATCCTCTCCTTTGGTGTGTATATGTGTGTGTGTTGGGTGTGTGTGTGTGTGTCATTGTGTCAGTATTAGAGCTTATTCAAAGGTCTGTAACTTTTTTAGGAACCTTTTTTTTGGTGGGGGCGGGAGCACGCTGGAGGTGCTCTACCTCAGTATTTCTCCTCCCTAAATTTTTCCCTCAGTGATGGGTATTAAAGAGGGTCCTAAATATCCACTGCCTTTTTTGAGTTATTACAGGACTTGCTTAGTTGGGCTGTGGAACTTTTTCTCTGTACAGCACAGAGATGTCTGCAGAGAGGAATGTTTCACCTGATCTAAATGTGATTTTGATGAAGGTAAGGCGAGGGTGCTGTCTCTTTGGACAGAGAAGAGGGCAAGAATTAACTTTTCAGCCAAAATGAAAATGCAGCAGGCAAAAGTCCATGTTTTGCTTTCCTTGTACAGAGGAAAGAGGGAGAATCATAGCAGGTTTCTCTTGCTGAAATGCATTTTCTGTTCTTATATTTCATGATGATGCACAATACCTTGTGTAACTATCAGTATCCCAGCTGTTCTCTGTTGAAGGGTCATTATGGCAGCAGTCTGTTCCCTCTTCTTTTCTATAGCATCTCTGGTTTGGTGCAGTGTTAGGGATATAGGTAATGGTACCTATTGCAGTAGTAATGAGCAACTTCTTGACACTTCCCAGAGCACTCTGACAAATATGAATATAAGTATTGCAGCAAATTTTCAAACATCCCCTTTTCCTCAGAACATGTGATAAAGATTAAGATTGAAAGAGGGAGTAGGAAACATGCAATTTTCTGCAATAATTCTTCCTTTGGGGTTTAAGTGTTTTTGTTTTGATTGGAGGGGAGAGGAATGAGGATGGGGAGAGCCTTGGGAAGGGGACAGAGCCTCAGGGGGAGCGGGCAGAGCAGGGGTATCCTGTTTTCAGGAATTGGAAAGTTGGCAACCCTAGGTGGGCAGCGCAGGCTGGGTAGAGTCACACCTGCCAGTATTTAAAGTGGCTAAAGTTGGATGGGTGCTGCCTCCAGAGGAAAGGAGGCCTTGGGATATGGGGGGGGCTAGGTGCTGCCTGGGGGTGGAAGGCCCCTGAGGGGTCAGGTGCTGCCCTCAGAGTCGGGGGAGTGGCGAGGGGAGTTGCAGAGCAAGCCTGTTCCATACTCACCCTACAGTGGCAACTTCTGTCCTGTGGGGCTGGGTGGGCGAGGTTCCCCGCTCCAGGTGTTGTGCTATGGCTCCTGGTGTACGGAGTCACAGCGACGTTTGTGTTTGGCCTGGCTATGTCCCCACTCCCGCCTCAACGGGGCCAGGCTAAATACGAGCATCGCTTCTGTGACACTACACCCCATATTCATCATGGGGGGACGATTATGATGATTATGACATAATTATGATGCAATTTGTACAAGACGAATCATGTGACGTCATTGGAAAAGTTATGATTTGCTGAATATGATTATCCTATTTGTATGCATGTATCATTTTTGTGTGTAAAGTTATGAATATTGACTATGTATCTGTATTTCAAATGTAGTTACACCTGGGGAGTGAAGAACACTTGGGAAGATGCTTCCAGTCTAGGTAGCTGGTTGGGAAGGGCCTATTCAGGATAATGGGCCACTAGGAATAACAACAGGCCTTAGGAGAAGCTTATTTCTCACCTGGTGACCCTCCCTGAAAACACTCCAGACAGGCCATAAGTAATGGCTGCTATGACTCTGCAAGGGTCTTTGAGCAGGGCACATGACTTTGACCTCCATTTTGGGTACCTGTATTTTTCCACAAACTGGTCTGAGACCCAAGTTTGAAACAAATGATTTCCGCTACATGGAAAAGCTATATAAGGCAGGGAGTGATATCATCGATTGTTCTTCACTCTCCCACAACTCAGCACCTGAGAGAAGCTCTGGAAGAAAAGGACTTGGAACGGGGGTGGGGTGCCCAAGCTGCAAAGCAAGTGCAGCTTGTGGCTTGACAACCTGCAAGTCTGCTTGTATCATCAGTCAGGGTGAGAAATAGCTAATTCCTATCCAGGTTTTCTAGTATCTCAGGCTCAGTTTTCATTTTTGTTTATATACTAGGTAATCTGCTTTGATCTGTTTGCTATACTTTATAATCACTTAAAATCTATCTTTTTGTTGTTAATAAACTTGTTTTATGTTTTAACCTAAACCAGTGTGCCTTTAAGTGAAGTTTCTGGGGAAAAATCTCAGCTTGGTTAAGATAAGTTCGTTGCATATTCCTCTCCAGGTAATAAATTTATACTGGTTGAAGTTTTAACGAGGGCAGGGCAGGGCAGTATAGCTCTGGGGTCTGAGGCTGGGGGTATCTTGGCTGTAGCCTCTCTATTGCTGTTGGTTCATGCTGTGTTTGGTCAGACTGCATGTAACTGCAGCTGGGTGTGTCCCTGCCTGTGCAAATGCTGGTGAGAGTGTAAGTCTGGGAGTGGTCTACAGCTTATCACAGCAGCACAGTGTGAGAGGGAGCCCGGGCTCGTGTGTCAGAGGGGTCATTGGAACCCCAGTTCCAGGTGGCACCCCAGAGGGAACCCGTCACAGCTTCAACCCATGTACCGAGAGTCAGGGCACAACACCTGGATCAGGGAACCAAGCCCAGTCAGCCCCACAGGACAGGAGCTGCTTCAACCAGGACATGACAGTGGGGGTCAAAGAATCAAAGCAGACTATTGGAAAGTCTGTAGGGCTGCCACTTCTGAGATGCAAAAAACACGGGACAGCTGCCATAGTCCTGAGCCCATCACACTGGACAGCTGATAGCTCCCAGACCAACTTCCCAGGACAGCTATGAAGGGACCATCCTGGAGAAACATAGACATTGGCAACTCTAGCAGGGCATGGAATTAAAAAGAGATCCCAGGGGTGGGCAATGTGGGGACCCCAGGCTAGGCTGCAGAGGGCTGGTAAATGGGGGGAGGTGTGGGGACCAATGCCAGCAGTGTGTGTGTGTAGGAATGTAGGGATTGTGTGTGTATGGGGGGAAGGAATGCAGGGGGTGTGTAGGATGTTGCAATACAGGAGCTGTGGGGGGATGCATCAATCAGGGCTCTGTGTGTGTGCAGAGCAATGCAGGGGTTGTGGGGGTGCAGTGCAGGAACTGTGTGTGTGCAGAGCAATGGAGGGGGTGCAGCACAAGAGCTGTGTGTGTGCAGAGCAGCACAGGGGCTGGAGGGGCAGCGCAGGAGCTGTGTGCGTGCACAGCAGTGCAGGAGCTGTGAAGGGGGGTGTTGCAAGGGAGGGGCTGTGTGTGTGAAGAGGGGAGCAGCGCTGAGTGCCGCATTCCCCCGCCCGCCCCGCACACGTCCCCGCTCCCCCCGCAGCCCGGCCAGGCTCGCCCTGGAGCGCGCTCGCGCCGAGGCGGAGGAAGGGGCGGAGCTCGGCGAACATGGCTGAGGAGGGAGCGGAGAGAAGCCACCAGGCCTTGCAAACCCTGCAGGTACCGGCGGGGCGGCCGCGGGCGGGGGGGGCGAACTCTGCGTCTGCGTCAGCTCCTGCGGGCTGTGAGCGAGAGCGACACACACACACACAGACACACTGACCCCCCCGCCCCGATACACACACACACGCAGAGCAATGCACAGACACATCGATACACACATAGCAATGCACAGACACATCGATATACCCCCCAATACACACACACAGCAATGCACAGATACACCAACCCCCCGATACACACAGAGCAATGCACAGACACACCGATACACACACACAGAGCAGTGCACAGATACAGCGACCCCCCCGATACACACACGCAGAGCAATGCACAGACACATCGATACACACATGGCAGTGCACAGACACATCGATATACCCCCCAATACACACACACAGCAATGCACAGATACACCAACCCCCCGATACACACAGAGCAATGCACAGACACACTGACTCCCCGATACACACACAGCAATGCACAGACACACCGATACACACACAGCGATGTACAGACACACAGATCCCCACTCGCCCGATACACACACACAGCAATGCACAGATACACCAATTCCCTCCATGATACACACACCCACACAGAGCAATGCACAGATACACCGACTGCCTGGGCATAGGCCCTTAGGGATACATAGATAAATACACACATATACAGACACACACAAAGCAGTGCACACATATGCACACCAATCCATACACACACAGGAGAAAAGCACAGATACACACCAATGCCTGCACACACACTGATACATACACTGATCCCTGTGTGCAGACGCACTCTCTCTTGTCCCTGCACACATACCAGTGCACACTGATCCCTGCACGCACACAATGCATCCACACAATGATACACACACACACACTAATCACTGTGCATCCACACCAATACTCACACTGATCCGTGTTCAAACACACAGAGAGATGCACACACACACAGAGCCTCGCCCTATATCTCCCTTACACTGCTGTCTACCTTTGCAATTCCTGTGTCTGAATTAACCTCTCCATTTTGCCATATGTTTTTCCCTGCACCCTGTCTCTCAGCATCTGGGTGGGTTTAGCCATTTTCCTTTTGCTGTTTAAAGCCCCCAGCCCAAGGTGGGTGCAAATAACAGGCCTGTAATGGGAAATAGCCTGTAAAATGCCCTGGGATGTAACATTTGTACACTGCCTTGATTAAGTGTGCACTGGGTTTGTAATTAAAATCATTAGCAGAGGGAGGGGTCTGACTGTGTTGGGGTCACTGAGATTTGGGGCATTAAGAGGCTGGCTGGGGCACTAGACTTCGGTCCTATTTCCATTTATACTTCCACCATTGAGCTTGGGGAAGTCACTTCCCCTCTGTGCCCCAGTTTCCCTGTCTACAAAATGGGGATAATGGTCATTCCTTTGCCTGTTTAGACAGGGGAGCTTTTCAGAGCAGGGTCTATCTCCCACTGTGTCTGTGCAGTGCGCAGCACAATAGGGGGTCTCTGCCGGGGTCTGTGCAGGGTCTGACACAATGGGGCCCTGATCTCCGTCGGGATCTCTGCAGCGTCGGGCACAATGAAGGCCCTGATCTCAGTCGGGGTCTGTGAAGCACCCGGCACAATGGAGCCCTGATCTCAGTTGGGATCTGTGCAGTGCCAGGCACAATGTGTGCTCTGACGTTGGACAAGCGCTACCATAAGACAGATTATTAATAATAACAGTGGTGAAAGCCATGAGAGGCTGCAGTGTGCGAGGCCTGTCCATCAGCTGGTAGGGTTCATATCTACAGATTGATCCTCTGGGCACTTAGAATGACACCTAAGTGTGATCACGGCCTCACTGGGTAGCACACAGACCCCTAATAAGATCGGGGTCCTGTTGTGCCAAGTGCTGCCCAGACACTGACTGAAGTGAGGGCCCCTTGTGCCGGGTGCTGCACAGACCCACAGTGAGCCAGTGCCTCCCTGAAGAGCTTGTCATCTAAAATGGATGAGATCAGAACTGCGTATTGGATTGGGAAGCTCAGTTCCCATTAATTAGCGCTCTGGAACCGGAATGCTGTTTTGTTCTGTGCTTGTACATTGTCTAGCGCAGAGGAGCCCTGGGCCATGACGAGGGCTCCTAGGAACTATGGTAAAACATCTAATAATGGGAACTGATTTCCAAATTCCTCAGCCAGCTTTGAAAATCCCAACCTAGGCAGGAAACTGAGGCACAGAGAGATTCAGTTACATGGATTTGCAAATGAGTTAGGAGCCTAATTGGCTTTCAGTGGCATTTGGGGGCTTCATTCCTTTAAAATCTCTAGCCTAGTGATTTACCCAAGGTTACTGGTATAGTCTCTGATAAAACTGGGCTTTGAACTCTGGTTTCTTGAGTGTTAGGCCAGTGCTTTAACCATCAGGCTACATGCCCCCTTAGATAGCTGTGGCTGCTAGGGTGTAGTTTACCGATGTGATCGTTCCCACCCCTACCTTTCTCACCCCCCTGTCCCTCATCCTCACAGGAAATGGTCGATGGCCTGTACTATTTCCGGGATCACTACTTTGAAAGCCACAGCGTGGAGGATGCTGAGAGAAAGCAGCAGGACGTGCTGGAGGAAATGGAGAAAACGCTACAGCAGATTGGCGAGATAGATGGTAACTGAGTATAAGACGGAAATGCATCCCCTACCCTAGAGGGGAAAACCTCGTGTCTCATTCCCCACCCCCATGAGCTAGCCAGACCTAGGGCCCCCTGGGGCTGGATTGGAGCTGGAACCCCCGTAGAGGGGAAAATCCCCATGCCCGATTCCTCACCCCCTGAGCCAACTAGTCCCCCGCCCTGGGGCTGGATTGGAGCAGGTGACCCTAGAGGGGAAAAGACCAGTGTCCCATTCCTCACCTCCTGAGCCATCCAGCCCCCTGCTCTGGGACTGGAGGTGAGCTGATGTCCCCAAGAGGGGAAAGGCCCTGCCCCATTCCTCACCCCCGACCCAGCCAGCCCACTGCTCTGGGGCCGGAGGGGATTTGTGCCACAGGCTATGCCCTCCCTTTGTGGCTCTTTCTCTCCAGGCTGTTCCCAAGGCCGGGCTTGGGCACTGATGCTGAAGGGGAAGGCTCTGAACGTTACACCTGACTACAACCCCCAGGCTGAGGAGCTGCTGGCCAAGGCTGTGAAGCTGGACCCGGAGCTGGTGGAGGCCTGGAACCAGCTGGGCGAGGCCTACTGGAAAAAGGGCGACATCACAGCAGCCCACACCTGCTTCTCTGGGGCCCTGGGGCATGTGAGTCCCACCCCCAGGCATCCCGGTGGGCTGGTGTGGCCAATCCCAGGAGGCAGAAAGGGAAGAGATCCGGTTATCCGATGGGGGGCTGAGTAGCTGGAGCCAAGGGGCCGATCTGGGGGAGGGGTGGGGGGCTGATTCCAGGAAGGGGAGCCAGGGCTGGCTGGGCCGAGGGGCCGATTCAGGACAGGGGAGGGAAGGAGAGCCAGGGCCGGTCAATCTGAGGGCAGAGAGGGCGTGGGTGGGGAGGCGGGAGGCCGGGCTGAGGTGCTGACCCTGGCTCCGTGTCTCCCCCACAGCGGAAGAACAAGGTCTCGTTGCAGAATCTGTCCATGGTGCTGCGGCAGCTGAGAGCCGAGAGCACAGAGCAGCACGCCCAGAATGTCATGGACAGTGTCCGGCAGGCCAAGCTGGCTGTCCAGATGGACGTGCGGGATGGCCGGTCGTGGTGTGAGTGACAACCCCTTTCTCTCCTCCAGGCACTGCTCCTGCTCACTCCCTGCTCCAAGGGACACTGGGACCCCACATGGCACCAGCTGGGAGGGGCCCAGGCTTCTCAGTATGCTCTGCAACTTCCTGCCCATCACCTGACTCGGGAGAATAGTATACCCCAGCGATATTCCTACAGTCAGCCCTCCATTCTCAGCTGTAGCCATCCATTCCCTCAGCTATATCCCTCCACCCATCCATCCTCAGCTATAGCCATCCCTCCACCCATCCTCAGCTGGAGTCATCCATCAGTCCTCTGTTCTCAGCTATATGCCTCCAACCAGCCAACTGTTCGTCTTCTTTGACGTCCTCTGTCCATTTGTTCTCTGTGCCAACCTCTGTGTCTCTCTGCCACAGACATCCTGGGAAATGCCTACCTCTCGCTGTTCTTCAACACAGGCCAGAAACCCAATATCTCCCAGCAGGCCCTAAGTGCGTATGCCCAGGCGGTAGGTACTGCCCTGTCTTCTACTCGTTGCAAGGGAGCCTTATGCTGCAGGGAGCAGGGCAGAACGCTCAGTGGGGGCGCTCTGATGTTGATTTCCTCTCCACCCTAGGAAAAGGTGGATCCTACAGCATCCTGTAACCCAGACCTGCACTTCAACAGAGCTACGGTGAGAAGGTGGGAGGGAGGGGAGTAGAAGGTGTGACCAAAAGGTGTCAAGGGCTCAGGAGGGGCACTTTCCCCTGGGAGGCAGTGCCAGCATCAGTTCCCCAGTGTGGTTTTAGGGGGCTCTGTGTCCCTGTGTCTGCTGCCCCCTGCTGGAAGGCATGGGCCCTGTACTTTCTGGTCTACCCATTAGACCCCACTCGCCTTCCAGAGCCTGGAATTAAATCCCGGAATCCCGATTCCCTGCACATGCTGCTCTAACCTAGTGGGCTTCCCACTATCTCCCTCACACCTTGAGCCAGGAATGGAAACCAGGAATCCTGGTTCCCAGCCTCCTCACTCTAACCCACTAGAGTCCTGGCGCCAAGCCCCACTGCTGTAACCCTGGCACTGTGCTGTGTTTCTCTTGCGTCAGCTGCATAAATATGAGGAGAATTATACGGAGGCCCTGGAGGGGTTTTCCCGTGCGGCAGCCCTTGACCCAGCCTGGCCTGAACCCCAGCAGCGCCAGCAGCAGCTTCTGGATTTCCTGGAGCGACTCACCAGGCTCTTGGAGAACAAGGTAGAGCATCTCTCCTCCTCCCTGCCCTCCCCAGCCTGGCTTACAGGGAGACACGTCTCAGTCAGTGACCCTGCCCTCCTTCCTCCCCCTGCAGGGCAAAGTGAAGGTTAAGAAGCTGCAGAGCATGCTGGGAAGCCTGCGCCCATCCCACCTGGGCCCCTGTGGGGATGGGCGGTACCAGGGATCCTCAGGCCAGAAGGTGGCACTGGAGCATCGGCTCCTGAGCGCTTTACAGCCGGGTGTGAACACTGGGGCTGTAGTGCTGGGCAGGGTGGTCTTCAGCCTCACCACGGACGAGAAGGTGCCCTTGTGAGTACCACCTGTCCATCCATCTTTCTGTAATGCTTTCTGTTGATATTGCCTATCCTCCTGCTATCCATCTGTCAGTCCTGAGCTATGTTCATCCGTCCATCCTGCTATCCATCTTTGAGTCCTGAGCCCTGTTCATCCTGCTGTCCATCTGTCAGTCCTGAGCTATGTTCATCGGTCCATCCTGCTGTCCATCTGTCAGTCCTGAGCCCTGTTCATCTTGCTGTCCATCTGTCAGTCCTGAGCTCTGTCCTTTCTTCTGTCCATCTGTCTGTCCTGAGCTCTGTCCATCCTGCTGTCCATCTGTCAGTCCTGAGCTCTGTCCATCCTTCTGCCAGTCCTGAGCTCCATTCACCCACTCGTGTTTCCTCAGTTCTGTACACCCATCCAGCCATTCTCATAGCCATCCATGTGACCTTCCATCCATCCATCTATGCATCCTCAGCACCATCCGTCCGTCCCCTCACCGCCTGTCCCATCACCTTACTCACACTCTCGCCTGGTTTTCTGGCAGCACGTTCGGCTTGGCTGACTCCAAGGGCCCCTGTTTTGCTGTCACTGTCTATAACACGGTCCAGAGCTGGGGTGTGCTCATCGGCGACTCAGTGGCGATCCCTGAGCCTCACCTCCGGCATCACCACGTCCAGCACCAAGGCAAGGTGAGTGTAGCCCGGTCCTCCCTGCCCCAGGCTTAGTGCTGGAGGGATTCCTGGGCCTGGCCCTGCAGGAGAAGGGATATGGGAAGTCACCAGAGACAGATTGATACAGAACTGTAGCCTTTCTTCAGTTTAAGGGTTAATCCCCATCCTTTCCTCATGCCCCTCCCTCCACCTGTGTCTTTACACCCCCACTACGCTGGCCTGGCGGGAGGCATGAATGAACTCCACACTTCCTGTCTGCTATGTGCATCACTTCCTGTTGTGAGCTGTTAGACCTCAGTTACAGGGCCACAGATGCCAGAGTGACGGGGCCTTTCTCACAGCATGGTGAGGCGATGTGTCTTTCCAAGCCCCCTTTATATGGGGTAGAGGAAATGCCTTTAAATTGGGGGAGAGGGGTTGCAATTCCCTACCTCAATATTCACCCCCGTGTCCACGGAAGCAGAAGCCTACTAGCTGCCCAGCAGGGAAAGAGTTAATTTTGACTCTGTTGCTGGGAGACTGGGCACCTGCTTCCTCACTAGAGCACATCTCAGTCTTCTGCAGGAAGGTGGGAGGACGACACACTGGCTCTTCAGGTTTTTTACAGCTGCCTAGGGGATTTGGGCTCCTGACACCTGTTAAATTTTGGCACCCAGACCCCTAGGCAGGTTTGGAAACCTCAGCACATGAAATGAAAATCACCATCAGCAGGAGATAACAGTGGAATTTGCCATGCCTTATAGATGGATGGGGAAATTTCAATCCATGATGTGCGAACATTCATCGTTAGGATTCAGAGCTAACCACCCTTCTGATTGACTTCTCTGTCTCCACGGTACCCCCAGAGCTTCTCCTTCCCTGGGATCCGTGTGGAGACCCCACTCCTGCTGCTGGTGAACGGCAAGACGCAGGGACCTGGCACCCAGGCGGCAGCTACTGTGGCATACCAAGTGCAGAGCGAATGATGCCCTGGGGAGGGAATGTGCAAAGGTAGCTTCTTCCCCTCTGATGCGGCTGCTGGAGGGTCGGACTTGTCCTGCTGTCTGCTGCCCCCTGGTGGATCCCATGAGTATAATGGCTTAGAGAGGCTTGTGGGGCCGGCAGGAGATTTACAACTGGGTATTGGGGCAAAGGATGGGGACTGAGAATGGGGTGATCCCCCCCACCCCCCACAAAGAGGGACAGAGTTCTCTCTTTTCCCATTCTCTCTCCACTCAACATGGTTTTCTCTCCCATGGCAATGAGCTCTACCCAGGCTCTGCCCCTGATACCCCAACAAACCACTCCAATGGGCTGATCCCAGGTGTGAAGAAATTGCACTGGGACTAGGAGACCCCTACCAAGCTCACCAATGCCTCCTTCATCAACACCTGTGCCCTGCCCTTTCTCCTCCTCTCCTTTTCCACACTCCCCCTTCCTGTCTCCTTCCCATGGACTGGAATCACTGGCCCCAATCCCCCTCGGTTTGTCTGGCTTATGACGTGGGGACAGTCAAAGGTGATTAAGGGGTGTTGTAGGTGCCTAGTGGGTTTGGGGGTCGGACTTTTTTAGGGCCCTTTCACAGCAGGTCTGGCCTGAAGCCCTGCTCTCTGCGTGTACAGAGCGGGTCTGGCCCGGGGCCCTGCTCTCTGTGTGTACAGATTGGGTCTGGTCCGGGGGCCCTGCTCTCTGTGTGTACAGATCGGGTCTGGTCCGGGGGCCCTGCTCTCTGTGTGTACAGAGCGGATCTGGTCCGGGGCCCTGCTCTCTGTGTGTACAGAGGGGGTCTGGCCCGGGGCCCTGCTCTCTGTGTGTACAGAGGGGGTCTGGCCCGGGGCCCTGCTCTCTGTGTGTACAGAGCAGGTCTGGCCCGAGGCCCTGCTCTCTGTGTGTACAGAGCGGGTCTGGCCCGGGGCCCTGCTCTCTGTGTGTACAGAGCGGTGGTATATTTATTTTGGAAGGTTTGTTTTGTTTCATAATTTTATACATTTAAAGGTTTGGTTTTTTTCTTTTGTAATGAATAAAATCTGTTATCGATGAGGTTCATGGTCGGTAAGTCGTGTCAGTGCATCCATCCCCCTACACAACCACCTGTCTGTCTGTTTCTTTAACTACTGTTCGATATCCCGAATGTTTCGATTATTTCTCTCGGGAAGGCAAGTGGAGATGCAGCCCTGATTGGCTCTGACTCTGAGCAGCCGGTCAATTCCCCGGGACTAAGGCAGCCCCATAGTGCAGAAGGAAAACTACTCAGCTAGAAGAGGTGACTCGGGCAGGTGCACAGAGAGTTTACACAGCGACTAGACACGAGCTGCTGGCCCATGTCAGTCGACTCAGGGTCCTGGGGCTCAGGCTGCGGGGCTGTTTCACTGCTGTGTGGATGTCAGGGTCACAGCTATCTAGTTGCTGTGTAGACATACCCTTATATCTTCCAAATCCCCCTCAGCCACTGCCTAACCTGGTGGGTCCCTAAACTACGGTCAGTGGGCCTGCGCCAGTCCCCTCAGTCCTGACCCCTTGCTCAGTCTGAGCCCTGGAGGAGAGACGCTCCTGTGTACTTTGGAGCAGCATTTCTCAACCTTTTTTCATTGACGGGCTCCTAAAGAGTTTTGAATGGCGATGTAGACCCCTTTGGAAATTTCGAGTGGCAGCATGGAGTCCATTGGCAATTTATCGTCTGTATATATAGCTGGGTTCTGGTCAGTCTGTTTTCAGGCTAAGTCTCTCACGGACCCCAGAGATATAGTCCTTGCCCCCCCCCCGCCCAGCACTGGTTGGAGCACTTACCTGGGATGGGGGAGACCCCAGCTGAGATCCTCACTCTAGGGCCCTGTCTGCTGGGTGATTGTGGGGTGGGGGGAACATTCTGATCCGGGTCTTTTCTCAGCTTCCTATGGGTGTCGAATAACCAAACAGACGTGAGCTGGTGGGACTGACCCTATAGGCCAGTGGTCAGGGCATCCAGCCAGGAGGGGGAAAGTCAGGCTCAAGTCCCCAAGCTAAGGGCTGCATCATACAGAGCGGAACAGCAGAGACCAAGAGCCAGCCCCCTGCACAGCCCAGCACCCCTGCATGGTAGGAGACCTGCAGACAAATATCCTGGAAGTTCCCCTTAGTGGGACAGTCCCAAGGATCCACCCAGCTCCACAGGGCCAGGCTTCCCCGTCTCAGCTTGGGAGTGCCAGTGATTCCTGGCTTTGGTTCCCTGGCTGGGCCAAACTCCTGGGGGAGGCTTGTTCCATCCCTGCAGGGTGCAGTGTTCTCCGGCCGGATCTGCAGCAATACCAGGCAGCCGTTCCAACCCAAGGGGGCCCTTTATCAGTCCTCTGGCTGCATGCCACCAGGCTTTGGGTTAGTAAGAGGGAGGCAGGCTTGGGTTACAGTTCCTGTTAGTAAGAGCTGGGGCCTGTCCATGCCCTGCTCCCTGCACCCCATTCTGCTCTCTTTGGCCCTCACCCCACCCGCCTTGTGTTGGACTTTGATGAACTCGGCCCCCTTTCAGTAGTGATGTCTGCCTGCTGTGTGCAGTGGGGCCCATGTGTGATGAGTGGGCTCGTTCCCAGCAGAGCAGGGGTCCAAAAGCTGAATGCACCTTGGAGACACAGCTCCCGTCTCTGCCTGGGAATTCCAGTCCTGACCCACTCGGTCCTGACCTACAGCCCCCACCCTGTCCACGCTGCAGAAGAATAAAACCCCCAAGGTCATTGCCAATCTGATCTGGGGGAAAATTTCTTCCCCCTCTCCACACAGAGCGATCAGTTAGACCCAGAGCATGTGAGCAAGAACCAGCCAGCCAAGCACCTGAGACAGAGAATGCTGGGTGCCATCTCAAGGCCCTGGTCCACTCGATCCGATGTCCCATCTCTAGCACTGGCCATCCTTGATGCTTTGAGAAAGAGACACCACCACAAGCAACTCCTCCCATACAAAAACCCAAACTCAGACCAAGCCAAAATGTTTTTTTGGAGGGTGGGGTTCCCTTCCTGACTCCCACAGGTGACTAGCTGAAACCTGGAATCATAAGCTTCCAGGAATATCAGACATGAACCAGAAAGGAGCTTCAGGGTTGCCAAACCCTGCCTTCCTCTGCTGTGAAGGGAGCTGGGCAAGAAGGGGTTGATATCTTCTGTCTGATCTCCTGGGTCCCTCTTGGCACTTGGTCTCTGGGGTGTGTAAGAGCAGCCAGACCTGGATTTGATCCCTGGATGAACAGTGATCACCCAGGGGAATGCTGGGGAGAGTAGCCCCCATGCCTTCCACACAGCCCCTGCACAAACACTCTACACCAGATATCCCCTCACACATACTCACTGCCCCCACATTACCCTTTGTCACACACAGCCTTCCACAGAGCCTCCCTCCCCAACCCTCCCACATTACACACTCATACAGACCTCCTCACCACATACACAGCCCTCCGCCCCCACAAACAGGACTTGGCAGGTGTCAATATGAGGCCACATTGAAAACCCCCAGTTCCAGCCCCTAGGGCACATGGCGAATTGTGATCAGGGGTTGGCAGTACTAAGGCAGTGCTCTTTCTTCTAGGAGGTGCTAGGTTCTCTCACTGTCTCCACACACAGTGCAGGGTTCATTTCCTCTAGCAGGCAGCATCAGGGCCACACCCCACCCCTCAGTGCCAAGCGAGCCATCCCCTTGCGATGCTCTTTACTGGCTGCTCCCCTACCAGCCTTCCCCAGAGCTGGCTGCATCTCAGCAAAAGACAAACCGTCTCCATGCAGTGTCACTGTGCAGCTGTTACTGAGCTCTCCTGCACCAGAGCTGGTTGCATCTCACCTGTGCTGTGTACATGGTCAAAGGGGGAAGGTGCTTTATGAGCCCAGGCCAAGTGTAGCCCTCACACTACAGGATGATGTGTTTCTCCTTTGCCAAGCCAAGGGAAGAGCAAAACTCTTTTTGGGATCTCCATTGTGTGGGTCTTATACTCAGCTGGCACCTCATTAATCATCATTATTAATTAGCTAGGAGGTTGCACACTTCCCTGTTTCTCTAGGCCAAGCTGTTCACCCAGCTGGGCCCTGTCCCAACTCTAGTCAACCTCCACCCCCCACTCTGGTTGGGACCCAATGGACAAGGGTGAAAATTGGAAAACTAGAGAAATTCACCGTTTAAAATCAGGTTTTTCCAGTTTCTGCCAAAATAAACAGGATAATCTCCTGAGGGCTGGCTGGAGTGGTGGGCAAGGCCTGGTGGGGGCAGGGCCTGAATGAAATGGGGGTAAAAGGCCAGGCTAGGGGGCTGGATGAAATTGGGGTGATGGACTGGCGAGAGTGGAGGTGACGGGGACTGGACTGGACTGAGTGGGGTGAGGGGTCTGGTTGGAGAGGCTGGGCAGATTGGGGGTGAGGGTTGAGTCTGGGGGGGATGATGGATGGAGTGGGGGAGAAGGGTGTGGCTTGTGTAGCCGTGCTGGGAGATATAGACTGGGGAGCTCAGAATATGTCGACTTCCCCACAGAGAGGGACTTGGGCACCTGAAGGGGTCATATATGGGGAGCTCAGAACAGAGCAGTTCCCCCTGCAGAGAGGGACTGGTGTGGTTGAGATGTGAGGCATAGACAGGGGACCTTAGAATGGGACAATCTCCCTTGTCCCATGTTCTGTCTACTTAAGGTGGTCCCAACTCCCTTTCCACCCAGCTAGACCCAGATTCTTCCCCCTTGTACCCCAATAAACTATCCCAATAGGCTTACCCATGTGGGAATAAATCTCACTGGGATTAGGAGACCCCTATCAAACCCATCAAGGTCCCCTTCACCTGCACCTCTTCCCTGTCCTGTCACCCCAGGGTGGTAGTGACACCTCCTGCTCTGCGCAGCAGGTCCCATGTGTAATGAGTGGGTTGATTCCCAGCTAAGCAGGGGTCCATATGAACCTGAGACTATAGCTCTGCTCATCACCAGAGACCAAGAGCTGAATGGATCCTGGAGACTCAGCTCCCTTCTCTGCCCATAGCCTCCCGGTACTGACCCACAGCCCCTGCCCCTGGCATCTGCCCTCAGCTCTCAGGAGAGGAGAAAACTTTTCTTTTTAATTGCCTGGCTCCAACTTTTCAAGCAGGAGCCAGTGGTAACTTCAGCTCAGCTCTTTAATTGGCTTCACCAGCAGCCCGGGTCATCAGTACCCAGAGCGAGAAGCATTCAGACATCAAAACAAGCTAATTCCACCAAGGGGTTTGCAGTCTGGTCTCTGTGATTTATTAAGTGCTTCTAACCCCCAAGAAAGATACTGGGCGGAGACCCCTCAGAGATGGACAGTCTCTGTTAATGCCAAGAGTTGACACAGCACAGGCAGTGGGCAAGGCCGACTCCAGGCACCAGCGGAGGATTCTTTGCTGCTTTTACACATGCCTGGGGCGGCACATGCTAAGGGGCCGCATTCCCTCCATTCTTGGGGCGGCACAGTCCGAGGGTGGTTGTGTTTGTTTTGCTTTGGCTGTTCGGGCTTTTTTGTTTGTTTGTTTTTGCTTGGGGTAGCAAAAATGGTAGAGCCGGCCCTGGCAGTGGGTGTGAGCTCTAGTGGTCAGAGAGCTGGACTGGGAGCCAGGACTCCTGGGTTCTTTTCCCAACTCTCAGAGGGCACTTGGGTCTAGTGCAATGGTTCTCAAACTTTCATACTGGTGACACCTTTCACATAGCAAGCCTCTGAATGTGGCCCCCCTTATAAATTAAAACACTTTAAAATATATTTGACACCATTAAAAATGCAGGAGGCAAAGTGGGGTTTGGAGCGGAGGCTGATAGCTCACAACCCCCCTATGTAATAAACTTATGATCACCTGAGGGGTCCCCACCCCTGACTGAGAACCCCTGGTCTGGTGGGTCAGAGCAATGTGGTAAGTAAGCAGTCAGAGCTCCTGGGTTGTATCCATAGCTCTGGTAGGGGACTGGAATCTAGTGGGTTAAACTGATGTGGTTGGGCGTCTGGATACCTGGGTTAGAGTTTAAAGCCAGAATGGACCAGCAGATCACCTAGTCTCAACATCTGTAGATCTCAGGCCACCAACACTGCCTAGCAACTGAAACTAGACCAAGATATTACAAACCTCAGGAGGCTAAACTGTGAGGTGTCACTGACGGAGAATGGCGAGGACTGATGTGCACCAGTCCCTAAGGCCCCCATAATGGCAGGGAAATGAGTAAAGGAGGTACACCCAGCTCATCTTGGCAACTGACCTGTACTCACATGCAGCAAATTAATAGGGTGACCAGATGTCCCGATTTTATAGGGACAATCCTGATTTTGGGGGCTTTTTCTTATATAGGCACCTATTACCCCTCTCCCCCATCCCGATTTTTCACACTTGCTGTCTGGTCACCCTACAAAGGAAGGTGGAAAAACCCAAGGTTACCCCCAATATGAGCTGGGGAACAATACCTGCCTCATCCCACATATGGTGACCAATTTGTAGCCCATGAGACTGGCTTGCCTTCATTATATTCAGCTGTAATGGCAAGGAGCCTACAGGCTTGTATCCTGTAAGACATTAGGTTCCCCAAATTAGCAGAAGTATAGTCCAGAATAATTGGCTTGTGACATTTGGCATGGATAAATGACCTGACAGTTACCCTTAGATTTTGGGGAACTAGGAACAGCTTGTTCAATGACAGGTAAAGAGCAACCGCAGGAACATGGACGTGATAAATGCCAATCTGTCTGAGGAAGAGGTGACACATAGGATCAGGCGTTAAATGGCATTAGTACGTTAATCTCTAGAATCAGTTCACCCTGATGTTAAGAGGGTGAGGAAGTTCGATTTGGGCATAGAAGGCTGAGAATTAGCATAAATATTCATAATGGAGCTCAGGTCCTATAAGAGGGCAACCCACCAGGCGGATGGGGAGCTTCTCCATCATTCGACCCTTCAGCTCTATTGTTATTGTGATACAGCATGGCCAGAGGGCAGCATAAGAGTGTTAGCAGGGGGCCTTATTCCCTGCCAAGGGAGGCAGGTTTGCTTTCGATTAATTAGAGCACCTGACTCCAATTAGAGCACCTGACTCCAATTGGAGCATCTGACTCCAGTTGGAGCACCTGACTCCAATTAGAGCACCTGACTCCAGTCATGTGATAAAAACCCCTGCTTCAGTCAGACAGTGTGGGAGCTAAAGGAGAAAGGCTGGATTGGAGCAAAGTGCAGGTTACAGAAGAAGAAGAGTTTGACCAGAGAGAAATAGAAGGTTTGGAGGAGTGCTGCGGTGGATTGTGGAGTCCAAAAGAAACCCTAGGTAAGGGGCACCAGGCTTGTGTAGAAGAGAGGCAAGAAGCCCTTCACAAGCCGAAGGATATGAGAGGGAAGTAACCCAGGGGAAGGAACCGCTAAGTCAAGTGATTCACCACAACTTCCAGGGCCCCTGGGTTGGGACCTGGAGTAGAGGGCGGGCCGAGGTCCCTCCCTCTCCACTCCCCTCCTCCAAGGACACTAGTGGAGTGATTAAGAACTGGTTCAGAGGCAAGCAATAGCACCCTGAACCTACCCCAAAGAAGAGAAAGCGCGAGACCCAGCAGAACAGTACCGGCAGTTTGCCACACGTGGTGTCAGGAGTGGGATCTGCGCACTGGGGACGTAGTCCAGGGGGAGACATAACCCTCCCACCCTTAAGATGGACGACGTGGTCAAGGCCCTTGTACATGCCACCGCAGCCCAGCAGGAGGCTACTAGGGTCCAAGCAACCGCCCAACAAGAGGCGACTAGATTGCAGCAAGAGACCAATCAGCTGTTGCTGAGTCAGGCTGCTCAGGACCGAGCCCTGCTGAGAGACCTGGTGAGCCAGATGAAGACCCTTATGGAACAGAATCACCACTGGGAAGGGACCCGGACCATACGGGCTAGCCATTGTTTACAGAAAATGACCCGGGAGGATGATGTGGAAGCATACCTCCTGGCTTTTGAGAGAGCAGCCCTGCGGGAGGCCTGGCCCCGAGAACAATGGTCGGGTATCCTTGCCCCATTGCTATGTGGGGAAGCCCAGAAGGTCTATTACGATATGTCTGCAGAAGATGCAGCAAACTATTTCCAGCTAAAAGCAGAGATCCTGGCCAGGTTTGGAGTAACAACGGCACTGCGAGCCCAGAGGTTCCATGAATGGCGATATACGGAGGACAAGACACCCCGATCACAATTGTTTGACTTGATCCACCTGACTCGGAAATGGCTGCGCCCTGAGGCCCATAGCTCTGAGGAGATGATGGAGGTACTAATATTGGACTGGTATATGCGGGGGCTACCAACAGGTCTCAGGACTTGGGTTGGTCAGAATGACCCCTCTACCTATGATGAGTTGGTCTCCCTCGTGGAAAGACAACTGGCAGCCCGCGAACTGTTCCAGACCCCAAGTGGGGAGACACGGCAACCCAGGAAGACAACCCCAAACCCAAGGCCCCGGACTGTCGAGAACTCTAGGAAAACTATAACCGGGAGGAACGACAGCGAGGAATGGCTCGAGGCCAGAAAGGGACCTGGGGGTTTGGGAAGAGTGGTGGGGGGCCGGCCAACTAGCCCCAGGCAGAAGGTGATAACCGGAATGAGGGGACGGTGTTATGAATGTAGGGAATTGCGGCATATAGCAGCCCAATGTCCCAACAAGGAGGTACCTATGCAGTGTAATCTGGGGAATTATGGGGAGCAATGTGGCCTAATCAGCCTGGTAGGGGTTACATTGACCTCACATGGATTTACCAGACCTGTAAAAATGAATGGTATAAAAACCATAGCATTAATAGATTCTGGGAGTGCTGTCACGTTGGTCTCGGGGAAGTTGGTGGGAACAGACCAACTAACCCGGGCCAAAAGCACAGGGGTAACATGCGTACATGGCACCGTGAATTTTTACCCTACAATTCCAGTACGGATTGAAATCCAGGGGAATACCACCAGAGTTTCTGCAGGAGTAGTCCCCAAGCTCCCTTACCCTGTTTTGATCGGGAGAGACTTCCCTGGGTTTGAGAACTTACTGACCCCGATAGAGACAGGAGAGGGTAGCAACCCCCAGGCTGAGACAGAGGCAACTAAAGATAGCCTCGCCCCAATGTTTGCTGAATTTGCTCCAGAGTTATTCTCATCCCCTGGAAAACCCCGCAGGTCTAGGCGAGAACGAAGGGCGGCTAAAAAGTTAGGAACCAGGATTCTGGCAGCAAATCAAAAGACTTCCCTTGTGGGTAGGCGAACCCGCCGAGGAGACCGGGAGATGGTTCGGGCCACGGAGGACTCAGAGGAGGTTCCTGGCCCAAGTGGGAGCACCCCAGGGGGAAGAGTGGAAATAGGCCCCCTAGAATTAGGTCAGTTCAGTACTGCACGTGAGACCTTTGGGCAGGACCAGGCCGAAGATCCATTATATGCGAACGTGAGGGAGGAGGTAGTGGAAGTAAATGGAGTGCCTGTAGAAGGAAAAGTCAAAGGCCCAAGGCCATATTACGTGCTCAAACGTGATCTGTTGTACAGAATAGAGCAAATACGAGGGGAAGAAGTAGAGCAACTCCTAGTCCCACAGAAACACATAAGGGCCGTACTAGAGCTAGCTCACAGTCATTTATTTGGGGGACATCTAGGGGTAGACAAGACGCTGGATAGAATCCTAAGAAGGTTTTATTGGCAAGGGATACGAGCAGAAGTCCAGCGTTATTGTGCCTCCTGCCCTGAATGCCAGTTGCATAGCCCCCGACCTCACTTGCGGGCCCCACTAGTACCTTTACCTATTATTGATGTCCCTTTTGAGAGGATAGCTATGGACATAGTGGGCCCACTAGAAAAATCGGCACGGGGCCACTGAAACGTACTAGTCATCCTTGACTATGCCACGCGATATCCAGAGGCCATCCCTTTAAGAAACCCCACGTCTAAGGCAATAGCAAAAGAACTACTACAGGTTTTCGCCAGAGTGAGCATCCCGAAGGAGATCTTGACAGACCAGGGAACCCCGTTTACGTCAAAACTAATGAAAGACTTATGTGCCCTGCTCCGCATACAAGCCATTCGGACCTCAGTCTACCATCCACAAACAGACGGACTAGTCGAAAGATTTATTCGTACCCTTAAAAGTATGATCCGGAAGGTGGTAGCACAGGATGGAAAAGACTGGGACACCCTTTTACCGTATCTAATGTTCGCTATATGGGAAGTTCCCCAGGCGTCCACAGGTTTTTCTCCCTTTGAACTCTTATACGGACGCCACCCATGCGGGATATTAGATATCGCCAAGGAGGATTGGGAGGAACAACCCAACCCAGGAAAGAATATTATTGAGCATGTGACACAGATGAGAGAGCGGATAACTCGAGTAACCCCGATAGTACGGGAACATTTGGAAAAAGCACAAGAGGCACAGCGGACATACTACAACCGTCGGGCGAAAGTACGAAGATTTCAGCCGGGGGAACGGTGTTAGTGCCGACCACAGAAAGCAAACTCCTAGCCAGCTGGCATGGACCATATGAGATAGTGGAAGCCATTGGGGAAGTGAATTATAAGGTTAGACAACCAGACCGCCGGAAGCCAGAGCAAATCTACCACATCAACTTACTGAAGCCCTGGCATGACAGAGAGACGTGTCTGGTCATTCGAGGAGCTCTACCTCATGCAAACGGCCCACAGGAGCAGGTAAAGATATCTCCTGAATTAACCCCAGAACAACGGACGGAAGTCATTGAAATGATCCACCGGAACCAGGACGTATTTTGTACCCAACCAGGTCGAACAACACTAATCCAACATCATATTGTCACCAGCCCCGGAGTAAGGGTAACGATAAGACCCTATCAAATACCGGAAGCTAAAAGGGAAGAAATTAGGATGGAAGTGCGGAAGATGCTGGAACTCGGGGTCATTGAAGAATCCCACAGCCAGTGGTCCAGTCCGATTGTACTAGTCCCCAAGCCTGATGGCACCCTGAGGTTTTGTAACGACTTCCGGAAATTGAATGAAGTATCCCACTTCGATGCCTACCCGATACCACGCATTGACAAGCTGGTTGATCAGTTAGGCAAGGCCAAATACCTAACCACCCTAGATCTGACCAAAGGATATTGGCAAATACCCCTAGCCAAGGATGCCAGGGAAAAGACTGCCTTCTCTACGCCCGATGGCCTGTTCCAATACACTGTCCTCCCTTTCGGACTCCATGGGGTCCCTGCCACATTCCAGAGACTGATGGATAAGTTATTACGACCCCATGCCAACTATGCCGCCGCCTATCTAGACGACATAGTTATACATAGCCCTGATTGGGAGACACACCTAGACAAAGTGGAAGCAGTGCTGGACGCTTTGCGAAAGGCTGGTCTCACCGCTAATCCTCTGAAATGCGTGATAGGACTAGCTGAGGCCAAATACCTCGGGCATATCGTAGGGAGAGGTGTGGTAAAGCCCCAGTGGAACAAGGTGGAGGCAATACAAGGTTGGCCTCGACCAATCCGCAAAAAGCAGGTCAGAGCATTTTTGGGGATAGTTGGATACTATCGGAGATTCATCCCTCATTTTGCCACAAGAGCGGGGCCATTGACGGATCTGATAAAAGCTCGGGGCCCTGAGATAGTGAAGTGGACGGATGCGGCGGAAGCAGCATTTGCAGATTTACGAACAGCCCTATGCTGCCATCCGGTACTCATGGCCCCAGACTTCGAGAAGGAATTCATCCTGCAGACGGACGCCTCGGAGGTGGGACTCAGTGCTGTCCGTTCCCAAATGGTAGGGGAGGAGGAGCACCCCATCTTGTACCTCAGCCGGAAGATCCTCCCCAGGGAACAAAAGTACGCTGTTGTTGAAAAGGAATGTCTGGCAATAAAATGGGCTATGGAGACTCTCCGCTACTATCTCCTGGGGCGGCGGTTTACCCTTGTGACTGATCACGCCCCGCTCCAGTGGATGCATAGGAACAAGGAAAGGAATGCCAGAGTGATGAGGTGGTTCCTCTCTTTGCAACCTTTCCATTTTCGTGTCCAGCATAGGGCTGGAAGCCAACACGGCAACGCTGATGGCCTCTCACGCCGAGACTGCCTCTCGTCCCAAGTAGCCCAACCCCTTGGTGTTGAGCAGGGGGGGGGATATGTGATACAGCATGGCCAGAGGGCAGCATAAGAGTGTTAGCAGGGGGCCTTATTCCCTGCCAAGGGAGGCAGGTTTGCTTTCGATTAATTAGAGCACCTGACTCCAATTAGAGCACCTGACTCCAGTTGGAGCACCTGACTCCAGTTGGAGCACCTGACTCCAATTAGAGCACCTGACTCCAGTCATGTGATAAAAACCCCTGCTTCAGTCAGACAGTGTGGGAGCTAAAGGAGAAAGGTTGGATTGGAGCAAAGTGCAGGTTACAGAAGAAGAAGAGTTTGACCAGAGAGAAATAGAAGGTTTGGAGGAGTGCTGCGGTGGATTGTGGAGTCCAAAAGAAACCCTAGGTAAGGGGCACCAGGCTTGTGTAGAAGAGAGGCAAGAAGCCCTTCACAAGCCGAAGGGTATGAGAGGGAAGTAACCCAGGGGAAGGAACCGCTAAGTCAAGTGATTCACCACAACTTCCAGGGCCCCTGGGTTGGGACCTGGAGTAGAGGGCGGGCCGAGGTCCCTCCCTCTCCACTCCCCTTCTCCAAGGACACTAGTGGAGTGATTAAGAACTGGTTCAGAGGCAAGCAATAGCGCCCTGAACCTACCCAAAAGAAGAGAAAGCGCGAGACCCAGCAGAACAGTACCGGCAGTTTGCCACATTATCTACCATCAATCTTGGGCATTGAGGAATCTGGACCATCAGCATGCCAGGGACAGGGACGGTTCTTTGTCTCTTACCATCAGGTCCACAAAGAAAGGTGGAGGTATGGAAATCTAAGACCATATGCAAAGAATGATACACAGATACCCCCGATACTGTATTATTCCTATCTGTTTATGTAGCTCAAGCTTTTTTGACTTTATTACTGATTTTAATAAAAACCTCTAAGTCTTTGTTTTGACCTACACCTTGATGATATTTAATTAGCTGATTTTAATTCTGTGTAGCCTGATTCTGGAACAAGAACCTGCTGATCCTCAGTTTATTAATCAGGTCAACTGGCAACCAGAACAAGTGTTGTTGACCATTGTAAAGATCAGGCAACAAATTAAACCTTGAGTAAGTGAGACAGAACTGCCAACCAAGCGCTTGAGAGAGAGTTTGGCATCCACCCTATCCAGTGTCCCATCTCCAGCTGTGGCCATGCCAATGCTTTGGAGCAAGAAGACAACAATACAAACAATCCTGCTCCCAAATAGATTTTTTTGGGTGGGTGAAAGTCTCTTCCTCACCCTGCAGGTGAGCAGCTGAAACCCCGAAGTTTTTAGAAACATTAGATGTGAACCACCAGGGACCTTCAGGGTACCCAAACCTTTCCTCTCATCTAACTAAATAGTGGTACAGAATAGAATCAAGAGGACTTTGAGTTTGGAGAGATCCAAAGACGACATCAGTTGTGGATTAACCCTAAAGTCTGTGCAGAAGGAAAATCTAGATCGAATATAAAAACATTTGTATTAAAATAGCAATACGATTAAACTCTACAAACAATCCTTACATGGGAAAAAAATGTTAAGAGTCAATTGAGAATCATACTATTTATTGATTATTGAATTGTTTATTTATTATTAAGGTAACCCGTAGGAGTCCCAGTCACAGACCAGGGCCTCATTGTGCTAGGAGCTGCACAAACACAGAAGCAAAAGAGAGTCCCAAACAATTTACACGTTATATTTTCCAGATTAGATTAAAATGGCAGATTAAGAGTTACAGTTTATATTAATGTTGAGACTCAGAATGCAAAATTAATAATTGTGTGCTATGTTAATTCCTAGATTTGTTTAAAATGTAAAATTAATACCTATATTATAATTTTGATTAAAATAAAAAAACTACTGAAGATATCCATTCCTATATTTAATTAAAATAAATTAATAACTATATCCTATCCATTTCTACCTTCAACTTAAATAATAAATGAATAGTTATATACTAGAATTATAGAAGATTAGGGTTGGAAGAGACCTCAGGAGGTCATCTAGTCCTCTTTTGATTAAAATAATAAATTAAAAACTGGACATTTTATTCATTCCTACATGCAGTGAAAATAGTTACTTATTAATATTGATAAGTTAGTCATTAATATTAAGTGAAGGCTGTATTGATTTCTATATTCACTTCATATGTTAAATTATTGTTTACATATCATGCTAATGTCTAGATTTGATTAAAACCTTGGATTAATAAGTAAACATTGTGATGACTTCCAGATTTGTTAAACATGTTACATTAATAAGTATATAGGATATGAATTCCTATTATGCTCAAAATAATAATACAATCTCATTTTTCATTACCATAGTAAATTTGGAATTATATATTACTTTTTTACATATTTGCTTAAAATATTAAATTATTAAATACATTTTGTACCATTTTGCTGATTTGATTAAAATACTAACTTAATAATGATACATTTTATTTTCCAGATGTGGTTAAAATATTAAGCTAACATTTCTAGATTTTATTAAAATGTTCAGTTAACAATTACATATGTTTTTAGATTTGGTTTAAATATGTCATTTGTAGTTGTATTTTTTTAACCTCCGGAGCCAATTAAAATATTGAGCTAATAATTCTATATCAGACAGATTTCCAGAATCAATTGACTATTGGATTAAGAACAATATGTTACACATTTTTCAGGTTAAAATCAAATATTAAAGCAGTAAATATATATTACATTAATTCTTTGATTAGATTGGTAAGATTCAAATAGAGAGAATAGAGAAGTTAAATCAATAAAGATATATTTCTTTGTATTTCTAGATTTGATTAAAATAGTCCAACATAAATTCCAGGTCCAGACAAGCGTAGAGGAGTATCTACTCTGATTATCTGAGTGTAGAGAATATACAACAGATCAGAATCTCTTTTTACTGGTGATCTATCTGAAGAAGTAAAGCTTAAGAAAGCTTTTGCTGAAATAAATTTGTCAGTCTCTAAGGTACCACAAATACTCCTGTTCTTTTTGCAGATACTGACTAACACGGCTGCTACTGTAAAACCTACAAAGGAATTGTAATTTTTATTTTATTTTATTTCTTCTTTATGAAGGGGGGAGGGGAAGGTCTCTCCAAAATGTTTTAAAACATTTTTCTTTCTTTTAAATTTAGATTTTGTCTATATGTCTAACTATCTATTCTCACAGTTACTTTTTAAAATATGTATGTCTGTCTCCCTGTCAGTCTGAAATGTAAATCTGCTTTTTGCTGAAGAATGATCATGCAGTATAAGAATGTGACCAATTAACAATTTTGGCATCAGCAACTAATATACCGGCAGTTTGAATTGGCTTTTAAACTGGTATAATTAAACCGATCTGTGGACACACTTATTTTGGTCTCGAAGCTGATTTCAGATTAGCTTAAACCTATTCCTAACTGATTTCAACTGATCCAGAATAATCAAGTTTAAATTGAATTAAGAACATCCACATCACTTTTTGCATCCATTTAACTACACTACAACTACACTGGTTGAGGCTGAAATGTGTGAAGCTGTAAAGTATGGTCTTCCCTGTTTTTATTGGGTCATTACTGGGCGGACTGGGAGATGTTTAAGAGCACTAACCTGCACCAAAGAGGTGATGGGGTTCTCATTTTAAAACAGAGTATCTTTCTCCACCATGTTAGTTAGGCATTATAATTAAATGGATGTTGGAATTATTATTATTTATGCAAGATATCATCAAAACACTACCTTAGCTATAAAATTGCTCCAGACATGCCTATAAAGCTTAAATTATAAGCAAGTTACTACATCTAAACAATAACAAAACATTTATAAGCGTTTGATCAAGATCCTTACAAAGAGGCTAATACCTGTTGACCACACCGGAGGTGACCAATATAGTCTAAGCACTCCTTGTGTACCTTGCTATGGGCAAACTATGGGCACAAGTTCCATCAATGGCTCGGGCACCACCATTCTCTCAAAATGGGCAATTACTTCTAGGACACTATTTATGCCCACTACACTTGGTAAATCACGCTACTGATCACCTCACAGCCCCCACAGTCAACTTGCCAGCACCAAACTGGTTGGCAGAAGACATGTAGCAGTCAGGTGTTGCCAGGTTCCAGATGGTAATAGCAACCCACTTCTGGACCAGCGTGGTCATCCTCACGTTTTCAAAGATTCACAGATTCCAAGGCCAGAAGGGACCATTGTGATAATCTACTCACACCTCCTGTATAACAGAGGCCACAGAACTCCCCCAAAATAATTCATGGAGAAGATCTATTAGAAATACATTCAATCTTGATTTAAAAATTTTCAGTGATGGAGAAGCCACCATGACCTTGGTAAATTGTTGCATTGGTTAGTTACAATCACCATTATAAATGTATGCTTTATTTCCAGTCTGGATTGGTCTGCCATCAACTTCCAGCAATTGGCTTGAGTAAAAGTAAATCTTTGCTAGATTGAAAAGCCCGTTATTAAATATTTGTTTGCCATATGGGTACTTCTAGACTGTAATCAAATCACCCCTTAACCTTCTCTCTATTAAATTGAGTTTCTTGAGTCTATCACTATAAGGCATGTTTTCTAATCCTTTAATCATTCTTGTGACTCTTCTCTGAGCCCTCTCTGGTTTAGCAACCTCCTTCTTGAACGGTGGGAACTAGAACTGAATACAGGATTCCAGAAATGGTTGCGCCAGTGTCAAATACAGAGGTTGAGTAACTCCTGGAGATTCTCCTGCTTATGCAAGCCAGGATAACATGAGTCCTTTTGGCCACAGCAACACACTGGGAACTCATGTTCTTCTGATCATCCATTATGACCCCAACATTTTTTTCAGAGTCCCTGCTTCCTAGGGTAGAGCTTCTATCCTGTAAGTATGACCAAAATTCTTTGTTCCTAGTTATGTACTAGATGTGTGTATCCTGGCATGGGTGGGGCAGGGAAAGCTGCTCAATATACTCCAGAAAGGTCACTATCTCTGTGCAAAAGCTCTGGACCCACTGCTGATCATCCCAGGTCCTCATGATGATGTGATCCCACCACTCTGCGCTTGTGGCCCCTCTCCAGAAAGGCCTATTTACTTAGAAGGCATCAGTGGCTATCCCGAGAATTGTGAGTAGCCTCAGCCAGTTGGAGTCTGCCATGTCTGTGTCATCCCCCACCCTCAGCAGGTGCCTTCATTAGGTTAGAAAACACTGCTGTAATGTCTCATGGAGGCTTGGTCTGTTTCCTGAAACAGCAGTGAAGGTTTAAGCAGGACAAGCTTTTCAAATGGTGCCTCCTCCATGTTGCTGGCTCTGGCTGTCGGGAGTGTGCAGCCCCAAAAGATGGCTCAAATGGACATGTTGAGGAGCTGAGACAATTTCCAGTAATGTAATGCTGGATGTACAGTCAAGTTTTCCCATAGGGTGCCACAAACAAAGGGGTGGAGTGGCTACAGCTGTGGAGGGCACGAGGAAGCCTGAGGTAAGCTGGTTTGACTCAGGTCTGTTTAATGCAGACACGTGAGCATGGTTGTGAGATCTGGGTTTAATAATTGTAAACTCAGGATGACTACTCAGTTTGGACGCTCAAGCCCAGGCTTTGAAACACTCAGCCTGTGGACTCAAGTCCCAGATCCAGGCTTGCTGTCTAGACGCACCTACTGCAGTTTGTATGTGTACAGACTCGCTGCTGCTTATTGCTGTTGGACTGAAACCTGGCCGTTACACAAGTGTTATTCTTCTGAATCGGGGGACTGGATGGCTCAGGGCTGTTGGGATTAGGGCATGAGGTCTCTTCCTCCTACAGGACACAGCTCCAATCCAGCCCCAGGGCAGGGAACTGGTTGGCTCAGGGGTATGGGGAATGGGATATGAGGCCTCTCCTGCAGGAGGAGCTGGCTCTCATATGGCCCCATTGTAGGGGGCATTGGCTGGCTCGGGGGTACTGAGAATGGAATATAGGGCCTTTCCCTTCTAGGGGTTTCCAGGCAGGGTGACTGGCTGGCACAGAGTGGTGGGGTGTCATAAACAGATAGTTAAGGGTTAATAGAACAGGAGTACTTCATGTCTCTTTCGCCTGTAAAGGGTTAACAAGCTCAGTGAGCCTGGCTGTCACCTGACCAGAGGACCAATCAGGGGACAAGATACTTTCAAATCTTGATGGAGGGAAGTCTTTGTGTGTGTTGTTAGTTTTTGGTTGTTGTTCACTCTGGGGGCTCAGAGGGACCAGACGTGCAACCAGGTTTCTCTCCAATCTCTATAATACAGTCTCTTATATGTTCAGAATAATAAGTATTAGGTAGATAAGGTCGATTAGGCTTATGTTTATTTTTTTTATTTGCAAATGTGTATTTTGCTGGAAGGATTGTATCTCCGTTTGCTGCAACTTGTATTTGTGCTGGGGGGAGGCTTCTCTCTAGTGTCTATAAGCTGAAAGACCCTGTAACATTTTCCATCTTGATTTTACAGAGATAACTTTTACTTTTTTTTTTCTTTAATTAAAAGCTTTTCATTTTTAAGAACCTGATTGTTTTTTTATTCTTGTGTGAGACCCCAGGGGACGGGGTCTGATCTCACCAGGGAACTGGTGGGAGGAAGGAGAGAAGGGGGGAGGAAAAGCCTGATTTCTCTCTGTGTTAGGATCACTGTCTCTCTCTCAGGGAGAGTCTGGGAGGGGGAGAGAAGGTGGGGGAGGTGAATTTCCTCTCTATTTTAAGATTCAAGGAGTTGAATCACAGTGTTCTCCCAGTGTAATCCAGAGAGGGGAGAATCTGGGAGGAAGAAAGGAGGGGAATGGTTTATTTCCCTTTGTTTTGAGACCCAAGGGGTTTTGGGTCTTGGGGTCCCCGGGGAAGGGTTTGAGGGACAGAAAGTGTCCCAAAACACTATATTTTAGGGTGATGGCAGCTCTACCATTTCTAAGCTAGTAATTAAGTTTAGAGGGGTTCATGCAGATACCCCATCTTTTGGACGCTAAAGTTCAGAGTGGGGAATCATACCTTGACAAAGGGAAAGAAATAAGGGGCCATTTTCTAACTATGACTCTGTCATAAGCCTATAATTATCATTGCACCTTGTTTGGTCCCTGCATGAGCAAGACAGCTGATGCTGTGGAAGAAAACTCAGTCCCAGCTGCACTAAGCAGTTCCCTGGCCAGCAATCTCAGCAGAGAGGCCAAAAACTGAACGGACCATGGAGACACAACTCTAACCACTAGCCTTCCCTGAACTGGGGCTGCAGCCCAGGTGTCCTGTCTCCCAGCACCTACCCTGCTCTGACATCAGAGTCTCTGATTAGCTCTTCTGTGGGGACCGCCATTGACTAAAGAGATGTGTTTCTCCAGGGTGCCGATTCCATGGGGGTCTGTGGCTTGTCAGATATTTCTGCTGTGTCTTGGTACTTTGGAGACAGACTGTTCTGTACAGCTGGTCTGGGCTGTAGCTGCATAGGGTAAAGGATGAGGGCTGCCTCTTTATGTTGGCCTCAGGACTCCTGGGTTCTACCCCCATCACTGGGAGGGGAGCGGGGTCTAGTGGGTTAGAGCAGGGAGAACTGGGAGCCAGGACTCCTGGGTTCTGCCCTTATCTCTGCACTCTCCCTGAGCATTCTCCCTCCCTGCCTATTGCTGCTTCTTGGGCAAACAACTGGGACTCCATCCAGCCTAGGATCAAAGTTTTGCTCCCTGCTTGTGGTCACTGTGGGGACCATCTGTGCCCTGAGAAGGTCTCCAGCCCTGAAGGATGCCGAGCTGCCTCTGGAGGGAGTGAAAGCAGCTGAGATCAGAGGTACTGATCCTTGGGCTGGGATGCGAAGGGGCAAAGCTCTCTGCAGGGCCAATAGAGTGTAATGCTCACCCCTTCCCTGGCTGGGAGCTGAGGCTGGGTTGTATGCCTCATTGGAGGGCACTTGTCCATTGCCTGCAGGGGTGGGTATGGGGAGGTGACCCAGGCAGACAGCTAGGCATGGGGCTGGTGGGAGAGGGGCTAGTAAGCATGACAGTGACTGTATTGTGTGTGTGAATGGGGGCTAGATTCCCCCAGGGATTTTGGCCCCCGACTGTCACTTTAGGCACCTAAATACAAGGATCTGTCCTTGCTGGGATTTATGCCCCCCTTCCCAAATGCTTTAGGTGCTTTAACTCAGTGCCTCAGTTTCCCAATAACAGTTCCCTCCGTGCCTGTGTTCTGCAGCCACGATCTAGGGGCCAGCCACCTAAGCCCCCATGTGATGCACAAACTGGAGGGGATACAGACATTTCGCTGCCAAACTCACCTGCAGGACCCAATCTGCTAGGTGTGCTCTGGGCTTGCCTACCAAATCCGGCCCTGCAGAGGAGCCCACACACAGCTGCTGGGAACAGGGGAAGGGAGAAAGAAGGAGCTGCCTCATTTCAGTCCAGACATTACAATATGCACCTGGGGAGTGGGAAACCATGGATTCAAATTCCCCTTCTAAGAGAGAGGCAGATGGGGTTTGAACAGGGCTCTGATTCCTCTTAAGCACGGGCTGTAGCCACTGGGCTATTGCAGGAGGGATGTCTGCTCAGACTCTCCTGTTGAAGTTGTTCCTCTCTGGCTAAATAATTACACAATTATTGGGCCAAAGAGCAAGCTTGGGAATGACTCTGTATTCTAGTGGGTAGAGCACTCAGGCTGCCTTGGAGAAACCCAGGAGGCAGCCCCCCTGCCCCAATGACCTTTTAACAGTGACGAGGCTCCAGACTGGAAGACAGGTAACGTTGTGACAATATTTAAAAAGAGTAAATGGGACAGCCAGGGGAAACCTAGGCCTATCAATCTGGACATCAATCCCAGGCAAAATAGCGGACCAGCTGATATGGGCCTTGATTAATAAATAATTAAAAGAGGGTAACATAATTAAAGCCAATCAACATTGGCTTATAGAAAGTAAGTAGATCCTGTCAAACTAACTGAATATCTTTTTGATGAGATTACAAATTTGGTTGATACAGGTAATAGTGTTGATGTAATAGACATAGACTTCTGGAAGGCATTTGATTTGCTACCGTACGATGTTTTGATTAAGAAACCAGAAGAATCCAAATGAACCTGACACACATGAAACAGATTAAAAACTGGCTCAAAATGTAATTGTAAACAGGGAATCATCATAGTGAGGGTGTATTTCCAGGGGGTCCCTCAGAGGTTGGTCGTGTCCCTACACTTTTAACATTTTCATCAATGACCTGGAAGAGAAGATAAAATCATCAACGATAAAGATTGGGGGAGTGATAAATACTGAAGGGAACAGGTCACAAATTCAGAGTGATCTGGATCGTTTAGTAAACTGGGCACAAACAAACACAATGTGTTTTAATTCAGCTAAATGTAAATGTATACATCTAGGAACAAAGAAGGTAGGCCATATTTACGGGGTGAGGGCCTCCATTCGAGGAAGCAGTGACTCTCAAAAATACTTGGGAGCCATGGTGAATAATCAGCCGAATATAGGCTTCCAGTACGATACTATAGCCAAAAGGACTAACCAGGGGACTCTCAAGTAGAAATAGAGTGGTTATTTTACTTCTGTATTTGGTAGGGTTGGAGTATTGTGTCCAGCTCTGGTGCCCACAATTCAAGGAGGATGTTGTCAAGTTACAGAAGGGCCAGAGAAGAGCCACAAGAATGATTAAAGGATTGGAAAATCTATCTTAGAGTGAGAGACTCAAGGAGCTCAATCTATTTAGCTTAACAAAGAGAAAGTTATGAGGTGACTTGATCATAATCTATAAGAACTGACTTAGGGAACAAATATTTGAGCTTTTCAATCGATCAGAGAAAAGCATAACATGAGTCAATGACTGGAGGTTGACACTAGACACATTTAAAGTGGAAATAAAGTGCAAAATTTTAAAAGCGAGAGCAATTAACCATCGAACCAAGGGCTGTGGTGGAATCAGACCACTTTTTAAATAAAGATCGGGGGTGGGGTCAGGACTCCTGGGTTCTATCACAGTTCTGGGTGATGGGGTGGGGTTTGATAGGTAAAAGCAGGGGCAAGAATGAAAGCCAGAGCTCCTGGATTCCCTCCAATGTGCTTCCTCCCAATCTCATTATTTCCTCTCTTTTCCAGGCGTTGAGCTGATGAATGGTTCAGTGGTCTCACAGTTCACCCTTCTTGGCCTATCCCACTCCCGCCCTCCCCAGCTTCTCCTCTTTGGCCTGGTCTCAGCCTGCTACACCGCCAGCCTGCTGGACAACCTCCTCATTGTGGTGACCGTGCGGGTGGACCCCGACCTCCTCCAGTCCCCCATGTACTTCCTCCTGGCCAACCTCTCACTCATCGACATGGCCCTTGGCTCAGTGGCTGCTCCCAAGATGCTAAGCGACTTGCTGAGCCAGGGCAGCACCATCTCCTATGGGGGCTGCATGGCCCAGCTTTTCTTCCTTCACTTCCTGGGTGGCTCTGAGATGTTCCTCCTCACACTCATGGCCTACGACCGCTACGTGGCCATCTGCCACCCACTGAGCTATGCTGAGACCATGCACCGCCACCGCTGCCTGGGCCTCTTGGCAACCTGCTGGGCTGGAGGCTTGCTCCACTCGTCCACCCAGCTGGTGTTGGTGGCATGGCTGCCATTTTGTGGGCCCAGCAAGCTGGATAATTTCTACTGTGATGTACCCCAGGTGGTCAAGTTAGCCTGCAGTGACACCTACGTGATGGAGATACTCATGGTGTCCAACAGTGGCCTGATCTCACTGGTCTGCTTCCTGGTCTTGCTGGGGTCATACGGTGTCATCTTAGTGACCCTAAGAGGACACTTTGGTGATGGGGGCGGCAGGAAGGCTTTGTCTACTTGTAGTGCCCACCTGATGGTGGTGAGCCTCATCTTTGTGCCCTGCATTTTCGTCTACCTCCAGCCTTTCTCCAGCTTGCAGATGGACAAGATGGCCTCCATCTTCTACACCATCATCACGCCAGTGCTGAACCCCGTTATCTACACCCTGAGGAACCGAGATGTCAAGGAAGCCATGAAGCGGCTGAGGACTAGGCTTTGGTTCCCTTGTTGGACATAGAAGTCAAGTGGGAGCAGAGAGAGAGAGTGATTTATTTATCCATTCATTTATTTATTTTACAAGGATCAGTGAAAAATTTTGCACATGGCATAGGGACCCAGGTGAAAAAAATCATGCGGTTTTATGAATGTGTTTGGTTTCTTCTTAGGCAGGTGTCAAGGGGAATGGTGACATATTTTTAATGAGGATTTCTGACAACTTTGTCATGTGACACTGGGATTCTTGCACATTTTGGTATGAGCATTGGCCTGCTAAACCCAGGGTTGTGAGTTCAACTCTTGAGAGGGCCACTTAGGGATCTGGGGCAAAAATCAGATGGTCCTGCTAGTGAAGGCAGGGAGCTGGACTCGATGACCCTCCAGGGTCCTTTCCAGTTCTATGAGATAGGCATAGCTCCATATATATATATATATATATATATATATATATTTCACCATTTGTGTTTCAGTGTCTTCTCAGTGAGTCTCAAAGGTGAGTGGGTGGGAGATTATGTCTTTTTCAGCAGGATTTGTGAAAAAATTTTCATGTGACATCTGGAGCAATGGAAAAAAATGTATGTGGCTTTTGGACTCTCTCGATGTTTTTGGTGTCGTGCTAAGGTTGGTTTCGGAAGGAAATGGTGGGAATAATTTTCATGACGGTTGGTGCAAAATGTCACATGTAATAATGGGATCAGTGAGGAATTTTTCATGTGGGCTCAGTGCCCTAATTGGTTTTGGTTTGTTTTTAGGAAGCAGATGGAGGGTCACGGAGTAATGGTGAGAAAGATTTGCAACAGGTTAGAATCATGGAGTCATACGTGATCCGTTAATACTTCGAGTTTATTTCATAAAGTAGGTTTGGACAGTTGCGTTTAAGTTGCTGGCAGTGGACAGGGGAATTTGTGAAAAAGATTTTCAGGATGATCCATGCACATCCTTTCATGCAGCATTCAACTCCGTGTGCCGGTTTCCACAACTCTGCAGGTTCCCTTCAGCTGGGACCCAGTTGCAGTGCATTGTTGGAAAATGGTGGGAAAGATTTCCCTGGAGTTGTGTGTGAAATTTCTCACATGGATTAAAGACTCCAGGGCTCTCAAAGGAAAAGAAAGATTTTGGGAAGAACTAGGGAACATGTTCTTCAGGAAGATAAATACAACATTTGTCATATGGCTTCAGAAGTTATTATTTTGGTTTCTCCTTATGAAAGATGTGGGTGTTAAGGGGAAAGGGTGATTTTTTTTCCCCACAAGTATCCATGCAAATATTTCATATGAGCTGGGTGAATAAAGGCAGTTCCAAATATGAGAGCCAGGAGATTTTTTTAAAACCAAAGAAAACTTAGTTTAAGTAGAACCTGATTTGAAAATTCAAACAAATATTGGCAAACTGAAAAATGTTTTGTTTGGGTTGAACAAAATGTTTAATTCAATCTGAAACATGTTGCCTCCAGATGTTTTTAAAGGGCCTGATATGTAAAGTAGCTGTTGGGGACAGCGGTTACTGCCTGTATATGGGTTAGACAGGTGGTTAGGCCGCTGATGTGAGAGACCTGAGTTCAATTTCTCTCTCTGCCTGATGAGGAGAAAGGATTTAAATTTGGGTCTCCCATCATACCCTGGTCTATGGGACTTTCGGATGTGGTGCTTTCTCTAGGTATGTGATTTGATAGCAGCCTTCAGCTACCTGAAGGGGGTTTCCAAAGAGGATGGAGCTTGGCCGTTCTCAGTGGTAGCAGATGACAGAACAAGGAATAATGGTCTCAAGTTGCGGTGAGGGAGATCTAGATTGGAGATTAGGAAACACTATTTCATTAGGAGGGTGGTGAAGCACTGGAATGGGTTGCTTAGGGAGGTGATGGAATCTCCATCCTTAGAGGTTTTTAAGGTCAGGCTTGACAAAGCCCTGGCTGGGATGATGTTTGTTGTTCCTGCTTTGAGCAGGGAGTTGGACTAGATGACCTCTTAAGGTCTCTTTCAATCCTAATCTTCTGTGATTTTACATACACTGCAATAAAACACCATAGCTGGCCCATGTGAGCTGACTTGGGCAAGGCTATAAAATTACTGTGTATCAGGGGTGGGCAAACTATGGCCTGCGGGCTGGATCCGGCCCCTCAGTGCTTTGGATCCAGCTGGCACCGCTCTCAGAAGTGACACCTGGGCAGGGGCCAGAGGCCTCCTCGTGCGTTACCCTTGCCTCCAGGCACTGCCCCTCGCAGTTCACATATGCCTGGAGTGGTGCGGGGCCGGGGACAGGGCAGGCATGCAAGGAGCCTGCCCTGGCCCCGGGGCGCGCTGCTGCGCCTGCAGGAGCCGCCTTAGGTAAATGGTGCCGGGCCAGAGCCGGAACTGCTTGTGCACCTTGCATCCCTCCTGCACCCCAACTCCCTTACCTGAGCCCCCTCATAGACTCTGCATCCCTCCTGCACACCAATCCCCTGTCCTGAGCCCCCTCATACATCCCGCATCCCTGTGCACCCCAACCCCTGCCCTGAGCCCCCTTCCATAGTCCACACCCCTGCCCTGATCCCTTTCCTGCACTCCGCACCCCTCCTGCATCCCAACCCTTTCCCTGAGCCCCCTCATACACCCCACACCCCTCCTGTGCCCCAATCCATTGCCCTGAGCACATTCCTGCACACCACACCCCCTCCCACACCCTGCACTCCCTACCCTGGCCCTGCATACAATTTCCCCAGATGTGATGTTTGGCTCAAAAAAGTTTGCCCATGCCTGGTATAGATGTTTTAACTCGGGCTGTGGGACCCTCACCTATCTTCATAGCCTTTCTCCTCCTGAAAAATGCACGATATGTGAATTTGACACAAATCAGTGAATAGTTTTGGACAGTTTCTGCCCCTCCACACTAACCCTCCAGAACTTAGACAACATTCACAAAATAGCCAGAAAAGAAGCTGAGAATCCTACCACTTAGAAAGGAGATGGCTTCTTCTCTGGCTGTATAGTTTTGGTGTCCCGAAAAGTGCATTTTTCAGTGAATTTACCAGTTGCCAAAATTCTTTTGCCCAGCTCTGTTCAGGATCCATCAGTGTTTTGGGTTTTTCGTGATGGAAGAGTTGGGAGCTGGTTCGAGGGTGCTGGGTAGGACGGGGTGAGTTAAAAACAATTTAATGGGAATGGTGCAAAAATGTTCATGACTTATGTGTATTCATCCCTGCCTCCATCCACCTTCCAGTTCCCTGTCTTGTTTATCTCTGTACAGCCTTTTGGAGGGTGGGTTTTAACAGGGCTTTATTTGAAACATGCCAGTGTATAAAGTAAGACATACTGTAAATAGTTTATTTCAATACTTTTTAAGATTAATAAATGGATACACACACACACATCTGAGTGTGGAAATTTGCACACTCATATTACTGAGCATGGCTAGACTATCAGCACTTGCAAATCAGGTTACAGAAAGTGTATCTCCTTAGCCAGCTGTGTAGCTTGTCCCTTTCCAATGGCTGGCGCACATGGAGGATAAAAGCCTACGATTACTATTTCCTGCGGGAATTGCTCCTTTAGCTGAACTGAGAGTGAGTCATGCAAAGGTGCTGCATGCCCAAGCTCAAGCTCAGATGATGTCCCTGTTATGGATGCACATGCTGACAGCCAGCGTAATGCTATCATTCTACATACATAGCTAAAATCTTCAAAGCTACTTAGAGATATAAGCATCCAATTTCCATTAATTTGAAGGGGAATCGAAAGCTTTGACAATCTACAACAACACTGCACCTTCTACCTAGGGCAAGATGGGTATTTCCAGAGCTGTTTTAAAGCTGAGGCACAAGGCAGAGAAATGGCATTGTCACTCAATGAATCAATGGAAGACCCAGGAGGAGTTCTGACTCCCAGCTCTGCCCACTCTGACCTGTCAGCCCCTACTACTCTCACAGACCTGGGGATAAAACCCAGGAGTCCTGACTCCTGGCTGCTGCCACTCTAACCCACTCTGATGCACTTCTCTCCCAGAGCTAGGGACAGAACCTAGCAGTCCTGAACTCAGGGACACCTTCTGTTTAATGAGGTCACCTGGCATCACCAAGGTTTTGTCCCAGTTCTAGGCAATTTAGCCAGTTGGTCAGCTCCTCCTTGTCATGTACATAGTGCACTCTGCCCCAGCTGCCCCTGTGCTGGGATCCAGAGTGGTGTCTCTGTTGGGCTGGGCCGTTATTGCTCTATATCCCAGCCTGCCACCCCACTCCCTGCAGCACAGTGCCCCCTTCCCCCCCCCGCCGCCCCGAGCACCATGCTGGGGTATTGGGGCAGCAGGGGCAGAGTGCCCCCTACTGACTCCCCATCCTGCTTCCTGAAGCAGAGCGCCCCCTAGCACTGTAATGGGGCATTGCAGCTCTGCCAGGTTCTAGGGGTGCTGTGCTGCAGGGAGCAGGGCAGAGGGCTCAGTAGGGGCGGTCTCTCCTCAGAATGAGCACTGACTCCAGAGCCACCTTGGAGTGCTAAAGGGAGCTGTGCTGGAGTCATCAGAGACCATCTGGTGATTGCTTTGGAGGGGCATTAAGTTAGATCCAGTGTCCTCGTTAAAGTCTATTTTCTTTGTGGGCAGCAGCAGGAGGAGAAAATGCAGAAAACACAATTCTTGTTATCATTTATTAATTCACAAAGCTCCACAGAGTGCCAATTGGTAACTAAGGCCATACCCTCAAAGGTACTTAAGTGCCTAACTGAAACCAATGGGAATTAGGCACCTTCATGCCTCTGAGGAGATGAGCCTAAGTCTATCTGCATTTCCCATCTTAAATTGCTGTGTAGCCACTTTCCACATGGTCACTGTTGTCCAGTTGCCCCACCTCAGGTGAGCAATCTCCATATGGTGTTCTGTGAGGATGTTACCCAGCTGCTTTGCTCCAGAGCTAGCTGCATCTCAGCTTTTGGTGAGCCATCCCCAAGTGGTGTTGCTGTGTGGCTGTTAACTAGCTTCCCAGCCCCACAGCTGTCTGCATCCCAGCACTGAGTGAGCCTACCTTTTGCAGCATTGTTGCACAGCTCTTTCTTGGTTTCCCCACCCCAGAGCTGGCTTTACCCCAGCAGGTGCATGAAGCTTTAAGATCCAGGCACTAAACTGCAGAACAACAGTAAAGTGGCAAGTCATCCATAGAGGCCCTTGAGTCACTTCTCTGCTCTCACCTGCCTGCCCCACAGCCGCCTCATGGCTCCCTTCATCTCTGTGTTCCTCAGGGTGTAGATCAGTGGGTTGAGCACGGGTGCCACCACAGTGGCCAGCAGCGACACCACCTTGTCAGCAGGGATGGTGGAGAAGGGCCGAGTGTAGATGAAGATGCAGGGTCCGAAAAAGATGGCCACCACCATCAAATGGGCCGTACAGGTGGACAGGGCCTTGCGCCAGCCCTTAGCAGAGCGGTGCCACAGGGAGGCCAGGATGACCCCGTAGGAGACCAGCAACACCAGGAAGCAGCCCAGGGTGATGGCCCCGGTGTTGGACACCACCAGGATCTCCATCAGGGATGTGTCAGTGCAGGCCACACGTAACAGTGGGGCCACATCACAGAAATAGTGGTCGATGTGGTTGGGGCCACAGTAGGGCAACGTGGCAGCCAGTAGGGTCTGTACCAAAGAGTGGGCCAGGGCCCCCATCCAGGAGCCAGCCACCAGCCCAGCGCAGGTGCGGCAGCCCATGATGGTCGTGTAGTGCAGGGGCTGGCAGATGGCCACGTAGCGGTCGTAGGCCATGGCGGTGAGGAGGAAGATCTCGGTGCAGCCCAAGAAGTGCAGGAAGAAGAGTTGGCCCAGACACTCGCCCAAGGGGATGGTGGCATGGCCAGAGAGCAGCCCCAGGGCCATCCGGGGGGTGGTGACTGAAGAGTAGCACAGGTCCACCAGGGAGAGGTTGCCCAGGAGGTAGTACATGGGGGAGGCAGCCAGGCGTGGCTCAGCGCGGATGGTCAGGATGATGGACAGGTTCCCCAGCAGCACGACTGTGTAGGAGAGGAGGAGCAGGCTGGCCAAAGCCAGGCTAAGGACCCAGGGCTGTGAGAGGCCCAGCAAGACCATCTCACCCACTGCACCTGTGTTGCTAGGTCTCAGTGGCTCATTGGATCTGCACAGAGAAAAGAGAAAAATGCCATGGCTATTGGGTGTTGGCCGGTCTCCCTGTTGGCCCAGCCATGAGGTCTACAGGACCTGGCAGGACAGACAACTCCCCTGGCCTTTGCTAGAGAACCAACTAGACAGTCTTTGGTAAGAGCCCCAGGCACCTCAGGGATGCGACGGTGTGACAACCTAGAGACAAAGAGAACTAGACACTGGCAGAAGGTCAGAGCTTAGACAGAGAGATAGTGCTTAGAGAGATAGAGGATAGATAAAGGAATTGATTGATGGGTAAAGAGATCCTTCATGCATCTATCCATCCGCATCCTTCCATCATTCCATCCATGCACCCACATCTACCCAGTTATCTATCCGTTCATCCATCTACATACATCTATTCGTTCACCTGTCTATATCTATCCATCCATCCATCTGCAACCATCCATTCATTCATACACTATTTTTCTTACTTCTTGCATTTAAACTTCACCCTCACCCTTTCAATACAAATATATACACACACACAGCTAAGTTTTGTATCTTACAGAGTGAAATTTGCTGAATCCATGGTGCTGAGATGGCAATTTCTTTCCACTGCAGAACTCTGCAATACAGATAAAGATTTTGCTTTTCGGGTATGATTGCTTTAGTAATTAAAGCATTTACTATCTTACACTAATTAATACCAGGGCTTAGTCAACCCTGAAGTTGCAGAAGAGCAAATGAGCACCAACACTGACAGATAGATCGATCGATAGATGAACAACTCCTTAATGCTATCATTGCAGCTATCAATAATGAACAACTTTCAATGATGTGTAGCGAAAAAAAAAACCCTGTGAAATCACTGAAGATTTCAATTGGAGTAACATAAGCTATGGTCTAAATAATAAGATGGATGAACTAGAGAGCCTTGTGATAAAGGAGGATATTGATATAATAGGCATCACAGAAACCTGGTACATTGAGAAAAATTAATGGGACACAATCATTACGGAGTACAAAATATATCAGAAGGACAAAACAGTTCATGCGAGGGGGTGGGGGGAATGGCACTATATGTGAAAGAAAATGTAGATTAAATGAAGCAAAAATCTTAAGCGAATCCACATGTTCCATAGATTCTCTATGGATAGAAATTTCATGCTCTAATAAAAATATAACATTAGAGTTCTATTGTTGACCACCTGACCAGGACAGTAATAGTGACGATGAAATGCTAAGGGAAATTAGAGAGGCTATCAAAATTAAGAACCCAATAATACTGGAGGATTTCAATTATCCCCATGTTGACTGGGAACATTTCACTTCAGGATGAAATGCAGAAATAAAATTTCTCGATACTTTAAATGACTTCTTCACGGAGCAGCTGGTACTGGAACCCACAAGGGGAGAGACAACTCTAGATTTAATCCTGAGTGGAGCGCAGGAGCTGGTCCAAGAGGTAACTATAACAGGACTGCTTGGAAATAGTGACCATAACACAATAGCATGCAACATCCCTGTGGTAGGAAGAACATCTCAATGGCCCAACACCGTGGCATGTCATTTCAAAGGGGGAAACTATGCAAAAATGAGGGGGTTAGTTAAACAAAAGTTAAAAGGTACAGTGACTAAAGTGAAATCCCTGCAAGCTTCATTGGCGCTTTTTAAAGACACCGTAATAGAGGCCCAGCTCCAATGTATACCTCAAATTAAGAAACACAGTAAAAGAACTAAAAAAGAAACACTGTGGCTTAACCACCATGTAAAACAAGCAGTGAGAGATAAAAAGACTTCCTTTAAAAAGTGGAAGTCAAATCCTAGTGAGGCAAATAGAAAGGAACATAAACACTGCCAAATTAAGTCCAAGAGTGTAATAAGAAAAGCCAAACAGGAGTTTGATGAACAGCTAGCCAAAAACTCCAAAGGGAATAATAAAACTTTTTTATGTCCATCAGAATCAGGAAGCCTGCTTGTAAGCCGGTCAGGCTGGGGCTCATCCCCCTCAGGCGCGGCAGGGAGAGCCAGGGCGTCTCCTTACACCCAGCAGTCCGCGTCTCCGCCTGGCCCTTGGGGAGGGTGGGCGGCAAATGGTTCAGGCTCAGCTCAGGGGCTGAGCAAGCACAGTCTCTAGCCCAAGCCCTTGCTTAGGGCGGGGCAGCAAATACAACACAGTGCAAGCAGTGAGTCTATACAGAGGGTCTCCTCAGGTCCGGGAGAGGGGGAATCTGCCACCCTTGGACAGGGCGCAGGGGGGACGCAGGCCCTCCCACTCCACTGCATCCCAGCCCGGGGCCCTAGCAGCGACAAGGGTTCACTGCAGTCAGTGGGGAATCCAGGCCTCAACACACTGACATGGGTTCACAGTCCCCAGGAGACAGACTGGGGTCAGCTACCCCCGGGCTACTTCCAATTCCCCCCTCTCCCTGTACCTGGCCTCTGCTGGCATAGTTCGGGGGGTCCCAGACCATGGGTTCCTCTGGATGCTGGGAGGCAGGACACTCCGATGGCTCCTCCGGGTAGCGAGCGCAGGGCAGGTCAGGCTGGGGGTCCTCCGGGTACCAGGCCCGAGACAGGTCCGGCCAGCACTCCTCCGGATACCGGGCACGGGGCAGGTTGGGCCCAGCGGGAGCTTGGGCCCCAGCATCTGTCCTCTTCGGCGGCTGGGCCACAACTGAGCTCTGGGGCCAGGCTTTTATACTTCCTGTCCCGCCCCTTGACTTCCAGGGGGCGGGGACAGGCAGCGTTGGCTCTGCCCATGGAGTTGCCTGCTCTGGCTCGTCCCCCTCTGGCGCAGCGGGAAGCCAGGGCGCCTCCTTACACTGCTAAACAACCAGTGAGGCCCCTTGATGATCGAGATACAAAAGGAGCACTTAAAGACAATAAAATCATTGTGGTGAAACTAAATGGATTCTTTGCTTCAGTCTTCACAGCTGAGGATGTTAAGGAGATTCCCAAACCTGAGCTGGCTTTTGTAGGTGACAAATCTGAGGAACTGACACAGATTCAAGTGTCACTAGAGGAGGTTTTGGAATTAATTGATAAACTCAACATTAACAAGTCACTGGGATCAGATGGCATTCACCTAAGAGTTCTGAAAGAACTCAGATATGAAGTTGCAGAACTATTAACTAAGATTTGTAAACTGTCCTTTAAATCAGCTTCTGTACCCAATGACTGGAAGTTAGCTAACTGTAACGCGAATATTTAAAAAAAGCTCTAGAGGTGATCCCAGCAATTACATACCGGTAAGAATAACGTCAGTACCGGGCAGATTAGTCGAAACAATAGTTAAGAATAAAATTGTCAGACACAAGGAAAAACATAAACTGTTGAGCAATAGTCAACATGGTTTCTGTAAAGGGAAATCATGTCTTATTAATCTATTAGAGTTCTTTGAAAGGGTCAACAAACTTGTGGACAAGGGGGATCCAGTGGACATAGTGTACTTAGATTTCCAGAAAGCCTTTGATAAGGTCCCTCACCAAAGGTTCTTACGTAAATTAAACTGTCATGGGATAAAAGGGAAGGTCCTGGATTGAGAACTGGTTAAAAGACAGGGAACAAAGGGTAGGAATTAATGGTAAATTTTCTGAATGGAGAGGGGTAACTAGTGGTGTTCCCCAAGGGTCAGTCCTAGGACCAGTCCTATTCAATTTATTCATAAATGATCTGGAGAAAGGGATAAACAGTGAGGTGGCAAAGTTTGCAGATGATACTAAACTGTTCAAGATAGTTAAGACCAAAGCAGATTGTGAAGAACTTCAAAAAGATCTCACAAAACTAAGTGATTGTTCAACAAAATGGCAAATGAAATTTAATGTGGATAAATGTAAAGTAATGCATATTGGAAAAAAATAACCCCAACAATACATACAATATGCTGGGGGCTAATTTAGCTACAACAAGTCAGGAAAAAGATCTTGGAGTCATCGTGGATAGTTCTCTGAAGATGTCCATGCAGTGTGCAGAGGTGGTCAAAAAAACAAACAGGATGTTAGGAATCATTAAAAAGGGGATAGAGAATAAGACTGAGAATGTATTATTGCCCTTATATAAATCAATGGAATGCCCACATCTTGAATACTGTGTACAGATGTGGTCTCCTCACCTCAAAAAAGATATACTGGCACTAGAAAATGTTCAGAAAAGGGCAACTAAAATGGTTAGGGGTTTGGAGAGGGTCCCATATGAGGAAAGATTAAAGAGGCTAGGATTCTTCAGCTTGGAAAAGAGGAGACTAAGGAGGGATATGATAGAGGAATATAAAATCATGAGTGATGTGGAGAAAGTGGATACGAAAAATTTATTTACTTATTCCCATAATACAAGAACTAGGGGTCACCAAATGAAATTAATAGGCTGCAGGTTTTAAATAAATAAAAGGAAGTTCTTCTTCATGCAGCACACAGTCAACTTGTGGAACTCCTTACCTGAGGAGGTTGTGAAGGCTAGGATTATAAAAGTGTTTGAAAGAGAATTGGATAAATTCATGGTGGTGAAGTCCATAAATGACTATTAGCCAGGCTGGGTAAGGAATGGTGTCCCGAGCCTCTGTTTGTCAGAGGATGGAGATGGATGGCAGGAGAGAGATCACTTGATCATTGCCTCTTAGGTTCACTCCCCCTGGGGCACGTGGCATTGGCCACTCTCAGTAGACAGATACTGGGCCAGATGGACCTTTGGTCTGACCCGGTAGAGACATTCTTATGTTCTTATGGGGTGGAAGTGTCTCCTTTTGTCGGTACTAAAACATCCTTGAAATTTCTAAATATTACAGATGACAATTTTCTAACTTAAAAAGTGTTGCATCTAATGCAGGGAAATTCTGTATTGAACCTCATCTTGACAGATAAGTAAGAACTGATCACGGAACTAAAAATTAGTGGTAGCTTAGGCACAAGTGATTATGGCTTGATCACATTTACAATGTGCAAACAGAATAAAATCCAAACCAGTGATCGATCGATCGATCTAATCTATCTATCTATCGTGCTTTAAAAGGGCCAGTTTACAATGTGCAAACAGAATAAAATCCAGACCAGTGATCGATCGATCTATCGATCTATCTATCTATCTATCTATCTATCTATCTATCTATCTATCTATCTATCATGTTTTAAAAGGGCCAATTTCACAATGTTGAAAATAATCATAAGTCAAATCAGCTGGGAGAAAGAATGAACAGAAAAAAATGTGACTGATCACAGGGTATTGTTTAAGAATATTTTACTAAATGCCCAAAAGACTACAAGCTCACAATTGAAACAGAAGCCCACAGTCATGATAAAATAATAGCCTGGCTTACAGTGGATGCACAAGCAACTTTAAAAAAATAATAACTCCCTTACTGAAAAGCAACTATATTTGACAAAAATTTTACCTGTGTATTTGGCACAGGTGCAGCCACTACTGGAATATGGTGTCGAGTTCTGGTGCCAACAAGTTGAGAAAATTGGGGGGGGTTCAGAGAAGAGCCATGAGAATGATCAATCTTTGGAAAACATGCCTGAGATACAAGGAGAGAGAGTGAGCGAGTGCAAGAGAGGGGTATGGAGAGACATAGATGGTTTGTATGAGGGTCTACCCTGCAATCTAGTTGCTCTTAGCTTCTCCAGAGGTAAGCAGGCTGGGTGAAGAGAGGGGGGGATTTAACCCATTGTATGCCAGTGGATCTGGTAATATCCTGATGGAAGAAGCAGCCATGGGCTCTTTCCACTGATGTGCAGGCAGAAGATCTTCAGAACAGCGCAAGTCAAATTCTCTCTCTCCTGAGGCTGATGTGCTGGCTGAGCTATTTCACATGGGTGAGATTGGAGTGAAGGGCTGGATTCCCCCAAAGGTTTGCACACCAGCACTGAGTTTAGAAATGCTGATCACAAACAATAACACACCCCACAGTTCACTAAGTTTTTTGAGCTGGATTGTATTATGCTTAATAGAGGAGCAAGACATCTTTGCATTGATCAGATGCATGGGCATTGACCCAAGGAGAAGAACTCAGGCATCTTGAATCCCAGGCCCCTGCTCTAACCCACTAGACTACACTCTTCTCCAATAGCTGCGCATAGAACCCAGGAATCCTGACTCCCAGCCTGCTTCCTCTAACCCACTAGATCCTGCTCTTCTCCCACCCCACAGCTATGGGGGTGGGAGGAGAACCCAGGAGTCCTGACTCTCATTCTGTAAGGAGAATTTGAATAGAATAGAATAGAATTATTAAAGTATCAAGAGGAATCAGACCGAAAGAGATATGTTTCCTGAAACATAAGTACTGCCTATCCTATAACAGTCCTTAGTGCTGGGGAAAGGGACTAGAAATCTGGACTCATGAGAGGGCAGTGTGGCCTAGTGGGTGGGGAGGTAGAGCTGATCTAATTTCTCTTTGTCTCATTGTTCCATCTCTGAAATGGGACTAATAATACAACTGGCCAGGAACTTTCGGTTAGTTGGGGTTTCTTACAGTTACTGTAATACAAATATTAATAACAACATGTTAGATGCAAAATCAGGGGACTTTCACATTAGCACATGTCTGTATGCAATCTTAAGTAATATTTTACTCCTACTTTAAGAATCCTTCATGCTGATGAAGGTCAAAATCCAAAGAGTTGGGTGGCTGAATCTTTAAATCAGAGATCTTTTCTCCAAAGTGTATGTCAGACTTTGAGTTATATAGCAATGTGTTGGCATCTTGTCTTTCACTCAACAGAAGGAGTGTGAAGCAGTGAATCTTTAATAGAGGCAGCTTTCCTCCCAAGTGTGTGTCAGATGTCTGAGTAAAATATGTGGTGAGAAAAACAACTGGACAACAACAAAAAAACAAGTGAACAAACAGGGTGGGTCCTTGGGGGTGGGGGTGGGGGTGGGGGTGGTGGGAAGAGGTGGATCAAGGGCAGGGCTTCCATAGAAGGGGTGGAGTGTGGGGAGGGTCTTGGGGCAGAGTGGGGATGGAGCACCCACCAGGAAAAATAAAAGTCAGGGCCTTGTGGTCCCGCCAATCTACACAATGGCATCAGGACATTATTTAACACTTGCTTTTCTGACTGCTGGATTTTCCAAGGGGCCCAAGGGAGCTGAGAGTGGCCAGTGCTAATTTTGGCTGGGAATTTCAAGGAATCATAAGGGATTATATTGAATTTGGACACCTAATTTCCTTTGGCTCCTTGAAAATCCCAGGCATGTATTTGTTGTTCCAGTCATTTCCTCTAATGGGCCTGGCCTTGCAATGGCCATCACTGGTGCCATCAGCCTTTGTGTTGCTGTGACAGACCAACACTATCTCACAATGTGCTAGACAAACCTTATAGAATTAAGACAAACGCTTACTGACTTAACCTTAATACCTTCCATTGCATTAAAATACAATTGTGTGTATTTTGTGGTGGAATTGTGTGTAACCCTTCTAGGATCTAAGGTAATTCCTCTGTTCTCAGCCCTTGGGTGCCATCCCCGGAGAGATTCACATACACTAGTTCAAAATGGATTTTCCAGGGACCAGCAGACAAAGAGGATTTTGGGATAAATAGCCTGGTTTTAAAATGGCTCAGGGCCTTCTTCCTGATGCAGCAAATGGACAGGACCCGTGGTCCATGGAGGGCCCCAATTCTTAGGGTAAGGTTGGAAGGACTGGGCCTACTGATGCTTCATATGCCTGGAAGCCTGTTCTGAGCTGAAGTTGTGATGAACTTGAATCCACAAGGAAACCCCTTTGATGGGATTTGGAAGGATTGCTCCAACCAGAGCCCCTGACAGAGTTGGGGTGATCGCTGATAAGTTTATTAGCATAAGCTTGGGTTCTTTCATTGTTTTTAATATATACAACTCTAGTCCGATATAACGAGACCCAATATAACACACATTCGGATATAACATGGTAAAGCAGAGCTTGGGGATGCGCAGCACACTCCGGTGGATCAAAACTAGGGGTTGTTAAAAAAAGGTTACTCAGTTGTGAAAAAAGCCACCATTTCCCATTTTTGAAAGAAGAAAACATTGGTCAAAAGCCTCATCTTGGCTCAGAGGGGAAGTGAAAGTAGCTGTTAAAACAGAAGCAAAAATATAAGCATAAAAAATGAAAACAGGGCAGTAGATAATGAATACATATTAGAGTTGTCATCACAGTCATCCAGGAGACTCCATCTTCCCTATAAATCTTTTCTTTCAGGATTGCCTCATTGAAAGCTACCGGTTGGTGCCTTCTGTTCGCCATACACATCACCTTTTTCTCCACCTTCACAATGAACATGAGTCTGGCTCTCAGTAAGCGATGATCGTACTGATATTGAATGATGGCACTGCTGAAATATCCTGCATGATGCATCATCTATCGATCAGAAAGTAATCGATTTCAAGGAATGCTCTTCGAAAATTGTCTCATGACATTTGAAGTCATTGTGTATCGGGGTGCTTTTCCTCTGATTGAACCGAAACAGCACCCTGAAATTCATCCAGATCTTTGATCCCACAAGTGCATGCAAAAATGATGATGTGAATCAAGCAATGTCTCACCCTATTAGATAGTACAACAGTCCATCAAGCTTACATACACAGGCTAGAAAAACCATTTAGCCTGGCACCAGTACTTCCCCAAGTCCAGTCTTCGTTCCTCAGGTGTTTCTAAGTGTTCTCTTGTGTGGGGTGCGGGCTGCTGTGGTGATGTCACTTCCCCCCTTTATAGTTTATTCCATATGGAAGAAATCCCTTGGTTTCAAGCCAATTTCCCAGACCAGTTTATGGAAAAATATAGATACCAAAATGGAGTTCAGCGTCATATGATCTCATCATATGCCCTTGCCTGCTGTCAATGAGTCATGCAGGCATTGTCTATAGGCTGACTAAAGCATCCACAGGTGGTGATAAGCTCTTCCATGGTCCATTGTCTTTGTTACTGGTCCATTAGCACTGTTGTATCTGAAAGGCTAGTGGTGGGTGTTTCCAACTTCACAACATCTTTCAGTAACAAACAAAACTTCATAACTTCACGTACAGTGACAGCACATACAATCCACCAGGATATTTATGTTCCACAAATCAAGACTTTTAGAATGATACCTCAAAAGGCATCTTTTGTATAAAACATATCATAATTATATGACAATGGTGAATGTGGGGGTGCCAGCGTGTTGCTTTGGGGCACATAGTGTCACAGTCCCCATATGCCTGAGGGGAGAAAGGATTTATACAGGGGTGGCCTAACTCTTGGAAGTGTGGACAAACCACTGACCAATGTAATATTCTAATGTAGCCCTCCCTCAGTCTCTACGATTGAAGCTGCTCCACTGTCACTGAAGCAGGAAAACTAGACTAGACTCCAGGTCTCCCACCTCAGAGATGGAGACTCAAACCACCAAGCTATCAAATCATCCTTATTGACAGTTTCTTTCTGGCCCAGTGACTCTTCATTTATTTAGCGCACAGTGGAACAGCTTCAACAGGAGAGCTGTCCATCGGAATATCCCATATCTCAGTGGTTAGCACACTGTCCTGAAAGGTGTGAGAAACCCTGGCTCAGATCTTTGTTTTTCCTTTCAGGGAGAGCAGGGAGTTGAACCTTGTTTTGAAAACTGGGGCTAAAATTGTTTAATATTGGAATATGTGACACCCAGCATGAAAACACCTAGGTGCAGAACAGTGTCTATCCTTTCCCTGTGAAAAGAACAGACAGTAGTTAACATTTCATTTATAGTTTCATTGACAAAAAAAATATAGCGTGTGATGAAAAATAATAGATTTGAAGAAGGAGTACAAGTGCAGTTCATAATTTTGCAGAGAATATGTATTTAAGAACCGAGTCATGTTTGATTTTCCTATTGATTTATCTGAACATATTTAAAATATTTTATGAATTAATTAGAGCTTATCAAAAAAATAGAAATCATTGTGAGGAAATGCATAATTTGACAGATTTTTGTTAATTCATTTCTTTATTTTTATGGTGTGATTTTCCATTTTTTACATTTTCAGTGTAATTAAAAATATTCTGTGCATGTGAAAGGATTTTAAAAACATTTTTAAAAGAATAAAGAAGAAATAAATCTCTCTTTCTTAAAAGTAAGATGGAAACAATTTTCACATAGGAAAGGATTAAAATTGTTCCACCTTCATGTGAAAAATATTTTTAAAAATTTGAATTTCAAAGACAAAACAAGTTTTGCTTTAGAATTTCAATTAATGTTTAGATTTATTTCTGCAAGGTGTGAAATGGTAAATCCCATCGTACAGGTGGCAAAGTGAGGTACCAATGCTGAGAAATTTTCAAAGGTGACTAAAAGAATCATAGAAGATTAGAGTTAGAAGAGACCTCAGAGGGTCATCTAGTTGAACCCCCTGCTCAAAGCAGCACCAACACCAACTAAATCATCCCAGCCAGGGTTTTGTCAAGACGGGCCTTCAAAACCTCAAAGAATGGAGATTCCACCACATCCCTAGGTAACCTATAACTATGCTTCACCACCCTCCTAGTGAAATACTGTTTCCTAATATCCAACCTGACCTCTCCTACTGCAGATTGAGACCATTTTTCCATGTTTGTCATCTGCCACCCCTGAGAACAGCTGAGCTCCATCCACTTTGGAACCCCCCTTCAGGTAGTTGAAGGCTGATATCAAATCCCTCCTCACTCTTCTCTTCTGCACGCTAAACAAGCTCGGTTCCCTCAGCCTCTCCTCGTAAGTTATGTGTCCCAACCCCTTAATCATTTTTGTTGCCCTCTGGTGGACTATCTCCAATTTGTCCACCTCCCTTCTGAAGTGGGGGGCCCAAAACTGGATGCAATGTTCCAGGTGCGGCCTCATCTCTACCGAAGAGAGGGGCATAATTACTTCCCTCAATCTGCTGACAATTCTCCTACTAATGCAGCCCAATATGCCCTTAGCCTTCTTGGTAATAAGGGCATATCTCCAAGCCCTTTCCTGCAGAACTGCTGCTTAGCCAGTCTGTCCCCAGCCTGTAGCAGTGCATGGGATTCTTCCATTCTAAGTGCAGGACTCTGCACTTGTCCTTGTTGAACCTCATCAGATTTCTTTTGGCTCAATCCTCCAATTTGTCTAGGTCACTCTGGACCCTATCCTTACCCTCCAGCGTATCTACGTCTTCACCCAGCTTAATGTCATCTGCGAACTTGCTGAGGCTGCAATCCATCCTATCAATCAGATAATTAATAAAGATGTTGAACAAAACTGGTCCCAGCACCAACCCCTGGGGCAGTCCGCTTGATATCGGCTGCAAACTAGATATCAAGCCATTCATTACTACTCGCTGAGCTCGACAATCTAACAAGCTTTCTATCTATCTCATAGTCCATTCATCCAATCCATTCTTTTTTAACTTGCTGGCAAGAATACTGTAGGAGATTGTATTGAAAGCTTTGCTAAAGTCAAGATATATAACGTCCACTTCTTTCCTCGTATCCACACAGCCAGTTATCTCATCACAGAAGGCAATCAGATTGGTCAGGCATGACTTGCTTTTGGTGAATCCATGTTGACTGTTTCTGATCATCTTCCTCTCCTCCAAAGTGCTTCAAAATGGTTTCCGTGAGGATCTGGTCCATGGACTGAGGTGAGGCTGTAGTTTCCTGGGTTCTCCTTCTTCCCTTTTTTAAAGATGGGCATGATATTTGCCTTTTTCCAATTGTCTAGGACCTCCCCCGATCACCACGAGTTTTCAAAGATAATGGGCAATGGCTCTGCAATCACATCAGCCAATTCCCTCAGCACCTTCAGATGGATTAGATCTGGACTGATGAACTTGTACATGTCCAGCTTTTCTAAATAGTCCTTAACCTGTTCTTTCACCACTGAGGGCTGCTCACTTCCTCTCCATCCTGTGTTGCCCAGGACAACAGTGTGGAAGCTGACCTTGTCTGTGAAGACCAAGGCAAAAAAAGCACTGAGTACTTCAGCTTTTTTGAAATCATCTGTCATATTGTTCCTGCACCTTCAATGAGGTTTCTTTAAAATACAGCCTGCTTTCCTGGACTCCTTTCCCTCTTATATTAGCCACCCAGGGGATCCTGCACAACTGTTCCCTAAGGGGGTCAAAGTCTGCTTTTCTGAAGTCCATGATCCATATTTTGCTACTCTCTTTTCTTCCCTTTGTAAGGATCCTGAACTCAACCATCTCAGGGTCACTGCTGCCCAGGTTTCCCGGGGAATCAGGAATTCATCCATCCATACTGAGGAAAACACCTAAACATTTTTTTAACTTTAGGCATGAACTTTCTCTCCTGAATCAAGATGGATTTCAGCACATGCTCGTACATTTTTTTGGGCAGAAAAATTTCCACCAGCACTGATAAGAAGTTACCATTTTAACAGAAGCTTTAAACCTTTATTTTAAAAGAACCTGTCATTAAGATGAAAAAAATTGAAACACAGAATATTAACTTTGTGTAGCTGCTGAATTTCCTTGATGGATTGATGTAAATTAGGACTGTGCAGTCAGAATAAATATTGAACATCAAGTGTTATTATTTAGGTTGTTACATGGGAATATATCTAGAAGTAATAACAGTAGTAATTAATAATAAATGTTAGTGCTTAAAGCTTAATTATGTTCGAAAGAGGATGATAGACAGAAATGTTCCCTGAACTACAGAATATGGTCTGAAAACGAAGAGATGGTGAAGCGTATGTTTAGCATATATATACCTTCTCTCCTTTCCACCGTCTTGTACTATCCACATGTTGTTTTCAATTGAGTATATTCACCTTATTTGTTCCTGCATGCAGGTAAAGTGACAGACATGGACAATCAAAGCACAGTAACAGAATTCAGACTCCTGGGCCTCTTGAGCTTTCCAGAAATGCAGCCGTTACTCTTCGTGTGCTTCCTGATGATCTACCTGCTGACCTTGGCTGGCAACCTCTCCATTTGCTTGGCTATCTGGGCAGATACCACTCTCTACACTCCTATGTATTTTTTTCTGGTCAACTTGTCTCTCTTAGACATCTCGTACTCTTCTGTCACTCTCCCCAATATGCTAGTGATGTTGTTTACCAAGATTAAATCTCTTTTCTTCTCCAGTTGCATGGCCCAGCTGTACTTTCTCATTTCCTTTGGTGGATCTGAATCTTTGCTTCTTGCCCTGATGGCTTATGACTGCTACATGGCAATATGCCATCCTTTGCACTATGCAACCATCATGAACCACAGGACTTGTATGTGCTCTGCCGTTGCTATATGGATAGGTGGTTTTGTCTACTCAGCCTTACATACGTTCTTCATAGCCAGGCTACCTTTCTGTGGTCCCAATGAAATCAATCACTTCTTCTGTGAGATCCCTCCTTTGATCAAATTGGCTTGCATGGACACTTATTTTAATGAGGTGCTGGTTTTTCTGCTCGGTGGAGCAGTAGGTGGAAGTTGCTTCCTGCTAATTTCCACATCATATGCTTACATACTATCCAACATTATGAAAATCTGCTCAACCCAGCGCCGATGCAAAACCTTCTCAACTTTTGCTTCCCACCTCCTAGTCATCTTGCTATTCTATGGTCCGGGTTTCTTCATCCACTTCTGCCCCTCCTCCAGCTACTCCATGGACATTAGGAAAGTGATATCTGTGTTTTACACCATGGTCCACCCATGCTGAACCCAAAGATCTACAGCCTCAGGAACAAGGATGTTCAAGCCACCTTCAGGAAAGCCATGGGAAAGAGTAGGAAATAGCATGAAGAGGGAGCCAGTTCTTCCTTTGAATGCAACAACGTATTGCCAAAAAAAAGGCTACCTAAATTATTTGGAAGCTGATTGAACACCAGGGTTCACAGTAGGGATGGAAGGAAACTTGACTTTTTCTTCAGTTACCTTAGCCCCAAGTCTGGTGCATTCTCATTTAGCATAGATACCAACGGAAGACATTCCTATTCATCATGGCAGAGTACCTGGTAATTCCCACTCGCCAAAGACATTGATTTATTACAGTAATTCCACTCACCTAATCTAAGGGCTAAAAATATTACCAGCCGCCACATCCACAAGAAAGGCACCATTCCATCCATGACTCTGATCTTGTGAGATCATTCTAGACTCATGAGACATTGCTGTGAACGTTTAGTAGCATATATCTCATGTACTTTGTACTGAAAACACCCTGGAAACTTTATGATTGTTAAATTATTTCAATAATTCATTAATTAATTTTGTTTGGTCTGAGCATGTGCACTGCTGACTCACTCCGTGTGGCCAGACACATAAGCCCCAGGATAATTTATGAATAGAGGGAAGATAGGAGTGTTAGAGGGCTTTCCTTTCACCCCTCCTCTGATTCTTGTCATGCAGACAGAAAGCAGAAGACCAGAAGTCCGAAGTGCAACAATACAATGTTTATTGGGGTTAGTTCCAAGCAAACATATCCATAACTCTACATGCCGACAGAGTATGTTTCCCATTGTTCTGTTGCCAGCTCTGAAACCACAGAGCGTATCCTGTGTCCCCATTCCCACCTCCTCCTTCTTAGCAGGCCCAAATATACCTGAAATGCACACCTACAGTCCCTCCCATTTTGTACCCCATGGGAGGGGTGAGGAGTGAGATTGTGCTATGGTCAGAGACAGGAATTTGGGGGAAATAAGGAATAGGAAATGGGGGCATAGATGTTAGAGTGCTTTCCCTTCACCCCTTCACTTCTCCCCTGTTTCTTGTCACACAGACAGAAATCAGTGTTTATATTAAAATATATACATGTGGGGGAGAGGGAAGAAACAACAAAATGCCTCCAAGTGAATAACTCAACCCCACCAGTTTCTTCAGCAGAAAGCTTCCAAAATGTAAAGTGAGGCATTGGAGTCAAACTTAATAGATGTTTGTCACCTATTAAGTCACCTGCTGAATCATTGCTGATCTCATTTCCCCAACAAGTCTACGAAGGGGTGAGTAAAACCCATGGCCACTTGGGAAGGGCAAGTGGGGCAATTTGCCCCAGGCCCCGGGCTCGGCAGAGGCCCCCAAGAGAATGGGTGAGGCTCTCGCTCCGGCCCCGGTCTGATGCTGCCTCCGCCCCTCTCCCGGAGCCTCACTCAGTGTGTCATATCCAGGAGCATCCATGAACAGTGATGCAGCATGGCTCCGGCGGGGCCTGAGCTCTGCCCCGCTCAGAGCCGTGTGGTAAGGGGGTGGGGCTGTAAGCTCCAGTGGGTTAGGGTTAGGGTTAGCGCTGCACCGCTGCTCAGGGACGCTCTTGGATAGAACACGCTGAAGCTCCGGGTGAGGGGGGAGCTGGGGGTAAGAGGCCGGGGCCAGGGGGGTTGGATAAGGGGCAAGGAGTCCCGGGAACAGTCAGGGGAGAGGGAGGGGGCAGAGGTTGGTGGGGTGGTCAGGGGAAAGAGAACAGGGGAGTTGGATCGTGGGCGCTCTGGGGATCTGTCAGGACTCTGAGGGGGAGTGGATAGGGGTCAAGGCAGTCAAGGGACAGGGACCAGGGGTGGGGTCCCAGATGGTGGTTGTGCAGGGGGGTTTCTGGGGGATGGTGAGGGGGCAAGGAGCAGAATGGGTTGGGGATTCTGAGGGGGGCGGGCAGTTGAGGGGGAGGAAATGGGTGGAGGTCACATACGGGGCAGGGCCAGGCTCTTTGGGAGGCACAGCCTTCCTTGCCCTAAAGCTCATTCAGCAGTTTGAGGCTTGCAGAAGAGCCAAGTTGTTAGCATTTCCATTAGGGCTACCATCCCTTTTGCTTCTTAAATGCCAATTTATAGTCTATATTTAATTTCAGTCCCATAGGGAGATTCATGTCAGAGAAGGATAGCTTCATTTAAAATCAGCCACTGGGGGAGGGATCACATGAGAAGAGCAATATCTTACACCACTTACCTCCTTCCCAACCCTGCCAAGGGAGAGTGCCCCCCCATACATTCCCTGAGGCTTCAGAGGGGTTAATTCAGTGGTTCTCAAACTTTTGTCCTGGTGACCCCTTTCACATAGCAAACCACTGAGTGTGACCCCCCCCCACCCTTATAAATTGAAAACACTTTTTTATGTATTGAACACAATTATAAATGCTGGATGCAAACGGGGTCTGAGGTGGAGGCTGACAGCTCGCGACCCCCAGTAATAACCTTGTGACTCCCTGAGGAGTCCTGACCTCCAGTTTGAGAACCCCTGGGTTAATTTAATTTTAGCACCCTGTGTCCATTCATGTGCGTGTGCTGTTTTGAGAATGTCAGTTTTCACAACATAGGCTCATCCCAGATTCTGGAACAAGCTCAAATGCTCAGTTTGTGGAGTATGTACATAAGCTATACTAAAGACAAACCCACAGTAACCGTCTCCAGTTTGTGAGGGACCCCATGGAGCCAGTCTCTAGGAAACAGACAAATGCATGGAGATTAAGTACGTTAAAGGCTATTAGCCAGGACGGGTAAGGAATGGTGTCCGTAGCCTCTGTCAGAGGGTGGAGATGGATGGCAGAGGACAGATCACTTGATCCTTACCTGTTAGTTTCACTCCCTCTGGGGCACTTGGCTTTGGCTGCTGTCAATAGACAGGATACTGGGCTGGATGGGCCTTTGGTTTAACCCAGTATGGCTGTTCTTATGTTCTAAGCTAAATGAACCCAAAGTTATGGAGACAGATATGAGTCAAGGAAGCCAGCAGAGTATCAGAAACCTGGAAAAATCTCTGAGTGGATGGGCTCAGGCGTTTGGTCACAAGCTGAGGTGGTTCAAAAGTTTTAGATTTTTTTTAAGCAGAATTTTTTATTGTTTCTTTAAACAGGCAAACACAGGAAACAGCAAATATTTGGCCACACACTTCTGAACCCCCAAACCATCTTCAGGTTTTGGCAGACTAATTTCAGCTTTTCAATTAAAAAAACCACAACAAATTTTGAAGGAAAACAGACATTGTCTGTGATTTTTTTCTGCTTTTTAAACCTCCCTAGTTTTTGATCTAAAAAAAGTTTTGATAGAAAATATTTGTCTAATCCTTTTAATGAGCTTTAGTGCCTTCTAGCATTAGCTGATGCTGAGAACCAGTGATATCTTGTAAAGAAGTTTTCTCAAAACTGGGTTTGTGCCGAGATGAGGAAGGTTTATTTTTCCCAGGGCTGCCTGTGGGGGGGAGTAAGTGGAGCAATTTGTCCAGGCCCCGCAGGCACCCTCATGAGAATATAGTACTGCAATTTTTTTAATGGAAGGGGCCCCCAAAATTGCTTTGCCCCAGGCCCCCTGAATCCTCTGAGTGGCCCTGGACTGCAATACAGTGACACCATTTTACGCCAGCCTAGGGTGGGGCTCTATTTATTTACTCATAGCTCTTTTCCCCCAGTTTCATTTACTAAATGCCAAAAACTTCATTAACACACAGTTAAGGTTTCTCAGTGTTGCCTCTTACCCTTCCAGAACATGGAAAGTGGCTAAACATAAAAATCTGAAAACCAGGAAATACAAAGTTAGTGTATCAAAGATTTGATCACTAGGTGTAGGAACAAATATTGGAAGAATCAAGAAAAAATATTCCATCTCATGACTTTTCAGGAGCTTTTATCTCATAAGAAACATAAGAACAGCCATACTGAATCAGACCAAAGGTCCATCTAACCCAGTATTCTGTCTTCCAACGGTGGCCAGCGATATTTCAGAGGTAATGAACAGAACAGACAATCACCAAGTGATCCATCCTTTGTTGCCCATTCCTAGCTTCTGGTGAATAGAAGATAGGGACACCATCCCTGCACATCCTGGCTAATAGCCATTGATGGATCTATCCTCCATGAATTTATTTAGCTCTTTTCTGAATTCTATTATAGTCTTGGCCTTCACAACATCCTCTAGCAAAAAGTTTCACAGGTTGACTGTTCATTGTGTGAAGAATACTTCTCTTTGTTTGCTTTATATCTGATGCCTATTCATTTCATGTGATGACCCCTAGTTCTTGTGTTATGAGAAGGAGCAAATAACACTTCCTTATTTACTTTCTCCACAACTGTCATGATTTTATGGAACTCTATCATACCCCCCCTTGGTCGTCTCTTTTCCAAGCTGAAAAGTCCCAGTCTTATTAATCTCATATCATCTCAGGAACCCCTTGCTCTAACAACCCCACATTTTGACACTAACCCTACACTGGGACTCTTTGAGGTTCAGCAATTTTAAAGACAATCCCAGTAAGCGTGTTGGTATTAAAATACTTAGAAAAATCATGTGTTAAAGCAGTTAACTGTCAACCTTAACTATAGGAGAGCTATCATTCCTCTATAAGATACTATATCCTACATTCTCTAACTAGCTTCAGATGCCTTCGATTTTGGGGTGCCCAACTTATCATCAATCCTCTGAATACCAGGCTCTTTTAAGGTGTCTCAAGAAGAGCACCCCAAAATTGAGGTACTGAAAATCACTGAATATGTTTGAAAATGTCTTATGTCTCTCTGTTATATCAGTGGAAGGTGTCATGGAGGGGAAGATGAATAGGATGATAGAAATAAATGGTGGAATGGAGAGAAACATGTCATTGAGAGAAGCGATGAGGAAGCAAGGTCAGGTATTCCGAAACTTAACCTTTGTTCCTCAAGAATATTTTTCTCAGGGCATTTTTCACATACATATTCCTCAGTGTGTATATGATTGGATTCAACAGCAGCGTTATCACCGAGTAGAAGATTGATCTCACTTTATTGATGTTAGACCTGGAGTGGGCAACCTTTCAGAAGTGGTGTGCTGAGTCTTCATTTATTCACTCTAATTTAAGGTTTCGCGTGCCAGTAATACATTTTAACATTTTAGAAGGTCTCTTTCTATAAGTCTATAATATATAATTAAATTATTGTTGTATGTAAAGTAAATAAGGTTTCTAAAATGTTTAAGAAGCTTCATTTAAAATTAAAATGCAGAGCCCCCTCGACCTGTGGCCAGAACTCAGGCAGTGTGAGTGCCACTGAAAGTCAGCTTGTGTGTCGCCTTCAGCACCCGTGGCATAGGTTGCCTACCCCTGTGTTAGACTCATATTTCACTGGAAGATGGACACACATGAAAATGAAGATCTCAGAATAGATGCCACTGAGAGGTGTGAGGCACAGGTGGAAAAAGTCTTCTTGTGGGCAGCAGCTGACGACATCGTCAGTATGGTAGCTATGATTTGGAAGTAAGAGGCCATGGCAAAGAGGACAGCGACGACAGTGCTGTCCTGTGAAGAGGACACAGACGACAATGCTGAAGGCATAGCCTAGAAATTACAACATTTTCCGAGTTTTCACATTGGTCACATCTCCTAGAAAAGTTACATACAGTCCTACAATAACGCATAAACAATTGCACTTGTAATACAATGGACTCCAAATATGTTAAATGTAATTCAAAAAAATCTAACTTAATTCAATAAGGTTATGACCCCAAAACTCCTTTCCAATTGACAAGAAGATTACAGGAATGTTCTTATTCTGGTATACACCTTCTGAATCGCCAAAGATCATAATGTGATGCCTTAGAGAAAAACTGGGGTCGCACTGGTCATTAATATTATTGTGAAATGTACGTACAGATAGACTGTAATGAGTTATGTAAATATGACAAAAACACATTCCTTGAGTATGTACCACTGTCTGAGTCACCAGCAGAAGTGAAGAAAACAGGCAAAAGATGTGTATTGACCTCTCTCTCTGTCAGATGTAAACTAAACATTGTAAGCTAACACAATGGATGCCTGTTTACATATGAAGTTATCAAAGAGATGTGAAGTCAGCAGGGAAAAAAGTACTGTGTGTGAGGGGGAGAAGCCATGGGCAATTAAACTGTCTCTGAGTACAATGAACTTTGGGGTTCCCCAACCCGTATGCCTGCTCCGTCCACTAGACCTGACTCCTCCTCTAATTACTAAGCCAGAGCCTATATACCAGAGTGCATCTAAGAATGTCTTTTTACAGTGGGTTAGTGAGACAAGTGTTTTCATTTGTATGCGTCCAAAAGCTACAAAAAAGGATGAAAACTTCGCATTAGCATATGGCACCCAGCTGTGTTTCAGTCTTTTTAATCTGTTGTCATCTTTTCATTTTTGCAACGATATTTTACTAAAGAATTATTGGAGTCCAGGTCCAGGAGATTCCCTCCCGGCTCTGTCACTCACCTGATGAATCATTTTACCCTCTCTACCTCACATTCCCTGTATCTAAAGTTGAGGATACTGATATTTACTTAGTTTGTTCAGGCATTTTGAGGTCTATTGATGAAAAGTGCTGTTTCAAAATGAGGTTGATGAAGAGTATTCCCAATTTCCACAGGACAGAATAAAGTCATTTTAAACCCCCTCCTTCTTTAAGTTAAGTTTAGTCTCTAGAAAATGTGTTATGATTTTGTTTTAAATGGAAACATTTGTTTCCAGTCTTCTTACTCACTATCACTTGAATCTTGAACATCTGATAATAAACTTATTCTGTTGGCCCTTGTTGAAGGCAATGTCTTATGCTGAATGTGAGTGTTTCTGTATCAGTTTGTGTGTCCTGGCTACCTCTGCTGGAGGACATGAGCCCTGACAGTGTATGTGCATGTGAGAGAGAAAAAGAGAGATCAAGTGGGTGAGCTTTGGCTGTCTGATAGACTGAGTGAGGTCTGCTCTGTCTCCATGTTAGTGTGTGTAACGTTATCAATATAAACTATGACTGTATGGATCATTGTTGCAACCAAGATCCTGTAGTGTCACCAAATATTGTACAAAGGTTGTTGAGTGAGGTGTCTATGACAAGGTTATGATTTGCTGGTTATGATTATGCTGTCTGTATTGTTTTCATAGTTGAAGTTATGAATATGGGCTATATACTTGTATCTCAAATGTATTTAATTCCAAGTAGCCTCAGTGAAGCTTTTGGTAAGCTTCCTAAGAAAGGACTAGTCACAGAAAGTGCCCAATCAAGAAACACTTAACTGACAATGGACTTTGGGAGACACCAATCCACATCTAAGTTTTCCTGGGAATGTTAAAACTAACATGTAAACAATGGCACTGGCCTGCAAACTGAGTCATGCATAGACATGTGACTTGCCCATGTGACTCCAAACTCCATCTTGCTCCTGTGATTTTTCCACAGTAAGAACGGAGGGGTGTCCTTCCACGGGCAGAGAATATAAAAGGCCCTGGAAACCCCTCCATTTTGTTTTACGTGCTGCTTCTGACTTCTGGAGGATCCTTGCTACAAACTGAAGCTCTGAACAAAGGACTGAATGACCCCTCCCAGCTGTGGATGTACTCCAAAGACTTGATTTAAACCTGCAATTTATTCGATTACTGCTACAAGCCTAAACCAAGAACTTTGCCATTACTGTATGTAATTGATTTCATTTAACCAATTTTAGCTCTCATCTTTTTCCTTTTATAAATAAACCTTTACATTTTAGATTTTAAAGGATTGGCAACAGTGCGATTTGTGGCCATTGTGTACATTGTTAACTATAAGAGTAATTAATCACTGGAAAAAATTACCATGGGTCATGGTGGATTCTCCATCACTGGCAATTTTTTTCAATCAAGATTGCATGTTTTTGTATGTTAACCCGGGTCTGGGGCTTGGTCCTTTGGGATTCTCTTACTGGAGTATTGGTTTTCATAACCATTCATCTCCATAACAAGTGGCACTGGTGGTGATACTTGGAAACTGAAGTATCTAAGGAAATTGCTTGTATGACTTGTGGTTAGCCAGTGGGGTAAAACCAAAGTCTGTCTGGTTTGGTTTGCCCTAGAAGTGGAGAAAACCCAGCCTTGGGCTGTAACTGCCCTGCTCTAAGCAATTTGTCCTGAATTGGTACTCTCAGAAGTGTCCCAACAAGGGCAGCATCATTACAGTGTTTGTGTCACTTTTGTCCAGTGCTGGAGGGAAGGGGACTTGACCATTGTGTATGTTTTCATTGATTCCAAGGCTTGAAGGAACCATTGTGATCACCTAATCTGACCTTGTGTATAGCAGTGCAGGTGACACGACGTCTCATTCCCCAAGCAAATAATTCCTAGAGAAGAGGTTTTAGAAAAAACACGCAATCTTGATTGATAAAAATTGCCAATGATGGAGAATCCACCATGACCCATGGTAATTTTTTCCAGTGATTAATTACTCTCATAGTTAACAATGTACACCTGATTTTCAGTCTGAATTTGCCTAGCATTGACTTACAGTCATTGGATCATGTTAGATCTTTCTCTGCTAGATTAAAAAGCCCATTATTAAATAATTGTTCCCCATATAGATACCTATAGACTGTGATTAAGTCATTGCTAAACCTTCTCTTTCTTAAGCTAAATAGATTGAACTCCTGTAATCTATCACATGTTTTCTAATCCTTTAATTCATTCTCATGGCTCTTCCTTGAACCCTCACCAAAGAACGTTCTTCCTGAGTTGTGTCCATCAGAAATGGACACAAGATTCCAGTAGGAGATGCACCAGTGCCTACCTGAGATTCCTTTCTATGTATCCAAGGATCATGTTAGACTTTTCTGGATACAGCATCATCCTGAGAGCTCATGTTCAGCTGATTCTCCACCAATCTTTTCCGGAGACACTAATTCCTAGGATACAGTCCCCCATTGTGTAAGCAGGCCTACTTTTGTGTGTCTAGCAGTATATATTTACATTTAGCCATATTAATTGTGTGTGTGTGTCTGTATGTGTGTAAAATACGTCTGTGTGTGATTGCTGCTGCCGTGAGAAAAAAAAAGTAACCTTGTTCGGTGTGTATGTGTGTTTGTGTATATATGTGTATCTCTCCTTCATGAAAGAATAAGGCTTTTTGTGTGTGTGTGTCTGTGTGTGTCTGTGTCTGTGTGTTTGTCATTGCTACCCCGTAAGGAAGAGAATGAGACCTGCTTTTTTTGTGTGCATGTGTTTGCGCATATATCCCTGCTACCTCCTTCTGGAAGGAGTGAAAATGTGTGTGTGTGTGTGTGTGTGTGTGTTACTGCTGCCACCTTATAAAGAGAATGAGATGTGGTTATTCCATGGGTGTATATGTGTGTGCACGCATGCCCTCCCCTTATGGAAGGAAGGAATCCTTGTGGGTGTGTTGCTGTGTGTGTGTGTGTGTGCTGTCCCCTTATGGAAGGAATGAAACCTCATTAGTGTGTGTGTGTGTAGGGGCTGAAGGGGTGCAAGCTGTTGTTGATGCATTGAGACAGCTCAGTTTTGGCCAGTACTGGGCTGGCAGGCTGTGTGACATAGAATTAAACAGAAATTCCTGATCTCTGAGCATGCCAGGCCTGCACCAGCAAGAGCTTGCTGAGTATATCTACACTGCAATTAAAAATCTACAGCCGACCCGTGACAGCTGACTCGGGCTCATGAGGCTAAGGCTGTGGGGGTGTTTAACGGGAGTGTAGATGTCCGAGCTAGGACTGACGCCCAGGTTCTAGGACCCTACAAGGCGAGAGGGTCCCAGAGCTTGGGCTGCAGCCCAAACCAAAACATCTACACTGTAACTGAACAGCTCCACACAGCCCGAGTTGGCTTCATGGGGCAGTCGCTGGTGTCTAATTGCGGTGTAGACATACCCTACTAAAGCTGTGTGCCGTTCCAGGACTGGAACAGCAGGGGGAGCTGCAGGTCACACCAGTGATGCATTGAGAGACCTGTGTGTGTGATGGGGTGAATATGACTAGCACAGGGTCAGGATCCAGGGGAACTGTCAGCATTGTGTGTTTGGGGCAGGACAGAGGGGGTGGTAACTCATGATTGTGGTGTATTGGCGGAGTGGGGAAGTAGTTTGGGGCAGGGAATAGTAGCGGTATTGTGAGTCAGGACTGAGGTACCTCAGCTGAGCTGTGAAGGGAGCCAGGGCTGGAGAAGCAGGGCCTGCTGGCTGGAATTAATGGCCACTGGCAGAGCTGTGTGTGTGAGACAGAGATGACCTAGCCAGGGGCTGCAGGTCAGGATCAATAGGCATTGACAGAGCGGGGAGATGGTGGAGACTAGAACAGGGGTGTTGTAATGATTCTGCATGAGATGGGTTCCCAGAGACCGGTATCTTATTGAACCTTTGCCCTGTATTATATGATTATTAGTTTATAGCAAGGATGTCAGAGAAATGAGTGAACTCAGGGGCTCCCCAGGGGTTCCCCAGCTCTGCTCCCACCCCTCCTCTTTCCCCAAAGGCCCTGCCCCTGGCCAAGCCAGAAGCCGGAGAAGAGCCGGGTAGTTTGCCCCCTCCGACTGTGTCCCCGACCTCTGCCTCCCTCCCAGGACAGGTGGAGGGTCTGCACCATCTCCCCACAACTGCCCTAGCAGATCTTATCATGGCAGGGTTATGGCTCCGAGGCCCTCACTCAGCTGGAGAGAACCAGGTCAGGGACAGAGCCATGTGGGCAGCTGTGGGGAGCTGGCGCAGAGTCACAGACTCTCCACGTGCCCTGGGCTGGGCGGGGAGCCCACGGGGTGGTGACACGAGCAGGGGGACTTTTTTGGCCTCAGCCCATCCTGGACTAGAGGGGAGGTCCACACAGCTCCCACAACTGCCTGGGCTCCCTGGTCAGGCTCCACTAGCTGCTGGCCTGGCCGGTGAGTGGGGCCTTGGGGGTAAAGGGAGGGGAAGGGGATGAGGGTCTCTGGCCCTCCTACCCCATTGCAGCACCACCGGTTTAGAGCAATCAACCTCGCTTGTTGCTGAGTTGGTCTCTTGAATCTATTTCATACTGAACCAAAGTGTGATCAGGCAACTGATTGCATAATTTAGTCCCAGGTACTGGCAGAGTTGGAGGGAGGGGGACAGGGGGCAGGGCTGGGACAGCAGGGTGTCTGTGGGTCGGCACTGAGGTGCAGCAGCAGCAGAGCTGTGTGTGTTGTGTGTGTTAGACCAGAAATGCGATAGAAGACAGGGGCTGAAATCAGCATTAATGGGCATCGACAGAGCTTTAGGGGACATGGAGAAGCCCAGGACTGGGACTGAGGGGCACTGGCAGAGCTGTGGGGTGCGGGCAGCATAGGGCTGTGACAGCCGGTGACTATAGTATCGGGATTGAGATTTCTGTGTGTGTGGGCCCAGAGATGGAATTGCATTGTGGGTAGGGGCTGTGGGTCAGGAAGGAGGGGCACTGGCAGAGCTCTGTGCATGTGGCCCAGAGATGGAATAGCATTGTGGGTAGAGGCTGTGGGTTAAGACTAAGGGGCACTGGCAGAGCTCTGTGCATGTGGGCCCAGAGAAAGAATATCATTGTGCGTAGGGGCTGTGGGCTAGGACTGAGGGGCACTGGCAGCACTGGGAGTCATGGGCAGGACAGCAAAGCCTGTCACAATCCAGGTACTTTGGCTGATCTCTGTCATTGAGGCCTAGACACCAGAATAGCCTTTCACTCACTGTACTGGGCCCTGCTGCCTCAGCTAACCCAGTGGAAAAGTCTGGTTTGTTTACATGTCAGTTTTACTGCAATCCACACCCCCCCTTCAACTACGTCCCCTAGTAGGGTGACCAGATATCCCAATTTTATAGGGATAATACCGATATTTGGGACTTTTTTTTATATGGGCTCCAATTATCCCCACCTCCTGTCCCCAATTTTCACACTTGCTTTCTGGTCACACTCTCCCCTAGCTAGGTGAGACTCTAGTGGAATTTATGAATGAAGGGATCACCCTTCACAGGAGCTGGTCAAACTGGCTTGATCCCTTTCACTTTACACATCAGGGGCTACTTGCCATAGGAACAAACCTTTCCCTTCCTTTGTCTAACATTAATCAGTGGCTCTGACTTTCCTTTTTAATCAGCCCCAATGGGACTGTCACCACAACCTGCATTTCCCAATAGTGTTTCCATTCTAATGGCCTCCCTGAGACCCATTAAAATGACAAGTAACTTTGTTTCTGCCACAGGCCTTTAAATCCTTGAGGGGTTTGTCAGATCCTCAGGCAGTGCCCAGGCCTCAGCTGGGCATAACATTTCTCAGAATGCTGATTAAGACATGAGGAGTTATAATGACCTCCGTGTCCTCCTGCAAATCCCCATAGAGCCACAGGTGCTGCACAGCTAGTTGGAGAGATTTCTCTTTAGTAGCTGTGTTGCTAACGGGGATGATTTTAATGAGCACATAATAAAGCAAGGATTTTTTTATTTAATTATTATTGTTATCCTAATCAAGAGTCAATGAAATTAATTTGTTTCAAATGACACTGCTCAGAGTTCCTTGATGCTGGGGATCTGTCAGTGCAGATCTGCTATCAGATCTATAGAAACAGCTGCATGCTTAAGGTCAAGCACTTTACACCCTGTGGGCAGACTGTTCATTGCCACTTGTCTGGTCAGCCACCAGGGACTAAGATAGCTCTTGTTACAGCCTATCCCCCTTGCCACTGCTGCCCTTAACAGAGTGTCACAGTCCCACTGCAAGCCCCTTGTCAGCTCCAATTCCCACCTGCTTTGCCTGTGACATTAGTTGCCCTCAGAGTCAGAAGAAATATCCTTTAGCTACCAAAAATCATTACATATTTTTAAATTAAATTTAATGTCCATGACTGTGAAAGGTTCCCAGTGGCCTATTACAGCACACATGGTACAAGTTTCAGATGTCATAGGGCTATACAAAGGTTCTGGGCCATCAGATCTCTGCATTTCCTTTGCAAAATCAGGGCCATGAAACGAAGGTGAAGAATGGTGCTATCACTTACTAGGCAAAGTTGGAATTGGCTTTCACTCTGTACAATATTGGTTGGTTTATAGAGCTACTGAGGTAGCTGCATCCGGCAGCATGATAACAGGATGTCTTGGGATCAGATCCCCATATGTAGATTTATCTATGTAGCTAAGCCCATCTTCATGGCACCTGAGTCTCTGTATTTCCGGAGTTCACCATCCAAGATAACATTCCTAATGAAAATCAAAGAATGGAGTATACATCTCAAGGCCAGGATTTCCCAAGGGGCTTAAGGGATTGAAAGTCAATGGAGCAGGCAGTCTAAGGGCCAGATTTTCAAAGCTATTTATTCATCTATAGATGGAAATAGGTGCCAAGTGGAATTACAAAACTGCCTAAACTGGTTAGGATCACACAACCAGATTTTTAAAGGCATTTAGGATCCTCACTCCCACTGATTACAATGGGATTTAGGCACGAAATTCCTTTAAAAATCTGGCTCCTAACTCCTATTGATTTGTAATGGAAGAGAGACACTTACTCTCCTGAAATGCTTTGGAAAATTCCACTAGGGACTGCTGTGTATTTTCAGGTGCCCAATAACCTTTGAAAATCCCAGCTCCCAGGTTTCATCCACTGATCTCCAAGGAAGTGGGTATCTTTCCATGGACATTGATTGGATTGGGTCTCACCAGAGGGTGCTGGACAGGAGCATTTGAAGGTTCCTATTCCAACTTTAGGTTGGAGGAACAGCTGGTAGCTAGCTGAAGTAGGATTTATGCTCAGCTATGCCATTGGTCTTTGCTAGAGAAACCGCTGTCAAGTTTTAGCAAATTAGACAAGTCAGCAAATAAAAACAACCTTAGCTATCAATAACTGCTATAGGTTGCAAATTCCTACATGTAGCAGTTTCTGGCACTACAACTGTCAGGGCCAGCTCTAGCCATTTCGCTGCCGCAAGCACGGCGGCATGCCGCAGTGAGCGCTTTGCCGCTCGCCGGTCCCGCGGCTCCGGTGGACGTCCCACAGGCGTGCCTGTGGGAGGTCCACCGGAGCCATCTGCCACCCTCCTAGCAACCGGCAGAGCGCCCCCCACAGCATGGCACCCCAAGCACACGCTTGGCGCGCTGGGGCCTGGAGCCGGCCCTGACACCTGTGCAGCTCTGCTCCCTGACTCTTCTTGGGTTCCTGCTCTCTTCTTAGCTCTGCCCCACTCTGGCCCAGACAGTTGCAGATCACACTGAGAACGGGACTCCCTCATTTGATTGCCTGACCTGTCAATCCGGCTAACTTGAAGCTTTGGCCTCTCCCCATTGCCTGGGATGCTGCCATTGAACCAGCTGATGCCTCAGTAAAGCCACATGTAGAGGAGGAAAATTAAGATCAAAGGGACCTGATTCTGCTCTCACTTCCAAAGATCTAAATCAGGACTGTCTTTCCTTGGTATTAGGGGGATGAGTCACGCTGACAGCACCGTAAAGCAAGGGTAATAATAATCATTTGTAGCTTGCACTTTTCCCTAGTAGATCTCAAAGCACTTTACAAAGGAAGCCACTAGCATTATCCCCCTTTTACACACTGTGGGGGTCAAGGTCACCCAACAAGTTAGTAGCAGAGATGGGACTAAAACCCAGGAATTCCAAGGCCCAGGCTACTGCTTGCTCCACTACACACCAGAGTGCCTCTGAAGTGTATATAGCATCTAAACGTGTGTGAGCGACTGGCCATTCAGGCCTACTCCTCAGAGGACAGACATTAATTTGACTTCTCACCAAACCTGTCAGATTTTAGTTTAACTCAAGGAAAACACCATCCCAGGGAATTTTGAGATTCAGGATCCAATCAAGAGCCTGAAAGGTTGATGCAAGATTCCAATTTCCCCCCCTTGCGGCGCAGTCAGGAGAACGCTCTGATCCCACTGTAGTAGTTTAGTAGTAGCTGTGTTACTGTGTTGTCTAGGAGCCCTAGTCACAGACCAGGATGCCATTGTGCTAGGCACTGTACAAACACAGACCAAATTATGGTCCCTGCCCCGTGAGAATAATGTTTGCTTGTGCTGATTAGAATGTGTCGAAACACAAGTAGAGAGCAGGCCATTGGGCCGAAAGTTAAGGCTTCTGACATAAACAGATAGCTAAGGGTTAATGTCTATTTCACCTGCAAAGGGGTAACCGAACACCTGACCAGAGGACCAATCAGGAAACAAGATTTTTCAAATCTCAATGGAGGGAACTTCTGGGTGTGTGTCTTTGTCTCTCTGTTGCTCTCAGCTCTGAGAGTGAACTGTCTCTCTCCAAGCTTTCTAATCTTCTGTTTCCAAGTGTAAGTACAAAGGTACAAGTCGATAGGTTTTTATATTGTTTTTGTATTTACATGTGTGTAGTTTGTTGGAATGTTTTAAATTGTATTTCTTTTTGGATAAGGCTGTTTATTCATTTTTCTTTTAAGCAATTGACCCTGTATATTGTCCACCTTGATACAGAGACCAGTTTTATGTCTTTTTCTTTCTTTTTATATAAAGCTTTCTTTTTAAAACTTGTTGGATTTTCTTTTCTGGTTGAGGCTCAGGGGGATAGGAATCTCTGTGCCAGGGTTACGGTCTCTCTCAGGGAAAGACTGAGAGGGGGAAATCTCTTTGTGTCAGAGTTGCAAAGCTTACCTTTGCAGGGACTCTGACTGAGGGTGAAAGAAACTGGATCTCTCTGTTTTGCATTTCAAGGAATTGAAATAGGGTGATCGTCCAGGGCCATCCAGGGAGGGGAAGCCTGGGAGGAAATAAAGAGGAGACAAGGGGAGGGGGTTATTTCCCTTTGTTGTAGACTCAGGGCATCTGAGTCTTGGGGTCCCCCAGGGAAGGTTTTGGGGAGACCAGAGTGTGCCAGACACTGGAATCTGGCTGGTGGCAGCGCTATCAGATCTAAGCTGGTAATTAAGCTTGGAGGTTTCATGCTAGCATCTTATTTTCTGAACTCTAAGGTTCAGATCTGAGTAGGAAAGTTATGACAGCTTCATATTAGCTAAAATACAATTGTTAGCATAAGTGAGCAAATGTTATTCATTGAAGTGAGTCAAGGGAGAACCTCGAGTCATATAGTCAACAAGCTTTTGTTTTAATTGGTTTTACCAGGTGTTGTACAGAGATTTGGAAATGTTTTAAACTATTGGTAACTGCAGCATTTGTATTGATGCAAATATAATTAGAATAAAGTTTGATATTCATAGCCAATGAAGGAGTACAAGATATTTGGTTTTGAGAGTATGGAGGTTTGGATATGGTAGCAGAAGTATAAATTTGGTTAAAAGGTGGATTTAAGGTTAGTTAGGTTATTATAGTTGATTATAAAAGGCCAGGTGTGCTACATTTAGATTAGTGCACTTTTCCACCATTAAGGTATCATTAGAGGAAGGAGACTATACCCATTTTTCTCACTCATATGCACACATATCCCCCCATATGCACCATTTCATCCTTGAATGAGAGTATGAATGCAGTATATGGCTGTACTGTAATGCCTGTTTGATTTCACTAAATAGTTCTCTGAAAACATCCACTTAATGTGCAGAAGTACTGGGAAAACTTAAAACAATATTAGGAGCCATTAGGAAAGGGATAGATAATAAGACAGAAAATATCAGAATGTCCTTATAGAAACCATAACCTTGAATACTGAAAATAGTTCTGGTCACCCCATCTGAAAAAAGATATAGTAGAATAGGAAAAAGGAGAGAAGGGAGCAACAAAAATTATTAGAAGTACATGAGATGGATTAGATCACAGAAACCCCCTGGGAGCTGTGACCCGGGTGTGTCAAGACCACTTTTACCCCTGCTTTCCTGCCTTGCCAGTTTAGGACTTCAGCACCTTGCCTGGTTTCAGCCAGACTTGCTAGTCTGCTGCAAATCCAGACCCAGGTCTCAATCACATCCCCTAACAGCTGTAGTCTTACCCTGAAAGCAGCTAACAGAAGTGTTCTTGTCTTTAACACTCAGATGCCCAATTCCCAATGGGGTCTAAACCCAAATAAATCTGTTTTACCTGTATAAAATGCACAAATCTATGTCTAATCTAACTAAATACTGATAAGATCCTCACCAGTTCCAGAATGCTCCCTTTTACAAACTAATGACCTTTTAGCCTGGGTCTAGCAATCACTCACACCCCTTGCAGTCACTGTTCTTTGTTTCAGTTTCTTTCAGGTATCCTGGGGAGTGGACAGGCTCTCTCTTTAGCCAGCTGAAGACAAAATGGAGGGGTCTCCCACGGGCTTAAATAGACTTTCTCTTCTGGGTAAAGAACCCCTCCTCTCCCCTATGCAAAGTCCATCTCCAAGATGGAGTTTAGGAGACACCTGGCCAAGTAACATGTCCATGCATGACTCACAGTTTCTTACCAGGTAGCAGCCATGGGTCCCATGCTACCTTGAATGTCCTCAAGTAAACTTCTTATGTGGATTGGAGCATTCCAAGATTAATTGTTCTTTAAGTGTTTCTTAATTAGTTACTTAATTTCAGTATTCCTTTCTCCAGGAATGACCAAATGCTCTATTAAGGTGATTTAGAAATCAAACCAGTACACAGCCAATATTCATAACTTTGAATACAAAGATGATACATGCACACAAATAGGATTAATATATTCAGTAGATTGTAACCTTTACATAGATATGTTGCATAACATATGTGGCATAGCTCATATTACAGTTATGCCATATATATTCATAAGCATATTTCCGTAAAGCATTAGGGAGTACAGCATCACAGTATGAAACATCTTCCCTGTGAGGACTGATTAATAAGACTGGGACTGTTCAGAGTGGAAAAGAAACAACTGAGTGGGGATAGGAGAGAGAGCTATAAAATCATGAATGGCATAGAGAAAGTGAATAAGGAAATGTTATGAGACCATCAGTGTCTATTAGCCAAGATGGTCAGGGATGCAACACTACTCTCTGGGTGTCCCTTGAACTCTGACTGCTAGAAGGTGGGACTAGCCAAAGGGGATGGACAACTCAGTAATTGCCCTGTTCTGTTCATTCCCTTGCAAACATCTGGTATTGGGCATCACTGGAAGACAGGCTACTAAGCTAAATGAGCCATTGGTCTGACCTAGTTGGCCATTCTTGTGTTCTTTGAAAATCCCACTTTAACAGTTGAGCTCCTCTCCTTATGTTTACTGTATAAAATTTGTGTTCCACTAGCTGGAATTTAAATATTGCCATGGAACCTGGAGAAAGAAGGCCATACTGTTTAAAAAAATCACTTGGTCTGGATGGGAAGTGAAGGCATTTTATATATAAATACACACACACACAAATACATCCTTCACCTCCAAACCAGGTGAGGTTTTTAAACAGATATATATCTATAGATATATAGGTATATATTGCAATTTAGGAAGCAAAAGGACATAAGGAGATATTTATGGCCAGCAAAGTTAAGAACAATTATTACGTTTTTAAAAAAAAAAAATAACAAAAAAAATACTGAAAGTTCTATTGGGCCATTACTAGATTAAATTATAGAATTATCTATAATAATGCAAAAAGGCAGAAGTGTGTAATAAATATTTCTGGTCTTCATTTGGGAAATCAAAAACAGATGATGTAGTCATATTGTATAATGATAATCACACAATTTCCCTTCCATTAATATCTCTGAAAGATGATAAGCATCAGCTGTTATAGTGGGAAATTTTAAAATCAGAAGGGCTGAGGAACTTGCATCCAAGAGTTTTAAAAGAGCTGTCTGAGGAGATAACTGGACTGTTAATATTGATTGTTAATAAGCATCGGAGCCTGGAGAAGTTCCATAAGACCCGAAGAAAACTAATCTTGGGCCAATATTTAAAAAGGGAAAATGGGATGATCTAGGTAATTATAGGCATATCTATCTGCCATGGATCCCAGGCAAGATAATGGACTGGCTGATACAGGACTCAAGAAATAAAGAACTTAAAGGGAGGAACTATAATTAATGCCAGTCCACATGGGTTTATAGAAAATAGATCCTGTCAAACTAATTGGATATCATTTTTGGATGAGACTACAAGTTTGGTTGATAAAGGTAATAGTATGGATGTAATAGAGTTAGACTTCTATAAGGCATTTGACTTGGTACCTCAAGACACTTTGATTAAAAAACTAGAAAGATATAAAATCAACGGAGCAAACATTAAATGGATTAACAGATTGCTAACTGATAGATCTCAAAATGTAACTGTAAATGAGAAATCATCATTGAGCAGGTGTAGGGCCAAGCAAGGAATGGTTCTTGGCCCTAGGCTATTTATCACTTTTATCACTCATCTACAAGACAACATAAAATCATCACTGATAATGTTCGCAGATAACAGAAAAATTGGGGGAATGGTAAATAACAAAGAGGCAAGGTCTTGGATGCCTTGATAATCTGTATGTAAGCAAGCAAAATGGGTGGACTCTATCGAGGGGAGAAGTGACTCTGAAAAAGATTTCAGGGCCAGAGTGAATAATCAGCTGAACATGAGCTCCCACTGAGATTGTCTTTTACGCTAAAAAGTTAATGCATGAATGGAGAATCTCAAATAGGAGTAGATGAGTTCATTTTTAATCTGTGTTTAGAACTAGTGTGAGCACTGCTGAAATACTGTGTCCAGTTCTTGTGCTCACAATTCAAGAAGGATGTGGATAAATTTGAGATGGTTCACAGAGGAGCCAAGTGAATGGTTATAGGACTAGAAAATATGCCTTACAATGATAGACTGAAAGAGCTCAAACTATTTAGCCTAACAAAAAGAAGATTAAGGGGTGAGTTGATCAGAGATCATAAATTCCTACATGGGGATTAAGTATTTATAATGCGCTCTTCAATCTGGCAGAGAAGGTCTAACATGAAAGCTGAAGTTAGAGGAATTCAAACAGGAAATAAGGTGCTTATTTTTACAGGGAGAGTAATAAATCACTGGAACTATTTAACAAGTCTAGTGATGAATTTGCTCTCACTGGCAATTTTCAAATCAACATTGGATATTTTTTTCTAAAAGTCAGGATCCAGGAATTATTTTGCAGATGCTGTATGGCCTGTGTTATATGGGAGGCCTCGGTAGCTATGGATTTGTGTACTGGTGCCTTCCCCTGTAACTAGAGTGTTCAATAGCTGTTTGTCTGTAAATGGTGAATAGATCAGGTACTAGTAGATTGCACTCAAGTATATGCAGCATAAATCCTTGCTTTTCTAGGACCAATAAAACTCAGAGATGTGGCTTCTTCTGGGAGCTTTTTGTCTGTGCCCAGCAACTGGGAAGGGTCAAATTTTGGTATTTATCATTATTTCACAAAAGGGGAAAATGAGGCAGTGGGGAGGTGAAGGGCTGGCATAACACACTGACATTCACAATGCAAAAAGCATTTGGGAAAGACAGGGTTAGTGTGCTCGTTTCCTGTGCTTTAACCAGGAGACCAGCCTGACTTAGCAGAATGTGTTACACACTCTAGTGAAATCTGTGACATTCTGCTGAGTTCACATGTCCCCAGGGTGTGGGGAGCTGAGGGTGGAGTACAAAACAGGTTCCCTCATGTGGTCAATTTGAGATGCAGTTCATGAACAAGGTAGGTAGGAGTAAAGACAGTTGGATGGTGATGGAAAGAGATTCTAACCGATGTAGAGATCTATTGAATTTGCCAGAGCCTTTCGGTTTTGAAGTGGCAGATTCTCTTTTATACATACAATATTTCACAGGACTCTAACAGTGGAAGGGTTCCATAAAAGGGAAGTGTTTTAGAATGATCCTCTTGAAACTGCTATAGTGGTATAAAGTGACCTTCATAGAAATGAAAATCTGGTATGAAATCTTCTTATAATTGATATATGTCTAGGTGCAAGAAAAGAAAAATATAGCACCTTACAATGCAGCACTGAGCAGCAGCCAAAACTATTGTGTGTCCTCTGGAGAGAAAAAATTATATTGACAAGCTCCATCAGCACAGATGGTAAGTTACATCCACTAGCCAGGCATAGCTGGAGCTGAAATTTAAAGCTACTGTACTGTGAAACAACTTCACCTTTTTTGGTAATGCAAGCCAGCTGGAAATTCCTCCTGCTGAACCAAAAGTTTAGCTTACTGAGGAATTACCAGACCTGTGCTGGAAGACTGGACTTAACTTGTTCCTCTGTTTTAATGTAGTGCATAGTCTAGGAGGAACACAAGGAAATTATATTCTTTATCAATTCCATAACTAATACAGCCAATTGGCATCAAATATGTGAACAAAAACAGAAGTATTTTAGCTTTCATCAAAAATGTTCATGTTTTTAGTTATTTTTTTCAGTTTTCATCAAAAGACCAAGTTTTGGTTAAGTAAAAACGTTCATTTTTAAATCAAAAGGTTCTTTTGATAAGTTATTGGCATAGTGGATAGGGAAAAAACAGTAGCTGTGATTTATCTTGATTTAAGGAAGGCTTTTGATACAGTTCCCCATGACATTTTCATAAGCAGATTAGAGAAATAATTTCTAGAGGAAACTACTATATGGTGGGTACACAACCAGTTGAAAGATGGTACTCAAAGCGTAGTTATCAGTGATTTGCTGTCAAAGTAACAGGGTGAATTTAGTGGGGTCCTGCAGGTGTCAGTCCTGGGTTCAGTACCATCCAATATTTTCCTTACTGATTTAGATAATGTAATGGAGGTTGTCCTCAATAAAATTGCAGATGACGTCAAGCTGAGTGGGGTTGCAATCACTTTGGAAGAAGGATTAAAATTGTAAATGACCCTGACAAATTAAACAATTCGTCCATATTCAGCAGATGAAATTTAAGAAAGACTAGTGCAAAGTACTTTAGTCTGAAAGGAGAAATCAAATGCACAACTACAAAAATTGGGGTAAAAGGCTAGATGTTAGGTCTGCTGAAAAGGTTCTTGGGAATCACAGATGGAATATGAATTACAAATGTGATGCAGTTGCATAAAAGACAACTGGGGTGTATTAAAAGAAAAGTGGTGTGTAAGACATGGGAAGTAATTATCCACACTGCTACTGTGGGTGAGGGTGAGGACCTAGTGGAATCGTGTGTCCAATTCTGGGCATTACACTTTAGGAAAGATGTGGACAAATTGGACAGGGTCCAGAGGAGAGAAGTAAAAATGATAAAAGGTTTAGAAAGCTTGAAAAGAAGACTTGTGTGAGGGGAAACTAGCAACAATCTTCAAATATATTAAGGGTTATTATCAAGGGAGCGGGAACTGATTGTTCTCCATGTACACTGAAGTTAGGACAAGAGGTAATGGGCTTAATCTGCAACAATGTAGATTTAGGATACATCTTAGGAAAAACTTTCTAATTATAAGGGTAGTTCAACTCTGGAACCAGCTTCCAGGGTAGGTAGTAGAATCCCCATCACTGCAACTTTTTGTGAACTGGTTGGACTTTTCACTGATAACCCAGGGTTATGCGGCCTTGCTACAGGACAAAGGGCTGGACCTAAAGACTTATTGAGGTCCTTTAATTTCTATAATTAATATATTGGAAACTGAATTTTTCTGTTTATGAAAATCCCAAATTGTTTTTTGAACATATTTTTTGCTAAAGTCTCTATTTCATCAAAAAGACACAAAAATGTTTAAAGGGAAATATAAATGTATTAAGGAGCTCTAATAAATTAAACTCTTTAATTTACTGGTTCAATAATTTAGCTCAGACAAATAGAGAAGTTATCTGTATATAAACATAAGAATGACCAGACTGGGTCACACCAATGGCCCATCTTGCCAGTATCCTGTCTTGTGACAGTGGCCAGAGCCAGATGCTTGAGAGAGAGTGAACAGAACAGAGCAATTTTGAGTGATCCCTCCCCTGTTCTCCAATACCAACTTCTAGTAACTGGAGGTTTCTGGAGGTCTATATCTGACATTAGGGCACAGGGTACAGAAATGGGAATTTGAATTCTTATATTCTATGCCCACTTGCCTCTCTGCTTTGCATAAATCCCTTCACCTCCCTGACTTATTTTTTGCTGAGGTAAAATAGGAACAATGATACTTATCTAGTCAACCTTTCACTCCACTATGCCTTCAGTTAGGCCGCTAGCCTGCCAGCATGTGTGTGACTGAGTAGCCATTCTCTACACATTGCAGCTGTAAAGAACTAGTATTATTATCTATACAAGGATGACACCAAGCTGAAGTACTGAGGAAGGACACTGCAGTTGGGATTTTCAAAGAAGCCTAAGGGAGTTAATTGTCCAACTTCCACTGAATGTTACAGAGAGCTGGGTACCTGACCCCCTTAACCTCTTTGAAAATACCCAGATACAATGACAATTTATTCTTCCTGCCATACACTGACATCTCTCTCAGCTTCGGGAGCAATGGCCTTTGCAGAATGTGGCAAATATACATGCAATAACCAGGTGGGTTATAAGGTTTTTTTTAAGCATTTGGCATTTGAGAGTGTTTGGAAGGTGATTCCTAAATATTGTTCTGGTCTAGCTCAGACTGTGAAAGTGTGAGTGGAGCTGAGCCTAAGGGAGGTGGGTGGAAGAAGGGGGCTGTTTTGCAAAAGGAAAGAGGGAGCCATTGGACTGTATAACTGGGAAGCTGTTTCTTTGTTGTCAGCCTCTACTTATTTGTCTTGTCTTCTGGATTGTTAACTGTTTGGAGTGGGGATGGTTTCTATGCTTTGTTTTCACAGTGCCTAACCCAATGGTGTCCCAACATAGGTAGGAGCCTAAGATTCTACCACAACATACAAGAAATACTGTATAATTCCAGTTTTTTAATGTTGTTTCCTTCCTGAGAATTTGAGGTAGGGTTTTCAAAAAGGACTAATCGGGGCTGCCCAGGAAAGAAGAAAACCATTTTGTGAAAAATGTCACAACTTTACACTTTGTTTTCATTTCGATATGGAACAAAAATGAGACTCAAATTGGGTCTTCTACATCCCACAGAAGTTCCCTAATCACTGGGCTAGAAAACTGATTTTTCTCAGGTTTTTTTTTTAATCAGAGACTTCAATCTGTACCTGAGACACCAGCCTGATGAGATTTTTGAACTAAACTTAGTCTGTTTCTGTGAAATATTACAGTTTTAACAAACTGGTGTTTTTCAAAGGGAAACAAAATGTTTTGTAGAATTTTTTTGACCAGCTGTACACCTAAGTAACACAAGTCCCATTGACAGTCAGAAGATTATCACTTATTTAGGAGTGGAAATCGTATCAACTTTCAGTGAGATCTGTGCATTCTTGCTCCGGACTCCTGATCAGAGTTGAAAGTTATCTTCCAAGGTTCATCATGAAGAGAATGGGCCAAATCCTGAGGCTTTCGCGAAGGGAGGAGTGGAGTGAATAGGCTAGAACATCAAGAGAGAAAAAATACTTTAGGGTCAGCCACGGCACTGTTTCCTCACGGGCCTCAGAGAAATGAAGAGTGGCGATCTCATCTCTATTGTGGGGGTAGAAAGATGCATAAGAAAGGAGGGTGTTGAGTAGCACCTTTTTGTCTTCTCTTCTCTTCGTACCAGGTTTCTGGGACCTGCACTATTGCACATCCACATGTGTGTTCAGAATGTTTAAATGTCTTATTATCTCTCATATCTTGACAGGTGGATGTCATGGCTGGGAGAGAAAGAAATCAAACCAACATGCAGGAGTTCATCCTCCTGGGCTTTCCCGGCACTTGGTATTTCCAGGTGGCCCTTGCTGTGCTGTTTTCTGTGATGCACATCTTAACGATCCTAGGGAACATGTCCATCATAGCCCTAGTGAGGACCTACTCATGCCTCCACACCCCCATGTACTTCTTCCTCTGCAATCTCTCCTTCCTTGAGATCTGGTACACCACAGCATGTGTTCCCAAGGCCACTGGTGTCATGTTGAGCACAAGTCAAACTATTTCTTTCACTGTCTGCCTCCTGCAATTGTTTTTTCTCCTCTCCATGGGTGCCACAGAATGTTTCCTCCTGGCCGTCATGGCCTATGACCGTTATCTGGCCATATGCCATCCATTGCACTACAGCTTCCGCATGAACAGCACCTTCTGTGCTCAGCTGGCACTCCTCTCTTGGCTGTGAGGGTTCCTGGCTGTCTCTGTGCTGGCAGCTCTAATAACCAGGTTGTCTTTCTGTGGCCATAATGTCATCAATCATTTCATTTGTGACATAGATTCATGGATTGCGCTTTCTTGTGCCAAGACGCACCTTATTGAGCTGGCAACTTTCATCGACTCATTCATTGTTGTCATGGTCTCATGCACAATAACCCTGGTCTCCTACATTTTCATTATCTCGACCATCTTGAGAATCCCTTCAGCCCAAGGCCGGAAAAAGGCCTTTTCCACTTGCTCGGCCCATCTCACTGTTGTGACTATCTGGTACGCCTCTGGTATTTTTCTGTATGTCAAGCCTTCTGCACAGAAATCATTGGATTTGAATAAAACTATCAACATCTTTAACACTATGGTCACTCCACTACTGAACCCTTTCATTTATACTCTAAGAAACAAAGAGGTGAAGGAAGCCTTGGGAAAGATAATTAGGGGCATGTAAAGTGGTCAAAGACCCTACATTTAGTAGAAATTCCAAGCTGTTAGGTTTGAGTGTCACTTACCAGTATCTGTATGGATAGAACCATTGTTAATTACATTACGACTAAGGGAGTTAGGTTCCCAGCTCCCACTGGATATTGTAGGCTTTGCTGGGGCCCCAGTCTTGGGTAACAATACAACCAAAGTAGGCTGTCAGAATATCAGCTAACCAAATAAGCACATTCCTGATCTGAGAGGATGTTACTGGACCACAATGATCTCTTATGTCACCGCATAAACAAATTCCTAACAGGGTGGTAGAGGAACACACAGACTGTTTGTAAAGAAAAGGATGGGATGACAGAATAATGGATGGGGATGTTTTGTTCGAACTACACAATAGAAGGATTGTAATAAGATATGGAATGTAATATGTAACTTGTTGGTATACTGTATATGAGGAAGAGAGATAGGAGGGGCAACTTTGTATTGAGCAGACACCTTGTCACAGGCTTATATATGTTAGTAAACCTGTAGCATGGTATGCATGGAACCAGTACCATGCTTTGTTGACAATAAAACTGTCCCAACCTTTGACACTGAACCGAGTGTATGGTCTTTCCTTATGAGTAACTGTCATAGGTCTCACCCCCACTCTGAACTTTAGGGTACAGATGTAGGGACCTGCATGAACACCTCTGAGCTTAATATCAGCTTAGATCTGGTCTCGCTGCCACCATCCAGATTTTTGAGTTATCTGGAAAACTCTCTTCCCCCCCCAGAACCTTCCCCTCCCTGGGTACCCTTGAGAGACTCCTCCACCAATTCCCTGCTGAGTCCAGATCCAGTTCCCTTGGATCTCAAAAACAGGGAAAAAAATCTATCAGGTTCCTAAAAAGAAGACTTTTAATTAAAGAAAAGAAAGGTAAATGAAAAAATACCTCTGAGAGACAGAATATAAGCTGATCTCCCAGACAACAGATTTAAAACACAGGATGTTCCCCTGGGCAAAAACCTTAGTACACACAAGAATACCCAATTTGGTAATTCCCCTTATCGCACAAAGACAAGTTATAAAAGAAAATAAACATAAACCTATTTATTCCTTTCTAAAACTTACTACTCTGATAAGAGGCTGGTTCCTTGATCTTTTTCACTCTGGGTGAAACTGAAACTCTAAACAAAGAAAACTTCCCTCCTTTCTTTGGAAACATCTTGTTCCCCCATTGGTTCCTCTGGTCAGGTATTAGCTAGGCTTGGTGAACTTCTTAATCCTTTACAGGTAAAAGAGCCATTAACCCTTAACTATCTGTTTATGACAGTAACATTGAGGTCTGCTGAATCAATAAGGTGCAAGCTACACTGGTGCAGCTAATAACAGACTTCTGGGCACAGCACAGGGGAAATATTAAGACACACAATAGCGTTAACTACACATATCAAACCAAATTTCAAGCTAGCACTTTCAAAGGAACTGTGCGAATTAATTGCCTAAATCTCATTGAATTTGAATAGATGAAAAGTGGCTGAATTCCTTAGGCTTCCGAGGGACTGGCTTAAATTGAAGTGTCAAAATAAGAAATGTTGGAACAAATTGATAAATTAACCAGGACCAGATGTTATTAACCCAAGTGTTCTTAAGGAACTCAGATATGAAATTGCAGGCCGACTAACTGTGATATGTAAACTATTGCTAAGATTGGCCTATGAACCACATACCTGGCAGATAACTAATGTAATATCATTTTTTTCAAAAGGCTCCCAGGCAATCCTGGAAATTTCTGGTCAGTAAGCCCGACTTCAGCGCCAGACAAATTAATTGAAACTATAATAAAGAACAGAATTATCAGTCACAGAGATAAACATCTTATGTTGGGGAAGAGTCAACACAGCTTTCGTAAATGCAAATCATGCCTCACCAATCTATTATAATTCTTTGAGAGAGGCAACAAAAATGTGAAAAAAGGTGATACAGGGTATATAGTGTGCTTAGACTTTCAAAAAGCCTTTGACAATGAAGGGTTAAAATCCATGTGCATTTTATATAACAGCCTGGTATATGGATTGTGCCAGCTCTTTCTCAGACCCAAAGTCCAGAGTTTGGTCAAGACACCAGAGGCCTCGCAAATAGTGATTAGTTAAGAGAAAGCTGGGGTAAACAAATAATCTTGTTCTTCTAAAATAGGCCTGGTCAGCAAATTGCCAGGTGTTGGAGCTAAGAACTAAATAATTGTGTCTTATTCAGAGTTGCAAATTGAACAAAGGATTCCTGTTCCTATTGTGTCAGTCTCTTCTGTAGGGAATGTTTTTCCCACAGATCGAATCTTGAGTTTATTAAAAGTTGGCACATGTCAGTATAAGATATGATATCCTTCCACCTCCCTTCCCAGGGACCAGTGCCTGCCTTAAGACATAAAGGGGACAATCTTTATTGTCATATACTTCACTGTTTCTTTGCTTTAACCCCTAGGAGTGTACCTGGTGGACAATCAAAGGAGTTGCTCCATTTCTATGGACCCCAAATCAGAATTCAACATAGATATTTTATACTAATAACATTTTATCAAAGTATTAATTAAATGTTAACTTGCTAACTTGAGACCATAGGCGGAGACATTATGTAACCTTTTGACCATTGGCTAATGTGCTATTTTGTTTTGCTGCAAAACCTATCCCGGGGTGTGGAACTGCCTACCCCATCACTTTTCTCAGCCCATGGAAAATCTATATATTCTATTGTAATCAATTGTTTGACAGTGTCTCTGAGCCTAATAAGCCAGGTGACACTCTGCCAGCGCTGTGTGTAATAAACTCCTATGCTTGGCCTCTACACGGTATGAATTTATGTCCTTCAGACAAGGTCCTTCACTAAAGGCTCATAAGGAAAGTGAGGAGTCACGGGAAAACAAGAAAGGTTCTCTCATGTATCAGTAACTGGTTAAAAGCTAGGAAAGAATGGAGTGAGATAAATAGTGGGGACTAGTACGGTTGAATATATTCATAAACGATGTAGAAGAAGGGGTAAAGAGTGAGGTGGCAAATTTTGCATATAATACAAAATTACTTAACTTCATTAAGTCCAATGCTAACTGTGAAGATTTACAAATCTGGGTGGCAGGACTAGAAAACAGCAGATGCAATTCACTTTTGATAAATCCAAAGTAATCCACATAGGAAAATATAATCCAAACTATACATACAAAATTATGAAATTAACTCTTCCCTCTGTTGGGGAAAAGAGCACCACCTTGTGAATTTGATCAGACAGCCTGAGGCACCTTTATTGATCTCACAGGAATACAAGTATGCATACAGGGAGAGACAGCGGGTCCCCTTGCAAGGGGTAGGCTGCTCTGTCCTTACAAACTTTACCAAGGCTTATAAAGATTAAAACTGCAAAACGTTACACATTGATACAGCCTTATTTGGATTTTATGTTGCTAATGCTGCAAATCATAACTGATACTTTTCCCTATATGGCATGAATATTGCAATTCAGCAAGCAGCTTCCTTACATTTTCCTGTTAATGTTCTTTTGGCAGTCATGTGGGCCTCACTGTTCTGTTACCCCTACTTGCGGTTTCCTTGAGCAAACAAACTATTGCCACACTATAATTACTTCAAGCTGAGATGGCACCCAGGGGACCCCTTGTCCCAAGTCCAGTTCTCTGTCCCCGACACATATGCTTCTATGGCTTTTGTGCTGGTAAACAAGTTTTGGGGAAGTCAAATTAGTTTAGCCTGAGGCCTGGGAACCTGTAAAAGCCTTGATTCAAAAGCCCCAGCTAAGATAAGGACGGGGGTATTTATATTTCCCTATCATTTCTAAAAAAAGAGATATTATAGTTACCATGGATAGTTCTCTGAAAACATCTGCTCAGTATGTAGTGGCAGGCAAAGAAGTGAACACATAGTTAGGAACCATCAGGAAAAGGATAGATAGTAAGACAGAAAATATCATAAAGGCAGTATATAAGCCAACACCTTGAATACTGAATGTAACTCTGATTTCCCTATCATAAATATATACATATATTAGAAGTGGAAAAATACAAAGATGGGCAACAAAAATGGTTAGGGGTATGGAACAGTTCCCATATAAGGAATAATTAAAAACACTGAGATTGTTCAGCTTGGAAAAAAGACAACTGAAGGAGGATTTGATACAGGTCTATAAAATCATGAATAGTGTAGAGAAAGAGAATAAAGACGTGGTATTTACTGCTTCACATAACAATAGGCATAGGGAGCACTGGATGAATTTAACAAGCATCAGGTATAAAACAAACAAAAGGAACTACTTCTTCACACAATGCAGAGTCAATGGATATTGTGAAGGTAAAAAGTATAAATGGGTTCCAAAAAGATTTAGGTAACTTCATAGATGATAGGTCCATCAGTGGTTATTAGCCAAGACGGTCAGGAATGCAGTCAGAGATGTCCCTAAACCTCTGAGTGCCAGAAGCTGGGACTGGATGACAGGGATGGAGTATTGATAATTTCCCTGATCTGTTCATGCCCTGTGAAGTACATGGTACAAGCTATAGTCAGAAGGCAGGATACTTGGTTAGATGGACCATTGATGTGACGCAGTCTGGCCGTTCTTATGCATTTTGAAAATCCCACTTATGCACTGTAGCTCCTCTCATTATGTTTATAGTATAAAATTTGTTTTCCACTAGTGGGAACTTAAGCAATGCCATGGAAGTTCAAGGAAGAAGGCCATACTGGTTAATAAAATCGGCTTGTATAGAGAGGAAGTGAAGACATAGATACATAAGACACAAGTGAAAGAAAGGGGAAGTCGATAGTACTGAGCTGAAATAAGAAATTACAATTCTTAGAAAATTGATATGGGGAGCAAAAGGGACAAAAGGAGAATTCTATGGCCAGCAGAATTAAGGAGAAGTCACTTTCCATATATATATGCGACACAAAGAATCCCAACAATGATATTTCTCCATTACTATATTGAAATTTCAGAATTATCAGTAAATAATGCAGAAAGGCAGATGTGTTCAGTAAATATTTTTGTTCTGCATTTGGGAAAGATGATGATACTAACACAATTTCCCCGTCCCTTGTATCTCAGGAGGATGTTAAACAGCAGCTATTATATTTAAACATTTTCAAATTAACAGCACTGCAGAACTTTTATCCAACAATTTTAAAAGAGCTGGCCGAGTAGATCACTGGATTGCTAATAATGATTTTCATAAAGCCTTGGAATAGTGGGGAAGTGCCAGAAGACTGGGAGAAAGCTAATGTTGGGCCAATATTTCAAAAGGGAAAATGGGATGATATAGGTAATTATACACCTGTTTGTCTGATATCAATGCCAGGCAAGCTAATGGAGAAGCTGACACAGGACTCAATTAATTAATGCCACTCCCTTGCTTTTTATGGAAAATAGACCCTTTCAACTAATTGGATATCTTTTTTTCAGATGAGATTACAAGTTTGACTAATAACAGTAATAGTGTTGATGTAATATTTAAGGCATTTGGCTTGTTACCTCAAGATAAGTTGAATTAAAAAAAACCCTAGAATGACATAATATCAACATTAGCGAGAAAATGTGAGTGAGGTAACATCTTCTATTGGACCAATATCTGTTGATGACACAAGCTTTAGAGTTTAGACAGAACTCACAGAGCTGAGATCTGAAGATGACCTCTTTGTAAGCACAAACTATTGCCTCTCTCACCAACAGACATTGGTCCAGTGAAAGATGTTACCTCACCCACGTTGTCTCTTTAGTGTCTGGGACTGACACATCTACAGCAGCACTGCATACATAAAACCACAATGGCAACCATTAAATGGATTAATAGCTTGCTAACTGGTAAGTCTCAAAATGTAGTTATAAATGAAGAAGCATCGTCTCAAAGGTATCTTTCCAGTATGGTCCTGCAGGGATTGATTGTGGGCATTATCCTATTTCATGTTTTTATAAACAACTTAGATTAAATCATAAAATCATCACAGCGTTGCAGATAATGCAAAAATTGGGGGAGTGGTAAATAATGAAGAAGTGAGGTTCCTAATATAGGAAAATATGGATTGTGTGGCAAACTGGATGTAAGCAAATAATAATATATATTTTAAAGTGGTTAAATGTAACTGTATACCCACAGGAACAAAGAATGCAGCCCTTACTCACAGGATGAGGGGCAATATCCTGAGAAGCAATGACTCAGAAAAAGGTTTGGGGGCCAGGACAGATAATCAGCAGAACATGAACTGCAATACTTGGATGCATAAACAGGGGAATCTCAAGAAGAAGTTGAAAGGTAATTTTGTCTGTATATTTGGCACTGGTGCAAACATTGCTGGAATCCTGTGTCCAGGTCTGGTGTTTGCAACACAAAAAAGATATTGATCAACTGGTACTGGTTCAGAGAAGCACCACAAGAACAACTGAAGGATTAGAAAACACACCCTAAAGTGATAAGACTGAAAGAGCTCAAACTCGTTAGTTTAACAAAGAGCAAGTTAAGGGCTGACTTAATCAAAGTGTCTAAATTCCTTTCTGGAAGAGGAAGTTCTAACATGATCCAATGGTTGGAAGTTGAAGCTAGACAAATTCAGACTGGGCATAAGGTGTTAATTTTTAAAATGAGTGTAATTAATTATTAGAACAATTTACCAAAGTGTGTGGTGGGGATTTTTAAATGAAGATTGGATACTTTCTAAAAAAAAAGTGAAGTAGGAATTATTTTGGAGAGTCTAGACTAGATGATCACAATGGCCTCTTCTGACCTTGGAATCCATGAATCTATGGATTTATGTATTGCTGCTTTTCTCTGTTACAGGAGTTCTTAGTAGCTGTATATCTGTAAATGATGATTAGATCAGGTGCTAGTGGATTGCGCTCATGTATATGCAGCATAAATCTTTACTGTTCTAGGACCCATAAAACTCACATATATGACTTCTTTTGGGAGCTCTGTATCTGTGTCCAGCAACTGGAAGGGGTCAAATTATGATATTTATCATTATTTCACAGAAGGGGAAAATGAGGCTGAGGGAGGGGGCTGGTGTAACACACTGAAGTTAACAGTGCAAGAAGCATTTGGGAAAGATGGGGTAGTGTGCTGGTTTCCTATGCTTTAACCAGGAGACCAGCCTGACTTGGCAGAATGTGTTACACACCCTAGGAAATCTGCAAAATTCTGTTGAGTTCACATGACCCCAGAGTGATGGGGAGCTGAGGGTGGAGTACAAAACAGTTCCCTTCATGCAATCAATTTGAGATGCACTTCATGAATAAGGTAGGTAGGATAAAGACAGATGGATGGTGATGGAAAGAGATTCTAACCGATGTAGAGACCTACCGAGTTTGAGAGAGTTGTCTGGTTGTGACATGGCAGAATCTCATTTATACGCAGGGCAGGCCCCAGGCACCAGCCCAACAAGCAGGTGCTTAGAGTGGCCAATGGAGAGGGAGCAGCACGTCCAGCTCTTCAGTGGCAGGTCCCTCACTCCCTCTTGGAGCAAACGGCCCATCACCGAATTCTGAAGCGATTGCAGTACAGCTGATCACAAACGCGGCTTTTTTTTGTGTGTGCTGCTTGGGGCAGCAAAAGCCTTAGAACTGGCCCTGTTTATATGGACTACCTTGCACACCACTCTAGCAGTATACAGGGTTCATTAAAGGGAAGTGATGTAGAATATCACAAAGATTTTAAGTCGCCATGACACTGCTACAGTGGTGTAAAGTTACCGTCACAGAAATGAGAATCACCTAAGAAATCTTCTTGCAATGTGTATATATATGTATTTGGGGAAAGCAAGATATGTCATCCTATAATGCACCTCTTAGTAGCAGTCAAGGCTGCTGTGTTTCTTCTGGAGAGAAAAAGTTTGGGAATGAAGGGAGCTTATATTGACAACGTCCATCAGCACAGCTGGTAAGACAGATCCACTGGCCAGACACACCTGGAACTGTAAGAGAAAGTAACTGTATTGTGAAATAATTTCACCTTTCAGGGCAATGCTAGCCAGCTGGAAATCACGACTGTCATTCTAAAAGTTTGCCTCATTGAGGTGTCAGGAAGAATGTATACAGCTGATCTTTATTTTTTAATATATTTTGTAGTCTAGAATGAGCAAAAGGAAATAGCATTCATTTTAAACTGTGTACCTAATAGAGTCAGTTGTGTTTTTTGCATCTAATATTTAGTGAACAGAAGAATATAGCATAAGAACATAAGAACGGCCATGCTGGATCAAATCAAAGATCCATCTAGCCCAGGATCATGTCTTCCGACAGTAGCCAATGCCAGCTACCCCAGAAGGAATGAACAGAAAAGGCAATTATGAAGTGATTATCCCGTCGCCTATTCCCAGCTTCCAGTAAACCGAGGCTAGGGACATCATCCCTGGCTAATAGCCATTGATGGACATATCCTCCATAAAGATATTTTAATTTTCATCTGAAATTTTAATGTATTTTTTCATTGAAAAAAATATATTTTTTTATTTAAAAACATTCAGTTTTATATCAAAACAGTTTTTTTGACAGGGTTATTGGTCTAGTGGATCCGGGGAAGCTGTTGATGTGATATATCTTGATGTAACTCAGGCTTTGACACAAACTAGAAAAATGTGGTCTAGATGAAATTACTTTCAGGTGGGTACACAAACATGTAGTTATGAATGGTTTACTGTTACCCTGGGATGATGTACCTGGTGGAGCCCTGCTGGGCTCAGTCCTGGGTCCAGTACTGTGCAATATTTTCATTAATAACTAGGATAATGAAATGGAGACTATGCAATGGAGATGACTCCAAGCTAGGAAGGGTTAAAACCACTTTGGAGGACAGGGTTAGAATGCAAAATGACCCTGAAAAATTAGAGAACAGGTCAACAATCAGCAAGATGAAATTCAAGCAAGACAAAACTTAGGAAGGGAAAATCAAATGCATAACTAGAAAATGGGGGATAACTGTCTAGGTGGTTGTACTGCTGAAAAGTATCTAGGGGTTATATTGGATCCCCCATTGAATATGAGTCAAATATGCAAATAGAATTAAAACCAATAGTAAAAGGTTCTATTGCCATATACATAAAAAGAAAACAAGGAAAAAAGTTGGACTGCTAAGCACTGAGGATGGGGTAGAGATCAAAGATAATCTATGCATGGCCTTACACCTGAACATGTATTTTGCCTCAGTTTTTAATAAGGCTAATGGAGAATTTAGGAGTAGTGGCAGGGTGGCTAATGGGAACGAGGATACGGAGGTTGAAATTACCTCGTCCAAAGTGGAATCATAGAATATCAGGGCTGGAAGGGACCTCAGGAGGTCATCTAGTCCAACAACCTGTTCAAAGCAGGATCAATTCCCAACTAAATCATCCCAGCCAGGGCTTTGTAAAGCCTGACCTTAAAAACCTCTAAGGAACGAGATTCCACCACCTCCCAAGGTAACTCATTCCAGTGCTTCACCACTCTCCTAGTGAAAAAGCTTTTCATAATATTCAAACTAAACCTTCCTCACTGCAACTTGAGACCATTACTCCTTGTTCTGTCATCAGGTACCACTGAGATCAGTCTAGATCCATCCTCTTTGGAACCCCCTTTCAGGTATCATCCTCGTAGCCCTTCTCTGTACCTGTTCCAGTTTGAATTCATCCTTCTTAAACATGGGAGACCAGAACTGCACACTATATTCCAGATGAGGTCTCACCAGTGCCTTGTATAATGGTACTAACACCTCCTTATCTTTACTGGAAATACGTTACCTGATGCATCCTAAAACTGCATTAGGTTTTTTAACAGTCATATCACATTGGTGGCTCATAGTCATCCTGTGATCGACCAATACTCCAAGGTCCTTCTTCTCTTCTGTTACTTCCAACTGATGTGTCCCCAATTTATAACGAAAGTTCTTGTTATTAATCACTAAATGCATGACCTTGCACTTTTCACTATTAAATTTCATCCTGTTACTATTACTCCAGTTTACAAGGTCATCCAGATCTTCCTGTATGATATCTTGGTCCTTCTCTGTGTTAGCAATACCTCCTAGCTTTGTGTCATCCACAAACTTTATTAGCACATTCTCACTTTTTGTGCCAAGGTCAGTAATAAAAAGATTAAATAAGTTTGGTCACAAAACCAATCCCTGCTTTAAACAGGAGGTTGGACTAGTTGACCTCCTGAGGTCCATTCCAATCCTGATATTCTATGATTCTGTGATTCAGTGTTCTTGGGGGCTGGAGGTTTAGAGGATCAGAGAACTTCTTCTCTCCCTCGACCGCTAAAGGGGAATTCTTTGGGCTTGAATTTTAGTGAAAATCAGGCTTCTTATAATTTTTCTGGTAACTTTTCCCTCCATCGCACTTCTCAACCCCACTCAGCCAGTTCCACCAACATATAAGGATTAAAGTGTGACTTTCTAGGCTAAAAGAACCCTAAGGGCTTGTTCATGTGGAGGGTTAGTGTTGAGCAAGCTGTGGGACGTAAATCTACAAAGTCATAAAAGAACTCTACAAAGTCATAAAAGAATATAACAAAAAATGTCCATACAGGTCTGTCTCTTCTTACGCTGGGGTTATGTTCTGCAGTCAGCACATAAAGCAAAAATTGTTTATAGTTAAAATTACTTTGAGCGTAATGGCGGGTGGAATCGCTCACACTATAGAAACAGTATTTAAATTGTTATTTTTCTCTTTTTTTTTTGCTTTTTTCTTATTTTTGCTGACTCTGTAAAGCTGAAATTGTGTGTGCTAAATGCGCCTAAGATGCGACAGACCTGTACTGGATCAGACCACAGGTCCATCTAGCCCAGTATCCTGTCTTCCAACAGCGGCCAATGCCAGATGCTTCAGAGTGAATGAACAGAACAGGCAATTATTGAGTGATCCATCCCTGTCATCTATTCCCAGCTTCTGACAAGAGAGGTTTAATAGGTGCAACAACCCTGCCCATCCTCATTAATAGTCATTGATGCTGTCCATCCTCCATTAATTTATCTAGGTAGTTTTTATAGTCTTGGCATTCACAACATCCTCTGGCAAAGAGTTCCGCAGGTTTAATATCTATCTATCTATCTATCTATCTATCTATCTATCTATCTATCTATCTATCTATCTATCTATCGCATTAAGATGCCTATTGTGGTGTTGTCATGGAGTGAACACCCTTGGTATTTTTGGAACCATAAGAATGAAGTTCCAGTGGGACCCTTCTGGTATAGTGTGACAACCCCTCTGGGCACAGTTTCACTAGGGCAAGCCCCCTTGGTTTCAACGCCTCCTGTTTTTACACTGTGAGCTTCCCACAGTGAGTCTGCCTGAATGGGACACCACGGGAAGCCTTACAATACCCCCCTCAGTGTACCCCAACTTTGCAGTTAATAGTGACTCTCAGCCAGCATTGTAAAACAGAAGTGTTTATTAGTTGACTGGGACACAGTGTAGAAAAGATATTGTTAGACAGAAACACAGCAAAATCCATCTTGGGGAATCCAGAGGCCCTGGGCTCTTCTCCTTCTCCCCTCCGACTCCCAAAAGAAGACTAACTCGCTTCCAGCAGCCCACCCTCAGTCATGCCCACTTGCCCCTCCTCCATCCTTTGTCTCTTTCCTGGGCAAACTGGTCACCTGGCTTCCACTTCTTGCTTTGTTCTCCATCACCTCCAGCTGGCTCTTGCAGAGGATGGATCCTGGCCACGACAGTCACATTTGCCCGCTAGGCGTCTCTGCAATGATCAACACACCCTTGTCCCACCACATAGATACTGGGGTAACACACAGGGGAAAACTGAGGCACACAAACTTGTGATGGGTTGGATCACAGAAACTCCCTTAGGACTGGCACCTGATGTGCTGGAACTGCCTCTGAGCCCATTTTCCCAGATAGCTTGAGACTTCAGTACCCTGCCTTGTTTGAGCCAGACATGCTTGCCTGCTGTAAACACAGATCCAAGTCTGAACCACGTCCCCCACAAGCTGCAGGGTAAATTGAAAACTTCTTAAGAAGTGCTCCTGTCTCCAGCGCCCTGATACCCAGCTCCCAATGGGGTCCAAACCCCAAATAAATCCATTTTACTCTGTATAAAGCTTATACAGGGTAAACTCATAAATTGTTCACCCTCTATAACACTGATAGAGAGATATGCACAGCTGTTTTCTCCCCCAGGAATTAATTACTTGCTCTGGGTGAATTAATAGTCAGAAGTAATTTTATTAAATATAAAAAGTAGCATTTAAGTGGTTTCAAGTAATATCAAACAGCACAAAGTAAAGTACCATGCAAAATAAAACAAACAAGCAAACAAACAAACAAACAAACAAACAAACAAAACTTAAGTCTAAGCCTAACATAGTAAGAAATTAAATGCAGGTAAATCTCACCCTCAGAGATGTTTCAATAAGCTTCTTTTACAGACTAGACTCCTTCCTAGTCTGGATGCAGCAATCACTGATACCCCTGTAGTTCCTTTTTTTTTGTTCCAGTTTCTTTCAGGCATCTCTTTGGGGTGGAGAGGCTATCTCTTGACAAAATGGAGGGGTTTCCCAGGGTCTTATATAGTCTCTCTTGTGGGGTGGAAACTCCTTGTCTTATCCTATTCAGAATTGCAGCTATAAGATGAAGTTTTAGAGTCCCCTGGGCAAGTCACATGTTCATGCATGACTCAGTTCTTTACAGGCCAATGGCATTGTCCACATGATCGTAAGAATGTTCCCAAGAAAGCTCGGATGTGGACTGGCATCTTTCAATGTTCATTCTTAGTTAAGTACTCCCAATTACTTGAATGACCCCTTCACACTATGCTGACCAAATCTGCCTTATGTGCTTCCTATAGCAAACATTTTAAATATAAGTACAGAGCCAATGCTCACAACTTCAGATATAAAAATGACACATGCATACAAATAGAATGAATACATTCAGTAGAACATAAACTTTTCAAAGATATGTTACATGGCAATATGTAGCAGAAACATAATTCTAGTTATGTCATATTTACATTCATAAACATATTTCTATAAAGCAAAGTCACAACACTATTCAGACAAAACATTAAAAACATCTCCACTTGTTACAGGTGTCAAATAACTATTAAAGGAACAGGGCAGTATTATAGAGGAGGAAACTGAGTCCTAAAGAGGTTATGTGAAATACCCAAGTCACACAGTAAGTCAGTGACACAGCTAACCACTGAACCCATATTTCCTATACTCCCAGCCAACAACTGTGTTATAACCTACAGAAATATTCCTGTCTTCATGGAGTTAAATGACTAAATAAGAATAAAGGACACACACCCATTTTGGGCAGTCACATCTTCCCACTCTTTTCTTTCCAATAAGAAATAAATTTTCTATCTACCAGTCTCTTTAGGGCTTCACGTACTTCCTTGTTCCTCAGACTATATATGAGGGGATTCACCATAGGGGTCACCATGGTATAGAAGATGGAGAAGACTTTATTCAGATCTAGGGAGGGGTCAGCGGCTGGTACCACATACATAACAATCAGAGTCCCATAGAATGCGGTGACCACTATAAGGTGAGATGAGCAAGAGGAAATGGCCTTTTTTGACCCAGCAGTGGACGGGCGGTTGAGAATCGCTGATAGGATATAAATATAGGAAACCACGGTTAACAAAAAGGGGACCAGTGTCAGTGTGGAAGACAAGAAGAAGAAGATCTTTTTGAAGTGGTAAGTATCTGAGCAGGCCAGCTTCAGGAGCGGGGAGAAATCACAGAAGAAATGATCTATTTCATTGGGACCGCAGAATGTTAAGCTCGACATGAACAGAATGGTGATCAAGGTGATCACAAAGCCAGTGATCCAGGAGGCAGCTGCCAGGAAAAGGCACATGCCCCTGCTCATAACAGCTGCATAGCGGAGCGGATTGCATATTGCTAGATACCGGTCATACGACATCATGGACAGGAGGAAACACTCAGTGCCACCCATGGAACCAAACAGATAAAACTGGGCCATACAGCCACTGAAAGAGATCGATTTTGCCTCAGTGAGGAAGCTGGCTAGCATACAGGGGAATATGTTGGTTGTGTAGCAGATCTCCAGGAAGGAGAGGTTACCCAGGAAAAAGTACATGGGAGTATGAAGGCTCCGCTCAGCAGACAGTGTGATGAGCAGGAGGGTGTTTTCCACCAGGGCTACAAGATAGAAAAGTAAAAACAACACAAAGAGTAGGATCTGTACTTCATGGCTCTCTGAAAATCCCAGCAGTATGAACTCCGTGACTGATGATTCATTCCATAGGAGGAGCTTTGCCATATAGGATTTAGCTGGAAAAAAGTGACATTAGAATGGAAGTAAGTATTACAGAGACTAATCTGAAGTTCTTACTCTGTCTTTACTCATTCCTCAGTAAGGGTTAGATTCTGGCCTGACTCGTTTGGTGAAATTCACGCCTGTGCACAGGGGTCAGCAGAAGAACTATTCTATACTTCGGTCCCAAGTGCATTTTGATACAGTTCATCCCCGTCTGTGGTCCAGCGGGAGCACCGCCTCTATGGCTTCTGGCTCCTCAACCATCATCACTCTTGGGCAGAGACTTACGTCTCCCTCTCTCCTGACCCCCCACCATATTTCTTCTTCACAGGCTGTGCTGTGAATTTCCCAGCAAGACCATCTGCCTCACTGGGCCTGCTTTGCCTTTGTTCCTTAGAAGCTATAAATAGTACAATTGCTCACTCTTCAAATACCACACCACCCTTTCTAAGCAAGCGCATTGATTCTGAAGGTGAGATCATTACAGAGAAAATACTAAGAACATAAGAATGGCCATACTGAGTAAGACCAAAGGTCTATCTAATCTAATATCCAGGCTGCCTCCAGTGGCCAGTGCTAAGTGCTTCAGAGGGAATGAACAGAACAGGGAATCATCAAGTGATCCATCTCCTGTCACCCATTCCCAGCTCTGGCAAATACAGGCCAGGGACACCACCCCTGCCCATCCTGGCTAATAGCCACTGATGGACCTATCCTCCATGAACATATCTAGTTCTTTTTTGAACCCATAAAAGAAGCTGCACACCTGCTAATCACCTCACTAGAGATCACCCCAACTCCAACTAGGGCTCTGGCCGGTCCTTCAAATACCACTAAGGATATTTTTTGTGCCTACAAATTCATAAATGCCTTGGTTCAGAACAAGTACACCCATGCAGCTATGAAACACTTCTTTATACAGTTTCACTCTTTGATCTGCCCTTATTTAAGAGCTGATCTATAGACAAAGGGTCACCTTTTCCCTCAGGGTGGGGGTTACATTAGCATACACTTCTGCTTAGAGAGTTCTTGGGGAACCCTTTTAACTTAAAAAGTTCACATTGTTCCAAATAGTTCTTTGAAGCTCATAACCCTTCCCAAGCTTTTCATTAGTCAGGTCTCCTCCTTATAAATCTTACATTCATCCCATAATAATACAGAAACCTTTGCATTTTTAATACAATGAACTCCTAAAATTTCTTAGTTCAACAGGGTTTAGTGTAATTCAGTAAAGTCTGCCCAGGATATTGCAGGAAATTGCCATGTCTGTCACACATTTGTGCTCCATTTAAATAACACTTGGGACATTTGAAGTGCGTAGGCTATTTGCTGGACAATCTGCACATCCATTTCATGCAATCATTTCATCCACTGAGTGATATTCTACCCCGTGACTAGTAACAAGTGCTATTCAAAATGACAAAGGATGGCAAAATTGAAGCCTTTCTTGAAAAGCCACTCACAGAGCTCAAAGATCAGACTCTGAAACCGTTACTCCATTTTTTCCCCTGGTTTATACAGCCACATTCCCACTGAAGTAATCATTAATTTGGTTGATCTAGGACTTTAGGAAGTGGCCCATTGTTTATGCAACCTTCATCCAGTTTGGAAATCTCAGTGTGTTTCCCAGACTTTTCATGGTAAATTTCCCCCTCTTTGGCAGCAGCTGTAGTACTGATCCCTTCTGAAAACTGGCCTCTAGATCCCGGTTACATACAAATATATTAATCACCATCATCTAGAAATAGACATCACATTTAAGAATCAAGAAAAATTAACAAGTGTCAATATATTAACTTCCCGTCATACCTGGCAAGATTCTTATCCAATTTAAATCCACTAACACCAGTAGCAGCAATTCATTTTTTCACAAGTGCAAAAGAGATCAGAATCTGGCCTATTTTTTCTTTGTAGAAATGCACTGTAAAGGCCCTGGTCAGATTCAGATGTTCAATAATTATTCAGGACAGTTATCAATCACCTTTCCTTCCTGATGTTTTCCTCTTCTTTCCATAAGAACTGCAGATAGAAGGAGAGAATGGAGAGGATGGATTTGAACCTCTTGTCTTCAAGTATTACTCTGTCTGGTAGCCAACAGATGAAAAAGTAACCTTTCCTTCTACCTAACAATCTGATATTTATAGCAGACAGCAAGATCTTCCTTGATGCTCTTGAGGGGATAAGAATTACTGAGCTGGAGAGCTAATAATTTTGTTTTGAAGATTGAGTAAACAGCAGTTTTAATTACAATTGTAACCTCAGATGAAGCAGTAGTGCAATAGCTAGTCCATTATGGGAGGTCTGTAGTGGATGCAGAGAGTGGTCTGCAGCATGAAATTCTCACTGAAAGATGCCAACCCTGTTGTATTCCTGCTGTACTAGTGAAAAACACTTTTGCATGTCATTAGCTTAACATATGAGTAATCCCACTGAATTTAGGCATAAAATGCCCCACATGCATAAGAGTCAGTAGAAAAGCCTACCAAGAGAGCGTGTAACCCCCTTCCTGCTTGGTGTGGAAGTCTGTCCCCGTCTACTAGAACCTAGACCTGCTAGACATTAATGAGTTTTCTAGAACCTTAGCTAAGAGGTGCATGGCTTTTAGCTCCTGCAGTAGAGGCTCATGCACTAAGCTTCAGATGTCCCAGGTTCAGTCTCCCCTGCTGATGACCATGATCTGTTGGTGTTACAAGTGCAAGACTGTTCTTGTGTTGAACATATTGTATGAAAATATGTGAGCGATCAACTCAATTCCCACCCATGCTTGAGACTGTGTGGCTGTGGAGGAGAAATGAACCTGTGTTGACTGCACAGTCTCCATTAGAAATTAAAAGCAGTTGAGCCCCATACATTGCCTTGAAAAATCCCACCCTCCATAATATGGGGACAGATTTATTGTAGGGTTCTGTTTATAAATACAAAATGATCACGTAGACCCTAGTACAACAAAAGTGGGGTTCTGTACCTAGGAGCTAGACCATGTACAGCTTGAATGGCTGGTACTTTAGTTCAATCAGTAGACACACATGTTTTTAGATCCAGAGGTCTTATGATCATTTTCCCAAGATGACCCAGCCAAGGATGCCCTAACACAAGGTTAAGAGGAGCCATAGAAGTAGATAGTTTGAAGAGATGAAAGTTACATTTTGTTTACAGAGTGTCTACACTGCAGCTGGAGGTGTTATTTCCAGCTCAGGCAAATATACTGTCACTAGTTTTGACTGAGCTAGCACACTAAGGTAGCAGTGTAGCAGCAGTGGTCGAGGCAACAGGGTGGGCTGCCTGTCCTGAGGATATCACTAGGGTCTCGGTGGGATTCTGCTAGCCTGTGCTGGCAAAGCTTCCCTTCTCTTTTTAGCTGGCTTGCTTGCTCAAAGCTAGTGCAGGTATTTCGAACCCAGATGCCGTGTACATGTACCCATAAGTAGAACTGGAACTTGTATGGATGCCTATCAAAGAGTATTAGGGAAAATACAATCTAAGAAAGCAAGAAAAATGCAGAGTGATGGAAGATCACAAAAAGGTTGTTAGATATATTTGGTGATTTGTTTTTTCATTTTATTAAATTTGCTATTGTGATATTCTTACCCCCTCACATGCACCTGGTCCATCCCCACAGCTTAATTATATTTGCCTTGTGTCAAATATCGGACACTATTTCACTCTATCACCGGTCTCTGCACCTTTTCAGCTAGCGCCACCTTCCTCAGCCTCAGACTGACATTTACCCAGGTCAGAGGCCACAAATAAGGACAAGACAGGCCTGAAGTTGGGCTATTCTAAGAAGACAAAGTGAGTTAGGAACCCAATTACCATTGTTGAGCATCTAACTCCTTAAACTCTTTTGGGCTTCTAACTCACTGGGGATCTTTTGAAATCCCTAACCTACAGCAGGCTTTAAAGTCTTTGTGCTAGTTTCACCAAAGTTTGCCCCCAAAACAAGGAGTGATCACTACCCATCATCGTCAACACCTCATTTCTGGCAAGGATCATGACCAGAGCTGGTTGGAAATTGGAAAGACTTTAATGAAATTTTTTTTTCACATTTTATATTGAAAATTATTATCTAAAATATTCCTGTTAGAAAATTTTCATTTCTCTGCATTTTCTGGGTTTATTCTTGTTTGGATGGTTTGTTCTCCCTTCCTATCCCCTCCTGTCCCTTTCTCTTCTCTCATCTTCCTCCTTCCATGTCCCGCCCCCCCAACCACATTTCCCCTTTTTTTTACATTTTCCATTTTGCCACTGAAAAATAGGAGTAGGGAAAGAGAGGGGAAAGCAGGGAAATAAAAAAAAAGAAGAGAATTTAAAAAATAGTCTTCAATTTCATTGAAAGAAACAGAAAATTATATATATATATATATATATATATATATATTCACAAAAATTACCAATTTAGAAACAGGACAATTTTTCAACAACAACAAAATTCAAACAGCTTTAATAATTACCATAGGCACTGACTCTGTGGGTGCTCCAGGGATGGATCACCCATGAGGAAAAAAATAGCAGGTGCTTAGCATCAACCGGCAGCTTACTCCTACCTGAACATCTTCCCCTCCCTCCCAGAGCCTCCCGAATGCTGCAGAACAGCATGCATGTTCATGCTGCAGCATGTTCAGCAGCATGCAGGAGGCACTGGGAATGAGGGGGAGGTGTGGAGACAGGGTGCACTTAGGGCGCACTTGGTGTATGGGGCAGAAATAGGCAGGGAAGAGGTGAGGTAGGGATCGGGCCTTGGGGGAAGGGGTGAGGTGGGGTGGGGCTGGAGGTGGAGCAGAGGCTGAGCACCCCCAGGGAAAATTAGAAGACAAAGCCTGTGAGAATACCTACCCACACTGAAAAAGAAATAAAACAAAGTCATATATGCTGGACGGACTCCTGACCCCAGCTCAGGACATATGATTTTTAAATTGAGGGACGGTCACACGTGTCAAAATACTCAGTGTGAGCTTGTTTCCCCAAGATTTTGAAGCATCTAATGACCATCCATATGCATTATCTCCAGATTATTTATCCTAAATAATTTAACTCAGATTCTCTGACTTCTTCTAAAAGGCATAAGGCTCTTGGTGGCTTTTCTCAGGGCCTACTTGACCTCTCTATATATGAGAGGATTGACCATGGAGTAAAGACAGTGTAGAAGACAGAGAACACTTTGTGTAGGTCTCCCATCAGGTTACGGTTTGGCAAGATATACATAACCATTAGAGTCCCTCAGAAACTTCTCACCAAAATGAGGTGAGAGCAGCAGGTGGAAAAAGCCTTCTGCCTCCCGGAGGTGAAAGAGATCCTCAGGATAGTAGTGATGATATGAACATAGATTGCCATGGTTAATAGAAATGATGGAAAGGGTTTCATTGGCAGACAGTATGAAAGCCAGAAGTTGTATCTGATGGGTGTCACTGCAGGACAATTTTATCATTCGTGTGAAGTAACAAAAGAAATTGACAATTTCATTGAGGCCATAGAAAGTTAAAGGTGACATTAGAAATATTATTATGCTAATAGGTAGAAATACACTAAATCATCGAATCATGGAACATCAGGGTTGGAAGGGACCTCAGGAGGTGATGTAGTCCAACCCCCTGCTCAAAGCAGGACCAATTCTCAAATCATCCCAGCCAGGGCTTTGTCAAACCTGACCTTAAAAACCTCTAAGGAAAGAGATTCCACCACCTCCCTTGGTAACTCATTCCAGTGCTTCACCATTCTCTGAGTGAAAAAGTTTTCTCTAATATCCAAACTAAATCTCGCCCACTGCAACTTGAGAGCATTACTGCTTCTTCTGTCACCAGGTACCACTGAGAACAGTCTAGATCCATCCTCTTTGGAACACCCTTTCAGGTAGTTGAAAGCAGCTATCAAATCCTCCCTCATTCTTCTCTTCTGCAGACTAAACAATCCCAGTTCCCTCAGCCTCCCCATATGAGTCATGTGCTTCAGCCCCCTAATCATTTTTTTTGTCCTCTGCTGGACTCTTTCCAATTTTTCCACTTCCTTCTTGTAGTGTGGGGCACAAAACTGGACACAGTACTGCAGATGAGATCTCACCAATGTCGAATAGAGAGAAATGATTATGTGCCTTGATCTGCTGGCAATGTGCCTACTTATACAGCCCAAAATGCCATTAGCCTTCGTGGAAAAAAGGGCACACTGTTGACTCATATCCAGCTTCTCATCCACTGTAACCCCTAGGTTCTTTTCTGAGAACTGCTTTCTAGCCATTTGGTCGCTAGTCTGTAAGAGTGAATGGGATTCTTCCGTACTAAGTGGAAGACTCTGCACTTGTCCTTGTTGAACCTCATCAGGTTTCTTTTGGCTCAATCCTCTAATTTGTCTAGGTCACTCTGTATCCTATCCCTACCCTCCAGTGTATCTACAAGTTTAGTGTCATCTGCAAACTTGCTGAGAGTGCAGTCCACACCATCCTCCAGATCATTAACGAAGATATTTAACAAAACCGGCCCCAGGACCGACCCTTGGGGCACTCCACTTTAAACCGGCTGCCAACTAGACATGCAGCCATTGATCACTATCCCTTGAGCCCGATGATCTAGCCAGCTTTCTATCCACCTTGTAGTCCGTTCATCCAGACCATACTTCTTTAACTTGCTGGCAAGAATACTGCGGGTGACGGTATCTAAAGCTTTGCTAAAGTCAGGGAATAGCACAACCACTGCTTTCCCCTCATCCACAGACCCAGTTATCTCCACATAGAAGGCAATTAGGTTAGTCAGGCATGACTTGCCCTTCATGAATCCATGCTGACTCTTCCTGATCACTTTCCTTTCCTCTAAGTGCTTCAGAATTGATTCCTTGAGGACCTGCTCCATGATTTTTCCAGGGACTGAGGTAAGGCTGACTAGCCTGTTGTTCCCCAGATCCTCCTTCTTTCCTTTTTTAAAGACGGGTACTACATTAGCCTTTTTCCAGTCATCCAGGACCCCCCCATTCGCCATGAGTTTTCAAAGATAATGGCCAATGGCTCTGCAATCACATCCACCAACTCCTTTAGCACCCTCCCAGGGCTGGCTCTAGGTGTTTTGCCTCTCCAAGCAAAAAATAATTTGGCTGCCTCCACCCTGGCTCTGGGCTCCCCTCGCACCCACCTACTACTCAGCCCTGGACTCTCCCCCACCCGTACCCCCCTGCCACCCTAGTCCTGTGCTCTCCCCTCACACCCCCACTCCCTGCCAGCCCATCCCTGGGCTCTCCCCCAACACATCCTGTGCTGTCCCAGCTCTGGGCTCCCCATTTTCCCCCCACCAGTGCCCCCCCACACACCTTGCCGCCTCATCCCAGGGCTCTGCCCCATCCACCCGCACCCCCTGCCGCCCCAGCCCTGGGTCACTGGTAATTTGCTCCCAGGATGGGTCATTCAGCAGGAATTTTGGATGTGCATAGGAGACAGACAGGATTGGTTCCCATATGGCAGGAGTCCCCAACATGATGTCCGCAGGTGCCATGGTGCCTATGGGGCATCTAAATGTGCCTGTGTCCTGGCCGGCAGTTGACCATCAGCTGAAATGCTGGCAAAATTTGGTGGTGATGCCTCTCAATGATGCCACTTGCCGCTGACAAGTGACGTCATCGAGAGGCATCGGCGCTGAAACCCTGCAGAAATTCAACGGCATTTCAGCGGATGTTCCACGGCTGGCACGGTCCTTTGTCTGGTGCCTGCCAGACGAAAAGGTTGGGGACCACTGCCATATGGTTATAGAATTGCAGTAAAGTGGAACAATTTTCAGCTTGTGTGACTGGAGGATATCTGGATGCATATTATAAGATTGTCCTACATGAATGAGGAAAAGTTGAGGTGCCTTTATTATTCTTTTCTCCACTCTTTCTTTCTATGGGGAATTTGCCAATGCAATATTACTGTCTTTCTTTTAAACAAATACAACTAAAAAAAAAGGCAATGACTGTTGAAAATAGCAATTCCAGTCCTAAAAACCATGGGAAAGCATTTCTTGCTCTATTTTATCCTACTTTTTCTACAGCAAATTACAGTGGATCAGTATATTTGATTTGGTAGAAATGAAGTAACAGCTGCCCAAATTGAGCTTGAGCACTCCTGAATTTTGAGGGTGTTCAAATCTGGAAGGCTGGTGCTAGATTTCCTTTCTGAATATTAGCTAAATACGGAAAGGAAAAGTCAATTTCTGCTTCCATGGCTCAGAAGTGGAAATCCTCCTAAGTGCCGAAGTTGCCGAAGTCCTCTAGTAGCGCCTTCCCTCCCTTACTTTTCATTTTAAATTCTAGTGGGATTCACTTACCTCCCTTGCTAGGCTTCAGATAGAGAGGGGCACTGTCCATTTAGTCCACCCATTTCCTTCTTTGGGGCTGCAAAGTGAGGTCACACTAGTATCCCTAATCCAATCTGAGGATGTCTTCTGAAGGCGATATCTGAGGCAAAGCCTTCTACTCCATGGGCACATGTGTTCCCCATTCACAGTGCCACCCCGCTCTAGCAGTGAGCTCTCCATTCACAGCAAGCTGCAACATGAGATTTCAACTACCATACTCCCTCCCTCTCCCTTTCCTGTTTATAGCAGCCAAGGGAATGTTGGGAAATGTGGTTCTTTCCCTGCTCCAGGGCTGGCTCTATAGGCAGGGCGCTAACCAAGGAACGACAGCTCCCAGGCCCCCATGTTGGTTTCTCTGTTCCCAGGCTGGAATCCTGCTGCTGACACCCCCGCAAATGGGTTGCCCCAAGCAACTGCGTGCTTTACTGGTGCATAAGCCACCCGTGTCCCAAGGTCTGTGAGAGTGAGGGATCATCCTTCAGGATAGGTTGTAGATCCTTGATGGTGTGCTGGAGAGGTTTTAGTTGTGGGCTGATGGTGACAACTAGTGGTGTTCTAACTAACTCAGAACCTATTCTTGCAGCAAACCCTGTTGCCAACTCTGTCTGCATATCTATTCAAGGGACACCATCAGAGGACCCAACCACATCAGCCACACCCTCAGGGGCTCTGTTAGGGTTCCTTCCACATTCTGAACTCTAAAGTACAGATGTGGGGATCCGCATGAAAGCCCCCTAAGTTTATTTCTACCTGCTTAGGTTAAAACCTGATAAGCTGCCACCACCCAGTGATTTAACAAGAAAGAAGGAAAGGACCACTTGGCGTTCCTCTTCCCCAAAATGTCCCCCCAAGTCCTCATACCCCTTTTCCTATGGAGCCTTGAGAATGCTATCCTAATCAACTGGTTACAAAGTGATCAAAGACCGAAAACCCTGGGTCTTTGGATAATGGAAAAATCAGTCAGGTTCTGAAAAGAATGATTTTGTTAAAAAGAAAATGTAAAAAAATCTCTGTAAAATCAGGAAGGAAAATAACTTTACAGGGTAATCAGATTCAAAGAGCCCAGAGGAACCCCCTCTAGCCTTTGTTTCAAAGTTATAGCAGAACAGGGATAAACCTCCCTCTAGCAAATGTAAAATTCACAAGTTGTGAAAACAAAGATAAACTAATACTCCTTGCCTGGCTGTTACTTACAAGTTTGAAAGATGAGACACTGGTTCAGAAAGGTTTGGAGAACATGGATTGATGTCTGGTCCCTCTTAGTCCCAAGAGCGAACACCACCTAAACAAAGAGCACCAACAAAAGCCTTCCACTGCCCTCCCCCAACATTTGGAAGTATCTTGTCCCCTTATTGGTCCTTTGGATCAGGTGTCAGCCAGGTTACCTGAACTTCTTAACCCTTTTCAGGTAAAAGGATTTTGGTGCCTCTGGCCAGGAGGGATTTTATAGTATTGTACACAGGAGGGTTGTTACCCTTCCGTTTATAGTTATGACAGGTTTGTTCATCTGCACATCTACCAATGTGATATATGCCATCATGTGCCAGCAGTGGCCCTCTGCCATGTACATTGGCCAAACTGGACAGTCTCTACACAAAAGAATAAATGGACACAAATCAGATGTCAAGAACTATAACATTCAAAAACCAGTTGGAGAACACTTCAACCTCCCTGGACACTCAATTGCAGACCTAAAAGTGGCAATTCTTCAACAAAAACACTTCAGAAATAGACTCCATTAAGAAACTGCTGAACTGGAATTAATTTGAAAACTGGACACCATCAAATTAGGCCTCAATAAAGACTGGGAGTAGATAAGTCACTACAAAAACTAATTTTCCCCTCCCGTTACTCAAACCTTCTTGTCAACTGTTTAAATGGACCACTCTGGTTACATTGGCCTCATTACCACTACAAAAGTGAATTTTAACTCCCTTGGTATTTTACTGTTAAGAATAGGTCACTTCCATCTGAATTGAATTGTCTTGTTAGCACTGACACCCACTTGGTAAGGCAACCCCCATCTTTTCATGTACAGTGTATTTATATCTGCCTACTGTATTTTCAACTCCATGCATCAGATGAAGTGAGTTTTAGTCCACAAAAGCTTATGCCCAAATAAATGTGATAGATCATACACTCCATTTCATGTTACCATCTATAAATTAACTCATGAAAGCCACAGAATTCCTGGCAGCTTTTCTCAGGGCCTCCATGACCCCTTTGTTTCTCAGGCTGTAGATGAGGGAGTTGGCCAGGGGAGTCAGGTGTAGAAGACAGAGAACACTTTGTTAAGCTCTTGCAGCATCTTGGTTTTTGGTAAAATATACAAAATGATTAGTAACCACACTAAGGTGAGAGGAGCAGGTGGAAAATGTCTTTTGCCTCCCAGTACTAGAAGGAATTCTCAGGATGGCAGTTATGATACAAACGTAGGATGTCAGGGTTATTATAAATGGTGGTAAAGTGAATAGGAAGGACCCCAAGAAGGTCACAAGTTCCATTTGGTGGGTGATACTACAGGACTGTTTTATCACTGGAGTGAGATCACAAAAGAAATGGTCCATTTCTTTGGGGCCACAGAAAGTTAATTGTGACATTAAACATATTATTATAGAAACAACCAAAAATGCACTTAGCCAAGACCCAGCTGCTAGCTGGAGGCAGAACCTGTCATTCGTATGGGTTGAATAATGCAATGGTTTACATATTGCTAGATACCGATCATAAGACATTGCAGCTAGCAGGTAACATTCCGTACCTACTAGAGAACCAAAGAAATATAATTGCACCAAGCAGCCACTAAGAGAAATGGCTCTGTCCCCTGTCAGGAGACTGGCCAGCATCCTGGTCAGGATGGCAGAGGTGTAGCAGGTCTCCAAGCAGGACAAGTTCCCCAGGAAGAAGTACATGGGGGTGTGAAGGTGCTGATCAGTCACAACCAGCACAATGATGAGGATGTTCCCGGCCAAGGTCACAATGTGGATCACTAGCAACAACAGGAAGAGAAGGATGTGCAGTGCTGGGAGATCCCCAAATCCCAGGAGGATGAATTCAGGGATAATCGTTTGATTTCTCCACTCTGTGTTTGCCATTGTCATATCTAGGGAACACAAACAAATTCAAAAATACAATTTGAAGATAATAAACCTAAACCACATCTTCTTTTAAATTCCAGAAATGTTCAAAATTCCTCACTCTCCACTATTTACCTTTCCAACAATTGGATCAAAACCCCAGACCGTGGAATTTATTTGTCTGGTATCTCTCATTTCGGAACAAATCATGCATATTCTGCCATCCAAACTCCACCAGTGAAAGATCAAATAATGGCTCAGGCTACGCAACTTAGGTGTGGTTGGGAAATTGCTTTTTTTGTTTGTTTGTTTCTTTTTTCCCTGAAAAAAAAAACAAAAAAAGAAGAAAAATAGAACATTTTAGTTTTTGCTGATTGTTTTCAGTGTTTGGGGTTTTGATTCTTCAAAAGAAAATAAAAACAGAAAATTTAGCAGAATATGGAAATTTTCACAAAATATTCCATTTAACTTTCCAAGCCATTTTGCTTCAAAAGACGCACCTCAGTGAAAAAGTTTTCACTAGCAGTACTCAGAGACTGAAGTGTTGTCATAACAGTTTTGATTATTTGCTCACCTTCTGTCATACCCTAAATATTGGAGCAGAGAAATGCTTCCCTTCAGTGAACAGTCCACTGCCGACAATGTTCGTTATTTGACACTTTGGGAGATTCCCTTATTGTTCTTTAGCATTTTTCACTCGTGAAGGTGCTGTGATATGATCATGATTGGTGAGGGATATCTACCTGAATAGAAGTGACAAGGACAAAACCAACATCTGTGTAACGCCATTGTCAGGGATCTAGTCACGCTTCCCGTATGGGGCACATGTCAGAATGCTGTCAGGGGTTACACATGCTCTTAGCTTTCTGGTGCTGGGCCGAGTTTAGGCACTGCCCCTGGCTTTGGGATGCCAGGTGCAGACCTTTTGTCTGGCACCCCTTTTGCCAGATCCAGTTGCCCAAGCCCTGAAACTAGCATCATCTCCCTCAGGCCTCCCCAGCAGCTCTCTGCATAACCCACCATGCCACTAAAGGTGTGAGCCCTCTGGTTTACAGTGAGAGCCAGTAGATGCACAGATAGACTTTGAATAGGATTCTAAACCCCATTGTTCTTTACTTAACAGCACAAGAGATACACAGAGCTACACAAAATATTAAACACACCTATCCACATTTTCCTGCCTCAGCTTTCCCCCAACCCTGTAGAGTTCTCTGGGCTAGGAAGAAACTCCTTGGGCGTACAAGATCCTTTACTGGTGGCTCATGACTTCTCTATTCCGGCCACCCTTCTCTGATTTGGCTAGTCTACAGCTAAACAGGACTCCCACTACAAAAGTTTCTCTGTGTCTTCTCCTCTCCTACCCAAAGCTTCATCTTCCTGTCTTAGCAAATGTCTTGAATGTATATGTCCCCCTTCCAAAACTGGGATCCTTTGTTCTGCTTCTAGTGTTTTTCCAAATCCTCCATCACCAACCTCCCTGCAGTAATCTGGAGGAAGTAGCTTCTCCAAGCACCAGCCCACTTCCTCAGCATACCAATTGTTGAGTCAGAGTTCAGCCATTTAGATTAACGGATCTCCTTTGCCTGGTAGGTACATCCTTGTGCCAGTGTTAGAAAGTGGTAGATTCCACATCCACATAGAGGCATTCCCGGATACATCCATTTTATAACAACTTCATAGCATCAACCAGAATTCATAAATTGCACAGATAAATTCCCCAAGTCATCCCAGCCATAAATCATGACTGCATCACCATGAATGCAAATCTGGTATTTCTGCGCATATAAATATCTGCTTGTTTTGGAAATGCAGCTACATTTCAGTTTCAGATGAGAAAATATTTCAGGGTGACACTGCATAGCACACAGAAGCATTTTTTTTTATTGATAGCTGCCACAGGAATTAATTTGGAGAAGCTCCAAAGGCCTATGTTTTGCAGGAGGTCAGACTAGATGTTCACCACGGTCCCTTCTGTCCTTGGAATATATGAATCGTTGTATTTTTATTCCCTGATCTGTTTCTATCATTTCAAATAGGAAAAAGGGGAAGATTGCTTTACCTTTAAGACTGATCTGCATGATCTTGAATCTCTGATATAACCTCTTCAGTCAGCATTTTGGAGAGCCGGAGGCAGACTGCATTCTCAGCAGACAGTCACCATCTTCTTCACTTGTCTTCATTCTCTCAGCAATGATCTGGATGGCCTTTCTGTGCCTTGTATGTAGTACTAAAGAGCATGCGTCTCTTCTGATTCATTATTTATCCTTCATGTGAGAAGGAGGCATCTCCGTTGGCACTTTGGCTGATGGGTGCTTGAAATAAGCCAAAGGGGAAAAGCTAATAATATCTATACTGTCTAGACAGAACCAGTGGATGTGGAAATGGAGTCAACTTCTAAACTAAAGGGAAAATTAAGGAGTGAGAAGAACTTCTAACTCAAAGGACTTCTTTGTTTTTATTAGGTAGATGAGATGACAGCTTAGGTAACTTTGAAGCAATAACTCACCAGACCATGAAGATAAGTTTAGTGGTGTGATCGTACATATTTTCTGATTGTGTGTTGATTTCTGGGTAAATCTTTCCAATCTTTCTTTGGAGATTTGTTTTCTTTTCTCCTTTATGCTTTCTTGGGCTGGGATACACACTTGGCCATCACTTGGTATTGTGTCCTTTTACTCTGACTGCTCACAGAACTGATGTTATATTCTTCATTGTTCATTGCTTCCTCCACAGATAGCAGATCTTTCCCTCTATCACAGTGGTCCAATACTTTAACAACCTTTGAGCCCCTTTCACTAAAAAGTCAAGTTTTGTGAATCCCCTCCTAAAAATGAATATTTCAAGGAATTTTCTCCTTTATCTGATGTCATAAACAGATAGCTAAGGGTTAATGCCTCTTTTACCTGTAAAGGGTTAAGAAGTTCACCTAGCCTAGCTGACACCTGACCAGAGGAACCAATGGGGGAACAAGATGTTTCAAAAGGAAGGAGGGAAGTTTCCTTTGTTTAGTCCATTTTCAATTTCAGCCGGAGTGAAAAAGATCAAGGAACCAGCCTCTTTTCAGAGTAGTAAGTTTTAGAAAGGAATAAATAGGTTTATGTTTATTTTCTTTTGTACTTGTCTTGATGCAAATTATCAAATTTGAGTATTCTTGTGTGTATTAAGATTTTTGCCCAGGGGAACATCCTGTGTTTTCAAGTTATTGTCTGTGAGATTAGCTGATATGCTGTCTCCCAAAGGTTTTTCTTTCTTTCTTTTACTTTTCTTTTCTTTAATTAAAAGCCTTCTTTTTAAGAACCTGATTGATTTTTCCTTGTTTCAAGATCCAAGGGGACTGGATCTGGACTCACCAGGAATTGATGGGGAAAGAAGGGGGGATGGTTAAATTCTCCTTCTGTTAAGATCCAAAGGATTGGACCTGGACTCACCAGGGAATTGGTAAAGGAATCTCTCAAGGCTACCCAGAGAGGGGAAGGTTTTGCGGGGAAAGGGAGTGATGCAGACACTGAGAATTCTGTATAGTGGCACTGATACCAGATCTAAGCTGATAATCAAGCTTAGAAGTGTCCATGCAGGTCCCCACATCTGTACCTTAAAGTTCAGAGTGGGGGTGAGACCTATGACACCTGAGTATAAATTATAAATGCAGTGATCATGGAAATATAATATAATAATCTTTGTATTTTATGACATGCTTATTACACACTATTTATTATTAATTATTTTTATCATTTGTGCCAAATATTACTAGTGTCCCAGAAAATGGGAGTGGAGAGGGAGAGACCCTGGCCCACCCTCTACTCCAGGTCCCAGCCCAGGGGCCCTAGGGATAGTGGCGAAACACTTGAAGTAGCAGTTTCTTCCCTTGAGCTACTTCCCTCTCTGGCCCTTCAGCTTGTGGGGCTTCCTGCACTCTCTCCACTTGGGCCAAGTTTCTCCCAATCCCTTGTGTCTGTAGAGTCCCTCTGCTCTTCCCAAGCCAGGTTTCCCGGGTTACCTAGGGTCTTGGTCTTCTGGACCACCACAGCACTTCTCCAAACTGCTCTTCGGTGCAACACCAAACCGTCTGCTTCAACTCCTTCAAACTGCTCTCTGCTACAACACCAAACCACTCAGCTTCAACTCCTCCAACTGTCTGATTGAAGCAGGGTGTTTTTATCAGATGACTGGCTTCAGGTGCTCTAATTGGCTTAATTGGTTTCAGGTGCTCTAATTAATCTGTAGCAGTCTCACTTCCCTCTACAGGAAATAAAGCTCTCATCATCCTTGGCTTACATATCTCCCATCTATCACTCTCCTGCTGCCCTCTGGCCCTGCTATATCACAAATTCCCCTCCTCCCCCGCCTCTGCTCAACACCATGGGGTTAGGCTACTCGGGACAAGAAGCAGTGTTGTTGTGACAGGCCATCAGCATTGCCGTGTTGGCTTCCATCCCTATGCTGTACATGGAAATGGAAGGGTTGCAAGGATAGGAACCATCTAGCACTCTTCTCCTTGTTTCTGTGCATCTAATGGAGCGGGGCGTGGTCTGGTTGTCTGAACTTATAATCCACCTCCCCAATGGCTTCCACTGTCTCATACGGCCTATGCCAGAAAGGCATTTGCTTTCTGCTGTAGGCACTAGCACCATCACCCATTCTTCTGGCTGAGATATCTGTACTTTCACCCGGTGGTTGTAATATGTCCACTGGGCCTCTTGTGCTTTTTCCAAATGTTCTCGTACTATGGGGATCACCTGAGCTATTCACTCTCTCATCTGTGTCACATGCTCAATGACATTCTTTCCTGGGTTGGATTGTTCTTCACAATCCTCCTTTCTAATATCTAATATTCCACGTGGTTGGTGTCTTTATAGTAGCTCAAAGGGAGAGAAACGAGTGGATGCCTGGGGAACTTCCCATATTGCAAAGATTAGGTACGGTAGAAGGGTATCCCAGTCTTTTCTGTCCTGTGCTACCACCTTCCGGATCATACTTTTATACCGCTCGACCAGGCCATCTGTTTGTGGATGGTAGACTGAGGTTCCTAGGGCCTGGAGGCAGAGCAGGATACATAAGCCCTTCATTAATTTCACTATGAAGAGGGTTCCTTGGTCAGTCAGGTTCTCTTTAGGGATGCCCACTCTGGCAAGAACCTGGAGTAGTTCTTTAGCTATTGATTTGAATTTGGGGTTTCTTAAAGGAATGGCTTCTGGGTACCACGTGGCATAGTCAAGGATGACTAGTACATTTCAGTGGCCCCATGTCGACCTTTCTAGCGGGTCCACAGCTATCCTCTTGAAAGGGACTAATAGGTAAAAGTACTAATGAGGCCCGCAAGTGAGGTCAGGGGCTATGCAACTGGCATTCTGAGCAGGAGGCACAATAGCGTTGGACCTTCGCGTGTATTCCTGGCCAGTAAAACCTTCTTAGGATTCACATCCTCCTTAACCCTGAGGATTTTAGAATACATTTCCACTGCAATCACAGAGTGTGACGGCAGCACAGGTAGATATACTCACACTATCTTTTATCTAGCTAGCATAAGGACCAAAAGCCATGAAGCAGGGGCAGCATAGGCTGTACAAATCTGGCCCAGGACTCTGGGTACATACTTGGATGGTTAGCCTGCTGTTGGCCAATAGATGTGTTATACGTACTGCACATTCTATTTATACTTATTGTATATCACATGATAAACATTAGCACAAAGTTATGCTAAATTGCACTAGGTTCACTCTTGCTCCCTTGTGACAAGAGCTATATGTCCCACAATACGCTGCAAGGTTAAATGGAGTGTTTGGCACTAGAGAATATAAACCCTGTCAAAATCAGGACACGTGAGTGTTCTACTCTGGTATAAATTAAGGAATCCCTTCATACCTCATTGATTTGGAATGCTGTGTTCAAAAACAAGAGCTATAGGGTACATCATGGTACCAGAAAAAACAAAGTATAAAATCATGACTAGTGTGGACAAAGTAAATAAGGAACTGTTACTTACTCCTTCGCATACGACAAGAACTAGAGGGTCACCAAATGAAATTAATAGGCAGCAGATTTAAAACAAACAAAAGGAAGTATTTTTTCACACAACACAAAGTTAACCTGTGGAACTCCTTGCCAGGGGATATCATTGTGATGTTGCACTCCATACGATTTTAGGAAAATAGGCTAAAGAGTGTGAATATAATGAACTCGAATATGCTTCATGCAGAAGGTGTCTTGTAAGGTGTCATTACAAAGCTTATAATTTGCTAAGTGTGTTCATCCTATTTGTATGAATGTATTATTTTTGTAGCTGAAACTAGAAATATGAAATAAAACTCTAAGTTCCTATTGTAATTTTGCAAAATGTGGGCCATTAATGTGATCTGGAATCTTGATGGTTCCCATTAACCAGGACAATTGGTTGTAAATGTTTCTGTTTAGTTGTAAGCCTTTCTGTATATGTGGGTGCCAACAAGTGGGTAAAGAAGTCTTACAGTGACATGTGATCATGTCACCTGAACTGGAACCCGTCTTTAGCCTGGTGCTTTTCCATTTAGAAGGATGGGTGGGTATCCAGAGAGATACACAGGATTCTCGCCTTGTGCCAAAGATATATAAGGGGATGGAACAGAACAAAGAGGGTTTCAGTCATGAGAAATCCCCTAGTTACCACATGAGTTGGAACTAACAAGAACTGTACCAGGGAAAGGATTGGCCCCAGACTAGGAAGGAATCCAATCTGTGAAAGAAGCTTATTGGAACATCTCTGAAGGTGAGATTATCTGTAATCAATTTCTTAATGTATTAGGCTTAGACTTGCGTGTTTTGTTTTATTTGGTTGGTAACTTACTTTGTTCTGTCTGTTATTACTTGAAAACACTTAAAGCCTACCCTTTATACTTAATAAAATCACTTTTGTTTATTAATTAACCGAGAGTAAGTGATTAATACCTGGGGGAGCAAACATCTGTGCATACCTCTTTGTCAGTGTTATAGAGGGTGGATGATTTATGAGTTTACCCTGTATAAGCTTTATACAGAATAAAACGGATGTATTTGGGGTTTGGATCCCATTGGGAGCTGGATGTCTGGGTTATGAAGACAGGAGCACTTGTTACGCTGTTTTCAGTGAAGTCTGGAGCTTTGGGGGCATGGTTCAGACCCTGGCTCTGTGTTGCAGCAGGCTTGCGTGTCTGGCTCAACACCACAGGGTTCTGGAGTCCCAAACTAGCAGAGAAAATGGGCTCAAATGTGGTCTCAACACATCAGGTGACAGTCCCAAACAGGTCTCTGTGACCAAACCCGTCACAATCATGAAGGCCAAGACTATAACAGGGTTCAAAAAAGAACTAGATAAGTTTGTGCAGCATAGGTCCATCAATAGCTATTAGCCTGGATAGCTGGGGGATGGTATCTCTAGCCTCTGTTTGCCAGAAGCTGGGAAGAGGCGACACGGGATGGATCACTTGATGATTACTTGGTCTTTTCATTCCCTCTGGGCCACCTGGCATTGTCCACTGTTGAATACTGGGCTAGATGGACCTTTGATCTGATCCAGTATGGCTGTTCTTATGTTCTTAGGTAAAAAGCTGATTGGTGAATTCTTGTCTTGGATGTTCTGTAAAGTTCTTGTACTGGTATACAATCAATATAACTAATTCGGGGGGGGGAGGCATACTTTGGGAGTGTACCTTCTGTGCAAGATGAACTGACATGATACACGGAACAGTTTCCCAGAAGTATCACTGACATAGTAACTCTTTCCTGCACTGCACTGTTATTGACTTTTAGCAGTATATTTAGGTATTTTTAGTTATTTAGTCTTTTGAACACTTATCATCTTGAACTACACGTGTTCAATATTCTTCTTCTTTCGTTGGCTGGTGTAGAGCAGCAACTGTCATGTCCCCTGAGGTCAATTGAGCCAGATGGTTCCATCAGGAGTAGCAGAATTTATTGCAGGGATGTGTCTTTCATATAAATAAACTGAGCAGTAGGTGGTGACTTTGAAAGTCTGTCATGGGGATCTGCTCCACCACGCTGGGGAGTCCTTGATTTTCAATTTGTGCATTGCATGTCTACATCTAGCATGGTTGGTTTGGATTAAGTTCAGAGCTGACCAAGATGTCCGTGTTCAATCAATTGACTGTACTATTAGTCAGCACCACACTGAAGTGCATGCTATTGTGGCTTCACATGGTACCAGTGCTAGCTAGATTACAGCTAACAAAGATATGATGATGATGATGATATTTTGTATTGCGATTGCACCTTGGTCCCCAGTCATGGACCCAAACGTCATTGTGCTAGATTATGTACAAACACAGAACAGAAAGATGATCTCTACCCAAGGAGCTTTCAATGTAAGTACAAGACAAGAGAAAACAGGTGGATACAGATAGGCCAACAGGGGAGTACAGGGAAACAATTAGATAATATTGGTCAGTGTGGTAGGTAGTGGTCTGAGTTCCCCAGTTTTCTAACTGTTGTCAAGGTTTTTTTTTTTCTTTTTTTCTGGCAGATATTATGGTAAAGGAGATTTTTAAGCAGGAATGTGAAGGAGGATAATGAGGTAGGTTTGTGGATGTTTATGCAGAGTTCGACCCAGGCATGGGGACAGCATGGGAGAAAACATGAAGCTGCTCATTTGAAAACTTAACAAGAAGGCAATGAAGGCTGGCATTGATGGGCTGATCAGAGGTGGGAGTTGACATCTTGATAGTGAAAGAAAGATGGGGATAGGCCAGGCAGGGCCTTGAAAATGAAGACCAGTAGATTGTGTTTGGTGTGATGGAGAATTGGGAGCCAGTGGAGGGATGCAAAGAGAAGGATGACATGGTCAAAGACATGAGCTAGGAAAAATGTCCTCAGGAAGAACTACTTGGCTTACCAGCTGGCCTCATGTAACTTGCATGACCTTCAACTTGAGAGTAGATTTCAGCTGTGACCCACTACAGAGGGCATCCTAGTAATCTGCTTTGTAGCTAACCATCTCATAGAGGGGTCCACATCTCAGAAGAAAGAAGGTCTCTTCTTTGGATGTGGATAGACCTCTTGCCTGGTGTTGGCTGAAGCTACTGGGAATCAAAGTCCCTACCTCCAGTTCTGAATTCAGGTAACAACTGGTGGGCACATTCCCTTAATTAACCGAGAAAAGGATGGTCTTGTGGTTCAGGAGACTTGGGAGACCATCTCTGCCAAAGATTCACTTGTGACCTTATGCAAGTTATATGGGGCCAGATTTTTAAAGGTACTTTGATGCATAATGGAATTTTAAAAAGCATCTAGCTGCTTAACAATAAGTGATTTCAACGGGTGTTACATGCATAGGTACTTTTGAAAATCCCTTTACGCTCCTAGACATGTTTAAAAATCTGACCCTACATCCCTATCTGCATCTTTAGGTGCCTAAATACCTTTACAGACATGGTCAAAGGATAATTGTGAAAATGGGACTTAGGATCCTGAATCATAGAATCATAGAATATGAGGGTTGGAAAGGACCTCAAGAGATGATCTAGTCCAACCCCCTGCTTAAAGTAGGACCAAATCTCAACTAAATCATCCCAGCCAGGGAAATGTCAGGCCTGACCTTAAAATCCTCTAAGGAAGGAGATTCCACCACGTCCCTAGGTAACCCATTCCAGTGCTTCACCACCCTCCTAGTGGAAAAGGTTTTCCTAATATCTAACCTAAAATTCCCCCAATGCAACTTGAGACCATTACTCCTTGTTCTGTCATCTGCTACCACTGAGAACAGTCTAGAGCCATCCTTTTTGGAACCCCCTTTCAGGTAGTTGAAAGTGCTATCAAATACCCACCTCATTCCTCTCTTCTGCAGACTAAACAATCCCAGTTCCCTCAGCCTCTCCTCAGATGTCATGTGCTCCAGCCCCCTAATCATTTTGGTTGCTCTCCACTGGACTTTTTCCAATTTGTCTGCATCCTTCTTGTGGTATGGGGCCCAAAACTGGACACAGTACTCCAGATGAGGCCTCACCAATGTCGAATAGAGGGGAATGATCACGTCCCTCAATCTGCTGGCAATGCCCCTACTTAGGCAGCCCAAAATGCCTTTAGACTTCTTGGCAACAAGGGCACACTGTTGACTCATATCCAGCTTCTCGTCCACTGTAACCCCTACATCCTTTTCTGCAGAACTGCTTCCTGGCCATTTGGTCCCTAGTCTGTAGCAGTGAATGGGATATTTCCATCCTAAGTGCATGACTCTGCACCTGTCCTTGTTGAACCTCATCAGGTTTATTTTGGTCCAATCCTCTAATTTGTCTAGGTCCCTCTGTATTCTGTCCCTACCCTCCAGCATATCTACCACTCCTCCCAGTTTAGTGTCATCTGTAAACTTGCTGAGAGTGCAGTCTACACCATACTCCAGATCATTAATGAAGATATTGAACAAAACCAGGGCCAGGACCGACCCTTGGGACACTCAGCTTGAAACTGGCTGCCAATTACATGGAGCTGTTGATCACTACCCTTTGAGCCCGACGACCTAGCCAGCTTTCTATCCACCTTATAATCCATTCATCCAGCCCATACTTCTTTAACTTGCTGGCAAGAATACTGTGGGAGACCGTATCAAAAGCTTTGCTAAAGTCAAGAAATAACACATTCACTGCTTTCCCCTCATCCACAGACCCTCATAGAAGGCAATCTCCTCATAGAAGGCAATTAGGTTAGTCAGGAATAACTTGCCCTTGGTGAATCCGTGCTGACTGTTCCCGATCACTTTCCTTTCCTGTAAGTGATTCAGAATTGATTCTTTGAGGACCTACTTCATGATTTTTCCAGGGACTGAGGTGAGGCTGAATGGCCTGTAGTTCCCTGCATCGTCCTTCTTCCCTTTTTTTAAAGATGGGCACTACATTAGCCTTTTTCAAGTCATCCTAGACCTCCCCCGTTCACCACGAATTTTCAGAGATAATGGCCAATGGCTCTGCAATCACATCCACCAACTCCTTTAGCACCCTTGGATGCAGCGCATCCAGTCTCAAGGACTTATGCTTGTCCAGTTTTTCTAAATAGTCCTGAACCATTTTTTCTCCACAGAGGGCTGGTCACCTTCTCCCCAATATTTTGTGCTGCCCAGTGCAGTAGTCTGGGAGCTGACTTTGTTTGTGAAGACAGAGGCAAACAATCATTGAGTACATTAGCTTTTTCCACATCCTCTGTCAATAGCTTGCCCCCCTCATTCAGTAAATGGTCCACACTTTCCTTGCCTTCCTTCTTGTTACTTACATACCTGGAGAAACCCTTCTTGTTACTCTTAACATATCTTGCTAGCTGCAACTCTAAATGTGATTTTGCCTTCCTGATTTCATTCCCGCATGCCGGAGCAATATTTTTATACTCCTTCCTGGTCATTTGTCCAATCTTCCACTTCTTGTAAGCTTCTTTTTTGCATTTGAGATCAGCAAGGATTTCACTGTTAAGCCAAGCTGGTCGCCTGCCATATTTACTATTCTTTCCACATATCGGGATTTTTTTTCCTGCAACCTCTATAAGGATTCTTTAAAATACAGCCAGCTCTCCTGGACTCCTTTCCCCCTCATTTTATTTTCCCAGGGGAACCGTAGGCAAAAAAATTCAAAAGCAAGAAAATAACTGTGGGTTATTTATATGTTTGAGGATTAGAATCTCAAAAGCATTTCAAATTTGTGACAAAATTAACATTTTTCATCATCAAAATTTCAGCTTTTTCATCAATGTTTTGAAATACAACATTTTCAACCAGAAAAATAGGACAAATTTTTCATGCCCACATGCTTGAAAAATTATTTATTTCTTTGTATTGTCATTTCAAATTTGATGGAAAATGTCAGTAACAAAATGTGAAACTCCAAACATTTCAACTAGATGTACACTGAGTAGGTGGTGAGGGAGGGTGAGGGACAGAGGGACACATTTATTTTAGCAGGTCTCCTTTTTCCTTTACTTTTCCTTTAAGGACTGAAGTTTATTCCTTTGACTGTTTGTATAGTCTTGGGAATAAGCATGTTATTAACATCCCCCTTCTCATTAATTTTGAAAACCCAGCAGCAAAAGAGTCAAGATGCACCTTCCTATTGGAAAGATAAATACTGAGTCAGGAAAGGCACTCATTTGCTGTCACTGGATATAACACAAGAGATACCACGCGGGACAAGAGAACCAGGTCTCATTTCTGAGAGAACTTCAGCACATGCGATACGTGGGGAGTCCAGACAGCCTGCAGAAATAGCATATGTGATACTGAGTGAAGGAGTCAGATCAGGGTTTAAATATTGTGTCTAAAATTCTTTAAGGTAGAGTAACCAACTAATCACTCCTTTTATTTGCAAATATGAGAATCAGATATGGAAATGAAGTTTAGGGATTAAGTGACCTTGTTCATCCACCACCACCACCACCCTGCCCCGGAGCAGGATTTTATCATATTGCTGGACTTCCTTCACAAGCCTGCTGAGGCCCTGGATAGGTATGATTATATGGTGATCATCTAGTCTGACCTCCGGCATAACACAGGCCATAAAACTTTCCCAAAAATAATTCCTAGAGCAGATCTTATAGATAAATATCCAATCTTGATTTAAAAATTACCAGTGATGGAGACTCCACCATGACCCGTGGTAAATTGTTCCACTGGTTAATTTCTCTCACTGTTAAAAATGTACACCTTATTGCCCATCTGAATTAGTCTAGTCTCAAATTCCAGCAACTGGATAGTGTTAGACCTTTCTCTGCTAAGTTGAAGAACCCATTATTACATATTTGTTCTCCATGTAGGTACTTATAATCTGTCATCATGTCACCTCTTAACCTTCTCTTTGTTAAGCTTAATAGATTGAGCTCCTTGAGTCTATCTCTATAAGGCAGGTTGTCTAATACTTTAATCATTCTCAGGGCTCTTCTCTGAACCCTCTCCAATTTGTCAACACCTTCCTTGCACTGTGGGCAACAGAACTGGACACAGGATTCCAGCAGCAGTCGCACCAGTGACAAATACAGAGGTAAAAAAATCTCTCTACTCCTACTCAGGATTCCCAGGTTTATGCATCCAAGGATTGCATTAGCCCTTTTGGCCACAGCCTGGCACTAGGAGCTCATGTGCACCTGATTATCCACCCCCCTCCAATCTTTTTCTGAGTCAGTCCTTCCCAGGATACAGCCCCACATCAGTAAGGATGGCTGACATTCTTTGTTCCTAGATTCATATATTTACATTTAGCCATATTAATATGGAAATTGTGTGTGCCCAGTTTACCAAGTGATCCAGATCACTCTGTGTCAGTGACTGTTCCTCTTCTTATTTACCATTCCCCCAAATTTGGTTTTGCCTGAAAACTTTCTCAGGGAAGATTTTATGTTTTATTCTATTGATGAAGCTGAGAATTGTCTTCACTTCTCTTTAATCCAAGTTAGTTTTTTGCACTAATACCTATTTTCTTCCTTGAGTGTGGCTTTTTGGGTGACTAGTGAAGCATCCTTAAATGTTTCACTTTTTTCTGATTAAATTATTCCTCCCAGCTGATTTGTCTCATAATTGTTTTCAGCTTTGTGCAATTGGCCCTTTTAAAGCCTCAAGTATCTATCTATCTATCTATCTATATCACTGCTCTAGACGTTATTCTTTTTGCACATTGTATGCATGGTTAAGTCAAGATTGTTTCTACTTACATTACCATTAATTTTTAGTTCTGTGATCAGTTCCTCTTTATCTGTCTAGATGAGATCTAATATCGAATTCCCCCATATAAGATGCAACACCTTTTGCATTAGGGAATTATCATCTATAATATTTAGAAAATCAAGAGATATTTTAGCATGGGACCTGCAGCAAATGTCACTCAAATTGGAGTCCCCTATGATCATTCATTTTTTTTCTTACATGTTGTAGACAGGTGAGTTCATTCTGTTCCCTAGAGTGATTTGAGGTTCTATCACAGTCTCCATCTTGTTCTTTATCTATTAGAATACAGATCCATAAGAATTCAAGATTATTTTCTTCCAAGTTAGCAGTGACTTGGGAACAGGTAATGCGATTTTTGATGTAGACTGTCACTCCACACTCCCTTTTGCCCATTTGTTCCGTGCTAAATAGGTTATAACCATTAATTTTAACATTTCAGTCACATGAATTGTTAAGGGGCAGATGTTTCAGCACCCGCTAGCAAATCCTTACTGGGATGGTCAAAGGGGCTGAGGGAATTTAAGCACCAGCTCACAATGAATTTCAGTGGGAAGATTTTCACTGGTATTTGGGTGCTTACATTTGTAGATAGGTGCCTAGTGGGATTTTCAAATGTGCCAACATTGATCTCCCAGTGATATCACTGAAGTCCCAGTGAACTCCTAATGTAACCACTCACTGAAATCAATGGGAGTCAGGCCCATGCTGTGCTTAGGTATTTTTGTCAAACCCACTAGGCCCCTATCTACCCCTTTAGGTACCTAAATACATTTGAAAAGCTGGCCATAGGAGCTTAACTCCCTTAGGCTCCTTTGAAATTCCGAGTCAGGGAGAGAAATTGTTGCTGCTGGGGACTGAAGACTTTTGAAAATCTAGTCACTTATTTGGGTGATTGAATCAGGATTCCACTGTCACTCTCATGCTCTTTCCTTTTTAGATTGTTTTATTATTCTTATTCTTATTAATTAGTGTTATTATACCAGTCACTGTAGAATCTATGTCCTGACAAACTAATTTTTAGCTTGGGACATCTCTGATTGTGTCTGGGTGAAATCATTGATATCCCAACTGAAGCAGAAAATGTTGGTGCAAGAATGGCTGAAAGAAACAAATGGTGATAGCAGGAAGGAAACTAGGTCTGCAAATCCTTACTGAAGAAAGAAAGGAATGGCTCAAGCCCAACTCTCCACTGATTCTGTGATACAAAACAGCTATAGCCATTATGACAGAGAGCTGGGTTTTTTTTTTTACTTAAACTGAAGGGAAAGTATGTGCATTAAAAATTCTGCATAACATATTTGGAATATATGACCTATTTTTCACTGGCTCAGAGTAAGCAATGGGATTGATTCCCCCTCTCAGTCACCCTGGTGTAAATCAGGAGTAACTTCCCTGAAGCCCTTCATCTGAACCATCCAGTACTGGCCACTCCTAGGGATATGTTATACTTCATGATTTATGGTGTCAACTCACCAACTCTGCTAGGAAGGTGTGCCAGTCTGTAACCCTATATTCACCCCTTTTAGAAGACTATGATAAATCTTGTACAAAGTAAGCCTTGTGAGGTATATTTTAAACTCATAATCCATTGATAATTATTGTCTTGGTAAAATATGTGGGATATCATTGTATGTAGAGTTATAAGATTCCATTGTATGATGTTACCAAAATATGTTCCAACATATTATGGAGGACAGTCACAAACCAGTTCAACAGAGATAAAAGGCTAGCCAAGAGCCGCTGGGCTGCACCTCCACCTAGGAGACAAGGGAGGGACATGTCGCCACTTCCAGGGATCCTCCCATGGTAAGCACCACCCAGAGTCCCAACTCCTTCTGTGCCCTTACCCCCTGCACTAGCCTTAAGCCCCCTCCCACATTCTAACTCCTGCTGTTGGGGGGACGGGGGCGATGGCTCGAGGCTGCCCCACCAGCAGCCAGTGCGGCTGGTCATGGGGCTGTCCGAGCTGTTCAGATGGTCCCCAGATCAGCCGCACAGGCCACTGCAGAAGTCACAGAGGTCCCAGATAGTCATGGAATCCATGACTTCTGTGACTGACTTGCAGCCTTACTTGTGATAACTTAAAAATCTATCTTGATCGAGTTAATACTTTTGTTTTATTCGTATATCTAAACCAATGTATTTGGATTGAAGTATTTGGCATTTCCATTTTAGATAACGGGATCTGAGTGTATCTCTTTCATAGAATCATAGAAAATTAGGGTTGGAAGCACCTCAGGAGGTCATCTAGTCCAACCCTGTGCTCAAAGCAGGACCAACACCAACTAAATCATCCCAGCCAGGGATGTCATGCCAGGCTTTAAAAACCTCTAAGGATGGAGATTCCACCAACTCCACCTTTCTATTGATGAAGTGACAGACTTTATATGAGCTTGTCTAGAAGGAGAGAGCTGGGCCGTACAAGATGCACATTTCTGGGAGGAAGTCTGGGACTGGGAGTTTGCTGGTGTTCTAAAGGGTAATTCAAGAGTGGCAAGTTATAGCAGTTATACAATATAGCTGGGAGTGATTTATATGCTGGAGATGCTATAGCCCATGAAAGCTTATGCTCAAATAAATTTGTCAGTCTCTAAAGTGCCACAAGTACTCCTGTTCTTTTTGCAGATACAGACTAACACAGCTGCTACTTCTAAATGCTGGAGAATGTGTGTGAACAGACTAAGTGTGGTGGCTTTCACAGTGAAGCACTGTAAAAGGCATCCTAGATTGGAGAATGGAGGGGACACAGCTGTTCAACAGTCCAGATTGTACCTGGGGAAGGTCACGGAAGGAAAAATGAATATTGAATCTAGAGTTTTGGGTTGTAAAAATTGTCTAAGGCAGTTGAGTACTTATATTCCACTGTGAGGAGATAGGACACCAATGAAGATGAAAGAATTTGGATGGCACCAGCCAACTGTGTGGATAAACAGAGCACCTGTTTGAACTCTTATAAGAGGAGATGGGTTACCAGAATTAAAATTAAATTTTATAGTGGGAATATCAGACATTCAAACTGCTGGGAGCCAAATAAATGGTTGGTTAAAATATAAAGATACAGGAAAGTTGACCTTTCTGATCTGGGGTCTTGACCCACCTGTTGGGAAAGTAAATAGCTCAGCACTTGGGTAGAGAACCCAGATCCCAGAAGAAAGGTGAGAATTTTGGTGTTCCTGGGGTTAAATAAAAGATGCTTGGCTAAAATTTACAAGTATCTCCTTAAATTTAAATGGCTGAGTTTATTTTCTTTCCCCTAGATGCCATCAGCGGCAAACACTGAGTGGAGAAATCAATCGAGCATCACAGAATTCATCTTCCTGGGATTTGAGAATATTCAGGAACTGCAGGTTCTTCTCTTCCTGGTATTTCTAGTGAACTACATTGTGACCTTGACTGGGAACATGCTCATCATTGCTCTAATTATGGCTGATCAGCTCCTTCACACGCCCATGTACTACTTCCTGGGGAATTTAGCCTGCTTGGAAATCTGCTACACCTCCATCATCCTGCCCAGGCTGCTTTCCAGTCTCCTGACTGGGGACAGAGCCATCTCTGTCATAGGCTGTATTACACAAATGTATTTTTTTGGTTCTTTGGCAGCTGCAGAATGTTACCTCCTCGCAGCAATGTCTTATGATCGGTATCTGGCAATATGTAAACCACTGCATTATGCTACCTGTATGACAGGCAGGTTCTGCCTTCAGCTCACAGCTGGATCTTGGATAAGTGCGTTTCTGGCTATTAGCATAATAGTGTTGTTCGTGTCACAGTTAATTTTCTGTGGCCCCAATGAAATTGACCATTTCTTTTGTGAGCTCACCCTGGTGGTAAAACTCTCCTGCAGTGACACCAACGTGGTGGAATTTGTAATGTTCCTATTTGCCTCCATTTTCACTCTACCCCCATTTCTATTAACCATTATCTCCTATGTTCTTATTATAGCCACCATCCTGAGAATTTCTTCCGTCACTGGAAAGCAAAAGGCATTTTCTACCTGCTCCTCTCACCTCATAGTTGTTACAATTTTCTACGGGACGCTAATGATTGTCTATGTGTTACCGAAAAACAACACATTCAGAGATTTAAACAAATTGTTTTCTGTCTTCTACACTGTCTTAACTCCTATGGTCAATCCCCTTATATATACCCTGAGAAACAAAGATGTAAAGCAGGCTCTGAAAAAATATGCCAGTATGTTTTTGGCTTTCCCAAGAATTCAGACAATCAGAGCAAATCCATTCAGGATAACACCAAGTTGAAAGAACAAAAAAATTAAAATTTTTCAGAAACCAAATTGTTCAGAAAAAAATTAATTCATTTGTTTTTTAAATTTTCTTCTCTCTTTTTTTCTATTGGAACTTCCCATGAAAATTTGTTGGTTTCTTGTTTGTTTGTTTTTCTTTATTTTTCACTTTTTCACTTCTTGGTTTTTTCCTTTCTTCCCCCTTTTTCCCCTAAATCTCTCTTTTCATTGGCAAAATAGCAAAAAGAAAAACATGGGGAAGGGAAGGAAAGGGGCAGGGAAAACTCTAGAGACATTGTGGAAAAAGCAAGAAAAAAACATCAAACCACATAATAAATGATTTCTTCAACTCCATGTTTCAATAATAAATATCATGACAATTTCTGATAAATTAAAATGTAGTCCTTTTCAAAATATGCTGAAAGAAAATAATTATTAAGAGCTTGGGTTTTTCTGAAAAATCTTTACCATTTTTCAAACACCTCTTTGTGTTGGATAAAACTTTGTGCAGGGTATGTAAAATTGGATAATGGAGCTAGGAGTATTCAAAGTATCCAATGTTGTCATTCCTAAAGAAGGAAAGGTTCTTACCAACTGTGCATCATACACACCTATTTATTTAACTATTATGGATTTTAAAACAATGAATAGCCTTTAGGCTTGTCTATCTAACCTAGAGCTTACCATCTCCGGAAAAGCTTAGGGTGCACCCGTTGGTTTAGCCCCATCTGGAAGGGCCTGTCTATGGACTGGTCTACACTAAAGCTGTAAGTTGACCTAGTTACGCTACTTCACTTATGTAAATTACGTAACTTAAGTCCACATATCTTAGGTCAACTGACAGCGATATCTACACCACGCTGTGTTGACAGGAGACACTGTCCTGCTGACTTGCCTTCCACCTCTTAGGGAGGTGGAGTAAAGACGTCCATGGGAGACCATTCTGCCATCAACTTAGCTTGTCTTTATCAGACCCGCTAAATCAACACCACTGCATGGATCATAGCAGTGACGATTTATCTGTAAGTATAGACAAGCCCTATGTGTCAATCTGTTTCCCTGCAAAGAGCCCCTGACAACTCTCTCTCTCTCTCTTTCTCTCTCTCTCTCTCTCTTTACAACTGTTTCTGTCTTTTTGATCTGTCTTTTCCCAGGCTGGGCTGAAGAACCATATAACTGAGCAGGATCCCCTGTAAATAACATCTCAAAGCTCAGTTTTAATTAGAAACCTGGACTGATACAAAATTAACATGGCATGCATTAAATGGATTAAAAACTGATTAACTGACAAATCTCAAAATGTAATTGAAAATGGGAAATCATCACATACTGGGTGTGTTTCTAATGGTGCCCTGTAAGCCTTAAGCAGTTTAAACTTTTTTGAAAAACCTATAAAATCTTTACCAGTAAAGTTTTCAGATGACTCAAAGATTCGGTGAGTGGATAAATAATGAAAAGGACAGATCACCTCTGCAGAGAAATCAATATCTCTTAGTAAACTAGGCACAATCAATAAAAATACATTCAAATATGGTCAAATGTAAAGTAGTATATTTAGGAGCAAAAACATAGGCTATACTTACAGCATGAGGGAATTCATCCTGCGAAGCAGTGACTTGGAAAAAGACTTGGAAGTTAAGCTAATCATGAGCTCCCAGTGCAGTGCTGGGACCAAGAGGATAATATGATCCTTGGCTGTATAAACAGGGGAATCTCAAGTAAGAGTAAGTAGGATATACAGCCTCTGTATTTGTCACTGGTGTAACCACTACTGGAATAACTTATCTCGTTCTGCTGGACACAGTTCAAGAAGGATGTTAATAAGTTGGAGAGGGTTCAGAGAAGCGCCACAAGAATGTTTAAGGGATTGGAAGACCTGCCTTACATTGATAGACTAAAGGAACACATTTTTATCAGAGAAGGTAATTAACCATTGGAACAATTTATCAAGGGTTGTGGATTCTCCATCACTGGAGATTTTTTAAAACAAGATTGGACATCTGTCTTATAAATTTGCTCTGTTTTACAGGCATGAACTCAGGGAAGCCCTTTGGAATGTGTGACAGAGGAGGTCAGACTAAAGATGATGGCAGTGGTTCCTTCTAGCCTTTTCATAGATTCATAGAAATGTTGGGCGGGAAGGGACCTCAAGAGATCACGTCCAGCCCCCTGTGCTTAGGCAGGACCAATTAAACCTAGATTCATAGATTCAAAGATTCCAAGACCAGAAGGAACCATTGTAATCATCTAGTCCAGGAGTGGGCAAATCTTTTGGCCTGAGGGCCACACTGGGGTTGCAAAACTGTATGGGCATCCTCAAACAGCCCCCTCCCACTTCCCACCCCCTGACTGCCCCCCTCAGAACCTCCGACCCATCCAACCCCCCCTAATTGCCTCCTCCCGGGACCGCTGCCCCTAACTGCCCCCAGGACTCCAATTGCTAGTTAATCCCTGCTCCCAGTCACCCAACCCTTATCCACACTCCCGCCCCCTGACAGGCCCCCTGAGATCCGATGCTTATCCACCCCCACATTCCCCATCCCCTAACCACCGCCCCTCAGATCCTCCACCCCATCCAACCGCCCCCTGCTCCCAGTCCCCTGACTGCCCCCCGCCCCGTATCCAACCATCCTGGCCCTGGTCTCAGTCTCCTTACCATTCTGCTCAGAGCAGCATGTCTGGCAGATGAGCTGCCAGGTCAGAGCAAGACATGCTGCCACTGTGCTCGGCAGGAGCTCACAGCCTCGCCACTTAGAGTGCTGCCCGCACGGGAGCAGGGGAGGGGCCAGGTGCTAGTCTCCCCAGCCGGGAGCTCAAGGGCTGGGAAGGACGGTCCTGCAGGCTGGATGTGGCCCACGGGCCATAGTTTGTCCACTTCTGATCTAGTCTGACCTCCTGTAGAGCACAAGCCATGGGACTTCCCCAAAATAATTCCCATGGCAGACCTTTTAGAAAAAAACAAAACGAAGCATCCAATCTTGATTTAAAAAGTGCCAGTGATGGAAGTCCACCATGACCCTTGGTAAATTGGTCCATTGGTTAATTACATCATTATTAGAGAATTACACATTATTTCCAGAATGAATTTGTCTAACTTCAGCTGCCTGCCATTGGATCGTGTTAGACCCTTGTCTACTAGATAGAAGAGCTCATTAATATTTGTTCCCCCTGTAGATACATACAGACTTCAATTAAGTCACCCCTGAAACTTCTCTTTGTTAAGCAAAATAGATTGAGCTCCTTGAGTTAAACACTATAAGGCATGTTTTCTAATCCTTTAATCATTCTTGTGGCTCTGCTATGAACCTTCTCCAATTACCAACATCCTTCTTGCACTGTGGGCACCACAACTGAACATGGTTTTCCAGCAGCAGTTGCACCAATACCAAACACAGAAGAAAAATGACATCACTACTCCTTTTTGAGATTGCCATATTTATGCATCCAAAGATTGTATTAATTCTTTTGGCCACAGCACTGCGCGTAGAGGTGATTATCCACCACAACCTGCAAATCTTTTTCAGTCACTGCTTCCCAGGATAGAGCCTTTTTCTTGTAAGTATTGCCTACATTCTTCATTGCTCGATGTACACATTTCCATGTAGCCACATTAAAACTCAAATTGTTTGGTTTTGCCCAGTTTACCAAGCAATCCAGATGGCTCTAGAACAGTGACTTGTCCATGTCATTATTTACCACTCCTCCAATTTTTGTGTCCTCGGCATACTTTATCAGGTATGATTTTGTTTTCTTTCAGGTCATGGATAAAAATGTTAAAAAAGGTAAGGTCAAGAAAAGATCCCAGTGGGACCCAACTGAAACACACCCACTTAATGATGATTCCATTTTTATAGTTACAGTTTGAGACCTATCAATTAGCCAGTATTTAATTTATTTTATGTTCACCGTGTTAATTTTACATCATTCTATTTGTTATCAAAATGCCATGTGATACCAAGTCAAATGCGTTAGAGAAATACTATCTCAGTATATTGACTAAACACTATCACCTTTATCAACCAAACTTGTAATCTCATCAAAACAAGGTACCAAGTTATTTTAACAGGATCTATTTTTTTTAATAAATTTATGTTGATTGTCATTCATTACATTACTATCTTTAACTCTTCACTAACTTAGTCACATATCAGCCACTGCATTATCTTGCCTGGGATCAAGGTCATTCTGACAGGCTTATAATTAACTGGGCCATCTCATTTATCCTTTTCAAATATTGGCATAACATTAACTTTCTTTCAGTCTTCTGGAACCTCCCTAGTGCTCCAAGACATTGAAAATTAACATTATTGATCCATCAAGCACCCCAGGCAGCTCTTTTAAAACTCTTGGAGGCAAGTTATCTGGACCTGCTAATTTTAAAATGTCTGACTTTGGTATCTCTTGTTTAACATTCACCAGAAATATTAGTGGAATGCAAAGAGTGTTAACATCACTACTAAGGGGCAGAAGACAGCTAGGTGCCCACCTTCTATTGACTTTCAATGGGAGTTGCATGCACTGATTTGAAATGAAAATATGGTCCATGGACCTGCAGTGGGAGTTCTGTCAAATCTCAGCCAAACTCCACTGTACTGAATGGAATTATTCTGAACCTTAACTGGTGGAGGATGTGGCCATTTGTCTTTTCCAGGCCCTGTCTCCAATATTTCTCCTCACAATCCCACCTGCTGATCACAACTTGCTCTTTCTGATGTATTCACACTGAGGGAAAGTGTTGTAGAGAGAGAGATGAACTAATAAAGAAAGGAATCGTTATACAGACAGATCTCATAGTTTTCTTTTTGAAAGTATGTTGTGTGGCCAAGACTTTCATGTCTGAGAACCTAACGACAGGTTTCTAATCCATGACTTTCAAAAGGGCCTAAAGGTGTGATACATAAGAGAACTCAATGAAAGCGAATGGAAAAAACCAAACAACCCAACAAAAAGCCAGCTATCTTACTTAAAGTCCTTCAGGGTTTATATGTGTTTGCCATTGTCCACCCTCATAACTAGGGAGGGTTCTCAGAGTCCTTTCACCAGAAATCCTTAAAATATGACAGCATGAACTGTCTGGGAAGCATTTCACTTTTGTCCTTCTCTTGAAACAGTCTGTGCTCCTACCAACAAGGGCTCCAATTGTCAAAGAGGCCTATGGGAGTTAGGTGCCTGACTCCCACAGAAAGTCAATAGAACTTGGGTGCCTAATTCCCATAGGCTCCACTGAAAATCCCAGCCTAGATCTCAACTAGTTGAGTGAGTTCAGTAAGCTAGTTTAGCCTGATGATATGGTCTTGATGCAATTATCACGGGTGAAATACTTAGTCCTGTAATGGTAGAAAGTTGTATTCTTCAGTCTTCCTAATTGCTCTATAAATTGCAAAATGCAGTCAATTCCCCTATGTCATTCATTTAAATATGATTATCACAAGCATTCTCAATGGAGAATCATGCATCAGTATGATCCAGGGAGGCTGATTTCTTCTATAAAGCTGATAATAACCCAGAGAAAGGGAAAGGAAGATTTTGTGTAATGCAGCATAGCCGGACCAGCCCAGCCTGTCAAGGAAAGTGGAGGGGTCTTTACAAAGAGAGTGAAAACATATTACAAAGGTGAAAGAAGAGCAAGGGCAGAAACTGGATCATGATTCTCAAAATCAGTCACTAGTAATACAACAGACGCTCTTCATACTCTGATATTATCAGTCACTCCTTCCCAGCCACAGCTAAAGGTAGGAGTGAATTAAAATTTTCCACCAACATTTTCTCTTGTTACAGGAAGTGAGATTTTCAACGTCATAAACAGATAGTTAAGGCTTAATGTCTCTTTTACCTGTAAAGGGTTAAGAAGCTCAATAAACCTGGCTGACACCTGACCAGAAGACCAAGAGGGGGACAAGACACTTTCAAATCTTGGTGGAAGGAAGTCTTTGTTTGTGCTCTTTGTTTTGGGGGTTGTTCACTCTTGGGACTAAGAGGGACCAGACATCAATCCAGGCTTTCCAAATCTTGCTGAATCAGTCTCTCATATTTCATACTTATAAGTAGCAGCCAAGCAAGGTGTGTTAGTCTTATTTTTGTTTTCTCAACTTGTAAATGTCCTTTTTTGCTGGGAGGATTTTACCTCTGTTTGCTGGAACTTTGAATCTAAGGCTAGAGGGGTTTTCTCTGGGCTACATAAATCTTACTACCCTGTAAAGTATTTTCCATCCTGATTTTACAGAGATGATATTTATCTTTCTTTCTTTAATTAAAAGTTTTTTTTCCTTTTAAAGAACCTGATTGATTTTTCCTTGTTTTAAGATCCAAGGGGATTGGGTCTGGACTCACCAGGGTTTGGTGGGGGGAAAGGAGGGGGGATGGTTAATTTGTCCTTGTTTTAAGATCCAAGGGGTTTGGATCTGTGTTCACCAGGGAACTGGTGAAGCCTCTCAAGGCTTCCCAGGGAGGGGAAGGTTTTGGGGGAACAGAAAGTGTTCTGACACTAACTTCTGGATGGTGGCAGTGTTACCAGATCTAAGCTAGTAATTAAGCTTAGAAGGGTCCATGTAGGTCCCCCACACCTGTACCCTAAAGTTCAGAGTGGGGAAGGAACCTTGACACAACAAAAGGAATGTTTGCATGGAAAATGTCTGCTTTCCTCTTGTGATAAGGCTGTGAGAATCTTGTACTTAACGGGGCATCAGCTCCCGGACACGACTAGCTTGTTAACCACCCAAGCAATCACCACAGTTTGGCATTAGCATGTCATAACCTTTTATTGGATACCTTCCAGGCCATAATTTGTAAATGAAAATGGCTTGCTAGGTGTAGTGAATTTGTCAGGCCTGTCTGGAGTTGCTGTTACTGAACAGTGACTCCCATGGAGGGGTTCTTAGGGTCACAGAGGATCAAGGAAAAGAAAAGGTTAAGAGTAACTGAAAGGCTATATCAAAAATAGAATTATTTTCCCAGATCGCACCATCCACAACTATGCCCCAGCCTCAGACCTCTCCCTGGCATCTTCCCAGGCAGATGGAATGCCCAGGATGAGTCCAGAGATGCATATAGTAGCATCGCAAACGTTGGTTGGCTTAAAGAAAATGCAAGGACAGAGTCCTTTCCTGGGTCCTTGGCCTGGAGTCCCATGGAGATCCCGGTTGGCTGTAGGTAGCCTGCACCAGGTCGGATCTTTGCCTCTGGATCCTGGCCTCCTCAGGCTTGGATCTGCCTGATCCATGCATTGGGTCCCACATCAATTCAGGGTCTGCCTTTTTGGGGAGGGGGAGCTAAGCAGAGAATCCCTGAGCTGTTCTGCTTCTTATTCCAGACTCAAACTCTAAGCAGTCTGGGAAGTGGTATCCGGAGGCCCTGGAGTCATTATTATTGTAGTCCATGAGTAGGTCCCCTAGAAGCTCAGTTCAGCATTCCAGGAGCCAACAAACTCCAAAATTGGCCCATTTATAGATTACACAGGAACACAGGACATGCACATAATTTCCAGGTCCTGATTTTGATTGCACTCATTCAGCTGTCCAGTGGGATTCTCTTCTACAGAAGTAAGTGTTGTTAAAAACAGTTTAAGTGGGGTCAGAATTGGGCGAAGGCAATTTCTCATGCGAGCAAAGGCTGCAAGAGTGGGCCAATTATTATTGGAGCAATTCCAACACTCTTGTTTAGCTCCTTAGACCTTTACTGAGTGATATAAAACTCCTCACTGGCTAGCATACCTTGAGAAAACAGTCCCTATGTTGCTCTGCATATCTTAATTGAAGTCCTTATTCAGAAAAACACTTGGGAACATATTTTTAAAGGTATTTGGGCACCTAACAGGATTTTCAAAAGCACCTAGGCACCAAGAACTCATAGATTTCAATATAGGTCCTAATTGCCTTTTTAAGCACCTACTGCTTTTGAAAATCTGGCCTTCATCACTTGCTTAATCCAGTGCAAGTTCAGGATTTCCCAATTCTGCCTTTGAAAGTCCTGCCTCTCCTATATAGTATTTTTATATTTACCTAGATGTCCCATATACAGAAAGCAGAAGTGGGCAATCAAACGGTCATCATCAAGTTCATCCTCTTGGGATTTGTGGATCTCCCTGAACTGCAGATTCTTCTCTTCCTGCTGTTTCTAGTGATCTATATTGCAGCTGTGGCTGGGAACATCCTCATCATTGCTCTAGTTGTGGCTGGTCAGCACCTGCACACCCCCATGTACTTCTTCCTCGGGAACTTGTCCTTTGTGGAGATCTGCTACAGTTCCACCATCCTGCCCAGGATGCTGGCCAGTCTCCTGACTGGAGACAGAACAATTTCTGTCTATGGCTGCATCATGCAGTTCTATTGTTTTGGTTTCTTGGCATGTACAGAGTGTTATCTCCTAGCAGCAATGTCTTATGACCGGTATTTAGCTATATGTAAACCTCTGCATTATGCAGCCCTTATGAATGGCAGAACCTGGGTTCTAGCAGCTGGGTCATGGCTATGGGCATTTGTGGCTAGTACCATAACAGTATGTTTGATGTCACAGTTAACATTCTGTGGCCCCAGTGAAATCAACCATTTCTTCTGTGATCTCAACCCATTGATTAAACATTCCTGTCATGACACCAACCTGATCACGCTGCTGAGTTTCATACTCACCTCAATAGGTGTCCCTTTCCCATTTCTATTATCCCTGGCATCCTACACTTTTATCATCACCACCGTTTTAAGAATTCGTTCCACCACCGGGAAGAAAAAGGCATTTTCTACCTGCTCCACTCATCTCATGGTGGTAACAATTTTCTATGGGACTATAATCATTGTCTATATTTTACCAGACGCTGACACTCTTAGAGACCTCAACAAAGTGTTCTCTGTCTTCTACACTGTCCTGACTCCCCTGGTCAATCCCCTCATCTATAGCCTGAAGAACAAAGAGGTCAAGGAGGCCTTGAGAAAGATCATCCATAAATTAATGGTGCTCACAGGAATTCAGAAGGAGTGATTGATGTGGGAACAAATCCATCTGGTTGAACTAGCAATGGAGGTAGCATTTAGGTGGCCTCAAGCTCATGCCCATTGGTGCTTCCATGGGGAATGTGAATTCATACTAAGTTTAATACTAGAGCTCCTATTTACAAGTGCCCTCAGTGCAAACATAGCTGTGATATTCCTTGCACTTCACACAGCAAAATTAAAGATTCCAGTTCCATCTTTCATCTGCTCTTCTGCTCTAAATGAGTTGGGAAAACACATTTTGCATAGCCCTAGCTTTGGATTCCAGTGGGTGGGTTTGGATTGTTACACTAGTTGTTCTCTCCTTTATGTCCTGGATTCCTAAATGCTCCCTAATGTTGTATCTGGGAAGACTGTATTTTTGTAATATGTGTTCTCTTGCAAAGATTAATAGGTTTAGAAGACCTCAATAGTTTTCTATCAATGAATCAATAATCAGTCAATAAATGATAAAAATGTTTTTGTTGAAACATCTCTTTATAACAACAAGTCATTGTTAAATAAAAAAGTTCTAAGTACTTGTGGAGAAAATCCTACTCAATTCTATATTTGAAAAACATCAGGATCTATTCTCCTGAAGCACATTGGATAAAATTATCAAAGTGTCTAAATCTTTTAAAAGCCCAAATCCCATTGACTTTCACTAAAACGTAGATTCAGGACCTTGTTCACTTTTCAAAATAGAACATAGGCCCTAAATCACTTAGAGAGTTTGCAAATTCTACCCATTGAATAGTACCTGTGCCTTTGATGTCCATTCAAAGTAATATACAGGATCTAATTCAAGGCATAATAGTAGAGGGAGCCATTAAGCAGCAGTGTCCACAGTATAATTAAGTTCAACATCCTAGGGGCAGGTAGGGTATCAAATTGTGATAGTTTTGGTTGTGTGTCTGAATGTTACCTGCTAGCATTAATGTCTTATGTTTGGTATTTATCAATATGTAAACCACTCTATTATGCAGCCCTTGTGACTGGCTGTAGCATAAGTACCTTTTTGACTATTACCATAGTAATATCTTTGTTGTAATGAATAATGTTCTGTGGCCAACAATGAAACTGACCTTTTCTTTTGTGACTTCACCCCATTGATCAATCTCTCCTGCCATGGCATCTCCTGAATGACTGGTGACCTTCAGATTCTCTTCCACAGACACCCTGCCCAATTCCTATTGATACTGACATGCTATGCTTGTGTCATCACCATTATCCTGAGAATCCCTTCCACTGCCACAGGAAAAAGGCATTTTCTACCTGCTCCTCTTACCTTATTGGGACCTAATAGCAGGTTTACTACCAAATGCTGTTGCACTAAGAGACCTGAACACTGTGAAATCCTTGCTGATCTTAAATGCAAAAAAGAAGCTTACAAGAAGTGGAGGACTGGACAGATGACCAGGGAGGAGCACAAAAATATTGGTTAGGCATGCAGGTTCCGGTACAATGCCTGAGTGATCAAGTGGAATCAAAAGGAGAAGCTAAAAAAAGATATCTAAACAAGACAGCTCCTGGTGATACATAGAGTGTTGAATATGAGTGAAGACCTGGTCAGGATGTACAGCCAATGATGTGATGTGTTTGCTATCTCTGGAAGAAGCAATTAACACAGAAGAATATAACATCAAAATGCATGAGGAGTCAGCCAGAGAAAACAGATCACCTTGTTGCAATGCCAGTCAATGGGTGAACATCCATCCCAGCCCAAGAAACCATAAAAGAGGGGGAAAGCAAATTGCCAATGAAATCCTAGAAAGATTTACACAGAAAACAATGCATGGGCAGTGGTGGAGATGGATCAAAACCCTTAGTGATAAAAGATTCACAGACTCATGGTTTGTAGAAGGATGCCTCAAAAGAGAGGCAAGGATCCTCGTTATGAGTGCACAAGAGCCATCCTTAAGGCTTAATGACATTTGAAATCAAATTCACTGACAGACCTGCTCCCCAGTCTGCAGAATGTCTGCCAAAAAGGAAGAGATGGTGGAGCATGTGTCAAACACCTGCAGGAGCCTGGCTGGGAGAGTATATATGAACAGACACAATGAGGTTGCCACCTTTCCGCACTGAAGCCTTTCTGGATTTAAATTAACCATGTGGTGTTACAACCACTGAATCAAAGATGCTCTAGAGAATGAAAAAAAGGCTATGGTAATTGTCACAGGACAAAGACTGCAGTCACAGACACTGGACATAGCTGTTTTAGATAAACAAGCCCATGTTAATTGATACTGCCAGAGCAGCAGACAGAAACATGGAAAAGGAATGAGAAGAGGGCAAAGTTTGAACATCTCTACCACACAGTACAATGATTATGAGCAAAGATTGTGCTGGTGATTACTGGAGCCCTCGGAGCGACCCCTGTGGATGTGAATGAGCAGATAAAGAATGGAAGACATCACAGTCTATGGCCTCCAGCAGACAGTGTTCTTTAGTCAAAGCTAAATGAGGGCATTTGAGCAACTAAAATGCAGGCTTTCTGTGGTGGGTTTAACAAAACTTCTAACCAAAACCTGTGGAGTCTGTCTGTGTCCAGGATTCACTGGTGACTCATGGGGATAAATTTTAGATGGTAGCTTTCCCCATTGTCTGCTTAAACATCTTGTGATCTCAGTGGTCCCTTCTGGGCTTGGAATCTGTGAATCTATGAAAGGAAACATAAGAAAACAAATTATTATTAATAATAATAACAACAACTAATGTTCCCATGCTGTAATGCTGAGGGGTAACAATAATACAAATCTGAATGATAGATGCACCTGAAAGCTGTGGCCCACTGCACTAGGTAACACACAAAGAGCAAGATGGGCCAAGGGTGGGAAAGGAAACAGAGACCCTGAGTTGAAGGTTGTTGCATAAGAGGAGTGAGCAGAACCCAGGAATCCTAACACAGACACTTAAGGACTCCCAGCTCTATATGGTTTTGGTCTGAGCTCTCTCTGACTTTTGAGTATCAGCTTCTTATAAAAGATTTACACAGTATTTATTTTCATCATGTAGTATGTGTGGGAGTGTACATGTGAATCCACTGAGTGTCAAAGGATTATGAGTGTAGACATACAGAATCATTTCCTTTGTTGAGAGAGATTTCTTTTAAAATTTGTATTGAGCATTCTCCTAGCTGCTGCACAAACATCTAGTGAGAGACAGCCTGTGTCACACCGAATCTGTACTCTTAACACAGAACCCAAGGGAGGGGAAACTGAGGCACAAAATGACGCCACTTAGGCCAGGTCACATAGCAGGTCATTATCATGGTAAGGAATATATGCCACGTCTCCTGAGGAGCAGGCCTGTGCCCCTACCAATTGGATCCGATTCATTGTTCTATACCCTACTGCCTCTCTGTAATTGTGACCACTTGAGTTTCTGGGAACTTTCAGGAAAACACAATACAGTAACTTTGCCTCTTCTCTTGTGCTATGCAGGGCTCCAGGGAGTGAGTGCCTGAAATCCCTTTGGGGAATAGACATGGATAAATATCCTTCCAACAGTTAGACACACACAGCTTGTCTGCAGAGAGCAACAGGTCTCACTGTATTTCCAGAAGGCCAGGCTCTGTGTGAGCAGAGAATGGTCTGTCTTAATACAGTAATTGGTACATTTAGATTGATAGACAAATAGCCAAAATGAGGCTGGAGTTGGAGGAGAGAAGAGTTGGGAGGATTCCACACACACTGGCACAGTAAGTTTGCTTTAAGGGGAAAAAATGTAAATAGACCCTATGTATTTTTTTCAGATTGCGAGTTTGGCCATGGACGACTAAAGCAGCCCAGATGGGGGGTTACTTCAGGAAAGTGATGATAGAATGTTTGTGCCTCTGTTTCCTCCCATGGAAAGTAAGGGAATTAATCACAATGACTCAGATATTTTTAAAACATGGATCAAGAAACCTGACTGAAAATTGTCCATAGCTTTACATACTGGTGTCTTTGATCTGCTGGTTCATGGGAGATATTATAGGGTACATTTAGCAGTGACTGAGCAAAGACGTAGGGAAAGAGGGAACAATTCTAATACATGCCAAACAGGGCAGAGATAAAAAAATATAGATCTCTTTTTCTCTCTCTCTCTCACTGTCTCTCAGAGACAAATGAAAAACAAATGCTGAATCCATCTATCCATGTATTCGTCTAATTATTTATTGTTACTTCTTTCTTTCTATTTATCTTTACTTTTATTTCTTCTCTTAATTTGTTCTTACTTCTACCTAAGTTGCTAAGTTCTCTTCCTTTCTATTAGTGTGATGTATATTAAGTTCATTTTGTTGGCAAAAATTGTCCCAGAGAGTCAAAGGTGTTGAATTTTTCCTGTCATGGTACAACACTGAACAGTCAAACATGCTTCCAGATTTTGGGTACAGAGACTGTAGCCTGTATAGTCCCATGGCACATGCCCTGGAAAATCCATGCCAAAGATTGGAGATGTCTTGACTAGGATACACAAGGCAAAGAATCAAAGCAAGACGTAAAGCATATTGAAATTGAAATAGAGTGGTTCTGTCAAACAACCATAATTAAAACTCACCCAAATTCCTTTTTCAGAGAGAGGGTATTAATTAGAACTTGTCTAAGTGGTGCAGTAGTCAACAGGAGATGGGTGTATACTCTACTGTGCACTAGCTCATCACAATCCCAAAGGACTCTAGGATGCACTGATGTAGTTCTGTTTCAAATAATACTGTGTTAATGTGCACTAGGGATCTTTTAGTGCAGGCCAGAAGAGTACACATGCACCAGTCAGTGCACAGCATGCTCGAGCATTTGCTAAATGTCAAGTGAACCCCTGTGAATGGTGGTTACTTTTTCTACTTTTGAAAAGACTGACAGACATAAAGTGGGGAAACATAAGATTGCCTATACTGGGTTAGACCAATAGTCCTTCTAACCCAGTATTCTGTCTTCTGACAGAGGCCGGTGACAGATGCTTCAGAGGGAATGAACAGAACAGGGCAATTTTGAAGGGCAACTAGATTCCTCGTGTTTGAGTAGTTCTCCTGTTTGAAGTTAAATTGTACTATGGTGGGGTTCTTTGGTAGTTCCCATCCATCAAACTGTGCATATTAAATTCAGTTATGTTATGGTCACTGTCGCCAAGCAGTTCAGCTATACTCATCTCTTGGACCAGATCCTGTGTGCCACTTAAATCAAGAACTGCCTCCCCCGTTGTGAGTTCCAGGACTAGCTGCTCCAAAAAGCAGTCACTAGTGGTGTTTAGAAACTTTATCTCTACATCCTGTCCTGAGGTGACAACTACGCAGTCAACATGAGGAGAATTTGAAATCCCCCTTCATTACCGAGTTTTCTCCTGTTACAGCCTCGCTAAGTTCCCAGAGCGTTTCACAGTCACTATCACCACCCTAGTCAGGTGATCTGCAGTATATTCCTACTGCTAAACCCTTATTAGTCAAACATGGATTTGCTATCTATGCAAATTCTATAGTACAGTTTGATTCATTTAACATCTTTACTCTATTTAATCTATATTTTCTTTCACATGTTGTGCCACTCCCCCGCCAGCATGACTTACTCTGTCCTTCCTTGATATTTTATACCCTGGTGTTACCATGTTTCACTGATTCTCATTGGTCCACCAAGTTTCTGTGATGTCGATTATATCAATAGCCTCCTTTAATACCAGGCATTCAAGTTCACCAATTTTAGTATTTAGACTTCTAGCATTTGTACAAAAGCACTTATAAAATTTGTTAGTATTTAGTTGTCTGCTTTCATGTGATGTAATTGTATAGGACTCTTTTATGCTTGACTGTTTCTATTCAGTTCCTACCTGTCATAGAATCATAGATGACAGAGGTTGAAGAAGACCTCAGGTGGTCATCTGCTCAAAGCAGGACCAACACCAACTGCATCATCCGAGCCACGGCTTTGTCAAGTCCAACCTTAAAAATTTCTAAGGAAGGAGATTCCACCACCTCCCATTCCAGTGCATCACCACCCTCCTAGTGAAATAATGTTTCTGATATCCAACTTAGACCTCCCTCATTGTAACTTGAGACCATTGCTCCTTGTTCTGCCATCTGCCATCACTGAGAACAGCCGGGCTCCATCCTTTTTGGAACCCCGCTGCAGGTAGTTGAAGGCTGCTATCAACACCCCCCACACACTCTGCAGCCTAAATAACCACAGTTCCCTCAACCTAACCTCATAAGTCATGTGCCCCAGACCCCTTATCATTTTTGTTGTCCTCAACTATACTCTCTCCAATTTTTCCGCATCCCTTCTGTAGTGGGGGGCCCAAAGCTGGAAGCAATTCTCCAGATGTGGCCTCACCAGTGCCGAATAGAGAGGAATAATCATTTCCCTCAATCTGGTGGCAATGCTCCTACTAACGCAGCCCAATATGCTGTTAGCCTTCTTGGCAACAAGGGCACACTCTTGACTTATATTCAGCTTTTCATCCACAGTAAACCCCAGGTCCTTTTCTTCAGAACTGCTGCTTAGCCAGTTGGTCCCCAACCTAGCAGTGCATGAGATTCATCCATCCTAAGTGCAGGACTCTGCACTTGTCCTTGTTGAACTGCATCAGATTTCTTTGCGCCCAATCCTCTCCAATTTGTCTAGGTAACCCTGGACCTTATCCCTATCCTCCAGAGTGTCTACCTGTCCCCCCAGCTTCTATCAACTTTACCAACTTCTATCCTCTCTTCTTTATGAGACTATAGAGAATTCCCAGTAATAAATCCTCTCCTATAGGATGTGTGTCTCCAAACCCTGTACTCCTCTGGTCTTGTTGGCTTTCCCCCAGCCCTTAGTTTAAAAACCTTCTCAACAAGCTATTTTATTTTACATTAAACAGTCTAGTTTTGTTTTGATTTAGGTGGTGCCCATCATTCCTGTATAGGCTTCTCCCTTCTCTAAACGTTGTCTGGTTGCAAATGAACCTAAATTCCTTCTCTGAACAGCATCATATCATCCAAATATTGAGGTCAAATATTGAGGTCCTATAATTCTGCCTCTCTCTCTGGCCCTTTGTGTGGAACTAGAAAGATTTCTGAGAATGCTACATTGGTGCTCCTGGACTTTAATCTCTTACCCACAGCCTCCGTTGGCAGCCAGGACCTCTCTCCTTCCTTTGCTTATGTCATTGGTACCTACATGTACCATGAGCACCGACTCCTCCTCAGCCCTGCACATAAGCATCTTTAGATATCTTGAAAGGTTCTCAACCCTCACACCTAGCAAGAAGAAGATATAAGATCATGAAGGTGTGGAAAATATACCTCAGCATAGCTGGTGGCTGCTCTGTCACAGGTGGATGATTTGGGTTGGTGGCAGGTCAGGTAGGAGAACTGTTTCTCTGGATTCTGGCTCACTCCTCTGGTCTGGGATGTCACATGGTGGGTCTGGTCAGGTCCTTATTCTTTGCTGATCCTAGTCCGCCTAGGCCGAGCTGGATGGGCCATCTCAGCTCACTGTCCTCATGGTGAAGTTGGTCTCAGGATCAGGTAAAAAGCTGACAGAGAAGATGATAGTGGGGGAGAGAAATGGAGGGGAAACAAGAGCAGGAGCTCACATATATCAGTCTGTGGTCCTTACTGGTCCAGCGCTGATGGCCAGGCATATCCCCGGTGACCTGTGGTCTGGTTGTACAAGGGCTCATGAGCAAAGGACAGTCTCTGGAGTTGATGGAAAGGACTGTCAGTCTGTCCCCTGGGAATCTCCCAAGAGTCTGTTCCCCAGTTGAGCCCCCCATCTTCTTAAGGATGAAAAGAATGGGATTATGGTCAGACACCCCGTTGGCTTATTATATTGTCCCCCAGTTACGTCTGGTTTCCAACACACACATTTTGGTTTTTCTTCAATGAAGTTACAATGCAGTCTTTAATTACACGACCAGGTATTACATTTTCCATGGGACCCCTGCCTCTTTCAGTGCACAGGATGGACAAGGCTCACTGAGCAAGCTGCTTTTCAGTATTTTCTTTTCTCCTCATTCTTCAGTGTGTGGCCCCAGGCCTTATTCACCACACACTACTCTAACCTTGCTCCTAAAAGAAAATAATTTATTTTCATCTTGCCATTTTCTATGTTGCTCACGAATATAGCATCTGATTGCTTTGTTAGGGAGCTGGCCAAGAACCAGCAAGTCCATCTCATGGGATAGGCTGTGATTTGAAAATTTGTTTTCATTCCAAATTGTAATCAAATTTCAAAATTTCCCTTGGAATGATTTTTTTTTAATTTGGGTGTCAGTTCAAACATTACATTTCAGTAAAATTGAAGCATTTTGTTCAATTTTCAATATTTTATTTTTTACTTTAAATATTATTTTAGATTATTTTTTTCTCATCTTTTTTGTTTTATAAAATGACTCCTCATGCCAAATGTCAAGTCAAGTCCCCAAAGCCTGGTCACACTAGAGCTTATAATGAACGAAACAGCGTATTTTCCCCTGACTTCGTTCTTGGAAATATATCAAGTGTTTTGAGCTAGACACCTGACATAGAAGACAGCAACTTCAGTGGTTAAAGTGTGGTAAAGTTATAGGCAACAGAAAACAGGGCTTTATGAAGAGAAGTGTTAGGCAACATTAATAAGAGCCAGCATTGCCAGCCCTACCTAAACTAATGTCAATCAATACCCAAAAGCCAAATAATATTTTGTGTACCCCAATGACTTTAACAGGGTGTTACGTGCCTGAGTGCTCTGCAAGGACGAGGCTCACACACACAGTGAATGATATGGCTTTTAATGAAGCTAAGAAAACACACCCGCAACGGGGACTCTGCACTTTGCTAACACAAAGCGGGGAGCGAGTCCAAAGCAGCAAAACAATTTCTGGTAAATATAACTTTATGTTAATGGCATGTAAAGCAGCTCATACGTACGCATGTTGGAGCTTTCCCACAGCTGGGGCTATCTCTTGTGGCAAAGGGCCAAGGGCTCGCAACACTTTCCCAAACACACCGGGCATCCCAGGCTAAGCGGTTCTAACCGGTTACATACAGCATGCACTAGTACACAGCAACCTTTAATAACCTGTCCTTGAGAAGGCGATCAGCCCTAGCTAAGCTGTAACAAAATCTTCCGTAGTCCCTTACACAGGGGGATGGATTGGGTGACCCTGCATATGAGTTTTCCAGAAAGGTTAATCATTAGTCCTTCTGAAATCTCATTTATCTTCTTCCTTGTCGATCCAACTTTTAATTGATTGAGTGGGAGGGAGCAGGAGAAAGGAAAGGATGGTGCTAAATCTTGCAGTTCATACATATGACAGACCATCACTGATATAAAAGGAAGTAAAATGCGGGACAATTGAAGAGAGCCCAGCTCAGTAGTGCCCTGATCTTGACTGGATCTTGATCCTGCGGCATTCTACTATGATTTTTGGTGCCAAATCTGAGGAACAGTCCCAGACTGAGGTGTCATCAGAAGAGGTTTTGTAACAAAATGATAAACTAAACATCAATAGATCACCTGGACCATATGGGATTCACCCAAAAGTTCTGAAGGAACTCAAAATGTGATATTAAGGAACAACTAACTGCAGTCTGTAACATATCATCTAAATCACTTTCTGCACCAAATGACTGGAGGATAGCTAATGTGATACCAATTTTTTTAAAAGACTTCAGACACGATCTTGACAATTACAGGCCAGTAAGCCTAATTTCAGTACCAGGCAAATTGGCTGAAACTATAGAAAAGAACAAAATGATCAGACACATAGATGAATATGACTGGTTGGGGAAGAATCAACATGATTTTTGAAAAGAGAGATCATGCTTCACAATTTGCAAGAATTATCTGAGGGGGGTCAACAAGCATGTGGACAAAGGGGATTGAGTGGATATAGAGTACTGAGATTTTAAGAAAGCCTTTGACAAGGTCCCTCACCAAAGGCTCTTAAGCAAAGTAAGCTGTCATGGGATAAGAGGGAAGGTTCTTTCATGGATCAGTAAGGGGTTAAAAGATAGCAAACAAAGGCTAGAAATAAATGGTCCATTTTCAGAATAGAGAGAGGTAAATAATGATGTCCTCCAGAGGTCTGTACTGGACCAGTCCTATTCAACATATTCATAAATGATCTTGAAAAAAAGGATAAACATTGAAGTGGAACAATTTGCAGATGATACAAAACTACTCAAAATATTGAAGTCCAAAGCAGACTGTTAAGAGTTACTAAGAAATGTTGGAAAACTGGATGACTGGGCAACAAAATGGCAGATGAAATTCAGTGTTGATAAACCCAAAGTAATGCACACTGGAAAACATAATCCCCACTATACATATAGAATGATGAGGTTTAAATTAGCTGTTACCAATGAAAAAAGATCTTGGAGTCATTGTGGATAGTTCTCTGAAAACATCCACTCAATGTGCAGCAGCAGTCCAAAAAGTGAACAGAATGTTGGGAACAATTAGGAAAAAGATAATAAGACAGAAAATATCGTATTTTCTCTAAATAAATCCCTGGTACACCTGCATCTTGAATACTGCATGCAAATGTGGTCTCCTCATATCAAAGAAAAGATATATTGGAAATAGAAAATATTCAGAAAGGGCAACATAAATGATTAGGGATATAGAACGGTTTCCTTTATAAGGGGAGATCAATAAAACTGGGATTTTTCAGCTTTGAAGAGATGGCTAAGGGGGGATATGATAGAGGTCTGTAAAATCATGACTGATGTGAAGAAAGTTATTTACTCCTTGTCTAACATCACAAGAACTAGGGATCATCCAAAGAAATTTATAGATAGCAGGTTAAAAACAAAAAAAAGGAAGGGTTTTATTTCACACAATGCACAGTCAACCTGAAGAACTCTTTGTTGAAGGATGTTGTGAAGGTGAAGACTATAACAGGGTTGAAAAAGGAACTAGATGTGTTCCTGGAGGATAGGTTCATCAATGGCTATAAGCCAGGATGGGCAGGGATGGTGTCCCTAGCCTGTGTTTTCCAGAAGCTGGGGAAAGGATTATGGGGTGGATCACTTAAAATCATAGAATCATAGAATATAAGGGTTGGAAGGGATCTCAGGAGGTCATCTAGTCCAACCCCATGCTCAAAGTAGGACCAATCCCAAACTAAATAATCCCAGCCAGGGCTTGGTCAAGCCTGACCTTATAAACCTCTAAGGAAGGATAACCCACCACCTCTTAAGTAATACCTTCCTGTACTTCACTGCCTTCGTAGTGAAAAAGTTTTTCCTAATATCCAACCTAAACTTCCCCCACTGCAACTTGAAATCATTACTCCTTCTTCTGTCATCTGCTACAACTGAGAACAGACTAGGTCCATCGTCTTTGGAACCCGCTTTCATGCAGTTGAAAGCAGCTATCAAATCCCCCCCTCCTTCTTCTCTTCTGCAGACTAAATAATCCCAGTTCCCTAAACTCTTCTTATAAATCATGTGCTCTAGCTTCCTAATCATTTTTGTTGCCCTCCACTGGACTCTTCCCATTTTTCCACATCCTTCTCGTAGTGTAGGGCCCAAAACTGGAGACAGTACTCCAGATCAGGTATCGCCAATGCTGAATAGAGGGGAGTGATCACGTCCCTCTATCTGCTGGCAATGCTCCTACTTATACAGCCCAAAATGCTATGAGCCTTCTTGGCAACAAGGGCACAATGTTGACTCATGTCTAGCTTCTCGTCCACGGTATCCCCTAGGTCCTTTACTGCAGAACTGCTGCCTAGCCATTCGATCCCTAGTCTGTAACAGTGCATGGGATTCTTCCATCCTAAGTTCAGGACTCTGCACTTGTCCTTGTTGAACTCATCAGATTTATTTAGGCCCAATCCTCTAATTTGTCTCAGTCCTCTGTATCCTATCCCTACCCTCTAGCATATCTACTACTCCTCCCAGTTGAGTGTCATCTGCTAACTTGCTAAGAGTGCAATCCACACCATCTTCCAGATAATTAATGAAGATATTGAATAAAACCGACCCCAGGACTGACCCTTGAAATACTCTGCTTGATATCAGCTGCCAACTAGATATGGACCCGTTGATCACTACCCGTTGAGCCCGACGATCTAGCCAGCTTTCTATTCACCTTATAATCCATTCATCCAGCCCATACTTCTTTAACTTTCAGGCAAGAATTTTGTGGGAGACCGTATCAAAGTTTTGCTAAAGTCAAGGAATAATACATCCACTGCTTTCCCCTCATCCACAGAGCCATGTGTCTCATTATAGAAGGCACTTAGGTTAGTCAGGCATGACTTACCCTTGGTGAATCCATGCTGACTCTTCCTGATCACTTTCCTCTCCTCTAAGTGCTTCAGAATTGATTTCTTGAGGACCTGCTCCATGATTTTTCCAAGGACTGAGGTGAGGCTGACTGGCCTGCTGTTCTCCGGATCCTCCTACTTCCCTTTTTTAAAGATGGGCACTACATTAGCCTTTTTCCAGTCATCCAAGACCTCCCCCTATTGCCATGACTTTTCAGAGATAATGGCCAACGGCTCTGCAATCACATTCGCCAACTCTTTTAGCACTCTTGGATGCAGTGCATCCAATCTCATGGACTTGTGCATGTCCTGCTTTTGTAAATAGTCCTGAACCACTTCTTTCTCCACAGAGGGCTGGTCACGTCCTCCTCATTGTGTGCTGCCCAGTGCAGTAGTCTGGGAGCTGATCTTGTTTGTGAAGACGGAGCCAAAAAAAGCATTGAGTACATGAACTTTTTCTACGTCTTCTGTCACTAGGGTGCCTCCCGCATTCAGTAAGTGGCCAACACTTTCCCCGACCTTCTTCATATTGCTAACATACCTGTAGAAACCCTTCTTGTTACTCTTAACATCCCTTGCTAGCTGCAACTCCAAGTGTGATTCGGCCTTCCTGATTTCAGTTCTGCATGCCTCAGTAATATTTTTATTCTCCTCCCTGGTCATTTGTCCAATCTTCCACTTCTTGTCCGCGTCTTTTTTGTGTTGAAGATCAACATGGATTTCACTGTTAATCCAAGCTGTTCGCCTACCGTATTTACTATTATTTCTACATACCAAGATGGTTTGTTCCTGCAACCTCCCTAAGGATTCTCTCACTTCTTATCAAACTGTCTGTACTGGGCTGGGCTATCTTGATTATCACTTCAAAAGTTTTTTCTCTTATTAATTGTCCTCTCGGAATTGGTAAGACAACTCCAACCTTTTCATGCTCTCTATATGTGTATATATATCTCCTCACTATATTCTATGCATCCGAAGAAGTGGGCAGTAGCTCACGAAAGCTTATGCTCAAATAAATTTGTTAGTCTCTAAGGTGCCACAAGTACTCCTGTTCTTTTTGCGGATACAGACTAACACGTCTGCTACTCTGAAACCTAAAATACAGGAAGCTCTCTTGGACTCCTTTCCCCCTCATGTTGTTCTTCCTGGGGATCCTATCCATCAGTTCCCTGAGGGAGTCAATGTCTGCTTTTCTGAAGTCCAGGGTCCATATTCTGCTGCTCTCCTTTCTTCCTTTTGTCAGGATCCTGAACTTGACCATCTCATGGTCACTGCCTCCTAGAGTCCCATCCAGTTTTGCTTCCCCTACTAATTCTTCCTGGTTTGTAAGCAGCAGGTCAAGAAGGTCTATGCCCCTAGTTCAGTGGTCCCCACCTTTTTGTGGCAAGTAGCACATCCATGTTTTCAGAAGACTGTGGCAGGCACCAACAATTTCTCAAGGCTTATTTTGCATTTGTAAAATAAATAATATGAAAAACATCATATTTATGTTACATAATATATGAATCCATAAAATAGGTAATTATACATGTTCAAGGTATTAATTAAATTATTCGTCAATTACTCTTTCACCTTACCATGTGAATTTGTTCTTTTTTATCTACCTGTATGAAAAATTAAGGAGTTTTTACAAAATAAATATCATAAACAGTTTTCTTCTTATTTATTTTTAAAAAAGTAAAACATTGCTGAACTGCTGGTCCTAATATATTTATTATTCTTACTTTAACATGGATAGCCAGTTATGGTTAATTAAAAATATTCTTTGTATTGTTTCTTGTATCTGTATTTCAATAAACCAACAAAAAAGTATGAAAAAATGTAAACACAATTTAATCATACGCTCTAATCAGCACTTAATGGAAAATAGGTATCATTAATTCACGTGGTTATTCTAATAACGTCAGTGTGATTTTTGACACTGCATTTCTTCAGCCAATTTTTCGTAGTTGGGAGAGTATGATGATATCCCATTCGTAAGCAATCATCAAGATGGGCATCTCTAAGCTGACATCTGTATTTTGATTTTATGATGTTCATTGTTGAAAACAGAACTTCGCACAGACCAGTGGAACTGAAATAAGATTTTATTTTGTATGCTACATTTTTTAAGGTAGGAAACTTTTTTCGGTCAATCAGATTCCAAAAGTTTTCATCTGTTGCTTAGGATTTTAGAACAATATAAATTTGAAGGTCCAAAATGTCCAGTTCTGCGTCTTCTGTTCTTACTTGAATGAGACTCGCAATTGATGTAGCCATTTCTTTTACCTCTATTTGGCAAGTAAAAGGATTCACAAGAAAGGCAATTATAGTCTCAATGGTGGTGAACTGTTGAAATCTCTCTTGAAATTGTTCCAGAAGTGTTTGAATGTAGATAACAAATGGTGATGGGTTAAAATCACTGTCACATACCATTTTCTCCATACTTGGGAAATGTTCGAGAGACTTCATCTTTATATGTGACATCTATAAGATCAGTTTTGCTTTGAATGATTTTACGGAAACTATCATTTGAGCCACGTTTGTCTTTTCCCTGGAGCTCCAGATTTAAAATGTTCAATTTGTCAGTGAATTCAGCAAGAAAAGCCAAGTCCATTAACCAGCTGGAATCTTCTAGTTACTCAAAGTTCTGATTTGATCTCTTCCATTAGGCTTAAAAAACGTGCAAGAACTTTACCTTCACTCAGCCATCGTACTTATGTGTGCAAAATAAAATCAGATTGTATATCATCAACATCTTCCAATAGGGCCTTAAAAATTAGGTATTGCAAAGATTTCGCTCAAATAGAGTTAATTATTTTAATAACTATATTCATAACGTGTTGAAAAGAGAAAACTTTGAGGCGCAAAGCTTCTTGATGGATAATGCAATGATAAGACATAAAGTTTGAAAAGGATGCATTTTTCTTACATTCATCTTCAGAAACCGGAGAGAAGCTGCAGCCCCGCGCCTGCTGGAGACAGAGAGCACCGGCGCTCGCAGCCCTGGTATTCTCTGTCCCTGGCAACCACAGGCCTGCGGCTTCTTCCCCCTGCTGAGCACTAAGCGGGTGCTGTCATAAACAGATAGTAGGAATTAATAGAACAGAAGTACTTTATATCTCTTTTAACTGTAAAGGGTTAACAAGTTCAGTAAGCCTGGCTGTCACCTGACCGGAGGACCAATCAGAGGACAGGATACTTTCAAATCTTGAGGGAGGGAAGTTTTTGTGTCTGCTGTTAGTTTTTGGTTGTTGATCTCTCTGGGTGCTGAGAGTGACCAGACGTGCAACCAGGTTTTTTTCCAATCTCCCTGATACAGGCTCTTATAAGTTCAGAATAGTGAGAACTAGGTAGATAAAGTGAGTTAGGCTTATGTTTGTTTTCTTTATTTGCAAATGTGTATTTGGCTGGAAGGAATTCAAATTTGTATTTTGCTGAAAGGATTTTAATTTGTACTTGTATACTTAGGCTGGGAGGCTATTCCCAGTGCCTATAGTTGAAAGACCCTGCACCTATTCCATTTTAAATTTACAAAGATAATTTTTACTGTTTTTCTCTTTTTAATTAAAAGTTTCTTGTTTAAGAACCTGATTGTTTTTTTATTCTGGTGTGAGACCCTAGGGGACGGGGTCTGGATTCACCAGGGAATTCATAGATTCATAGATTCATAGACTCTAGGACTGGAAGGGACCTCGAGAATTCATCGAGTCCAGTCCCCTGCCCTCATGGCACGACCAAATACTGTCTAGACCATCCCTGATAGACATTTATCTAACCTACTTCTAAATAGGTCCAGAGATGGAGATTCCACAACCTCCCTAGGCAATTTATTCCAGTGTCCAACCACCCTGACAGTTAGGAACTTTTTCCTAATGTTCTACCTAAATCTCCCTTGCTGCACTTTAAGCCCATTGCTTCTTCTATCATTAGAGGTTAAGGTGAACAAGTTTTCTCCCTCCTCCTGATGACACCCTTTTAGATACCAGAATTCTGCTATCATGTCCCCTCTCAGTCTTCTCTTTTCCAAACTAAAGAAACCCAGTTCTTTCAGCTTTCCTTCATAGCTCATGTTCTCAAGACCTTTAATCATTCTTGTTGCTCTTCTCTGGACGCTCTCCAATTTCTCCACATCTTTCTTGAAATGCGCTGCCCAGAACTGGACACAATACTCCAGTTGAGGCCTAACCAGCACAGAGTAGAGCGGAAGAATGACTTCTCGTGTCTTGTTTATAACACACCTGTTAATGCATCCCAGAGTCACGTTTGCTTTTTTTGCAACAGTATCACACTGTTGACGCATATTTAGCTTCTGGTCCACTATGACCCCTAGATCTCTTTCTGCCATACTCCTTCCTAGACAGTCTCTTACCATTCTGTATGTGTGAAACTGATTGTTCCTTCCTAAGTGGAGTACTTTGCATTTGTCTTTATTGAACTTCATCCAGTTTACCTCAGACCATTTCTCCAATTTGTCCAGATAATTTTGAATTTTGACCCTGTCCTCCAAAGCAGTTGCAATCCCTCCCAGTTTGGTATCATCCGCAAACTTAATAAGTGTACTTTCTATGCCAACATCTATGTCGTTGATGAAGATATTGAAACGAGCCGGTCCCTAAACAGACCCCTGCGGAACCCCACTTGTTATACCTTTCCAGCAGGATTGGGAGCCATTAATAACTACTTTCTGAGTATGGTTGTCCATCCAGTTATGCACCCACCTTATAGTAGCCCCATCTATATTGTATTTGCCTAGTTTATCGATAAGGATATCATGTGAGACCTTATCAAATGCCTTACTAAAGTCTAGGTATACCACATCAACCGCTTCTCCCTTATCCACAAGGCTCGTTATCCTATCAAAGAAAGCTATCAGATTGGTTTGACATGATTTGTTCTTTACAAGTCCATGCTGTCTATTCCCTATCACCTTACCACCTTCCAAGTGTTTGCAGATGATTTCTTTAATTACTTACTCCTTTATCTTCCCTGGCACAGAAGTTAAACTAACGGGTCTGTAGTTTCCTGGGTTGTTTTTATTTCCCTTTTTAGAGATGGGCACTATATTTGCCTTCTTCCAGTCTTCTGGAATCTCTCCCGTCTCCCATGACTTTCCAAAGATAATAGCTAGAGGCTTAGATACCTCCTCTATTAACTCCTTGAGTATTCTAGGATGCATTTCATCAGGCCCTGGTGACTTGCAGGCATATAACATTTCTAAGTGATTTTTAACTTGCTCTTTTTTTATTTTATCTTCTAAACCTACCCCCTTCCCATAAGAATTCATTATCTTAGACATTCCTTCAGACTTCTCAATCAAGACCGAAACAAAGAAGTCATTAAGCATCTCTGCCGTTTCCAAGTTTCCTGTTACTGTTTCTCCCTCCTCACTGAGCAGTGGGCCTACCCTGTCCTTGGTCTTCCTTTTGCTCCTAATGTATTGATAAAAAGTCTTCTTGTTTCCCTTTATTCCCATAGCTACTTTCAGCTCATTTTGTGCCTTTGCCTTTCTAATCTTGCCCCTGCATTCCCGTGTTAATTGCCTATATTCAACCTTTGTAATCTGACCTAGTTTCCATTTTTATATGACTCCTTTTTATTTTGTAGGTCATGCAAGATCTCGTGGTTAAGCCAAGGTGGCCTTTTGCCACATTTTCTATCTTTCCTACCCATCGGAATAGCTTGCTTTTGAGCCCTTAATATGTCCCTTTGAAAAACTGCCAACTCTCCTCAGTTGTTTTTCCCTCAGCCTTGATTCCCATAGGACCTTACCTATCAGCTCTCTGAGCTTACCAAAATCCGCCTTCCTGAAATCCATGGTCTCTATTTTGCTGCACTCCCTTCTGCCCTTCCTTAGAATTTCATGATCACTTTCACTCAAGCTTCCTTCTACTTTCAAATTCTCAACAAGTTCCTCCCTATTTGTTAAAATCAAGTCTAGAACAGCTTCTCCCCTAGTAGCTTTTTCAACTTTCTGAAATAAATAGTTGTCTGCAATGCAGTCCAGGAACTTATTGGATAGTCTGTGCCCCGCAGTGTTATTTTCCCAACATATACCCGGATAGTTGAAGTCTCCCATTACCATCAAATCTTGGGCTTTGGATGATTTTGTTCGCTGTTTAAAAAAGCTTCATCCACCTCTTCCACCTGGTTAGGTGGCCTGTAGTAGACTCCTAGCATGACATCACCCTTGTTTTTTATCCCTTTTATCCTAACCCAGAGACTCTCAACACTTCCGTCTCCTATGTCCATCTCCACCTCAGTCCAAGTGTATACATTTTTAATATATAAGGCAACACCTCCTCCCTTTTCGCCTGTCTATCCTTCCTGAGCAAACTATACCCATCCACACCAACATTCCAATCATGTGTATTATCCCACCAAGTTTCAGTGATGCCAGCAATGTCATAGTTGTATTTATTTATTAGCACTTCCAGTTCTTCCTGCTTATTACCCATTCTTCTCACATTTGTATATAGGTATCTAAGATACTGGTTTGATCTTGCCTCCCAGTTTTGCCCTGACCCTCCTATCTCTCTGCCATTATAGCCCTGGCTCACTCTTGTTTCTGAGGCATCTCCCAGGTCTTCATGTTCCCCACTTACCTGTGGGCTTTGCTCACCTGTCCCCGTCGAACCTAGTTTAAAGCCCTCCTCACTAGGTTAGCCAGTCTGTTTGGAAATAGGGTCTTTCCCCTCCTCGAAAGGTGAACGCCCTCTCTGCCTAGCAGTCCTTCCTCAAATAGAATCCCGTGGTCGAGGAAGTCAAAGCCGTCCTGGTGACATCATCTTCGCAGCCATGCATTCACCTCCATGATGCATCTGTCTCTGCCCAGGCCCCTACCTTTGACAGGAAGAATCAAAGAGAATACTACCTGCACTCCAAACTCCTTCACCTGTACTTCCAGAGCCCTGTAGTCACTCTTGATCCGCTCAGTGTCACACCTCGCAGTATCATTTGTGCCCACATGGATGAGTAGCATGGGGTAGTAGTCAGAAGGCTGGTTAATCCTCGACAGTGTCTCCGTAACATTTTGGATACGGGCCCCGGGCAGGAAGTATACCTCCTGAGATGAAATGTCAGGGTGACAGATGGGCGCCTCCATCCCCCAAATTGGTGGGGAGAAAGGAGGGAAGGGGGAGAGAAAAGCTAATTTCTCTCTGTGTTAGGTTTACTTTCTCTTTCAGGGAGAGTCTGGGAGACAGAAAGAAAAGGAGGGAGGAAGGTGAATTTTCCTCTCTGTTTTGTGATTCAAGGAGTTTGAATCACAGTGATCTTCCAGGGGAACCCAGGGAAGGGAAGCCTGGAAGAGGCAACGGTGAGGGAAAGGGTTTACTTTCCTTGTGTTAAGATCCAGAGGATCTGGGTCTTGGGGTTCCCCAGGCAAGGTTTTGGGGGCGACCAGAGTGTACCAGGCACTGGAATTCCTGGTTGGTGGCAGCGCTACAAGTACTAAGCTGGTAATTGAGCTTAGAGGAATTCATGCTGGTACCCCCGTCTTTTGGATGCTAAGGTTCAGAGTGGGGAATTATACCATGACAGGTGCACATAAATGCCCCAGCGGGCGCCATGTTGCCCACAGGCACCTTGTTCGGGACGACTGACCTAGTTGGTTCCTCCAGCACTTGCACTTGGAAATTGTCCCCTACGCTTTTCAAAACTTCCTGGATTGTCTGTGCACTGCTGTATTGCTCTCCCAGCAGATATTGGGGTGATTGAAGTCCCCCATGAGAACCTGGGACTGTGATCTAGTAACTACTGTTAGTTGCTGGAAGAATGCCTTGTCCACTGCATCTTCCTGGTCTGGTGGTCTATAGCAAACTTGGTGATTACCTGTTCTGTTCATTCCCTCTGGGTCACCTGGCATTGGTCACAGTAGGAAGAAAGGATACGGAGCTAGATGGACCTTTGGTCTAACCCACTATGGCTGTTCTTATGTACTACTGATCTTGCTGCTATTAAGAACACTGTACAACATTTTTACAATTCTTAACAGTGGAATCTTATAGTGGAGTGATTAGGGTGAGTGTCTTGGAGTCAAGACTTCTTGCTTCTGTTCCCAGCTCTGGGCTTAGTATATATTCCAATGATTATGGGAGGGGTGGGGCAATATCATGACTCCTGGGTTCAAATGCCCCGCCTCTGAGAGAACATTGTGTCACAGGTGCTATAGGTTATAGAAGTGACAAAGCAGTCTGGGACCTTTTTTGTACTGTTATGGGTAGATAGTGTTGGGTCATGGTTAGAACAGCTGACTGAGATTCAGAGTTTGTCCTGCCTTCTGTTCCTGATTCTACAGTCAGTCGTTGTATAGCCATGAGTGAGCCCCTTCATCTCTGTGGTAGATGCTACTCCCATTTGCAGTAGTGCAAATATAAAGTAATTCCACTACTTTCAGTGACATTAAACGAGATTTACAGTGATGTATCTAACAGCACATTCTAGCTCTCTGGTCTGCATTTTCCCCTCTATGAAATGAAGATAAGATTCACCTAATTTTATACTTCACTGAGTAGAATGATATACAGACCCCTAAAAAGCAGTTGATCTTTACTCTGTTTTACTTCAGCTTGGTGTAAATCAGCAGCAATCTCATTTGATCAATCGGACTGGCTATCCTCTCACTCTACCCAGTGTAAATCTGGACTAACTCCACTGGAGTCAGTGGTTCCTCTACTCCCCTTCCCATCTTACACCAGTCTGCACAAGCCAGGGGTCTGACTTCTGTGAACTAAGGTGGTTTTCACAAAAGAAGAATTATTTTATTGATGTAATCCTGACCATTGCCCTTCTCCTTCCCTCCACAGGAAGCGCGTGATGTTCTGAGGAAGAAAATGTCCAACCAAACCACCTTGACCCATTTCCTTCTCCTTGGATTCTCAGACATTTGGGAGCTGCAGATTTTGCACTTTGTTGTGTTCCTGGTGATTTACCTGGCAACCCTGATGGGGAACCTTCTCATCATCACAGTCGTAGCCCTCGACCACCATCTTCACACTCCCATGTACTTCTTCCTGGTGAACCTGTCCATTATAGACCTCGGCTCCATCTCCGTTACCATCCCCAAATCCATGGCCAATTCCCTAATCAACTCCAGATCAATTTCCTATGCTGGATGTGTCATCCAAGTCTTTCTTCTCATCTTCTTGATGGGAACAGATTTTTCTCTTCTCACCATCATGGCGTACGACCGATACATCGCCATCTGCCAACCACTGCACTATGAGAGTGTGATGAACAGGAGAGCTTGTGTCCAAATGGCAGCCAGTGCCTGGATCGGTGGAATTCTTTATGCTGCTCTGCACACCGGGAACACATTTGAAGTAACTTTCTGTTCAGGCAACATAGTGGATCAGTTCTTCTGTGAAATCCCCCAGCTCCTCAAACTTGCCTGCTCTGACTTGTACCTCAGGGAAACTGGGACTCTCATCTTTAGTGCATGCATAGGCTTAAGTTGTTCTGGTTTTATAATTGTGTCGTATGTTCAGATCTTCAACACAGTGCTGAGAATCCCCTCTGAGCAGGGCCGGCATAAAGCCTTCTCCACCTGCCTGCCTCACCTCACTGTGGTTTCCTTGTTTGTTTTCACTGGTATCTTTGCCTACCTGAAACCCACCTCCAGCTCAGCATCAGGTCTGGATCTCGTGGTGGCTGTTCTCTATTCTGTGGTGCCTCCTATGATGAATCCGGTCATCTACCGCATGAGGAACAAGGAGATCAAGTCTTCATTGAGGAGACTGACTGTGGGGAGACTATTCATCAAGAATTCATTTTCTGTCTTTTTCAAATAAATTCTCTTTCAGTTTGTGTCTCCCAGTCCATGTTATTGATTTCTGTGACAACACAGTTTACGCAGAAGTGGACAAAATTCTGCTCTCAGTTGCCCCCAGTGCAAATCCAGATTAATTCCACTGATGTCAATCTATTTGGGCTGGTTTACATCATCAGAAGATCTGACCCAATTCTGGAGTTAACATGGTGTGCATTTCATAGAAGGGAAGAATCAGCATTTCATTCTGTTCCCAAGCAATGCCTATTAAACTGTGTTGCCACTTACATCTGTTCCATGGACACTAGAAAACAAGGATGGGAGCTTCTTTCCCTTTTATGTATTAATTAAGGTCAAAAGGGATCATCATGATAATCTAATCTGACCTCCTGCACATTGCAGGTCGCAGAACGTCACCCACACACTCCTGTAATAGACCCTTAGCCTGTGGCTGAATTAGTGACATCCTCAAATCATGGTGTAAACACTTCTAATTACAGAAAATTCACCATTTACACTAATTTAAACCTACAAGTGACTCATGCACTATGCAGCAGAGGAATGTGAAAATCCCCCAGGGTCTCTGCCAATCTGACTCCAAATATGGCGATCAGACAGACCTTGCACATGTGGGCAAGACCCACTAGGCAGATTCCTGGGAAAGAATTCTCTGTAGTAACTCAGACTCTTCCCCATCTAGTGTCCCATCTCCAGAAGTTGGCGATTTTTGCTACTGCTGCCGATGGGCCACATACCATTGTAGGCAGTCTCATCATGCCATCCCCTCCATAAGCTTATCAAGCTAAGTCTTGAAGCCAGTTAGATTTTTTTTGCCCCTACTGCTCACCTTGGAAGGCTGTTCCACATGGCATCAGTTGAATCAGACTGACATAAAACTGGCATATGTGAGAAAATAATCAGACCTTAACATTTAGTGCTAGATCCTTAGCAAACCAGTGTAGTTCTATTCATTTTGATAGCACTTAACCAATTTACACCCTATGGGGATCTGGAATACTGATTTCAACGGAGATATATCCATCTACATGTATCCTTGATAGAAGCTACGTAGGGGTTGAACACAGGGCCTGTAGATTTTCAAGCAGGATCCCATATTCTCTAGGCTACAAGCACTAAGTGAACTAGTACAGAGACAAAAACAGACGCGTAAGCTGCTGTACAAGCTCTGACCACTAGAGGAGACAATAAGCCATGCTGTGTTAGCCTGGGTTACGTGCACATTTCTGGAGTGTGAGGATCTGAGTGACCATGTGTACCTGAGAATAAACAGCAATGACAATGACATGGGATTAGTGGGAACGTCTGGCCTCCAGGATGTGTGAGGTGAACTGAGTTCAGATAAAGCAGTCACACAGAGTCACTTATACAAACGCCACCTACTGGTCTCTTTGTGTTACAAATCTCCTCTGTGCCCAATCCCCAGACTCCATGAGTCTGTCACACCCCTACCAGGGAGCCTGCCTGTTTAGATCAAGCTGCAGGGACTCCCACCTTTACTTCTGGAGGTCCCTGGTGCAACCGCAAGGTACCAGCCAAGATACTGACCATCATATAAGTGCAACAGGGGCCCTATTTCTATATTTATCCTAGAATCATAGAATCGTAGGACTACTCCAGTCCCCTGCACTCATGGCAGGGATAAGTATTATCTAGACCATCCCTGAGAGGTGTTTGTCTAACCTTCTCTTAAAAATCTCCAGTGATGGAGATTCCAGAATCTCCCTAGGCAATTTATTCCAGTACTTAACCACCATGGCAGTTAAGAGGTTTTCCCTACTGTCCAAGGTAAACTGCTCTTTCTGCAATTTAAACCCATTGATTCTTGTCCTTTCCTAGGAGGTTGAGGAGAATAAATTTTCTCCCTCATCCTTCTAACAATCTTTTATGTACTTGGAATCTGCTATCATGTCCCTGTGACACTATGTGCTCCAAAACAGTACCCTGGTACCCCCATATTTTGCATGGTTATATGACTATGATAGAAAGCAACAAAGAGTCCTGTGGCACCGTATAGACTGATAGACAATTTGGAGCATAAGCTTTCTCGGGGGGTTACCCATTGAGTCTGACAAAGTGGGTATTCACCCATGAAAGCTCATGCTCCAATACATATTTTAGTCTATAAGGTTCCATAGGACTCTTTGTAGATTTTTACAGATCCAGACTAACACGGCTATCCCTCTCCTCTAATACATGACTATGATAGGTTTCATACAAAATATGCCTTTTGAGGTATCATTTAAAAATCATTAATATCCTGTTGCATTGTATGTGCTGTCGCTGTATGGGAAGTTATGAAGATTGCTATGTGTGTGTTACTGAAGTATATTGTAAGATTGGAAATACCTACAATCAGCCTTTCAGGTACAACAATGGTGAAGCTAGCCAGCGTTGATGGCCCATTAAGGGGAAACCACACTACCAAGGACTATCACAGGATCTGTATACAATGAAGGCTTTTCAGAGGGAGCACATAGGGAATTGGAGACTGTTTTACTCACATCATAGCAAAGGATCTTTCCAGAAAGCTGGAGGAAGCTATAAAGGGGGGAAATTACTTCATCACTTGGTCTCACTGCCCCCTCACCCAATTGAATGTCTGGAAAGACATCTTGTGGACAAAGGCTTTGAATGGGGGAGGTGGTCCCAGGCTGAAAAGAGGAATCTCAGTCTGTGTCTGAAGGAACTATATCATCATGGTAAGACAGTGTTTGAGTCAAATTCTTTCCTGTTTGTAGAACTCAGATTGTAATTTTGCTTTTATTTCTTGGGTAACCAATTTTGATTTGTACATTTATTACTTATAATCACTTAAAATCTATCTCTCTGTAGTTAATAAATCTGTTTTATGGTTTACTTAAAACTGTGTTTTGCTTGAAGTGCTTGGAGAACCTGCTCAGTGTACGGAAGCTGGTGCATGTTGACTTTGCTTTGTAGAAGTGGCGGATTGGGTAATAAACTTTCACTGGTGAGGCTTCTGACCAGGTGTGATGGGATGTACCTACCCTGAACCAGCCCCTAAATGGTTAATTGTGCTTTTCAGACTAAGGAAGCCCGGGCTCTCTGACTCTGCTGGGCATGTTCAGCCTGCAGGCAGAGTATAAAAGGAAGCATCCCAACTCAGTGTGGGCAGACTGCTGAAGGGGGAGGATGCAGACTGCAGGATCTCTCCAGGGAGCTGCTACAGGCTCCAGATACAGATCCACAGGATCCAGAGCTTCAGATGGACCCCACACTGCCTGAGGAGTCCAGAGAAGGGTCTGTACCAACAGGAGCTATGCCACGTGAGGATCCCAGAGATCCGGGAGAGTCACAGAGCATTGCTGGGGGATAAATGGTAGGAAGCAGCCCAGGGGATGTATACTGTTCTCTGGTGAGTGAACTGGGGAACCAGTCAGCGTGTTTCAGGAGGATGCCCACTGACTCAGTGGTGAGTACACTGAACACCACCAGGGCCCTGGAATGGTACTTGGAGAAAAAGAGAAGGCCCGAGTCCCCCTACTCTGGGCACCACACACCCCTGAGTGGTGCCTCACTTCCCCAATGGGCCAAGAGGCCACACAATTCCACAGAATGTGGCAAATTTATTGACTCTGGACATTAGGAAATGCTGCCTTGACTGGAAGGGTCACTTTATTGACTCTGGCCTTCTGCATGCCTGACCTGGCTTCCCAGGAGGTGTACTGTCTGCCAGAGGCCCGTATCTGAGACATTATGGAGGGATCCTTGAGGATCATCCACCCCTCTGACTAATACTACTACATCCAAGAAGGAAGTAATGATATCTGAGAGATATGAGCCTGAACAGATCATGTGTGACTAATGGGCTCTGGAAGTGAGGGTGAAGGAGCTGGAGGCAGCTAGTGTTATCTTTGATCCTCCCAGATGAGGATAGGAGCCCAGGCAGAGACCGACACATCCAAGAGGTGAATGCCTGGCTGCGTTGAAGGTGACGTCAGGAGGGCTTCAGCTTCCTCAGCCATGAAATACTGTTCTGAGAAGAATGACTGCTGAGCAGAGTTGGGGTCCATCTATTGAAGATAGATAAAAAGTATCTTTGGCTACAGACTGGCTAACCTAGTGAGGCTGACTTTAAACTAAGTTTGAAGGGGGCAGGAAATAAAATCCCAGAGGTAGTCCAGAACATGAAGACCTGGGTGAAGGGTTGAGATCTGGGAGAAACATGGGACATCTCATCATGAACAAAGGAGACACAAGAGGGACCACAGAGGGGAAATCTAACAGACATCTAATACGAGAGATATGAGGAATAAAAAGAAAGTACTAGAAATACAAGTAAAAAGATTGGTGTTGTGCGTCAACTCCTTGGCATGTCATGAGTGTGCTCACCCAACATCCCAATCATCCAAACTGGAACCGTCAAACCCATATGAGCAGCGTCAGAAGAGACCAAGGACCAGTCCTGATCTGAAGGGAACACCTCAGGAGTGGGAGAGGCTAGTTCAATCTCCCAGTCCCAGTCACTTCATGTTCTCTCCAAGGAGACTGTAATATCCATCAAAACGGACAATTGTTGCCAATCAAATGTGGTTGGTTATGTAGGGATGAGTTCAAAACTGGGACATACAATACATCAGTGTTGTGTGTGACAACTCCAGGTCATTTTAAGGATCCATCCATGCTTGTATTTGATGTCTTCTTCTTATGAAGGCAATATGTGAAATGTTTGGAGTCATATTTGCAAATGTAACTTTTTTCTGCAACCCAAATTGCACCATATTTGCACATGCAAATTAAATATTTAGGCTGGAATTTAAAAGGAGGGTGATGTAGTTAGTGCACTAGATATGAATTCAGAGGAACTTGATTCAGGTCCAGGTCATCAAAGGTTTTTAGGCATGTAATTCCCATGGGCCTTGGCGCCTTGTTTTGCCATTGGCATATTTAGTGACTTTGGGCAATAGCCAATACCTAAGAGTCGATTGTGTTATTATGACAGGCCCAGCTGAAAATCACATCCAGACCCGAAAAGCTCCCCCTCCCCCCCAAAAAAACAAACAAACTCAACAACATATTTTTAGCTGTCAAACTTCAATGGGTCTTCTCTAATATTTAAAGTTAAGCACTTGCCTATGAGTTTTTCAAGATTAGTTCAGAATATTCAAAGGAGCTGAGTTTTAAATACATATGCGGTATACACAACCATGCACAACCATGGTTTAATAAATGATAAGTAATAATAACAATAACAATGCAGCCAGCTTCTATGATCTAGACACAGTTGGATCCTTGTGTGGATGACAGACCATTGGCCAAATCCCAATCTACCCTTTGAAGCAAATGGCTAAATCCCATGTGTTATTGGTTACAAGGTTAGAATAACCTCTGCATTGTGCTCTGGTCTTTAAATGCAAACCCCCATGTCTCCATCTTGTGCTTGTCCCTCTTTTAGAGCGAATCACGAGGTTTTCCTTCTCAAACTGGGTCCCAGGCTACAGCAATTTGTGCACCCACCATTATTTCTCCCACAGGAACTGTGACCAGTAGTAAGTTGAGTGACTTGCCAGCCTTCACCATACAAAGTACTATTTATTTACCACTGTAAGAACAAAGCGTAACATAAGAAAAAATCTGAGCAATTCAAGATTGATCACTGCAGTAATTCCGTAGGACAAAAATTTGGGTTTATTACTCAGACTCAGTTTGTCTTTAGGAAACATTGCAATAGCTTTCTCTTCCAAAATGCTTTTCCACCATAGCAAGAAGAAGACAGTATTTATTTATTTAAATAAAAAGATAATACACATAATTATATAATGATGCAGGTTCCCTAACACGATACATAAAACAATAAAATCCCATAAGCACTAAAACAATAATTTAAACAGGAACTCAGCTATTAACACACCTACAGAAAGTATTTTTAATTCTTGATCATTGAGGAAAGGAAAACTCCAAGTCTCCCAGAAAACCCCTTCAAAGGTATTATGACATTGACACCTTGAATAGATGGCAAAATAAATGGATATCCACATTTATCCAAACATATTCCACCCTGCCAAGCCCACTAAAGTCACCTGGAAAAAAGAAACAAATCAACCAATGAATCTATAAAATGACACAACATGAGAAAGAAACTAGCAAATAAACAAGACAAACCTCTCATAGCCCAACCACATTTTTTATCCCAAAAAAGGAGAAGCACCAGAAAGTTAATGAAGTCCACTAGGCACTTAGCTATGGCTATTGATATTCTGTGCAACACGCTCAGATAGCAAGGTGATGTTAGCAGTATAGGGCATATAGATAGGTGTGTATGTACATTTATGGATTGATATTTAGATTCTGATATTATTTACACTGGTGTAATTCTAAATTATCTCTTTTAATTTCAGTGCAGTTAGTCCAGATTTTATAAATTGTGACAAAGTTCCTCCTCTACCTTGGTGGGTCCTGCGCTTCTTGGCAGATTTGTTCACCTCAGTGATCTTCCCCACAGTCTGGGTCAACTCCTCCTGTGTCTGATCAGGAGTTGGGAGGTTTAGGGGGAACCCAGGCCCGCCCTCTACTCCGGGTTCCAGCCCAGGGCCCTGTGGATTGCAGCTGTCTATAGTACCTCCTGTAATAGCTGCATGACAGCTACACTTCCCTGGGCTACTTCCCCATGGCCTCCTCCAAACACCTTCTTTATCCTCACCACAGGATCTTCCTCCTGATATCTGATAATGCTTGTCTCCTAAATCCTCCAGCAGTACACTCTCAGCTCCTTGCCTTCTTGCTCCCAGCTCCTCACTCGCACTCCTTCTCCTCTGCCTCCTCCCTGCCTGACTGGAGTGAGCTCCTTTTTAAACCCAGGTGCCCTGATTAGCCTGCCCTGATTGGCTGCAGGTGTTCTAATTAAAGTAGCTATATGCACTGCCTTCTAGAAAGGTCTTAATTGGCTCCAGGTGCCTTGATTAACCTGGATCAACTGCCATTTGGTTACCAGGGTCCTAGGATTGGTTTAGCATGGGGCTAATATACCTGTTTCTCAGTACTCTACTGTAGCCATCTGGCCTTGCCCCATCACAAAATTTATAAACAGATTGCACCCTATGTTCTCAAGGAGACAATGTTGTCATCAGTTGATTATATTCATAAAGAAGCTCAGAATGAAATCTCAGTCAAGTACCAATGATGCACATTTTAATTCTTGATGAATAATCTCCACACAATCAGTTTCTTTAATGCATCTTTGATCTCCTTGTTCCTCATGCTGTAGATGATTGGATTCATCACTGGAGGCACCAGGGAATAGAGAACACCCACCACAAGGTCCAGACCTGATGCTGAGCTGGAGGTGGGTTTCACGTAGGCAAAGATGCCAGTGAAAAACATCAAAGAGGCCACAGTGAGGTGAGGCAGGCAGGTGGAGAAGGCTTTACGCCGGCCCTGCTCAGAGTGGATTCTCAGCACTGCTTTGAAGATCTGAATATAAGACACAATAATAAAAACAAAGCAGTTTAAACTTAAAAATGCACTGAAGACAAGAAGCCCAACTTCAATGAGGTATGAGTCAGAGCAGGTGATCTTGAGTAGCTGGGGGATTTCACAGAAGAAATGGTTGATGACATTGGACTGGCAGAAGGATAACTTGAAGGCGTTCCCAGTGTGCACTGCAGAGTACACAATACCAGTAATCCAGGCACTGGCTGCCATTTGGACACAAGCTCTCCCATTCATCACTCTCTCATAGTGCAGTGGTCGGCAGATGGCGACGTATCGGTCATACGCCATGATGGTGAGTAAGCCAATATCAAGTGCAATGAAGACTACGAAGAGAAAGACTTGGGCGACACATCCAGGATAAGAAATCACCTTGGTGTTCATGAGGGAATTGATCATGGATTTGGGGATGGTGACAGAGATGGAGCCGAGGTCTACAATGGACAGATTCATCAGGAAGAAGTACATAGGGGTGTGAAGATGGTGGTCAAGGGCCATGGCTGTGATGATGAGAAGATTCCCCATCAGGCCTACCAGGTAAATCACTAGAAATACCACAAAGTGCAAAATCTGCAGCTCTCGAATGTCAGAGAATCCCAGGAGAAGGAACTCGGTCACTGTGGTTCGGTTGGACATTTTCTTTCTCAGTTCATTGTATAATGGCTGTGGAGAGGAGCACTAAGATAGTGGTGGGGATTACAGTGAGAGAGGTAGTGCCACTGATTCCATGCTGCAATATCTCATGATGTGAGTGTCAACGATGAACATCACATATCACTGCTCTTAACTAGGAGTGGTGAGTTATCATATATGTGCAAATTGACATGGGTCCCTTAATGTCAATGGAACTGTATCAGTTTACACCATCCAAAGATCTGGCTCAGGATGTGGCTTAATAAAATGCTGTGTGAAGGATGGGGCAAAGCACCTCCAACCCCAATGATCTAGCTGAGATATTTCCACCATTGGGGAAATATGCAAACTTGGATGTGGAGGTAATGTATTGAAAAGCTAATGCCTGATTTCCAGCTTCTGAGGAGTTATGACATGGAATAATAGAATCTTAGAATATTAGGACTGGAAGAGACTTCAGGAGGTCATCTAGTCCAACCTCCTGCTCAAAGCAGGATCAATCCCCAACCAAATCATCCCAACCAGGGCTTTCTCAAGCTAGGCCTTAAAAACCTATGAACTCAGAAAGCATCCCCAAAGAAGCTCAGTTGAAAGAATTCCACTGCAACACCACATAGACGGCTTCCTGCCTGTTTCAAAAACTGATCTGTGGCACCAAATCCCAGCTGCATTTCCATCTCTGTGTGGTGGGGGGCTAATAGCATCGTTCAGCTACATCTGTGTTGTGTAATTTCCCTCTGTGACTGTATATCTGGCCTTGGCCATTCAGTGGCCATCAGGAGACTTATTTTCTATTCCTGGTTCTTCCATACACCTGCTGTATTATCTTACCCTCCTCATACATCTGTTTCCTCTCCCTCCCTTTCTCTGTCCTGTCCACTTCAGTTGTAAACTCTCTGGGACATAAACTGTGTCTTACTATTTTTGTGTGCTCTCCACCTGAGTATTTCTGGTTAGCAGGCATCAGTGTGAGACAGAGGATACGGTGCTAGAACAGCAGATCTGGGGTCTGGCCACATTGCCCTCTTCTATGTCATTGAGCAGAGACAGGCTTTCTCTGGGGGCTTCAGTGCTCTGTGCCTCAGTTTAAAAGTGACTTAATGTATAAAACAAAGTCTGAGGATACTAATATTGCCACTTTCTCAGTTTTACCATCCTGCACAAATCTCTTTGAAACATCAATAAATGTGATATTGGACAATATCAATGTTGGTCCACTGGCTTAATTATTAGTTTCCAATCTGGGGAATTCAGATATTTTCTGTTTAAATCATTTCAAAGGAAAAGTGGACTTTAAATTGAAAACATTTTTATGATAGATTTGTCCTGTCCTTAAAATCAATGTATATATTGGAAAAATATTTTTATTTTTTCAAAAAACATGTGACAGTTTTTAAGTTTTCAGCATTTTTTAAGAGGAATAGTTTGGTTCTCAAGTCACAAAACCAAAAAAATGTTTCGTTTCTACAATGTCAATGAAAATAGAATTTTTTATGCTGGAAAAAAATTAGCAGCTCTAGATGTTTGCTTGAATGATAGTAAAGGTTTCAAAGAGTTCCAATTGTAACTCATAGTTCTAGTATTACATTGCTCCAGTATATTAGCATCCAAACATATTTAACTATAATAGCAGACTTACAGCGTTGGTCTTTGTGGAATGTTTGCCAGCCTCTAAAGCACTGGACAGTCCACTGCCAGGATTCTTCAGTCACTGTCTGTCTGTGCACCTGTCAGTAATGCCTCATCACTATGTTATCAAGCTGCTGTCTCCCAGTCCCTTCACAATATTTCTTGAGTTGCTGGGTCTCTCTGCAGATCCAAGCAGACAGGGATCCACTCCACAGATGGGTGCTCTCCTCCTTGGGCAGGCTTGGCTGAAATGTGAAGGACTGAATGGGACTGGGGACTGAAAGCCCCCCCATCTCTGAAATTGATCCTGGCTTGGGCAGGATTCAGACACAATCATAGCCCAGGATGTACCTTGCCTGGAGCTAATTAGCTGAATCTGATCTCCAGGGCAGTTAGCCCAGCTCTGATCTCATCTCAGGAACAATCCACCTTGACAACCTTCCCTAGCTGACTCTAACCCCACAGAAGGGGAAGAGCACCCAGCCTGGATCTCACACGATGGCAGCATCCCTGCAAGGATCCTTGTGTTAAAAACAAGGCATGGCTGAGTCCCATATGGCATCCCAAGAAGATTGCCGAATAGAATATATATTGGTAGCATAGACATGTGACCTACAATAGCTCAGAGCCCAGTGACACCAGAGCCCCAGCTGGCTCGGAATGGCCTGTTCCTTCATTAATGTCACATAAACAGCTCTGGGGGAGAAGAGATTGTTTTTCCTCCTACATTTCATCAGCAGCTCTTAGGACGAAGCCTCCAGAGGAACCCACAGCTCAGACTGCTCTGGGTGTTTGATGTTGGTCACTAAGAGGTACCCAGAGGCAAACACTAAAAGCTCAGCACAATCTCCTAAAATAGTGTACATTGATACAGTTCCATTGAGCTCCGAGTAGTTAGGGCTCTTCATACCAAGTGGAGATATGCCTCTTTTATTTCAATGGAGATACTTAGTTTTACATTAGCTGGGTATCTGGCCCTAAGATGACCATGAAGCTATGTCAGTTTTGACCAGTTGTGAATCAGGCTACTATTGATTTACACATGCTGGGGATCTGTTCTCTTAAAAAAAATTCAAATCCATTTTATTTGCCTGTGAATCTGAACTGAATGAAAGACAAATGTTTCTATCCAATCGGCACTTTCTTACTCTTTGTCCTACGGAATTAATTGCCAGAGTGTAACTTTTAGTGGTTAAGGAGCAATTCATTCCGACTGGGGACAGAACTTTGGAGCAATTCAGTATTGCAGATATTTTCTGTATCTGAATTTCAACTACCATAGGGATGGTGGCCTGACAGTCTTTCATTCTTTCAGCAATTCTATATATATTAGAGCAGACAACATGAAAATAAAAGGCACGTTAGACTGCAGGTGCAATGCTGCATGCCGTCTTTAAACTGTTTATTTCACACTGATCCAGTTACTAATCTATTCTACTATCACATTTCCATATGAACAATTTCTGTAGCTTGGGCAGAGATGTTATGTGATGTTTAATGGCAATGTGGATAGTCCTCATAATTTTGTCTAGGTGGACAGGCAGAGGATCACAGATGAGAGAGAAACCTGCCACAACACAATCTCTCTACTGATGTACAGTCCACGTGCTCTAAAAATAGTCTGAGAACTTCAAGACAGAAAAGTCTGCCTAGTTGGGTCGCTTTTCAGGATTGGAACCAGAGAAAAGCAACATTTTAAAATATGGCTCAAAATAATTATTGTCTTAATAATAACAAAATGGCAAATGCTAATGCTGAAGGACCGCTAAAGAGACATGGACTAGGCTGCAGCTATCCTGCTGTAGTGCTAAAAGCTTAAAGAAGTCCTTAGACTTCCAAGTTACTAAGATCAAGTTTTAAGAGTATTTAGGTGCCTCTAGGAAATTATTGGGGCACTTTTGAAAATGAATCATAGAATCATAGAATATCAGGGTTGGAAGGGACCTCAGGAGGTCATCTAGTCCAAACCCCTAATCAAAGCAGGAACAATCTCCAACTAAATAATCCCAGCCAGGGCTTTATCAAGCCTGATCTTAAAAACCTCTAAAGAAGGAGATTTCACCACCTCTCTAGGTAACTCATTCCAGTGTTTCACCACCCTCCTAGTGAAAAAGTTTTCCCTCATTTCCAACCTAAACCTCCCCCACTGCAACTTGAGACCATTACTCCTTCTTCTGTCATCAGGTACCACTGAGAAGAGTCTAGATCCATCCTCTTTGGAACCCCTTTTAATGCAGTTGAAAGCAGCTATCAAATCTCCCCTCATTCTTCTCTTCTGCAGACTGAATAATCCCAGTTCCCTCAGCCTGTCCTCATAAGTCATGTGCTCCAGCCCCCTAATCATGTTTGTTGCCCTTCGTTGGACTCTTTCCAGTTTTTCCACATCGTCCTTATAGTGTGGGGCCCAAAACTGGACACAGTACTCCAAATGAGGCCTCATCAATGTCAAATACAGTGGACTGATCATGTTCCTCTATCTGCTGGCAATGCCCCTACTTATACATGCCTTCCTCCGCCACTTCCGAGGGCTCTGATACGTCCAGCTGTTCCACATGGTATCAACATAGTCAGACTGTTATAAAACTGGCCTAGGTGAGAAAATAATCAGACCTTAACAATTAGGGCTAGATCCTTGGCAAACAAGTGTAGTTCTATTCACTTTGGTAGTGCTTAACCAATGTACACCTTATGAGGGTCTGGCTTCCTGATTTCAATGCAGCTATATCCATTAACACCAGCCAGGGACTGGGCCCATTGAAGCCAATGCTAACATGACAATTTACACAAGCTGTGAATATGACATGTACGTTTTTCAAGGAGCTCAATCTATTCAGATTAACAAAGATAACATCAAGGGCTGACTTGAGCACAGTGTACAGATACCTACACAGGAACAAATGCTTCATAATGGGCTCTCCAGTCTAGCAACCAAAGGTATATCATGGTAAAAAGACTGAAAGTTGAAGTTAGACAAATTCAGAGTACAAATAAGGTGTAAATTTCTTAATCAGTGGAACCATTTACCAAGTTTTGTGGTCAAGAAGTCAGACTGGATGATCACAATGGTCCCTTCTGGCCTTGGAATCTATTAATACTGTTGATTGACGGCCACACTTTTGTGAGTTTTGGCTTGCCTCTCACTTTGCAGATAAACCTTTAGAGCTGCATGCTGATTATGTCAGTGTAAATCTAGATTTGACACTGTTGTGGTTTTGCATGTGTACATGACCCCAACATGACTGTGTGTTTGCATGCAGACTGGACTCTACTGTGTGTTTGTGTATATGTGGGCTGTGCAGTACTGTGTGTGTTTGGCTGTATGCTATTGTGTGGCATTAGATGACAATGTCCTTTGAAAGAAGCTATGTATGGCTTCAACACAGGGCCTGCTGATTTTCAAGGATGATTCCATACTGCCTTTGCTAGAAGCACTATGTGAACAAGTATGGAGAAAACAGCAGATTTATAAGCTGCTGTACAAGCTCTGACTACTAGAGGGTAATAAGGAGCCACTCTGTGTTAGCCTGGCTTAGAAGCACATTTCTGGAGTATGAGAATCTGAGTGACTGGGTGTACCTGAGAATAAACTACAATAACAATGACATGGGATTAGTGGGAATGTCTGGATTGCCCAGGCCTCCAGGATGTGGGAGGTGATTCAGTTCAGATAAAGCAGCCACACAGAGTCACTCATACATATGCCACCCACTGGTATTTGTGTGTTACAAATCCCCTCTGAGTCCAATCCCCAGAACAGGTGAGTCTGTCACACCCCTACCAGGGAGCCTGTCTCTTTAGATCAAGCTGCAACCTTATCTCTGGTGGTTCCTGATGCAACCACAAGGTACCAGCCAAGATGGTGACCATCAAATAAGTGCAACGGGGCCCAATTTCTATATTTATCATAGAATTGTAGAATCATAGGATCAGTTAAGTTCCCTGCACACACAGAAGGAATAAGTATTATCTAGACCCTCCCTGACAGGTGTTTGAATAAATTACTGTTAAAAATCTCCAATGATGGAGATTCCATAACCTCCCTGGGCAATTTATTCCAGTGTTTAACCACCCTGACAGTTTAGAAGTTTTTCCTAATGTCCAACCTAAACCTCCCTTGCTGCAATTTAAGCCCATTACTTCCTGTCTTATCGTCAGAGGTTAAGGAGAATAATTTTTCTCCCTCCTTCTCATAACAATCTTTTATGTACTTGGAAACTGCTATCATGTCCCTGTTAGACTCTCTAGTGCCACAGTAGTACCTTGGCACCCCCATATTTTCCATTGGATATGACTATGATAAAGGTATGCCTGGTGAGATATCATTTCAAAAATCTTAATATAAAAAAAAATAATATCCTGTTGCATTTTATCACTATATCCTGTATCACTGTATGGGAAGTTACAAAGTTTGCTATGTGTGTGTTACTGAAATATATTGTAAGATTGAAAACACCCACAACCAGCCTTTCAGGTAGAAGAATGGAGAAGCCAGCCAGTGCTAAAGGCCTATTAAGGGAAATCCACACTACCAAGGACTATCACATGATCTGTATACAATGAAGGCTTCTCAGAGGGAGCACATAGAGAATGGAGACTGCTTTACTCACATCATAGCAAAGGATTTTTCCAGCAAGCAGGAGGAAGCTATAAAGGGGGGAAGTGACACCATTGCTTGGTCTCATTCCCCCCACAACTCAACACCCATAAAGACATTTTATAGAAAAAGACTTTGAACAGGAGTGGTGGTTTGAGGCTGAAAAGAGAAATCCCAGCCTGTGTTTGAAGGAACTATACCATCAGGGTGAGACATTGTTTGAGTTAAATCCTGTCTAGTTTATAGTACTCAGATTGTAATTTTGCTTTTATTTCTTGGGTAACCAACTTTGATCTGTATGTTTATAACTTATAATCACTTAAAATCTGTCTTTCTGTAGTTAATAAATCTGTTTTATGTTTTACCTAAACCAGTGTGTGTTTTGCTTGAAGTGCTTCGGGAATCTGCTGAGTGTAATGAAACTGACAGATTGGGTAATAAACTTTCACTGGTGAGGTTTCCGACCAGGTGTGATGGGGTGTACCTACCCTGGACGAGCCCCTAAAAGGTTAACTGTGCTTTTCAAGCTAAGGAAGCCCCAGCTTTCTGACTCTGCTAGGCCTGTTCAGCCTGCAGGCAGAGTATAAAAGAAAGCAGCCCAACTAAGTGTGGGAAGGCTGCTGAAGCAGGAGGATGCAGACTGCAGGCTCTCTCCAGGGATCTGCTCCAGGCTCCAAGTACAGATCCGGAGCATGCATAGCTCCAGACAGACCCCAGACTGCCTGAGGAGCCCAGAGAAGAGTCCGTGCTGGCAGGAGCTATACCACGTGAAGCCCCAGAGACGTGGGGGATCTGTGGAGCATCGCTGGGGAAGAAAGGGTAGGAAGCAGCCCAAGGGACGTAGACTTTTCTCCAGTGAGTGAACAGGGGAACCAGTCAGTGTGTTTCATGAGGATGTGCGCTGACTCAGTGGTGAGCACCACCACCACCGCCAGAGCATTGAGGTGGGATTTGGAGATGAAGGGAGGGTCTGAGTCCCCCAATCTGGGCACCACAAACCCCTGAGTGGTGCCTCACTTCCCCAATGGGCCAATAGTCCACACAGTTTTATAGAGTGGGACAACTTTACTTAATCTGGACATTAGATTATGTTGCCCTGATTGGAAGGGCCACTTTATTGACTCTGGTCATCTTCCTGCCTGACCTGACTTCGCAGGAGATATTCTGCCTGCCAGAAGCCCATATCTGAGACAGTATGGAAGGATTCTTGAGGATCATTGCAACTAGACTAAACTAAACATTCCCTTGTTTCTCAGGTTATATCTGAGAAGGTTGATTGGTGGGGTCAGATTAGCACAGAACAACTACAGCTTCCTCTGTGTAGCTCTTTCCATGCACCTCTGTCATGGTATAATTCCCCACTCTGAACCTTAGCGTCCAAAAGATGGGGTACCAGCATGAATTCCTCTAAGCTAATTACCAGCTTAGAACCTGTAGCGCTGCCACCAACCAGGAATTCCAGTGCCTGGTACACTCTGGTACCCCTAAAACCTTGCCTGGGGACCCCCAAGACCCAGACCCTCTGGATCTTAACACAAGAAAAGTAAACCCTTTCCCTCACCATTGCCTCTCCCACGCTTCCCCTCCCTGGGTTCCCCTGGAAGATCACTGTGATTCAAACTCCTTGAATCACAAAACAGAGAGGACAATTCAGCTTCCTCCCTCCATCTCTCTCCCCCTCTCAGACTCTTCCTGAGAGAGACAGTAATCCTAACACAGAGAGAAATTAGCCTCTCTCCCCTCCTTCTCTCCTTTCTCCCCACCAATTCCCTGGTGAATCCAGACCCCGGCCCCTGGGGTCTCACACAAGAATAAAAAAATAATCAGGTTCTTAAACAAGAAACTGTTAATTAAAGAGAGAAAAACAGCAAAAATTATCTTTGTAAATTTAAAATGGAATAGGTACAGGGTCTTTCAGCTATAGACACTGGGAATACCCTCCCAGCCTAAGTATACAAGTACAAATTAAAATCCGTTCAGCAAAATTACAAATTTGAACTCCTTTCAGCCAAATACACAGTTTAACTCCTTCCAGCCAAATGCACATTTGCAAATAAAGAAAACAAACATAAGACTAACTCGCCTTATCTACCTAGTACTCACTATTTTGAACTTATAAGAGCCTGTATCAGGGAGATTGGAGAGAAACCTGGTTGCACGTCTGATCCCTCTGAGCCCCCAGAGTGAGCAACAACCAAATTCTAACAGCACACACAGAAACTTCCCTCCCTCAAGATTTGAAAATATCCTGTCTCCTGATTGGTCCTCTGCTCAGGTGACAGCGAGGCTTACTGAACTTGTTAACCCCTTACAGTCAAAAGAGATATAAAGTATTTCTGTTCTATTAACTCCTACTATCTGTTTATGACAACCTCTCAGAACCCATCACAAGTGAGACCCTCCTGTAGCTTCATTCCATCTAATAGAAACGAGGGAGAGAGTAAAAGAGCAGCTTTCCATTCATTGGTGATAAGACAGCAAGAGGCCCCATTCCCATCTCATGGCCTCTCACCCATTTGCTACCCCATAAAACTAAGGGCCTCTTAATTTGACTGATTGCATTGCAAAGTTTCTCTGTGCCAGAAGATGCTATCTTGAGAGGAAATTCATGCAAAAATAAAATTAGTTTACACAAAAGGCTGCATTTTTATGGAGATTGTGTGTAACAATCTTGCTTGATGGAATTAAAAACACATTTACAAAGAAAGTCACAACTTGCAGTGGACCTGTATGGGGTTCAGATGGTGACAGACAGGTTCTGAGGAATGACTGGACATGTTTTTCCATCATAGAGTATTTATATAGTTACAAACATGTATAGCAACACATATCTATTGCACCTCAAACTGTAGCCATAGTCATGAGATGAAAAAATAGGGTTTCACGCAAAGGAGCGCCATCCAGGATCCCAAGTCCACTAGCCCAAGGATGGAGAACACTGGACATACTCATTTCCACTTCTTTCCTGGAAGGCCACACAGAAAATAGGTGACAGAGCTAGGAAACAAATTATTTTTTCTAGTGGCTAAATGACCAGACCTTCCTGCTTCAGCCTGGAAAGGAAGGAGTTACAGCAGCTATGCTGTCTACATGCTGCATGGCTGCATAGGGTCACTGATGAGAACTTAGCATGCATACTGTATTGCATGATTGATATGAGAAAGGGGCAGCTATATTGCATAATGTTGTCCAGCTATCAGCAGAAGCTCTAGGGTGGAAAAAGGAGGTAGCTATACCATACCCAGAGCTCTACATGGCTGCAGAAATTAAGGGATAAGAAAGGGGCAGCAATAGGGATAGATTCTCAGTTCTAGTAAACCCATAGCTCTGTTTACTTTAATGAGGCTACATCAATTTGCATCAGCTGGGGATCTGGCCCTTTGACTCCAATGGAGCTACAGCTCATGCCTAACAACTGGGGATCTGGCCCACAGATCCAGCACATTTACATTTTACGTCCTCCTCAATTTACATCAGAGGAGAATGTTGTTCACTAACCCCAATGGCGATTCATTGGTTTACACCAGCTGGGGCTCTGGCCCACTCACGCCGATGGAGTTCACGTCAATGTAATCCAGCTGGCAACCTGGCCCATTGTCATCACTCCAAAAGGTAAACTAGTGCTTCATCATACGATAAAAGATTTTCCCCCAGGGGCTCATTAGTTTATTTTACTAAATGCAATTACATTTGGGAAAACACAAGTCAGTGGCATGAGGCATTAATAAAACCAATGCTTTGGAGACATAAAAAGTTAATAGTGATGGGTTGAAGTGAGACCTTAGTAAAAAGTTTTGAGACTCATTTGTACTTCTTAAATATTTTGAACTGGACTGGGAACAACAATCTTCCCCACAGGATTTGCAATAAGGAAGAAATTGTTAGTCTTGGGGTTCCCTCAAAACACCAGAGTAATTCAGGTCAAGGTGAGACTGCTTTCCCCAGATGTGGATGATACATTGTGATGCACAAAATCAGTGGTTTTATAGACTATGCTAGAATGTTTACACTAACTGATGTGTGCATACACACAAGTGTACATGTGTTTCTGTCTGCATAAACCATTATCCTCTTCTGCGTGGTTTTAGATCCTCTAAAGTGTGCTCTTTTTTATGCTTAGTAGAACTGATTTTCTTGAGATAATGTAAGGGCCAGTACTTCCAAATCCACAATAGTCTTGGAATGTGTGTGACTTTCTATACCTTGGCAGAGCATACTGTAACCCCCATATTCCTCATTTTCATATAATCGTGATCTCACATATAAAGCATGCCTTGTAAGGTATCAGGGGAAAGGTTATTTTATTTCCAACAGAAATAAACTTTTAAAATTATAATACATATAATCCATCAGGTACAAACAGCTACATGCATAATTTGCTCTGTATTTATGCTGGAATTTTTCAAATAATGCCATGGATTTAGATATCCATCTGAAATACAATAGGAGTTAGATGCCTAACACCCTTAAGCTCCTTTGAAATCCCCAGCCTAAGTTTTTGTCCCATATCTCCTACACAACTAGCCTTCCTCCCCTCCATTTGTCTTAAGGAACTTTGGCCCAGATCCACAAAGCGATGTACAAAGGTATTGAGACACTGAGCTCCCTTATAGCCTGGAGCCCCGCCTGGGCTATGAGATATTCAGATATGGGTCTTCCTCAATCTCTCCTGTCAGAGTGGCTCCACTATAATTAAATAATTGAATAATTATGTATTAATGGGGCCATAGAAAGAGCAAGAAGACTTTATAGCCCAGTGGTTAGAGCACTCACCTGAGAAGTGTCTGATCCCTCTTCAATCCCTTTCTTTCAGCAGGCACAGTGGGAACTGCAACAGGGGTTCTTCCACATCCCAGGTGAGTGCCTGAAACCCCGGGCTAAAAGTTATGAAGGAGAATATAGGTGCCCCGAGGCCTAGATAAAAGCAGCAGTGCATATGCGCAAAGGCAGGAAGATAGGAGCAAAAATGTTGGCGCTGAGTGAGTTTAGGCACCTATTGGGTGAGGCATCCATCAGATGTCATTTTGTGGATGTTGGTAGTGCCTAAAAATGGGATGCAGGTTCCTAAATCTGGAATTAGGCACCTCATACCCTCTGTGTATCCAAGCCTCTGAGTCTGGATTTCATCCTGTTCATCCATCTATCTGACAGGTTCCTCAGCACATTTCTAAAAGCCACCGTCCAGCCATGCACTGCAACAGAAGCCTGCCCTTGTCCCTTGCCATCACCACCCCTTTTCTAAAACTCAAAATGAAAGAGAAGCAACAACAGAAGCCAGATGAGAGTGAATCATAACCTGGCTACCTGCCAGACTGTAAGGTCAGAGATCACAGGCCAGACTTGTTTAGCTATGATTGTTTCCATTTTCAGTGTACTTTAAAAATTAGCATGGATTCTCTGATCTCTTGTCAAGGCCACACACTCACTCCTAACATGTGCCAAAGCCTCTTTGACATTTTTGTTTCTCAGGCTGTAGATGATGGGGTTGACTAGAGGAGTCAGAACTGTGTAGAAGATGGAGAAGACTTTGTTCAGGTCTCTCAGAGTTGGGGTTTTTGGAGACAGGTACACAATATTCAGGGTCCCATAGAAAATGGTCACCACAATGAGGTGGGAGGAGCAGGTGGAAAATGCTTTTTGCCTCCCAATGGTAGATGGAATTCTCAGGATCATGATGATGATGCAAACGTAGGAGATGAGAGTCAATAGAAATGGGGGCAGGGTGAATATTGAGGCCAGGACTAAAGTGACAAGTTCGATCTGGTGGGTGTCACTGCAGGAGAGTTTAGTCACTGGGGTGAAATCACAAAAGAAATGGTCAATTTCACTGGGGCCGCAGAAGATTAAACGTGACATCAGAGATGTTACAATAGCACTAGCCACCATCCCATTGATCCAAGACCCTGCTGCTAGCTGGAGGCAGAATTTGCCATTCATATGAGTTGCATACTGCAGTGGTTTGCATATCGCTACATATCTATCATAAGACATGACAGACAAGAGACAACACTCAGATCCTGCTAGCCAGGTAAAGAAATAATATTGCAAGAAACAGCCATTTACTGAAATGACATATTCATTTGTCAGGAAACTGGCCATCATCCTAGGCAGGATGGTGGAAGTGTAGCAGGTGTCCAAGCAGGACAAGTTCCCCAGGAAGAAGTACATGGGGGTGTGAAGGTGCTGATCAGCCACAACTAGCACAATGATGAGGATGTTCCCAGCCACAGTGAGAATGTAGATCACTAGAAACAGCAGGAAGAGAAAAACACGCAGTCCAGGATGACTCCCAAATCCCAGGAGGATAAATTCTGAAATGGCTGTTTGATTTCCCTGTTCTGTTTTTGCCATGAGGTGTATCTAGGACAATTAAATGGAAGTCTGTGACTTTATTTGAAGCAAATGATCTTAAGTTTTCATGCAGCAATATAAATATAATTCCATAAATATTACATAACACAGGTCAGTTGGCTAAGACTAAAATGGTTGGTTGGAAGACTCACATTTGAGTGTCGGGGTGTCTAGAATCATGGGTTGGAATTTTTAAAGGCATCTAAGGGAGTTAAGCCTACAGCTAAGGGTGATGTGAAATGGTATTTGTGTACCTTACTTTCTATCACTCCTTAGAAAATCCTATGTCTTAAAAATCCATGAAAATTTCTATCCATAAGCTCAACAAATGACAGACATAATCATTATATGATCTTCTCTTCTACCTCACCTCTTGAGAAATGGGAGAAGAAACATCCTCTACATATAGAGTCCAGTCTTCATTTTGTCTAATATAGATCCTTGAATGATAGAAATGTAGCACTGGAAAGGACCTTGAAAAACTATATTGTGTATTTCAGACAGAGAAGTTGTCTTTATTAAATTCTAGTTCCCCATGTAGGTAGTTGCAGACTGTAATCAAGTCACATCTTAACTTCAAAAGAGAGCATTAAAAAGAATTAGTTTTAAATTGGTATGCAATTTGTTTTTTGTCATTGCATTGACTGTTCTCTTCAACATGGATTAAAAATCAGCTGGCAAAATGCATGTTGTATCTACCTATTTACATTATGTCTGTGTTTGTAATTACAATTGCACAGACAGAAAGATTGCTCTTGTGTCCAGCCATTCCCCACAGCCGAAAACGTCAAAATGATGGAAATAAGCAGTCAAGGCGTAAGTCTGTAACACTGGTTACCACCTTCTCATCACCTGCAATTATATTTGTCAGTATTATATTTTAATTGAAGTTGTGATAGTGACAAAAACCATCAGTTCCAGCAGCCACTAGGGTCTTCTTGGGGAGAATTTCCACTTTACGGGAAATACAGTAGAAACCTGTTTATCTGAACCTCCATTATGTGGCTTTCTGTATTAACTGAACCATCAGCACACACACAGGAATATAGGAACTTGACGCTTCATAGACAAATTCAAACTGAAAATAAAGTGTAATTTCAACAGATAATTAACCAATTGAACATCTTTCCAAAGCTTGTGGTGGATTCTCAATCACTTGCAATTTTTAAATCGAGAGTGGTTATTTTTCCACAAGATATGATCTAGTTCAGACAGGAATTATTTTGTGGAAGTCCTGTGTTCTACATGAGGTCAGACTCATGTAGAACTCATGAGATCACAATGGTCCATCTGGTCTGAGAATCTCTGACTCTATAAAATATATGAAGGAAACAAAACAGTTTGAGGAGAAGCTAGGTGGTTCTCGAATAAAGTAAATAAAAAGAAGTGAAGTCTGTGATCTTCAAAACCATCAGTGGCTAGAAGCCAAGATTATCAGGGATGCAACCCTATGCTCTGGGTGACCCAAAATCTCTGACTGCCAGAAGCCAGGAAGCTATAATTGTCAGGTTCTGTTCACTCCCTCTGAAGCTCACGTATTGGTCAATGGTGAACGACAAGATACTGACCTACATAGACCATTGGCAAACCCAGTATGGCTATGCTTATGTTCTTATGTTCTTATGATTTATGATAGGAGATACCATGAATGCAGGTGTTAGAATCATAGAATCAGAGAATATTAGGGTTGGAAAAGACTTAAGGAGATCATCTAGTCCAATCCCCTACTCAAAGCACGACCAACACCAACTAAATCATCCCAGTCAGGGCTTTGTCAAACCAGGCTTTAAAAACCTGTAAGGATAAAGATTCCAAAACCTCCCAAGGTAAACCATTCCAGTGCTTCACCACCCTCCTAGTGAAATAGTGTTTCTTAATATCTGACCTAGATCTCCCCCATTGCAACTTGAGACCATTGCTTCTGTTCTGTCATCTGCCACCACTGAGAAGAGATAAGCTCCATCTTTTTTGGAACCCCCCTTCAGGTAGCTGAAGGCTGCTATCAAATCTCCCCTCACTCTTCTCTTCTGCAGACTAAATAACCCCAGTTCCCTCAGCCTTACCTTGCAAGTCATGTGCCCCAGCCCTCTAATCATTTTCATTGCCTTCCACTGGACTCTCTCCAATTTGTCCACATCCCTTCTGTGGTGAGGGGACCAAAACTGGACACAATACTCCAGGTGTGGCCTCACCAGTGCGGAAAAGATGGGTTCACAGCTCTATTCACAGCTGTAGATTCAAATCTCTCAACTCCCTGCTGTGAGCTAGGGCAGAAGGCTGAATGTAAACCTGGGGCAGTCTGTGAGATTTCTCCTGCCTGTTATAGGATGTCCTGAGGCTGGTAGTCTCAACTATGGCATCTAGAAGATAAATATCCAGCTTACAATTGCACTACAGATATCTGGGTTTGTGCTAATAATAATACTTAATTTAAAGGAAATTCACAATGTATGTTTGTTGACTCTTACTCGTTAATTGAAACTTTTAAACTGAAATCTTTAAAATGATAAAAGGGTTTTTGACAAAAGGAACATTTGTAACGGAAACTGTTCATTTTTTTGTTAAAAATATTTTTTTCTTGAAAAAAACACAAAATGTGGGGATATTTTTTCTCTTTTAATTAAAAAAACCCTAATTTCTCAGTTCAGCTTTCAGTAAAAATGTTTTTTTTGGAAATCAGACATGTCTACCAAAACTTAGTTATTTCTAATCAAGATTGGCTTTCAAAAAACAAGACATTTTATGGGAAATTTAGAAAAAAATATGAGAGGGGAAATTGAAATTTCCTGTGAAAAAAACTGTTGACATTTTCCAGTTGGCTTATTATTGACCAATCACAGCAAAATATAAACTGCCATTACAGTAGGAAAACCTTGCATGGAAAAGGTAAATAAACACATCTTTGTTTTCCCATGTGGTTAATCTAAGGATTTGTGAACACTACTGCTTAATTTCAAGTAATTTACTTTGCTCAGGGGTGTGAAAAAGCCAACCTTCTGAGCAATGCAAATTACAGTGACTTAAAGTGGCATCCACAGCGCACTATGTCGGCAGGATATGCTCTCCCACCAACATAATTTCTGCCTCTTCTCGAGGTGGAGTAATTATGCCAATGGGAGAATGCTGTTTTGGCAGCATGGGCGTAGTATATCTTCCCCATACTCACTATAGCAGCTGCGGTGATGTAGCACGGTAGTGTAGAGTAGCTTTCAGTTTAATCAAAAGTAGTGTTGAAGTTTCATTTACTGCAAGACTGCTATAGAATGTCTGAATCTTTTAGGACATTTTTTTCATTTTAACTCTAAAATAGTATGAACAATTTACATGTATCGAGTCCTTTTCATCTTCAATGTATTTTACAATCCTAAGGCCCCAATTCAGTCAGGTGCCTTAGCACGTGGCCAACTTTTTCTGCATATCGCTTTAGTGCTGTGCAGATTTATGCCTGTGTCTAAGTCCCATTGCCTTCAGTGGGACTTAGGTGCATGAGAGCTAAAACAGGATCAAACTAGTTTACTCTTTGCATAACCCTGTGACTTATGTAGGGCTCCAGAGTAGAAAATTCCTAGATCAGGTAGGTTGAGTGGAAAAGGTTTTCTACACTGCATAATTTTATTGTAAACTAGGAGGGTGAGAAAGTGTGTTTACCTTAACACAGGTATAGAAGAAACCCAAAGCTCAGTTGTGACCACTTCATCCACAGGTGCTGCAGTCTTCTATTCCCACCTACTTCATGGGCTTCCAATCTCTCAGTAATGAGACCTGTCTGCTCCTGATTAGAGACTCTGATGCTGCTCCCATCCTTGGTGCATCTTGCCTTCTTTCTCTTAGCAGACAGTGAATATCTCTCCTGTTTCATCATTTATCTTCCAGACAAGAAGTGAAATCTCCCTTGACACCTCTGCTAATGAGCATTTTGAGTTATGGAGAAGAGCATGAGAATAAAGATTTATTTTATTTTTAGACAAATAGACATCAAGGGTAATAGAGTGAAACAACCTCTGGGGTAGGTCATGGGGAGAGAAGAGCTTCTGACTTCAAAGAATTGTTTTCATCACACTTACGGGATGAATGCTGGGTTAGCAGTGAAGCAATATACCACTATTTGAAGCAGCAGCATTTGAAGGTCCTCTTGCTGCAGTCTCTCACTGACAAAAGAGAATGAGGAATAATTCAGAGTCAAATGTTGGGAAATTCACATTGACGTTTTCAGCTTCAGTCTGATCTCTGCCCTCTCACCGCATCCACATTCTGTGTACAGGACAGAGACACCCATTGCTACATAAAGGGAATCCAACTCTCTACTCTTCTATATGGCTGCAATTCAGCAAATTAGGACAACTCACATCCTTAAAGTTAGCCACATGATTAAGTGCTTTGGCAAATTGGGGACATGTAGGAATTAACATAACATATAATTTGGGTACCATAGTATATTAAGGTTCCACTTACAAATAGTTTATAAAGGCTTAATAAATATTTTGATTCATGGCCAATCAATTGTTACGGAGTCCAACAGATGAATAAATTGCTTTTAAATATGGTTTATAACATTCAACTACACCTTGAAGACAAATAACCATGAACAGCACATACTAATCAGATCTGTAACATGCTGATAACATCTATTGCTCACGTGCTATTTCCTTTTAAACAACTTAGAAGTGGACCCTTAATGCCAAGTGAGACCATATTAAGAGGTGATGTATTTGTCATCTCATGCCATTACCTGCACCTGCCCTTTCTGACTGCTCGTGCATATGGGATCATATATAAATATAAGAGGTCGGAGGCCAGATTCTGGCTTACGCTGAGGGGCCTTTATACCAAACTGGCTATATAAAAGTGAGTGTAAATTACAATTACATCCGCTTTCATTTTCTTGTACACTGCCAGAATACTGTAAAAGAGCCTCAGTGATTATCTAGCTATTCTCTAACAAACAGCTCTATTGATGAAAAAATGAATCTTTTTTTGTATAAAGTTTACCCAAATAAATTCACACACATTCCAAAGTTAACAAAAACTGAACATTTGCTGTGGTGATTTACCTACTTGATTTTTGATTTTATATGTTGTCTCATTTTTCTTTTTATTGGTTTATTTCATTATCATGCTGTCTGAGCACCTTGAAATGCTTCACCAATAAACCATGCTTCTCTTATTTGTGATATTTTATTCTAAGTGTGAAGGAGTAACAGCTTGACACTGATACACTGATATTTCTAATTAGAATTTCTTTTTTTTGGTCATAAATAAAACAACTATGAAAAATCTGTCATTAAAACAAAATTAGCCTAATTTAATACCACAATGGATTTTTTTCCCTGTGGACACTTCTTATGAACCAAGATACACCAAATTCACTTCACAAAAGACACCTAAGAGACACTGATATCCGCCTATGTTTGTGCAGCCCACCTCAACACAGTATCCCAGCATCTCTCTACCATTAATGTGTTTATCCTCCCACCACCTCAGACAGGTAGGGAAGTGATATTATCCTCATTTTACAGATGGGGAACTGAGTCACTGAGAGACAAGGGCCCAGAGTTTTATAAGTATTTTGGTACCTAAATAAAAAGATAGGAGCCCAGTGGGATTTTTAAAAGAACCTAGGCAGGTTGGGTGCCTAAATCCTATTGAAATCAATTGGAGTTTGGTCCCTATATTACTTACAACCAGATTTTTAGAGGTATTCAGGCACCTAGGGGGAGTTTTCAAAAACACCTATGCACCTAACTGATCAATTTTAATGAGATTTAATCTCCTACTCATGTCTCAAAATCTCAGTAGGTGCCTATCTGTTTCTTTAGGCACCTAATGTCTTTAAAATCAGGCTCTAAGTGACTGGGACAGATCATACCAGGAGTCTGTGACAGAGTAAATGATGGGACATGGGCATCTTCAATCCTAAATTAAAACCTTAAACACTGAAGTGCGTGTTTTTTCTGCCTGACACCAACAATTTAAGATCAGTGCAGGCCTGCGACTGAGCAGGTGACTTAATTTGAACTAATGATTTGAGCAGGTGACTTGCATTTCCATTTTAGGAAAAGAAGACATTGCCATGTGTTGCTATATAGCAGTAACTGTGGCCATATGTCCTTTTCACACACAGTCCTTGCCAGTGTGTCTCAACCAGGCCATTTAGAAGTCATTAATTCTTAGGGTGCAGCAGAGTGGAATGTTGTTGGTCTCAGCTGACCCAGAAGCTCAATTCTTCTGTCCTTGGAGCTCTGGTGATATTAGCACCAGCAGAGAGTGCAGCCTGCTAATTCAGCAGACCTTGAAGACACTCATAGAGAAAGACCACAGGTACAGTTCGGTGACAAAGGCATTTGGCCAGCTTTATTGCCCAGAAGGCGCAGCCCTAATGATTTCCACAATTTGCACAAATACATTGAAAAATGAGTGCTCTGTGACAAGGAGCAGCTCAGTCAGCAGTGGGAATCTCTGATGTCCCCTCGGCCACAGAACGGGTTAAGACGAGGTACCCCAACATTTATAGACTGAGTCAAACAACTGGAATGTACAGCTTACGTACACTTTACATGTTTCACGACATCTGTTTGTTACCTTCCCTTGTTCCTTATATCTTGGACACAACATCCCTCTTCCTGCTTTGGCACACCATCTTACCTTATACTAGATTTGGGCATATCTGTATAAGCTTTCTGTAATGTATTTACATAAATGTAATGGCTAAGACTTCTTAGGCATGACTATGTTTTAGCAATGTGAGCAGCAACTTTGCTAAGTTCATGTGCTGGACAGGGAAATTATAAGCATCTGCTTCAATATGTGGCCTGACTTTGGTTCCCAGCCTCTGGTTCAGACCTTAGATCTTGCACCAAGCCCAGTGCTCCAGGCTTTCTCACTACTACATCGGGAAATTCTGATATTTTGATACTTCAAAAGAGGCCATTTTGAGGGGTGAGGAAGAGGGAGGTGGATAAAATGTTCCACAATTTTTGATTCAGAAATGTCAAAATATTTCATTGTTACTGAAAAGAAACATTTAATTTTGGTTTGTTGACCATAACTGAAATGTTTTGTCTTGAGTCACTTCAATATGAATAACATCTTCCTATTGATTCATACTGTCTTATGGGAGTTTTATCTCCAGACACAGATTCATACAATGGCAGGACAGGAAGGGAGCTTGAGAGAACTTCTAGTCCAGTCCCCTGCACTCAAGGCACGGCTAAGAATTATCTAGACCATCCCTTATATTGACAGAGATTTTACAATCTCCTTAGACAATTTATTCCAGTGCAATATCTCATGCCTGCCTTCTTTGCAATGAGCTGGGCTTCCTGGCCACACTGCAGGAGTGCACAAAGGGAAATGCAGTCAGGTCAAGGACCCTAGTATATAAGGGAGAATGGACACCTGAATTACAAATCTCACCAGGCAAGTGGAATAATAGGGAAATACAGTTCATGGCTTCAAGGCCAGATGTGACCAATGTTATTATCTAGTCTGACCTCTTGTATAACACAAGACATTATTTCCCCAAACATAATTTCTCTTTGAACTGGACCATATATTTAATAACTAAATAAATCTGAGCTTGATTTTAAAATTTCAGTGATGGAAAATCCAACATAACCTTTGTTAAATTGTCGGTTAATTATTCTCACTCTTAAAATTGCATGCTTAATTTCCAGTCTGAAATTTGTCTAGCTTCAATAAAGGTTAATGTTAAACCAGTTTTATTTTAAACAGATTCACAACAAACCATTTTAGTTCACTTCCACAAAGCAAAACATTTTGATTTGCACAGAATAGCATTTTTTACCTTCCCATGATCGTCCTCACTCTCAGACTCTTACCCGGCTGGCCACCCCTGCTCTTTGGGTTCTGGTGCAAGGGAGGGGTCATAAACTAGGAGCAAAGGCCCAGCCCCCACCCCCATTGATGAGGGAGAAGGGACCCCTTGTAAAACTTTGAAGGGGGTTGCTGGTGCTGGGCTTTCTGCTATCTCTTCCACCCATGTTCATCGACTGGAGTCGGCCAAGGTTGCTGCAGTTGCAGAGGCGGGTAGTACTGCCTCCTTCATGGAGTCCCTCCCTGAGGGGACTATGGAAGGTGCTCCCCTGTTGCTTTGCCATCCATGCACCCTGTAGATGCTGTAGTTCCTATTGCCCCAGCTGCTGTTGAGGAGGACCCCGTAGAGGCAGGTGGGTTTGATTCTATTTTCAATAAGATTGAGGACTGGGCTTGACTCTAACCACTGAGCAAGTGGATGCCCCCCTGCTAGGGAGCCTCAGTCACAGCCCTTGTAATGTGCCACTCCCCCATCTCACTTGTCCCTTGCCTTAGTCGGTTGCTCCTCCTTTGGCCACTGCAATGCCCCAGAACCTGGCCATCTGTTCATCCATGACTGGTAATCCGGCTGACGCCACTGTGCCTAATGAGGCAATGTCTGACGCCAAGCAGCTTGGCTCTGAGCCCACAGGCATCCTTCCGCATGAGGCAGGGCAGCAGCCTCGCCATCCCCAGTGCTGTAATTATGGGTGCCTAGGTTGGTGAGGCTCCTGAGCCTAGCACTGTGGGGGCAACTCAACCCCTTGCTGCCCCTTTGACCACCAGGCCTGGTCAAAAGGCATTGTGTCCTGGTAGCTCTGCCACTCAGGCTCCTGATTTTGTCCCTGTTCCCTGCCCTGACCATGTTCCCATCCTAGATTTGTGTCCCTCCCTGTCACTGATCCTGTCCCAGCCCCTGATCCTGTCCTTTATTTCTTCCCTCCTTATACACTGATCTTTTCTCCCTGGATCCAATCGACATCTATGCCTGCGGAGTGCTTTGTGATGGACTTCCGAAGGTCAGCACGGGCGACCAGGACCAGCTGGAGCTGCCTCTCACTCTGACTGAGTTCTCGAAAGACCTCCATCTCATGCCCACTGTAGCGGGGTGGTTGCCCATTCCTGCCCTGTGGGGCTTGAAACAGCCCAGGAGATGGCTGGGTCTGGGAGCAAAGCCATGGCTGATTGGGGGAAGTGGCTGCAGCTAGGGCCATGCCCCAAACAAACTAACTGGGCCTTATAAGAAGGCCAGGACAGCCAGAAGCTCAGGACATTCTCTCTGCTTGTAGAAAGAGAGGGGCCTGGCTGCTAGGGAGCTGAGCAGGGTATTGGGAGTGAAGCAGGGCTGGAGAAGGCTAGAGAAGCTGGGGAGCTCTGGCCTAGGAAAGTCCCAGGCTGTGGGCCTAGCTGAGGGCCTAAGACTTGTACTGGGGCTGCAGAGGGCAGCTCAGCTATAGAGAGAGGCAGCAGGTCCAACCCAACCTTGCCTGTGAAGAGTAGCGTATACTGCAGTCTGCTCCAGGGAGTGGGGCTAGATGGTGACTGGCAGTAGCCTTACACTGAGGCGAGGTGGGTTTAGTGGGTGGGGATTCCCCTGGGTGGGGAGACCCAGAGTCTGGGGGTACTGCCAGGGGGGCAGCAACCCAGAGAAAGGGGCATCATGGTCCTGGGAGGGACACTGGGGCCAGCAGTAAGGTGGATCACCAGTCTGCAGCGGGCACTCCAGGATGCTGGAAGAGCTAATTCTCATGGACGACCAGCAGGAGGTGCCGCAGGGGTGAATTCACTCCCTTACACCCACCAATAAATCTCCAGGCATGGATGGGCTGACCTTGGAGTTCTACTGCATATTCTGGAAGTCCTTGGCCCAGACCTTGCCACCATCTGGGCCAAGTTTTTGGAGAGCAGAGTCCTCCCTCTTTCATGCCGGAGAGCAGTGTTCGCCTTGCTGCCGAAGAAAGGAGACCTCCGCTATCTCCAGAATTGGCATCCCATCTCACTCCTCAGCATGGACTATAAGGTTGTGGTGAAAGCCGTCTTGTGGCAGCTGTGCTCCATGCTGGCAGACGTGATCCATCCAGACCAGACCTACACTGTCCCGGGCTGTACTATCTTCGATTATCTATATCTGGTCTGGGATCTCTTGAAGATTGGGTGTAGGGACGGTTTGTCGTTTGCCCTCCTGTCCTTGTATCAGGAGAGGACATTTGACCAGATGAACCACAGGTATCTCCTGGGCACTCTGCAGGCATTCAGCTTCAGGCCCCATATTGTGGGGTTTCTCCAGGTGCTGTAGCCTCCGCAGAGTGTTTGGTCAGGCTCAACTGGACCTTGACTGCACATGTCAGCTTCAGGTGACGGGTGCGTCAAGGCTGCCTGCTGTCAGGTCAGCTGTACAGTCTGGCCATTGAGCCCCTCCTTCGTCTCTTTTGCAAGAGGTTGATGGGGTTGGTGCTGTGTGAGCTGGAGGTGCGACTGGTCCTGGCAGCATACGCCAGTGACGTATTCCTCGTGGTCCAGGACTCAGACAACCTGGTGTTGGTGGAGGCTTGTCAAGCTGTTTATTCAGCAGCCTCCTCTGCCCGGGTCCAGGGTCGGCTCTAGGCATCAACATTCCAAGCAGGTTCTTGGGGCGGCAATCTGCAAGGGGCAACAGTCTGTATGTTTTTGCCCCCAAGCATCGCGCCTAATTGCTGCCGCTGATGGCGGGCGCAGTCCGTGTGCCGTTAGGGTGGCATGCATGTTTCTGCAGCGACGGCAATTCGGCGATAGCTTCTATATTCAGCTGTCTGTGGTGGCGCACCTTCTGTCTTCTGTCTGAATACAGAAACTGCTGCTGAATTGCCGTCACCATGGAAACCCATGTGCCGCCCTAACACCACATGGACTGCCCCTGCCATCAGTGGTGGCAATTCAGCTTGCTGCTTGGTGCAGCGAAAACAGTAGAGCCGGCCCTGCCCGGGTCAATTGGGTCAAAAGCTCTGGCCTGGTAGTTGAGGCCGAGTGGCAGGCAAGCTCCCTCCCCATCTGTGCTTCAGGCCATCTGGTAGAGCGTGGGTCCACTGCTCTATCTTGGCATTTACTTCTCTGCCAGACATCCATCTCCAGCAGAGAACTGTCACGGTTTAGAGGGCAGGGTGACTGGGCAGTTGCGGGGCTAGAGAGGACTGCTCTGGTGCCTCTCCCTCCGGAGGAGAGTGCTGGTGCTTAACCAACTGGTCCTGTCCATGCTCTGGCACTGACTCAACACCCTGTGTCCACCCCCAGTGTTCCTGGCCAGTCTCCAGAGGCTGGTTCTGGAGTTTTTTTGGCTGAGACTGCACTGGGTCTCTGAAGGGGTTGTCTATCTCCCCCTGGAAAAGGGAGGGCAGGGTCTGACGTGTATGCGCATGCCCTGCAGAGACTCCTTCATAGTGCAGGTGGCTTGGAGTGGAACATATTTGTTCACAGCTTCCTCCACGCCCTGCGAGGTCTCCAATATGTCCAATATCTCTTTTTTCTCCATCCAAGAGGTCATCCGCAAGACCTCTCTGAGCTGCCAGTCTGCTACCAGGACTTCCTCCAGACCTGGAGGCTGGTTTCATCGACCTGGTCTTTTGTGGCCACCAAGGGGACAGATCCCTCATGGAGCCCCTGCTCACAATGCCCAAGCTTCATTACCCCCCCTCGTGTCCCACCCTGATACCAAGTGGTGGGAACTTTTACTAGTTGTGGAAGGTGGGAAACCCTAGTCAGCCAGTTTATATTCCATCTTAATCCCGTGGCCTGCTGGGGATATCAGCTGGTGGCTCCTTCATGGGGCCGTGAGCATAGGGGTCTACTTGGCACAAGTTACCTCTGTCCCTGAAGGCTGACCCTTTTCAGGCATGAGGAAGACCCTGGCACACACCTATCTTCAGTGAGCCAGGCTTCAACCCCTCCTCTGGCTCCTCCAGAACCTCTTATTGAGGTTCTGGCTGCACTTCTCCCTGCACACACAAGGTGGTCATTTGTAACACTAGGAAGGTGGGGAAGGGTGCGAAGGTGGGGCTGTTTTTCATTCTTTTATCCATTCACATATCCAGGCAGAGTTCCTCTGGGCAGAATACACTGGCTCTGTTGATGCTTTCAATGAGCAGTAGAAGCTGTCTGGGGATCTCTGCTCGATGTCCCCTTCTGGTTCTCTAGTTTTGATCCTTTGACCCCACGCCCATTCCTGTTATTGCCTCTGTTATCCCCCAAACTCAGCTGGATTCTGGGTTTAGTATCTCCTCCGTAGGCTGGGTGAGAGGCTTTTAGCAATGAGCAAGCTAGTGCTGCCCATGTCCCAGTTCCCAAAACGATCACTGCCCTGTAGCTGCCTGGCCTGACCCTGTCACACCTGGTATAAAAATGTCACCCCCAAAATCACAGATCCAAACCGACACTGATCTGATGGTAAAACATTTCTAGTACAGACCAGGTCTCTGTGTTCATTTTTGAGATTGCATTTAAGTACCTCAGAGTCATTTCCTTGAGAGTGTGTCTACTAGGGAACAGTATTGTGGGAATAGGAGTGCTTTTGTCAGTGTACGTTATTTTGAATGTGATCCTGGGAAATCAACATGCAATTTAGTTTTTACACAGATCTGCATCTCTTTGAGAATGTGTGTTTCTGACTGTGAATCATTGTGTGAAGTTATGAATGTATAACATCATGCGTGAAACATCCCTGAGCGTGTGCATTATTAGTGCTTGTTAGGGTCTTTGAGTGGATTTCTGAGTCTCATTTGTGTATGATTGCTTCTGAATGACAATATTGTGTGTTTACCGGTGCAAAGTGTTGTGTAATTGTGTGTGTTTTGTGAGTGTACCTTGCTGTGTGTATGTTTCAAATTGCACGTAACTGGTTATTTATCAGTGAATATTACTGTGTTTTGTTAGAGTATATTATCTTAGCAAAGTCCCTATATTAAAGCCAAAAGCTGCTATCTACCTGCTCTCTCAGAGGTAATTATATGGCATTAATGAAGGAACAGGCTATTCCAGGCCAACTGGGGCTCTGTTGCCACTGGGCTCTGAACTGTTGTAGGTCAAATGTCTGTGTTACAAATATATACTTTATTATGTAATCTCCTTCCGACACCCTTTGGGCCTCAGCCCTGCGTTATGTGTATACAGGGGTCCTTTCAGGGTGCTGCCATCATGTGAGATCCAGGTCATGTTGTGTTCCCCCTCGGGGGAATTAGGTACAGCTAGGGCAGCTTGTCAGTGTTGTTTACTCCTGAGGTGAGTTCAGAGCTCAGCTCACAGCCCTACAATTATTTAGCCCTGGCCCCAGAACAGGGACATCCTGGGTCGTGAACAAGCAGCTCAAACAAGCCAGGATCAGTTTCAGTGATGGGAAGGGCTTTCTTCTCCCATCCTATTTAGTCCTTCACCTCTCAGCCAAGCCTGCCCGAGATGGGGAGCAGGGAGCACCCATCTGTGGAGTGGGTCTGTGTCTGCTAGGAACTGCAGAGAGACCCAGCTGCTTGGGAAACATGGCGAAGTGAGAGTGAAACAGCTGCTGGATAACAGGGCGATTGGGGCGTTATTTATACAGACAGGGAATGACCGAGGGGCCCTGGCTGTGAAGTGTCTCATGCATCATGGGCCGGGAAACATTCCACAAAGATCAGCACAGTAAGTTTCTTATTTCAATCACACACGTTTAGTATTTATATGCTAGTCAAATTTCATAACAGAACTAGAAGTTACAATTGGAACTCGTCAAGGCTTTTTATATGATTTAATCAAACATCTAGAGCTGCTCTGAGGGTGTTTTTTTATTATTATTATTATTTCCCCCCAGCAATAAATCATTGACTTTTCATAGATGTTGTGAAAACCATTTTTTTGTGTGTGTTTTATTTTTGTTCATTGAGAACCGGACAATTTCAGGTAAACTGCTGGAAACGGAAACATTTTCACTTAAATAAAGAACAAAACGTATTTTGAGTTTTCCAATACATGAGTTTCAGGAATAACACAGGCTTCCTCAGAATATTTCTTTAGTTGAAAACCCAGTTTTCCTTTGAAATAATTTAAGCAGAAAATGTCTTAATACCCCAGATTAGAAACTTAGCAGTAAGGGAGAGTGGGGACATTGATGCTGTGCAATAATAGTAAAATCTGAACCCAGTCACTGTACTACAATGGGGTTTTTTTCTATTTCAAAGGGATATTTGGTGACAAATAAAACTGAGTGAGCAGCAAAGTTGGCAGCAAACAGCATCGGTATTATACATACTAGTGACTTAAATGAAGATCAGAGAACTGAAGCCCCCAGCCAAAGCCTGTGTCTTGTATCCGTGCTGAGGACGTAGAAAATGTCAACGGGATTAGAACCTAAATCCTCTGCCCCACACAGCTCCCCGCTAAACACAAATGCTGTAAATGGGGCACCAAACATACACATAATAAGGCCCAGCCCTGTGTCACAGCAGAGAACGGGATGGAGGGGAAACAGAGGCCCAGGGAAGTGACTGGTCCAAGGTCGCACAGCAGGTCAGTGGCAGAGCCAAGAACCCAAGTCTGCTGATGTCCAATGACTCACACAGACATAATGTGACAGAGGTAAACGATGCAGCAGTGAGGTAGCTGAGCCATTCTCATCGGTACACAGAGATGGAAGTGGGATCTTGTGTCATAAATCAATACATAAGCAGGCAGTAGGTCATCCATGTGGTGCTGCAGTAGAATCAATACAGACGAGCTCTAATGAAGGATATTAAGTGAGTCTATGTCATATTTCCCTGGAAAGTGGATATTGGGCAGTGTTGGCATTTTAGATTCAAGCTCAAGTTCACAGCCTGCTGTTTGTAGCAAGAGAGAATCCAGCTTGGCTAGAACGTTGCATTGGGTTGTGCTTTGCTCCATCCTTCACACGGCTTTTTACCAAGCCACATCCTGAGCCAGAACTTTAGATGGTGCAAACTGATGTAGCTCCATTGACTTTAAGGGAGACACACCAATTTAGATGTGTGATAACTCACCACTCCTAGTTAATAGCAGTGACAAGTGCTATGCATTGTTGACACTCACATTATGAGATATTGCTGAGGGGAATCAGGGCCACTCCCGCTGTCACTATAATCCCCACCACTGTCTTTGTCTTTCCCTCCACAGCCATAAAACAATGAACTGAGAAAGAAAATGTCCAACCAAACCACCCTGACTGAGTTCCTTCTCCTGGGACACTCTGACATTCGGGAGCTGCAGATTTTGCACTTTGTGGTGTTCCTGATGATTTACCTGGTAGGCCTGATGGGAAATCTTCTCATCATCAAAGCCGTAGCCCTTGACTACCGTCTTCACACCCCCATGTACTTCTTCCTGATGAACCTGTCCATCCTAGACCTTGGCTTCATCTCCGTCACCATCCCCAAATCCATGGTCAATTCTCTCATGAACACCAAGGTAATTTCTTATCCTGAATGTGTCACCCAAGTCTTTCTCTTTCTCCTCTTCACTGCAACTGATCTTGCCTTACTCACCATCATGGCATACGACCGATATGTCGCCATCTGCCAACCACTGCACTATGAGAGCATAATGAACAGGAGATCTTGTGTCCAAATGGCAGCCAGTGCCTGGATTACTGGTATTGTCTACTCTGCATTGCACACCGGGAACACTTTCAGGTTACCCTTCTGCCAGTCCAATGTCATCCACCAGTTCTTCTGTGAAATCCCCCAGCTGCTGAAGCTTGCCTGTTCTGATTCGCACCTGAGTGAAATTGGACTTCTTGCCTTTAGTGTGTTTTTAGGTTCAAACTGCTTTATTTTTATAATTATGTCTTATGTTCAGATCTTCAAAGCAGTGCTGAGAATCCCCTCTGAGCAGGGCCAGCGTAAAGCCTTCTCCACCTGCCTCCCTTACCTTACTGTGGTCTCTTTGTTTGTTTGCACTGGCTTCTTTGAGTACATGAAACCCACCTCCAGCTCAGCATCAAATATGGATCTCATGATGGGTGTTCTATATTCCCTGGTACCTCCAGTGATGAATCCGATCATCTACAGCATGAGGAACACGGAGATCAAAGCTGCATTAAAGAAACTGATTGTTTGGAGGTTATTCACCAAGAATTAAAATGTCCATCATTGTTTCTTAATTGAGATTTCATTCTGAGATTCTTCTTAGATATAATCAACTGATGACAAAATTGTCTCCTTGAGAACACAGGGTGCAATCTGTTTATGAATTCATAAAATCCAGACTAATTCCTTTGTAGTTAAATGAGGTAGTTTAGAATTACACCCATGTAAATAAGATCAGAATCTAAATATCTATTCATAAATGTACTTACACACCTATCTCTCTTTGGGATTTATACTGCTAACATTGTCATGCTATCTGATCATGTTACACAGAATATCAACAGCCATAGCTAAGTCACTAGTGAACATGAAATCTTTTTCTCTTCTTCTTTCTTTGAGGGTAAAAATTGTGGGTGGAGTTTGAGAGGCTTGGCTTGTTTCTTTACTTGATTGCTCCTTTTTCGTGTTTCATTTTGTTGATTTATTGGTTGACTTTTTTTTTGTTACAGATGAATTTTTGCAGTAGGAATTTGCAGGGTGGAACATGTTTGATTAAATCTAGGAATCAGATTATTTTGTCGTTTATTCAAGGTGTCAATGTCATAATCTCTTTGAAAGAGTTTTCGGAGAGGCCTATGGTTTCCCTTTCTGTAGGGATGAAGAATTGAAAATAAGTTTCTATAGGTGTGCAGCTAGCTGAGTTCTTTTTTAAACAATTATTTTAATGTTATTAGAGAGATTGCCTTCTGCACATGTCCCCTCTCCTTCATCATCTCAGTAACTGCCACCCAGACACGATTATAGAGACTTTGTCTCTTGCCAGTTCAAGTTCACACAATAGCTCAACATAAGCAACTATGCATACGGAAACACGGTATGTAGGAAAGAATTTAAGGCTGAATTAAAGTATAAGGACTATAAACCAGTGTCCAGGGCTTCGGCTCCAGGAGTCATGACATTACAAGAGAATCTCAGCTTCCATTTCCTAAACTACAGCCATTTTCTAGTCCTCGTGGTTGAGAAGGAAAGCTTGAAAATGTTCCCCAAGACAAAAGCCAAGTGTAATCAATAAAGCAATGGCTCCTTGAGTCTTGCATGAGCCAATCACTCATGGGACAGAGTGGGCTGTCCTCAGTTAACCAATGCAACACCTGCCTCAATCTGTAGGCAGCCTGAGGCAATTGCTCTGAGAAGGGGAAAATGCATAGGGCATAATGATGCAGCAACATCTTCCTGAATGTGCAAAGAGCCTGAACTAGTCACAAAGTTAACTCCATAAGGCTGAGGCGCAGACAGCTGTTCTGGGACTGCTCTCACCATCAGTGGATAGATGAGGCAATTCAGATTTTACAGTCGTGACACCACTTTTCTCCAGTCTTTCCTGGGGTACCTCTAAAGAGGCCTGTGTCCTGCTTGACTACATCCTTCCTCTGGATGGGTGTCCATGACTAGGCTTTTTCCTGCTCTCTGTTTCCTCACTATCTCTGTTATGCTACCTAGCGAGTTTCTGTACATTCATCAGCCAATTTCCGAGCTGGGTGCCCATTTCACAGGTTTCTCTTGATCAACCATGATATCAATATCATAGAATATTTTATGGTTATTTAAATGGGATGGAAGTTCTAAGGAATGAGAATCTCAAATTCTGGAACACATATGAAACCAGACATCATAAGAACATAAGATCGGACATATTGGGTCAGACCAAAGGTCCATCTAGCCCAGTATCCTGTCTTCTGACAGTGGCCAATGCCTGGTGCCTCAGAGGGAATGAACAGAACAGGAAATCATCAAGTGATCCATCCCATCGCCCATTTCCAGCTTCTGGTAAACAGAGGATAGGGACATAATACCTGACCCTCCTAGTATATAGCCATTGATGGACCTATCCTCCATAAATTTATCTAATTCTTTTTGAATCATATTATAGTCTTGGCCTTCACAACATCCTCTGGCAAAGAGTTCCACTGGTTGACTATGGTTTGTGTGAAGAAATACTTCCTTTTGTTTTTTTTAAATCTTCTGCCTGTTAAAGTCATTGGGTGACCTTTAGTTCTTCTGGTATGAGAAGGAGTAAACTTCCTTATTTACTTTCTCTACACCAGCCATAATTTTATAGACCTCTATCATATCCCTCTTAGTTCTCTTTTTTCCATTCTGAAAAGTCTCAGTCTTATTAATCTCTTCTCATACAGAAAGCCATTCCATACCCACAATCATTTTTGTTGCTCTTTTTTTAACCTTTTCCAATTCCTATATATGTTTTTTTTTTCAGATAGGGCAAATATACTTGCACATAGTATTCAAGATATGGGATCACCATGGATTTATATAAAGGCAACATGATATTTTATATCTGAGCAATGACTTTCCTAATGATTCCCAACATTCTGTTCACGTTTTTTGACAGCAACTGCATATTGAGTATAAGTTTGCAGAGAAATATCCACATTGACTCCAAGCTCTCTTTCTTGAGTGGTAACAGCTAATTTAGACCCCATCGTTTTAAATATATAGTTGGGATTATGTTTTCCAATGTGCATTACTTTGCATTTATCAAGATTGAATTTCATCTGCCATTTTGTTGCCTAGTCATCCAGTTTTATAAGATCCCTTTGTAACTCTTCACAGTCTGCTTTGCAGGTAACTCTCTTGAATTGTTTTGTATCATCTGCAAATTTTGTCACCTCATTGTTTACCCCTTCTTCCAGATCATTTATAAATAAGTTGAACAGTACTGGTCCCAGTACTGACCCCTGGAGGGACACCACAATTTTTCTCTCTCCTTCCTGAAAAAAATGACCATTTATTCCTAGACTTTGTTTCCTATCTTTTAGCCAGTTACTGATCCATGAGAGGACCTTCCCTCTAGTCCTATGACAGCTTACTTTGCTTAAGAGCCTTTGGTGAGGGACCTTGTCAAAGGCTTTCTAAAAATCTAAATACACTATCTCCACTGGATCCACTTTGTCTATCTGCTTGTTCACCCCCTCAAAGATTTCTAGTAGATTAAGGAGGCATAATTTCCCTTTACAAAAAAACATTTTGACTCTTCCTCAACAAATCACATTCATCTATGTGTCTGATAATTCTGTTCTTAACTATAGTTTCAACCAGTTTGCTCGGTACTGAAGTCAGGCGTACCAGACTGCAATTGCCAGGATTACATCTGGAACCTTTTTTAAAAATTAGTATCACATTTGCTATCCTCTAGTCATCTGGCACAGAAGCTGATTTAAATGATAGCTTACATATCACAATTTCACATACTGCAATTTCACATTTGAGTTCCTTCAGAACTCTTGGGTGAATACCGTCTGGTTCTGGTGATTTATTACTATTTAGACCAGGGGTAGGCAACCTATAGCACTGGTGCCGAAGGCGGCACGCGAGCTGATTTTCAGGGGCACTCACACTGCTTGGGTCCTGACCACTGGCCTGGGGGCTCTGCATTTTAATTTAATTTTAAAGGAAGCTTCTTAAACATATTAAAAGCCTTATTTACTTTACATACAACAATAGTTTCGTTATATATTATAGACTTATAGAAAGAGACCTTCTAAAAACATTAAAATGTATTACTGGCACAAGAAACCTTAAATTAGAGTGAATAAATGAAAACTCAGCACACCACTTCTGAAAGGTTTCTGACTCTTGGTTTAGACTATCAATTTGTTCCAAAACCTCCTCTAATGACATATCAATCTGGGACAGTTTCTTAGATACGTCATCTAAAAAGAATGGCTCAGGTTTGGGAGTCTCCATCACATTCTCAGCCATGAAGAGTGATGCAAAGTATTCATTTAGTTTCTCCACAATGGCCTTATCATCCTTGAGTGCTCCTTTAGAATCTCGATAATCCAGTGGTCTCACTGATTGTTTAGCAGGCTTCCTGCTTCTGATGTACTTTTAAAAAATTGGTATTCCAGAATTAAAGGGCCAGATTTTAAAAGTATTAAGGGATATCGTGGGATTTTCAAAAGCATCTGGGCTCCTAATACCCATTGAAACCAATACGTGTCAAACATCTAGCCCTTAATACCTGTCCTGGTCCAAAACATTCCAAATGCCTTGATCTTATGCACATACTGTTACAATTTTCCATGTATCTACCATATATCTGAGAGGGCTTCTAGGGATGGTCAAAAGTCTAGCTGCTGCCGCTTACTGGGTGTAGCTAATTTATTGTAATATATTGTGTTGTTGAATTATATTTTTTATTCCTTCTAACTTTAATGGATTTTTCGATGTCAACAGCTTACAAATGCAGGTGTTCTATGTACAATTAATTTAAATCAAGCATTAAATGTTGTAAAAAGAGCAATTTTCCAACACAATATTTCTCCTTTGGAAATTTCTGTTTGGTTAAAACTAGAACTTTTCCATGAATGTGTTCATTCCAATAATGTTTTCTTTTTAAAAAATTGTGGGTGGAGGAGGTTTGATATTGTTCAACTACTCAGGTTTGACATTTTCAATATACACGTAGAGTATCAAAAAAAATATTGGGTTGATCCCAATTTTTTTAATAAAAAGTTTGTTTCATGGGAAATTTCAACATTCAATTAAGAACAAAAAGAAGTTGCAAAATGAAGATTTTTCCATGAAACAGAAATTCTGGATCTTGACTCCAGATTCCAGATCAGCTATTTCAGTCTTCCTGACTCTTAATGCATCTAATCCAAGCTGCTGCTTCCTGCACACAACCCATTTTTATTAATTTAGAAGGATCATAGGGGCCCAAAGAGTCAGAGTTGTTAACATAACCCAGTCACTGTCCAGCAGTTTTATACAAAGTTTGAAGTCTGGTATACAGAGACATCAGCCTGCTCAGTACCATAGCAAACTCAACGTTAATTTCTTTCACTGTTTATTAAAGACACAGAAAAGAAGGAAAAAGAGATAAAGCACATGGAATGCAAAGTGTTAAGTGAGGCTTTGATTGTAACAATGTCCCTCGTTTCAGAAAGAACCCCATCAGCTATCACCTTGTTTAATACTCAGTTGAATGGCATTAAAGACTGCAGTAACTCTCCTTTGTGGGGGAAAAGGAAGAAGTTAGTTGAGATGGGCTGGATCTCATGGTGATGTTCTTGTTAACGTCTGGGTCCATTTCCTAGAAGGCAAAAAGAAAGGGCAGAGAAAAGAACAGCAAAGATAGAAAATTCAGCTTCTGTCTGTGAGGTTGACTCTCACTTCTGGTAAAATGCAGGACCAGCACACAAGCTGATCGACCATTCTGAGACCTGGCAAACTTGTACCAGCATTGGGCAGGTTAATGAGCTGCTTTTCGCTGCCTCTTTCTGGTCACAGACTCAAAGTGAGTTTGCAAAATGGGCAGCCTTGGCCAATTAAGACAGATTCTTTTTAGAGAGAAGGCAAAAAGATAGGAGAGATAGGAAAGAAGATAAAAAACTGGGGAAGGAAACCCTACATGTACAGGTAGGAAGAGATGAAGTCTCACGTCTGAGGTGTATGTGGGATTTAGCCTGTGCCATAGAAGGTGGTAACATCATCTGGCCTCTTTTTCAGACTCGGTCTGGTCAGCATATCTCTCAGAATTAGAATGAAGAAGGTCCCGAGATCCTAAGGGATGATGAGAGTAGGAGTCATGATGATATAACTCTCTGCAGCAGTTGGCAGAAAGCTGCTTCTTCTGCTAATTTTTCCTGAAAACTTTTTATTTCTGAGGACCCCAAAGGGGAGTGATGAGCAGATTAGTCCATCCTCTTATTGTCAGTTGTTGGGTATATGCGTGTTCTCTCTGTTTGCTGCACCAACTCTGGCCAAGTATTCGATCCATAAGACCTCAATGGACCTGCCCAAAGAGTCCAGTACAATGGATCAGGTCAGTGAATGGTGGGACTTTCTTCTCCTCTCTAGGCTAGACAAAGGGTTAAGGTGAGTTAACTCCACATTATAGACTGAGACAGACCATTTGGGATAAATAATTTATATACCACCTTACTTTTTCATGACATGTTTGTTACCTCCCTTTGTACCTTTCTCCTGGTGCTTTAAACAAAACATCCCTATTCACCACATTTCTTTGTACTTTACTCCTGGTGTTTCAGATGGAACATCACTCTTCATCTCTTCTGTCAAACCATCTCATCATGTGCTAAGTTGGTGTGTTCTTGCAGCTGCCTGCTGGAAAGTATTTACATATTCAGTGTGTTTTAGCAATGATAGCAATACTGGCGCCAAGTTCATATTCTGGACACTGAACATGCAGGCAAGGATATGCTTTTGACAGTGTCTGACTTTTGCTCATAGAATAAGTTTTGCTGACATTGGTTCAGGTCTCAGACCTTCCACCAGGCTCTGTCCACCAGACTCCCTCTTTCTACTTCATTCCCCCACTTTTTGCTCTTTTATGTGGAGGCTGTTTACCCATCAACACAAAAAACAGAATGCATGTACTGCAGATGACCCAGAGGACTAAACACTGTTAGCTGGCCACCTTACATTACAATCCACACATTCATGCCTCGTTGTCATAAACAGATAGTAAGAGTTAATAAAACAGAAGTACTTTATATCTCTTTTGACTGTAAAGGGTTAACAAGTTCAGTAATCCTGGCTGTCACCTGACCAGAGAACCAATCAGGGGACAGGATACTTTCAAACCTTGAGGAAGGGAAGTTTTTGTGTGTGTGCTGTTAGTTTTGGTTGTTGTTCTCTCTGGGTTCTGAGAGTGACCAAACGTGCAACCAGGTTTCTCTCCAATCTCCCTGATACAGGTTCTTATGTGCTCAGAATAGTAAGTAATAGGTAGGTAAGGTGAGTTAGGCTTATGTTTGTTTTCTTAATTTGCAATGTCCATTTTACTGGAAGGAGTTCAAATGTGTATTTGGCTGAGAGGAATTTAATTGTGTATTTGGCTGGAAGGAGTTCAAATTTGTATTTTTGCTGAAAGGATTTTAATTTGTACTTGTATACTTAGGCTGGGAGGGTATTCCCAGTGTCTATAGCTGAAAGACCCTGTACCTATTCCATTTTAAATTTACAAAGATATTTTTTCTCTCTTTAATTAAAAGTTTCTTGTTCAAGAACCTGATCGTTTTTTTATTCTGGTGTGAGACCCCAGGGGACAGGGTCTGGATTCACCAGGGAATTGGTGGGGAGAAAGGAGGGAAGGGGGAGAGAAAGGCTAATTTCTCTCTGTGTTAGGATTACTGTCTCTCTCAGGGAGAGTCTGGGAGGGGGAAAAAGAAGAAGGGGGGAAGGTGAATTTTCCTCTCTGTTTTGTGATTCAAGGAGTTTGAATCACAGTGATCTTCCAGGGTAACCCAGGGAGGAGAAGCCTGGGAGAAGCAACGGTGAGGGAAAGGGTTTACTTTCCTTGTGTTAAGATCCAGAGGGTCTGGGTCTTGGGGGTCCCCAGACAAGGTTTGGGGGGGACCAGAGTGTACCAGGCACTGGAATTCCAGGTTGGTGGCAGTGCTACAGGTTCTAAGCTGGTAATTGAGCTTAGAGGAATTCATGCTGGTGCCCCATCTTTTTGGACGCTAAGGTTCAGAGTGGGGAATTATACCATGACACTCATCTGTCCCTTGGTCTGCACATTCTGCCATATCACCAATAGACAAATTACCTTTTGTCAGTTGTATAGTTATATATATTAAATATGGAAATGTTAGATTCAGGATTTTGATTAAGGGGTGTAGTTTTGGAGTTGTTCTGAAACATTGAGATAGACATTATTTCAGAGTGTTCCACAGTGCTATGTATACAAGGAGTAAAATGGAAACTTGGATTAGTGACATCACAAATGAGGCCTTTGAATACAAATTTCTTGTAATCAGTTACTACACAGTAGTGTCCAACCATGTTGAAGGCTACCTTTTCTGTCGGTTGTTACCATCTGGTAATCTTTTCCAGGCAAGAGAGAGGAGCGACTATCTTTTCCACTCAATTGGATTTGTCTGAATCTTTGTGGCCACTCACTGGAGTTGTGATGTCAACAACATTCCTGGCATAACAAGCCATGGTGCTATGTTCTTTAGGTTTGCACTGCTCAGTGATACACCAGTAGCTGACACAGATCCAGTTACTGTCTTCCAGATAATCCTTTAAATGTACCTTAAAGACTAACAGATTTATTTGGGCATAAGATTTCATGGGTAAAAAAAAAATCAGATACATGGAAGAAGTGGGTTTTTTATCCATGCGTCTGAAGTGGATTTTTTACCCACAAAAGCTTATGCCCAAATAAATCTGTTAGTCTTTAAGATGCCACCGGACTCCTCATTGTTTTTGTAGATACTGACCAACACAGCTACCCCTCTGATTCTAGATGTACCGCAACCAATTTATCAACTATTGCCGTATTAGTCTGTTTTCAATATTGGTAACCAGACACTGAACAGAATTGCTTTAAATAACGTGCTTCACTTAGAATAAAGTGTAATTAACTCCAAATTATGACTGGTACTAATAGGGAATGTGTCCACACAATTGTAGTTACTAGGTAACTTCCATAAGCCGTATAAAAAATTGTTTACCAGTTTGCTATTTCCTTGCCTTTTATGGTTTGCTGCAATTAGTTTGTTACTTTTTACTTGTATTTCGTTAAACAGTTTAGTGTTGTCATGCACGTTATAAATGATGCACCATTTCTTCAGTAGCCAGGGCCTTACTATCATGCATTACATGTTCAGAGATAGTTTCCGCTGCCTGGTGGTCAAAATAGTTAACGTTTTGTTGTTATATTTCATAGTACCCCATCCCAAATAGATCTTCAAAGTCAGGTAATTTTGAAACGTAGCCCATAATTTCATATAATTTTTGGAGTCCCCTATTTTGTGAAATACCAGACTGCAAAATAGTCTTTTGCAAAGCCCTTTAGTCTTCTGCACATTCCTGATAGGATGCTAGTATATCAATTAACAAAGAAGTATACAGAAATAATACAGTTGCTTTTACAAAATAGCCAAATTCATCCGTGTTTCAGTGATAAAGATGTGAAACCACAGGAACATGAACTCACTTTCCTCAATAAGATGCAAATTTAAATGACTGTTGGACCTGATCCAGCTACTGTTTTCTAGCTCTTTGCCCACTTCATTGTCTACTTATGGTAGACAGAGTTGACCAGTCTGTTATTTATAAAACATTTCGTTTTCATTTTCTTGATGCCCAGGGATTTCTTCATTGTGCACAGATTTCTTCTCGTGTCTTCGGTTTGTGGGATGCACCTTTAAACAGCTTAACGTTGGTTAATATAAAGTTTTTGCTTGTTTGTTTTACATTTCTCCTTTTCAGTTACCAAAATTTTATACACAGATTAATTTAGTTTGTTTACAATGTAATAGGGACCAAGTCTTTTATAACACAAGTTATAATTTTGTTTTGATTGTCCAAATTCTTTAGCACAAACAGAACCATTTTAGATACGTTTGCATTTGTAACATAGACATTCCTTTTCACTAAACATATATATTACTACTCATAATATATTTAGTATTTGACTGCTAAAATAGATGCTCATCACCTTCTGTGAGAAGGTGCATTGCTCTTCCTGCTGAGCTCTGTTTTATCAGAAGGGTAACAGAATTCTTACCCGAGCTTTTTAGAGCTAATTTGACTGTGATATCAATTCAACTTTTGTTAATTATTTGACAGGACATATGTTATCTACCACTATTTCCCTCTAACACAGCATAAAAGAAAATAGTATAAAAATTAAACTAAAATGAATTTTAAATGTGGGTCTATGCAAACACTTTGAGAGTATTTGATTTTTATGACATTTGGTTTTCTTTGGGAGACAAAGGCAGAAACCTGTTCTAATTGTTTGGTTAGCGCTAACATTTTGCAAAATAACCAGACATCATATATATTATATTTCATGATATTTTTGCTATAACATTCTAATAACAATATTTCAGTATTTAATAAAGCAAACAAGTTTATTAACTCAAACAAGAAAATGACATTTTGCTAGTATTACCTTTATATTAATGTTGAGCTTTCCCTTAACATTTTTCTTTGGAATAAAAACACCTTTGTGATTAATAAACAAGATTTTTTTCTATAATTGCATTATTTGTGTAGGCAAAAATATACATACTTTCTTAAGTTTGCAAAAAAAATTGATATTATAATGGTTACACCCCATTAAATGTTTAAATTATTAAATATATTAAATATAATATTAAATAGTGTGCCAATTATCTTAAAAAGGAAGTATACAATTGTCTTTTGTTGCAACAAAGTAAAAAACAAAAAGAAGTAGTCAGGTGACACTCAGCATACAACACAGGACAACATACATGACATCCAAGACAAACTTACCGTTATTTAAAAAAGATACTATTAAATGGAAGAGAAGCCAATCTCTCAACTATTAGTCAGTGGCTAGGATTAAAAGCAGTGTTCATATGTCTGTTGCTTGGCAACCATATCTTCAAGGAAGTTAGAAATAATTCCAGCTATTGTGTTCCTGAAGGTATTAATCACTTCTGTCACACTATGTCATTGTGTGCTAGGTCGAGGAGTTCTTGTGCTGGCCTGCTGGAATCTGTTTACACATTCAGTGCCTTTTAGCAATGCTAGAAATACCAGTGCCAAGTTTGGTACATGACACTGAATTTCTAGCCAAGTATCTGCTTTTGATAGGGTCTGACTTTTGCTCATAGTATAACTTTTGCTAACTTTGGTTCAAGCTTCAGATCTTGCACCAGACACTGTCCTCCTGACCTTCCCCTCCCACTTCACTTCTCATTATTTGTCAGGGGACATGGATCACATTGCACTCCCTGTCAGGACCCGGCCCTGGCTGAGGAAGCTAATGATCCAAGCAGCAGACCAAATTCAGTGATGAATCCTGGTCACATGCCACCTGAGGCTCATTGCACATATGCTAAGGAGAATATTACTTTGTTCACCAGTGAAGGCTAATTTTTGACACACTGATATTAGTACATTGATTTTTGGTCCTCTGGTCTTCTTCTTTACTAGTCATAATATTAACACAGTCCATGAGTTGTATCAATAAAAGCCTTTCTATTTAAATTAATTCAGTTTTCTGTTTCCTTCTTACATCTTTTCATAAACAATTTTGTATAAAAGGTCATATTGACAATTTATGAACTTTCACTCATTTTTTACAGTTGAGCTTAAAATTAGGGTAAACTTGTAGGCTCAATTATCACAAGAGGCCCTGCATATATCTTTGGCCTACTGATCTCATTCCAGCTAGGTTTATAGAGTCACAGATTCCAAGGCCAGAGAGGACCATCATGAGCTTCTAGTCTGACTTCTTGTATAGCACACAGAGCTGGCGCTTCCATTTAGGCGACCTAGGTCACCAGGATTTCGGGGAGCGGCATTTTGTCACCCTTGGAGGCATTTCAGAGGCAGGGGGTCCTTCCGCGCTCCGGGTCTTCAGCGCCAATTCTGCAGCGGGATCTGCCGCCAAAGTGCTCCGAAGTGCTCCGAAGACCAGGAGTGCAGAAGGACCCCCACCTAGGGTGCCAAAAACCCTGGCGCCGCTCCTGATAGCACAAGCCATATAACTGCCCCAAAATAATTCCTAGATCAGATCTTTTAGAGATAAAGCAATTATCAAACTTGTCTTTGCCGCTCTGGATACATTAGTTAATCAAAACAAACAAACCAAAACCAAAACCAAAATACCACACGGCTGTCTTCCAAATTCACATTCTTGGACTAAACCTTGGGCTCGTAAATCAGGTGCCTGAGATGGGACACTGATAATGATGAAATTAAACTGAGGCTGCCATGTGAACGTTTAGATTTACCTTCTACAAATTAAATTATAATGTTTGTTCTTTCTTAGGTTTACTCCATGCAATCAAAGACTGAGGAAATCAAATGTCCATCATGGAACTTATTCTTCTGCAATTCAGGAATCTCTCTGACTTACATGTTCTTTTCCTTATGCTGTCTCTAGTGATCTACTTTATGGCGATGGCTGGGAACGTTCTCATTGTTGTGCTAGTAGTGGTTGATCAGCACCTTCACACTCCCATGTGCTTATTCCTGGGGAACTGTTCTGCTTGGCGACCTGCCTGACTGGGACAGAAACATTTCTTATTTTTCAGTTGAGCGTCATAATTGTTTATATATTAAGAAAAATGTATCAACGGAGGATGTTTAATAAAGTATTCTCTGTCTTTTACACATCCCAAAATCTCCTGGTCAGTTCCTTCGTATATAAACTGATAGACAAACATTAATTTTTAGCTAGAGTATAACAAAATGGAAATAATTAGAGTTGATTTGTAGAGTATGTACGATTCCTTTGAACTGGCCATTTAGCTAATCCTTCAGCTGGAGAGGTTCAGGAGTTCTAAATCAGGGTATCCTACCACCCCATGCTTAGAGCACTTCCTTAAGAGCATTGTTCAAATCCTTTCTCCCCTAAGGCAGTAGGGGCTTGAACTAGGGTCTTCCCACACCCTAGTTGAGTACCCTAACTACAGGTCAAAGAGAGAGGAAGTAGGTCTTCCTTCTCCTCACAGAAGTGACATCTGTGCCTAATGCCAGCGGAGTGTTTACAGCTCAGAGACAGGTGTCAGCTTGCATTTGGGAGCTGAACTCCTGACAGCAGAGCTGCTTAGCTTTCTGGCTTTTGTGAATCCCATTCTTAGACGTCCATTTCCCGCCATTCCTCTTTCAGACAGCCTGAGTGCAGAACTCAGGCCTTGTTCTGCCCACTGATTTTCTAGCTGCCTCAAAGTTGGTGCGCCAATGCTGCTGCTTATTGGATGTGTAGGGATGGAAGACTATCTGGATTCCTAGGAATTATTGATTAAGATTCTTATTTAACTAGAGGAGGGAAGTCATAATGATCAATGTGGACATCACCTCCACCAACAGAAGGTTCTGCATTTTTGTCTTAGTGCTAAATTGTTGTCTGATATGTTATTTTGTTTTTGAATATGTTCTAGGGGAGGGAGGTAGCAGGAATCTGCCTGTGTGTGCTGGAGCTGATAGTTGCAGAGTTCCAATAAATCCCTGTGCAATAATTACAGTATTATTGATACTATTGCTGAGGTCAGGCTCCATTCTGTCAGGTCCTTCACATAGACAGTAAGAAACAGCTCCTGCTCCAAGTAGTTTCTAATCTAAACAGACAGGTAGTGGAAGAGTAAACAAAGGTAAAGAAGCAGAATATCCACTAGACCCCAGGTGTCCTGACCTGCACTCCAGTGCTCTATTCACTCAATGTCACTGCCTCACAATTTATTTATGGGAATAATGGCTCTGTGACTGGACTGAGGGGATGACAGTTTTGTGTTAGGCTTCTTTATCGACTTGGCATTTTTCTCCTGAGTGGTTTGTGTGCATCCCACATTATTTAATGGGGATGTCTGTTACCAGTCCTGAGGAAGGAATATCACCTCATTCAAAAGAGGCTTTCTGATGTTTCAATGGACTAGTTTAATTCTTTTAAATGCTTTGCTCTTTTCTGAAGCTTTGCCTTGCGGAAGTGCTTCAGTTTTGCTTCTAGATGACAGCATTGTATTATCAGCACCTGGGATTGTCCTGAAAGATGCTGACTCATTCTTGCATAGTCATGTGCCTGTCAGTTGGTTTTCTGAACCACAGATCAGTGCAGCTGATATGTAAAACTGAGAAAAAGTTAGAAAATTGAAAACTGACAATCTCACTTTTTTCCCATTGTATTTCAACATGAAGTTGCTATTGTTGTTGTTGGTTTTTAACAAATGAACTATTTCACAAAAACAACTGGAAAATGTGGATGTTTCATTCTAAAACCAAATACCTCAAAATGTTATTTTTATTTGGAAATATTAGCTTAGTATTTGTGGGGGCTCTAGTACTGGTTCCTCATGACCCCAATCTACCTTATTAGCCACATCATCCAGCTGAACTATATCACTCATGACACGCCATGGCCAAAGAAAATCATTATGCACCATGGTAACTCAGCAAGAGGTACATCTTAAGAAACAGAGTCCGGCATGGGAATGTAGGCCATAGAGGAGAATGATGTGAAAGACAGCTCTCAGGAGCATCACATCTGCATTTTAGAATTTTTTGCAGTTGAAGAAATTTGCTCTTTATTTCTTCTTCTTGCTGTTTTTTTTTGGTCAAAAAATAAACTTTCCTACCAAGAACCAAAACAAATATTTTCAAATCATCTCCTTCATCCAAAGGTGATTATCGCCTTGTGCAACCATCACTGACTCCGTCCCATGCCACTGATCCACCTGTTGTATCCACTCTGCCTGCCCAGCATTTCTGCTCTTTTCAACATCAACAGCAGGCCATATTTCCTCCATGTTTCAGTACCCTGTTCTTGAACCCTCTTTTGCCTGCTTGTTTAAAAGCACAGACAACCTGAAAAATCAGCAGCTCAACCAAAGTCTAAGCAACAGAATTAACTTTTTCATCCTACAACAGGACCTGCTTCATAAATTGATGAACTCTACATATCATGCACTCTGCTAAGTTTTTAGTAAAATTGTTTGATTTTTACCTCAGAAACTGTACATTTTAGTTTGAGTTCTTCGTCTCTTTTGAAGATTTTCTGGATAGCAGTCAGTGTTTGGCTCTGGAAGCACTACATGCTGAAGAATCAGAGAGAGTGGTGCAGAATGGGGAAGAATATTGGCAGCATGTGACCTCCAGTGGGAGAAAGAGGAGAATCTATAAACCCCAAATGCATATAGAGGTGTAAAACCATTTTCAGGCTCTCTGCACAGGTACTACTGTGGAGAAGGATTTGGAAGAGCCCTCTTCCAAAAGGGATCAGAAGGAGATCCCATCAGCCGAAAGGCATGGGATGCATTGTCCTAGAGATGGCGGTTCCAGGACCACCACTTCCAAGGTGAGGAGTCATCCATCTGCCGACCAGACTGGGAGACTCAAAAAGTGTGCTGCTTGCCTGAATCTAGAATCTAGGGTGTGGCAGAGTGTTTGCCGAGACTGATCAAGACCTCGGACCACTAACCCCTCCTACTTCTCCATGTGGGCACCAATGATACTGCCAAGAATTATCTTGTGTGGATCATTGCACACTACATGGCTCTGGGTAGAAGGATAAAGGAGTTTGAGGTGCAAGTTGTGTTCTAGTCCATCCTTCCTATTGAAGGAAAAGGCTCAGGTAGGGACAGTTGAATTGTGGAGGTGAATGTGTGGTTACACAGGTAGTGCAGAGGGATTTGGATGCTTTGATCATGGGATGCAGTTCCGGGAAGAAGGACTGCTAGGAAGAGATGGAATCCACCTTACGAAGACAGAGAAGAGCATCTTTGCAGGCAGGCTTGCGAAACTAGTGAGGAGGGCTTTAAACTAGGTTCGTCTGGGGATGGTGCCCTAAGCCCAGAGGTAGTGTGATACCAGGAGGAAACACAAGGAGGGTACAAGTCAAGAAACCTACTGATTCATACTGAGAAAGTAGGGAAATTGTCTCATTATCTAAGGGGTATGCACATGAACACAAGAAGCATGGGAAACAAGCAGGAAGAATTGGAAATCAAGGAATTATGATGTGATTGGAATATCAGAAACTTGGTGGGGCAGTTCACATGACTGGAGCACTGTCATGGACGAGTATAAACTGTTCAGGAAGGACAGATACAGGAGGAAAGGTGGAAGCACTGCATTGTATGAAACAGATCAGTCTGATTTCTGAGCAGAGAGAGCTCCAGTTTCAAACTGGAGAAAAGCCTCTTGAGAGCCTTTGTTTAATGTTTAATAGTGAGAGGAACAATGGGGAGGACCCAGATGACTGGAAAAAGGCAAAAAGATAGTGCCCATATTTTAAAAAGGGAAGAATGAAAACCAGGGGAACTATGGCCTCACTTCAGTCCACAGCAAAATCAAGGAGCAGGTCCTCAAAAAATCCATTTTGAAGCACTTGGAGAAGAGAAAGGTGATCAGGAAGAGTCAACATGGATTCCCCAAGGCCAAGTCAAGTCTGACCAATCTGATTGCCTTCTATGATGAGATAACTGGCACTGTGGATATGGGGAAAGCAGTAGATGTGATATATCTTGACTGTAGCAAAGCTTTTGATACGGTCTCCCACAGTATTCTTGCCAGCAGTAAAAAAAAGTATGGATTGGCTGAATGGGCTAAAAGGTGGATAGAAAGCTGGCTAGATTGTTGGGCTCAGCGAGTAGTGATCTATGTCTCAATGTCTAGTTGGCAGCCGGAATCAAGTGGAGTGCCCCAGCAGTCAGTCCTGAGGACGGTTTTGTTCAAGATCTTTATTAATGATCTGGATGATGGGATAGATTGCACCCTCAGCAAATTTGCAGATATGATGGAGGGTAGGGATAGGGCCAAGATGAGCTAGACAAATTGGAGGATTGGGCCAAAAGAAACCTCGTGAGGTTCAAGAAGAACAAGTGCAGAGTTCTGCAATTAGGAGGGAAGAATCTCCATGCACTGCTACAGGCTGGGGAATGACTGGCTAAGCAAGCGTTCTGCAGAAAAGGACATGGGGATTACAGTGGATGAGAGGTGGGATACGAGTCAGCAGTTTGTCTTTGTTTCCAAGAAGACCAATGTCATATTGAGCTATATTAGTAGGAACATTGCCAGCAGATCGAGGGAAGTGATAATTTCTCTCTCCTCATCACTGATGAGGCCAAACCTGGAATATTGCATCTAGTTTTGACACCCCACAGACACTACAGAAGGGATGTGGAAAAATTGGAGAGAGTCCAGCACAAGGCAATAATAATGATTAGGGTGCTGGGGGACATGATTTACAAGGGGAGGCTGAAGGAACTGGGATTATTTAATCTACAGAAGAGAAGAGGGAGGGGGGATTTAATAGCAGCCTTCAACTAGGGGAGAAACGGTTCCATGGTTTGAGCATTGGGCTGCTTAAACTGTGACTTCAGCTCTTGAGTGGGCCATTTAGGGAACTGGGGTAAAGATCTGTCTGGGGATTGGTCCTGTTTTGAGAAGGGGGTTGGACTAGATAACCTCCTAAGGTCCCTTCCAACCCTGATATTCTATGATTCTAACTGTCTGAAGGGGATGGAGGATAGAGCTAAGCTGTTCTTGGGGGCAGCAGATTACAGAAGAAGAAGCATTGGTCTCAAGTTGCCCTGAGGGAGGTCTAGGTTGAATATCAGGAAACACTATTTCACTAGGAGGGTAGTGAAGCACTGGAATGGGTTACCTAGGGGGTGGTGGAATCTCCATCTGTCTTAAATATAAAGGGAAGAGTAACAGCCTTCCTGTATACAGTACTATAAAATGCCTCCTGGCCAGAGGCACAAAATCCTTTTACCTGTAAAGGTTTAAGAAGCTCAGGTAACCTGGCTGACACCTGACCGAAAGGACCAATAAGGGGGCAAGATACTTTCAAATCTGATGTGGGGGTGGGGGCAAGGCTTTGTTTTTGTCTGTTCTTTAGTCTGTCTGTTCTATGTGCTTGCCGGATACATAGCAAGGAAGCAAGCAATCCAACTCCATTAGAATTAGTAAGTACTAGCAAGGGAATGCATTAGCTTACTTTTATTACGGCTCATGATTTTCTCTGTGCTGAGAGGAAGAGTGGTTTTCTTTTTGTAACTTAAAAGATTTGCCCAGAAAGAAATCCTCTGAATTTGAATCTGATTGCCCTGTGAGATTATCTTGTATTCTAATTTTACAGAGGTGCTTCTTCACCATCCTTAAGCTTTTTAAGGTCACGCTTGACAATGCCCTGGCTTGGATGATTTAGTGAGTGTTGGTCCTGCTTTCAGCAGGGGATTGGACTAGATGACCTCCTGAGGTCTCTTCCAACCCTAATACTCTATCATCCAGCCCTTCAGATGTTTTAATTGTGCCCTCAAGCTCCAGCTGGTCCTGGGCTTGCCCTGCTCTGCACATGCTGGGGCTCCATCTGTAATTAAGTCAGTACAATATTTGGAACATTACACATTTCCCATGCATTACACATACTGGGTTGGATTTCCAAAGAATTCTGGGGGAATTTATCCTCACTAACACTGAATTTCACTTGAAATTAGGCATTCATTTCTTTATCCCATCCATTAGTTAGAGTGAATCACCACAACAGGATAAAATCAAATTGTTATTTATTACCCTGTATGCACGGCAACATTTTTAGGATATATGACACAGACTTGTTGGAATTCTTAATATTTAAATCTGTTGTTATTCATATGGGAAACCACCAGACACCAATTTATCCATAAATTCCTTTATTAAATCAAAAGGCCAAATGGTATTTTGCACAATTGTTCTAAACATGCAGACTCACCTAAAAATAAGCAGACGCTACCCCTAGGTAGTAAAAAAAATGTGTATAAGCATTTGATCAAGGTTCTTACAAAGGGGTTAAACCCAGGGGTGCTTAGACCCGTATTGATCAGCTCCAATATGTTTGTGAGGGTAGTAGCAAGAAGCCTTTAAGAATTAACTTTTTATACCTTTTAATAAACAAGAGATGTTATTCTGACTTCAGCTAAAAAACTTGAGACAAAGCACCCTTATCTCCAGTCTTAGGAGAGAGAAGATTTACAACTTCCTGTCTTTCCAAGACCTTTCCTTCCTATCTCTTCCCCTTCTTCTTGCTTTCCTTTACTCTAGGGTTCATGTAGGCCCTGATGTCTGAGATAACACTGGTATGTGGAGTGGGAAGGGATATGTTGGGTCATTTTAAGACCAACTCTTTTTGTGTTATTTAAAATAATTAGCACCCATGCCAATCTGTCAGAAACCTTCTTTTGAGAAACTGCCCTTTATTTCATTAGTTATTCTTTGAACCAGAAATCCTCACTATTTCATTCCTTCTGGCCTTGCAATGTATTATTTTCAAGGCCTTCCTTCTACTGGCTAGTCAGGGCCTCTCTTTACAATGCATATTTCTTTAACCAAGCTTACACTAACTCTAATTCTTTAATTTCATATTTCTTCTACAAGCGTTATACAGTTTAAGGCCAGAAGAGACCACTACATCATCTTATCTGATCACATGCATATCACAGGCCATCACTCAGCACCAGCACATGAAGCCAAACTACCAAAATTCGACTAAAATATCACAACCCCCAACATTATTGTGTACCACAGGCAGCGAACAGGCTGCCAATAGGAGGGGATATTATATTAATTTAGTTGGAATATATGGGTCCAAAGAGTCAAAGATGTTAACATAACCCTATAAATAAAATTAAACAGTTTTTAAAAGGTTCAAGGCTTGGTACACAGAGACCTCAGCCTGCTTAGCATCATGGCAAACTCACCATTGAACAGCCCCTTAATCCTTTATTAAAGATTCGGAAAAGAAGGCAAACCAGTTAAAGTATTTTTAAATGTAAAATATTAAATAAAGCTTTCATGCTAACAACATCCCTCGTTCTCTTTCCATTTAGCTATAACTTTAGAAGTGAAACTCCTTGCCTAACATTCTTTTAGATGGTACTGAAGATGGTAATAACTATTCTTTTGGGGAAAAGAGAATAAATTCAGCTGAAGTGGGCTGGGACTGTCATGGCTGCTGTTTTTAAAGTCTAATCCCAATTCCTAGAAACCACACAAGACAAACACACACAAAAGGGGAGAGAGAAAAAATGCAAATAGAGAAAATGCAGCTTCTCTATGTGGTGTTGACTCTCCCTTGCACTATTACTGCTGGAGAAACATAAGCCAAGCATGTGATCTTATCAGCCACTTTCAGACAGGACAAATTTGTACCAGGGTATAGTGTTTAGGTCACTGCTTTTAGCTGCCTCTTTCAGGTCATAAACTGATAGCAGTGTTGCAAAATATACAATCTGGGCTGGCTAAGCCAGACTCTTATTAGATAGAAGGGAAAAGGAGAAGGAGAGAGATGGGAAAGAAAAGAAATAAGGCAGGGAAGGAAAATGGATGTAGAGAGGAGAAAAGGAGAGTTGCAAATTGTCACATTCCAGATGGTGGTTGGGATTCAGCCAGAGCACGGTGTCATCTGGAGCCCTCTTTCTGGCCTGGTTTCATCAAGACTTCTCTCAGATTCATGATGACAAAGGCCCGGCAATGTCACAGTGCATCCTAAAGTCCCAGGAGATTGTCAGGGTGGCTGCCATGATGGTGACACTCAATTCCTCCCCCTCCTCATTTCAGTCAGCATTTTTTGCTCTCATATTTCTCTCCAAAGCCTTTTTTTTAAGGACCCCAAAAAGGACTGATGGGTGGAAAATTTCACTCTTTGGTTATTTACTTATGTCCGGCATTTCTTAAGCCTATGGTCTAGTATAGCTAAGCTAAAATCTTACAGGTCTCAGCCTGTGGGCCTTGCATTTTAGCCGTACTTTATTTAGATACCTAATGCATACTTATCACTTCAAAATACTTATCCTTCTATAATCCAACAACTTAAATGTATTTAGCATACAGTGGTTATATATATGAATATTAAAATGAACTAATTGCCTACAACTTCTCCCTTGACAGGGTGGTTATTATGAAACAAATGAAGCATAATAGGAACCCTGTCACGTACATATTACCTAATGATAAACAGCAAATGTAATTTGTCTAACAATAAAACACATATGTAACTTAAATCTATGTGTAACTTTATTGTTTTATACTTTTTAGGAATTAGTTATTTCTCTAGGGATCATGTTAAGTGGTGGCTCTATTTTTTCCCTGGATATTGGTGCAGTTGCATATGGAGACTTTGGAACTTGATGTGGGTTTGTGCAATACATATCCTCATAAATTGTTTAGTCTCTTACAGCAGTTCTAGTTGATACTGGTGAGTTCCCTGTAGATAAAAGGACCATGGAAATAGGTTTGACTGAACAAGACTGGATTTAACCCTTTATTAACTTATGGATCTGTTTTTTTCTGTATAAAATAGTGTAAAAATAATACCCACAGTGAGGATACTATGGATAACAATCCATTCCTTCCATACAATTTCCATCTTTATAGGAGTGATGAATACTCCATTTGAGCTGCTACCCTCCAAATCGCATGCGCTTGTCTGCCTTATTCCTGTCATTACTAATTTCAATTTAATGTGAATTTATTCTGTCTAACAACTCTTTTAGTTGTAAAATTAATGGTGGTATAAATGCATGAAACACTAGAGTACTTTGTTTGATAAGATTTTGATAATCCAGGTGGCTAGGAATAACCATTTCATTTTCAAAAACTAGTATTGAGAATTATTGCTGTATGCCTAAAAATTGTAGGTACTTGTGGCTTACAGCAAAAGTTTGGATTTATGACCACACATCTAAATTGACCATAATAAAATTACTTGTGATTTAATACTACACAATACTGTTCCTATCTGTTATAGGTCTCTCTCCGGGAAATGTTACCTCAAACACATTGCACCTGCAGATCCACTGAAGCTCCCATTGAGAGCAACAAGTCATCTGTGGGACTTGCCATGTTTGGGCATTATGATAATATATCACCAGTGGAAGTACTTTCATTTATTCTCTGTAGATGTTGTCTTTTAGGTGACCCATGAAATGGACAGAAGCTAATTGATTAAATATATGCTTATTTGGATCAAACATGGGTAATGATAATTTGAAAGAGACATATAAGGATTATGAAATATCACAAGATTTCTTTATATAACATGTGATGATTCAGATGTGATATCCCAGATTTCAAGTTTTTAATTGAACCAAATAATATATTTTTTTTAACATTTAATTTGACATTTGACTTTTTCTTCTCTGTGTTTTTGAATACTGATTTAAAATCTATTACCATTAATTAATTCTGGTACTTTTACTTTTCTTAATTTCAAGAATATAAGGTATTATCAACAGTGTTTATTACATATTCACCATAAGCTGAACAAATGATTTCTTTTCCAAAAAGTTATTTTTTTCCTAATCATTATTATATTGTATTTTATCAATTGATTCATCTGATTTTGAGTTTTATTAAACAATTTGGTTATTTAATGCATGTAAATCATTCTTGTGTTGCTAAATCATGCATTTCTTTCAACACTGGGTCAATTATTTGATTAATTTCTTCCTCAACCACATAATGGATATGTCTCTTGATTTTTTCAACATTGACCTTATTTCATATTGACAATCCTATACCAAATAAACCTTTAATATTGTTAACATTTGAAAAGGATTAAGCCCTCCTTTTTCTTCTGGGAACAGAAAGGTTGTTTTTTCATATTGATTCCTAGATAGGCAATATTTTGTACTTGTTGCTTATAAAAAGTAAGCTTACTTATAAGGAGTACTAGGAGTACTGAAAAGAAAAATATAACTTTAGTATCCTAACAATAACTGAATTTATTCATTGGCAATTAGATAAATTTCACACATCAGTGATATGCATAAATTGCACTTGTTTAATTAGTACCCCTGGTATAGACATGGCAGTAAGAACACTTGCAAGGCCTTCTTGTAGAACTGGACATTCCACAGGGTTCGGCGACCCATAGTCCTTTTTCACTACTATTGCCTGTACCTCTATTTTAAAATATTTGTTAATAACTGTTACACTACTCAAAGACTTAATTTGGATACAGATTTCATATTCTCCTTTATTTTTTTATCAGAGGGGTAGCCGTGTTAGTCTGGATCTGTAAAAGCAGCAAATAAACCTGTGGCACCTTATAGACTAACAGACCTTTTGGAGCATGAGCTTTCTTGGGTGAATACCCACTTCATTAGATGCATCCGACGAAGTGGGTATTCACCCATGAAAGCTCATGCTCCAAAACATCTGTTAGTCTATAAGTTGCCACAGGATGCTTTGCTGCTTTATTTTTATAGTTTAAGTTATATATGGTCAGTGCTCCATTTTGTTTACTGACCTTTGGCATTTGGTTTTGTTTTTCCAGATCCATAAGCGATTTCATCACTTGTTGGTGAAGATTTATCTTCAGTTATAACATATGTTTTATATCCTCCCCACTCTGGATTACTTTTAAGGGAGTGATTTTTTCCTTCGATTTAACAAAGTCATTTGATCATTTTTTCTATGTCATATTCAAGAACAAGTTTCTCACCTATTACTCCTTTAACCTTTTGATTAAATTTGTTATGAGTGGTTGGAAGAACTGTTTGACCAACTAATTTTTTTTTTGGAAAATAATGTACATACCTTCCTCCAAATTTCTGGACCTCCAATGGAAAATCCTTCCACAATACACAATCCTTCCACTATGCTCATCTTTCAATGCTAGATGTACTGCTATCTATACAGAGTTGACATATGAATTTGCACCTTATGTATTTCTTAAAGTTGTTCCATTAGTCCATGCTATAAACAGTATTTTATCACAAGTCTTAGTTATAAATTGTTCTTGTGCAGATTGATATCCCATTCAAAGAAAATTTCAGTTGAAAGATGTGGTGTAATCCCTTGTAGTCCTTGAGAATGGAGCTGGTCTGTTCTGAGTAGTGGTAGATGACAGAAAAAGGAGCAGTGGTCTCAAGTTGCAATGGTGGTGGTCTAGGTTGGATATTAGGAAACACTATTTCATTAGGAGGGTGTTGAAGCACTGGAATGGGTTACCTAGGGAGGTGGTAGAATCTCCATCCTTAGAAGCTTGACAAAGCCCTGGATGGGATGATTTAGTTAGTGTTGGTCCTGTTTTGAGCAGGAGGATGGACTAGATTACCTCCTGAGGTCTCTTGTAACCCTTATCTTCTACGATTCCATGATTCTATCATGGCTTATTCATTCTCGTGCCCAGATCACTCTTATCATTGGATACTGAGCCTCAAGAGGCAAGTTTGAGGCTAGTCCCAAAATAATTCTCTTTAGCTTTGGAAGTTCTTGTTTTACTGGAACAGTCTGGTTGCTTTGTTCGAAGTGCAGCGTTACAGCAGTATTGCCTCATCAGAGTTGTTATGACATGCATTTTTTTCTTTTCTCTCTTCTAGGCTGTCTGTTTCTAATCCTCCACTTCCTCTTTTGCAGTACACGTCTCTGGTTCCTCTGCCTGTGGAAATACATTTCTTGTGTGGTACAATATTAAGTGATTAGCATGCTAGAATGTATTCACCTTTCTTTTCTCTTTTGTGATCCTAATTCTGTATACAGAGAGGAACTGAGTTCATCCATAATATAGTGTGACCCAGTTCATTGGTTATAGAAATTGCATTCTGATACAACATATAATAGGAGCATCATCTGATTTCCAATTTTCCAAGTGCTCTCTCTTTCACCTTTATCAAAGTAGCCTTTTGTCTTTTGTTTGGATTTTCCCAATTTAACAACTACTGGCAAGTGAATCCGCTTAAAGTTTCTTTAATGAGTGTAGATAGGTCTCCAGTTTGACTCCCTCTAGCTGTGTGCCACTGACCTGCCTCAAGAGATGCTGCAGCATTCACATGGTTGGTCCAGTCATTACCTCAATGGTTGTACGGCCTGTGAAGGAAGTTGGATTTGTCCTGAGTGTCATTAAAATGAGAGGAATTAGAGTGTCCCCATTGCATTCTGTTGGAATGTACCCAATTCTGAAGCATTAGTTTGAGGGTGCAATTTGTTCACTCTACCATCCCTGATGATTTAGCCCTATTTGAAATGTGCAATTTTTTTGCACTCCCAAGAACTGCAAACCATTTGGAAGACTTGCCCAGTAAAATGTGTTCCTTTGTCTGGCTCTGCCCAAGTGAGGAGTCACCAGCAAGAGAAGACTCATTCCACTAAGATTGTTGTTGTAGCTAAAGCAACATTTGCCTTAAGGGGAATTCATCCACCTATTTAGAGAGTGGATCAACAATAAGGTTACATTTTAGTCACAGGTGTTTTTAGTAAAAGTCATGGACAGGTCACGGGCAATAAAAAAAAATTCACATACCGTGACCTGTCCATGGCTTGTACTACATACTCCAGACTAAATCTTGTGGGGTGGAAGTCCATAGGTCACTGCGGGTGATCGGGTGGGAACAGCCTGGGAACCCCGGTGGTTCTGGGTGGGGTGGTTGGAGGGGCTAGCAGGCTCCCTACTCAGCTTATTGTGATGCTCCCTGGAAACAGTGACATGACACTCCCTCCACACGCTGCCCCTACCCCAAGCACAACTCCCTTTGACAGCTGTAGTCACTTACCATTGGACAATATACATCACATGACCAGAGCTGAGCGCAGAATGAGGCACAGCCACAAAGTGTTTCTTGATGGAGCAGGCCAAGTAGAAGGTTCTAAGGGTTACTAAAGGTCATTAGCAAAAAGCCATGTGGTTCCACTATACCACAACGACAAAAAGCTCATTAGGGAAGGTCATAGCTCTTAAGCAAACAACTGGAATGATCATGTGGGAAATGTTGGCAACATCCAAGGATGAGTTAATGCATGACAGTGAGCATATGTTATCTAAGGTTAAGAATAGATCGTACAAAAGCACTGGAGGCTAGGGCAGTATAAAGGGCAGACCATCGACAGGCAGAAGACAAGTAGGTGCTGGCCAGAAGAGCTGCTGGAAAGAAGTTAAAAGCTGCCGAGAGACCTGACTACAGACAGAGGAGCAGAGCTGACTGGCCAGAGCTGACTAGGGAGAAGCAGAAGCTGCAAGCAGCAGACAGCAACAAGAAAATAATGCAGCAAAGCCAAAGGGCAGAGTAAGCCTGCTAGTTTTTAATTATAGTATTTCATAAATGTTAAGAATTGTGGTCTGTGATTTGCTATGGCCTGACCTTCTGTAGCAAAGTGCAGTGCTTAGAATCATTTAAACTCTGTGCTCTTGTGGTCTAGCTGCTCTTTAATTTACAATAAGAGAATTTTAGATTACCCTGTAGTAGGGATTATTAGAGACATTAATAAAAAGATGCTTTGCTTTGAAAAGAATACTGCCCATGTCAATCACTTTATCGGAAGGTTACATACATGACCTCCAAGTATTTTCCTTTATTACCCTGGACTGGAGGCCCATATCTTGGGAACGACAAACCAAGAGGATGATTGGCAGGTTATTTAGGGGCACCCAAACCCTATTTTTCAGGGTTACATCATGATTATAGATATGTATCTTGATATCCACTGAAAAGAACAGGTCCAGCTGTGTTCCACAATGCTTCTCTTCTGGGTCAATTCCTTCTGTATGCTCTCTTGAGAGGATCTGTCAGAGAACAAGGCCAATGACAACACTGGACTGGGCTGATTTTCTTTGTTCATAAATTAACTTTAAAATAATTGGTGCTGTGTGGATGTACAACGTCTCTGTTCTTTTGCAGCAAGAGGGAAATACATTACTAATATGGCTGGAATTTTCAGCAGAACCTATAAGAGTTGGATGCCCAAATCCAAAAGGAGTTGGGTGTCTGGAAAAAAAATAGGTTGGCTTGAAAATCACAGGATGATCTATCTATCTATCTATCTATCTATCTATCTATCTATCTATCTATCTATCTATCTATCTATCTATCTATCTATCTTCTGCTGTCTCTCCTCTATCTGTCTGGCTTCCATTTATGTATCTTGTATCATCTATATCTTCTATCTATGTGTTTATTTATATTTCTTTATAATTAGCTTTAAAAGAATTGCAGGCATATGAATGTAGACATTTTCTTTTCTTTTGTAGCAAGAGGGCAATACATTACTAATGTGGCTAGAATTTTCTCCAGAACCATGAGAATTGGGTGCCCAAATCCAATTGAATTTCAAAAGCAGTTAGGTGTCTGAAAAAAAAATTGGCTTCCTTCTACATCCCGGGATCTGTCTCTGTCTCCTCTCTTTTCTATCTTTCTATCTTCAATCTGTCTATTTTCTGTTGAAGACAATTATTTTAGTTTATTGTTCATTTATTGCATGATGTTATAATAAACTAACATATTATGTCATATATCATCACTGTATGCTAAATAGAGTTAAATTGTAGGATTATAGAAGGATAAGATTGATGAACAGTTAGAAGGGATAATTATGTTTTAGGTATCAAAATTAGTAGGGTTGAAACACAAGGCCTGTAGGCTCATGGCTACAAGATTTTATCTTAGCTATTTTAGGCCTTGGAGCTAAGAAAAGCTGACATAAGTAAGTGACAGAAGAATAACCAGATGCCCTAAGATTATGAGGAAAGAGGAACCAAGTGGTAATATTGCAAAACATTATCTGGAAGATTAATTTTATCTGTTTCCGACATGTCTTAACTACAGGATACAGGTGGTGTGTGAATGCTAATGAGAATAAAGAGAACGTACACAACCTGTAGAAATCAGGGTCCCTTTAGTTTCTAGGGGTCATCATACCAATAAGGAAAAGGAGAGTTAACACTTTTATGGACATGCACAGAATGTAAATACAGACAGACTCACATTAGAAAAAAAAAGTGTGCCAACAGCAGGAAAATTCAGCTCCCTATGGGAAATTCTAGCATAAATCATCCCTCTGCTGGTGATCAATCCATGAGAGACCCACCAGACCACAACACTGTTGTTAAAACTGTGAGTATAACTATATTTGTAACTTCTGCATAAGTCTGTATCGGATTTCTATAGGCTTGGGTAATCATAGCTTTAATATTAATTTTAACAAAACTTGTAAAAGAGACTGGACCTTGTACTTGTGAATGTCTGTGTTATCACTACCCTTGCTATTTATGTGTTCCTAGAGACTCTAAATCTGAAGCAAGTAGCATAGGTGACTTTCACTCTGTTAAGCTTGAAAATGTAGCCACTAGAGCCATTACCACATTACAAAAATAACTTTAAATAAAACAAAAGACTCTATCTATCTATCTATCTATCCCCACACACTCTGAAATACATCTGGTACTGGCCAAGGTCCATGGTAGCAGTTAGAGCTAGATGGACCTAGAGGCTGATTCAGTACTTCAGCACTTCCTATGTCACTATATTAAATGTTCATTTTCTCTTGTATACTTTAAAGCAAGGAAGAATAAATTAGATGTTGGCCTGAGCTTTTGGAAGTCCTGAAAGAGGTGGAGTTTTCCTTTTTCACTGACGGAGGAATTTGAAATCACAGAGAAACAGGAAAGCAAAAATGGAAACATTTCATAAATACAAGGTATACCATTCCTCTTACTTTTTGCAGTTTTGCTGCCTATTGGTACTTGGAAATGCTTCATCACATTTCATATTAAATGTGCATTCACAAACAGCTCATAAAGAGTTCATAAAGGATCAATAGATTTTTAAATAAATGGCTAATCAATTATTATAGGATCCAGCGCTCAACAGATTATTTTATTTATAGGATATAAGCAACCATAACATATTTTACTGGTGTGCTTATCACTGTCTATAATGCACACTGCTTCTATCTTCAATGAGCTTATAACATCTTTTAACCATTTATTAACTAATTATAATATGAAGGGTGACCAAGCAATTTCATCTCCAGCCTTTTTTGGGCAATTTTTTCTGAAGTTCATATGTTCCATTTATTCAATGACAATGCCATATTGCTTCATTGTAGCTATTGTGGCAGAGCTCTAACCTTACCCGCATGGGTCCTGTGCTTCTAGGCAGTTTATACTAGCCTCAGTGGCTCACTGTGACTCTCCATGTAGCCCTTCTCTCTCTAGGGCCAGGGTTACAGTCCACTGAGCCCTTTTCATCAGAGGCCAGCAAGGAGGTTGGCGAGAGAACTCCCACAGTCTCTGTTGTCCCTAGGGGCTTATTTCAGAACAGTTTAGCCTCCTGTACTAACAGGGCCCTGACTTCTCCTCCCAGGAGATGTTCCTGTAGTGGTGGGTTGAGGGGAACCTGGGCCACCCCTCTACTCTGGGTTCCGGCCCAGGGACCGTAATGGTAGCAGCTGTTGGCAGCCAATCTTTCACTGCCAGAGTTGCTACATTTCCCTGGGCCACTTCTCCACAGCTTTCCTGCTTCTCCCTTCTTCACCCTTACCTTAGGGCTCCCTTACCTATGGTTTGAGGGTGTCTTCATTAACCAGCCCTTCAGCCGCACTTCCTCTCCTCTGGCTCCCTCGCTCTCCTCTGCCTGACTGGAGTGAGCCCTTTTTATAGTATCGGCGGGGTCATAATTAGAGTCAGGTGATCACATTAGCTTAATGGCCTTGCCTGACTCTTTGCAGGTTAATTAGAGTCAGGTGTTCTCATTAGCCTGGGGCAGCCCCTGCTTTGGTCAGTCAGGGAACAAAAAACAGTTAATCCAGTGGCCACTATATCTGCCTTCTGCTATTCTGCTGTACCCAAGTGGCTGGGGTCCATCACACTATGTACACCTCAATTCCGATATAACATGACCCAATCTAACACAAATTCTCATATAACCCAGTAAAGCAGTGCTCCGGGGGGGGAGGAGCTGCACACTCTGGCAGATGAAAGCAAGTTCGATATAATGAGCTTTCACCTATAACGCAGAAAGATTTTTTGGCTCCCAAGGACAGCATTATATAGAGGTAGAGGTGTAATGCAGACTCGGGCCAATCTTGCTATATTTAGTGGCTCCTAAAATACATCTTAAACTCTGAACAGTAGGGTTCATCATGGCCAATACTTATTTCCCATTTATCTTCTGTGATGGGGTTTATCAACCCTGCACCGGCGACACAGGAATTAAAATTTTTTTGGGGTCAAAGAGGCTCCTCCCCTTCATCCTTGATGGCATGCTTCCAATGAAGGTAGCATATGAAAGGAAGCACCTTAGCTCACTCTCGTTTGACTGAGGCTGGCTCAAGTGCTGGGAAGCGTTCATGAGTTTCCCAGCTGTTTTCATTCTAGTTGTAACTGTGTTGATCCTAGGATATTAGATTTTGAATGATTTCTTGCAACATGTGTTAACTCCTTATGCTTAACAAGCTGTTTCACCTTGTATTTATCTGTGACACTCTGAGTACTGTTTCCAGATCTAAAGAAGAGTTCTGTGGAGCTTGAAAGCTTGTCTCTCTCCTCAACTGAAGTTGGTCCAATAAAAGATACCTCCTCACCCACTTTATCTCTCTTTCTCCTCACAGAGCTTTTCCCCCTGTTGTTCCAGTGTAGGAGAGATGTGTGAAATCTTTCCAAACAGGCTTTGGGTTCCACTTGGTATATGCTTTAATGGTTTTTCTGGATCTCTGTACATTGTCCATCCCTGACAGATCTTTCAGAGATAATACATTCTCTTGACATTTTTTCCCCCAGGGTGAAGGTAAAATCAGAATTTCCCATGAACTCTCAGAAGGGGAAAAATTAGGAACAAGTAACAGAAAGGTGTGGGTGAAGAAATGCCTGGATAGCCTTGGGATTCCCTGTAATCTGGTAGGAGTCTATACATGTCTTATAGAATTATAGAGGAACATACAGAACATTGACAATGATAATGATTACTTATGCAGAGCTGGTGAAAATGTGTTCATCAAAAAGTTGTAAGGGTTTTTTGTTTGTTTGTTTTCTGGTTTTTTTCAAAGCTTTTAGGATAAAACAAACTGAATCCAATGAGACATAAGTGAATGGTTAAAATTAAGTGCATGATTAATTGCTTTGCTGATTTGGGAAGGACTTAAATACATGTTTAAATATAAATGATGGAAAGAACAGGTTCTGAAAAATGAAGAAAACATTTTTTTCATTTATGTTGAATTTTTTCACAATTTCTTTTAAAACTTCAAACCTGATTTTTTCTGTTTCCTAAAACCACATATATAGTGGTATTGAGGTCTCTCTCTCTCCCTGTATATATGTATATCAGTTTTGATTCTTTTTTTCCAGTTTTGGGGAAACTCCTAAAATATCAATTAAAAAAAATCCTTTTAAACAAAAAGATGATTTTATCATCAAAATCCCCCCACAAAACAAAACAACTCTGTTGAAATATTTTCCAGTAGTTCTGATAATTAACAGTATTCATGCTATATGGATTACATAATTCATACAAATGTCATATTTTATAGCAGCTATTGGAGTTATTCTTGTAGATGAAGAGGTAAAATCAGGCCTCATTGCTGCACTCAGGAAAGCTTGTGAGTAAAGTTACTCATGGAAGTTGTCTCATTTAAACCTGTGTAAATAAAGACACTTACATGGGTGAATGCTTGAAGAATTGGATCCTACAATATATTCTTTTAAATTACATGATGGGGGATATCCCAGGTGGGAATGGCAGGTGTTTGACTGCAGATACCATGAAAGTAACTTAGACAAGCAATGATGGTTCCTCAGTAATCCCAGTTTATACGTTGTCATCTCTTTTCCTTTCCTCAGGATGATGTGCCCAATATCGCCATCCTGGGAGCTGGAGGAGGTCTGCGAGCCATGATCGCCCTTCATGGAACCCTGCAGGAGCTACAAAAACATGGTCTCTTGGACACCATCATGTACTTGTGTGGGGTTTCAGGTTCAACTTGGTATATGCATGTCAAGAGTGAACGAAATTGTGTCCTTCTATAGAACTAACAGCTGGGGAACCCTATTGCTATTGTTATTATTAACAAAAGACACGCTGAGTACTTCATAATCAATAGGAAAACACTGTCTGTCCGTTTGCTGAGGAGGTGAGAATACACGTGTTACCAGCACAATCTAGGGCACCCCACCCCACCATTACCCTACCAAAGCTCAAGGCACAACCCAGTTAATTTAGTCACCCCACCCTTTCCCGGCATTGGCTCGAGGCATAAGGCACTCACCCTTACCAGTCCTGGGCCCAGGACGTGACCTTCTGGGGGTCCATGGGCTCTTTTATGAGTAAAAGAACCTTACACAGTAATATCCTTAACCTCTATTTATTAACAGTTACCAAAACAGAATACACATGCTACACATACAATTCTCACTACTCCTGATAAGGCAGATAAACTTTATTCAATGGCCAATCAAGATTAGATCTTCCAAGGCTCCAGCTGCTGCACGGTATTTTTGCCAGGTGCTGAGGTCTGGCAGCTCTGATCTTGAGATGTGTCCTGGAGTGAGGAGCCAAAGAACTTTCTTTGGACCCAAGTTTATACAGTTAAAACTTGATTCTACTTAGAAATATCTGAATCAATCATTTTAAACTAAACAGTATTTTTCACCAATCCTAGCCCATTATGAAACAATTCTTTAACCAATCATACTCCCACATCTTAGCTGATTTAAATCTTGCAGAAATTATTTATGCAATGGACAGAAACAATAAAATAATTACACAGGAACCATACAAACAACAGAGAATTAGGGTCCATAGAGGAAAAACAATAGAACTATGTATTTAACCATCACAACTGTTGATAAGTGGCTTCTTTGCAAACAGAACACTATCAAACAAAGCTGTCTGTAAACATCCTAAGATCTGTTTCTTTACCTGGTGATGGTGGTACTATTAGGACAGGAGTCCATTCTTAGCAGCCTGATATTATATTGTTTTGACTCAAATAAGATGGGATGTGACTCCCTGCTTCTTAGCTCCTGGTGGCTGCTGTCCTCTTATGGCTGTTGTTTCTTACTGCAGAAAGGCCTTAGCCTACATACATTGCAATGTAAGTCGAGGCTAAAACTCAATACCTCTTCCATCTACCCAAAAATCATGCAGATCCAGAGCTTAGACGCAGGGTCCCAGGACTTCATGAGGGTAGAGGGTCTTAGCCTGAGTCAGGCCAGGACCCAGGGTTCAAGATCTATTGCTTTGCAGTGTAGACACAGTCCCACTGGACTTATGCTCTGGGAGTCAACCAAAGATGTCCCAAGGAATGACTTCCTTTTTCCTATTGACAGTCAAATATTCCCATACTGCACCACAAACAAAGGGCTAATGCAGCCACATTTTGGGAGGACTCTCGAAACTCTGCGATATGGGTGACAGAATATGGTCCTGCATAATGCAGTGTAGACTCTGGAGCCCCAGATTGGAACCCAGAATTCAACAATTCCAAACCTGAAGTTACAAATGAGTGTAGATGCTCAAGTCCTAGGTTAGCAGACCCAGAGCCTGCTAACCTGAGTTCTGCTAATCCTGGGCTTACATTGCTGTGTGGACATGCCTTTTAGGTCTGACCCTCCTAAGATTTCTACATGAGCACAGAGAATAGGGGCCAAGCCCTATACTTCTAATGTAATATTTATACATCTTGCAGTGTCATTGTGAATTGCTTGATATCTGGTGTTTCCCTTAAAGACCAAAATCCTTTAATCATGTTTTTTTTGTGAGTCTTATGGCTTATTTACCTTTAAAATGCAACAGCTGATGTAGTTATACCACTGTAATACTTCAATGTAGACACTATCTACACCAGTGGGAGAGGTTCTCTCGTTAGTGTATGCAATCCAAATCCTTGAGAGGTAGTAGCTAAGCCAGCAGAAATATTCTTCCATTGACCTTGCATTATCTACATAGGGACATAAGTCAGCTTAAGTATGCAAAGCCAGAGTGTGGATTTTTCACAACCCTTGAGCAAAAATTATGCTGGCCAAACAATCTAGTGTAAAACAGGCCTTAATTATATTATGAAGCGTAAGTGTCTAGCTCTGTGATTGTGCATAAAAGCTTGGAAATGTGAACCCTAGCAGCTCAAATGCCAGAAGGCAAGTAAAAAGAACCCATGTTTTTTAAATAAATCTCATGATTTTTAAACCAAACTCAGGATCTTCTGTGACCTGACTGTGATTTTTGGCACACTTGTTGTTGGCGTTAGTGCTGAAAGCAGGGTAGCAGAACGGTGCCTGCTATCTTCTGTTGTCCCTTTTTCTCCAGTCAAGAGGGCAGAGTGTGTACAATGGTTTGGGCCATGGAAATAGTGAGAAGTGGACATAACTGGGGTTTAGTAAACTGGAACAAGTGAAAAGGGTGTAACACAAGACGGGGCTATCCAGGTGGAAAAGAGACAACAATGGTTACTAGGTGGTAGGATAGGTTGGAGAGTTATTTTCTCAATGGAAAAAGAGACTGTGTCCTCCAGAACTTCCAGCTAATCTAACAGGGCCACGTACTGATTGCCTTATTCACAGTGAGTAGCAATTGACATAGGAGCCTAAGGGAGTTAGGCACTCTGTTGTTGATGCAATTCAAAGGGAGACTGATACCAGTGGGCAACTTCCTAATTATCATAGTTACTTATCTTCCCCTCATTAATATAGTATCTGAGCACCATTGTATTTATTTTCAAAACACCCCTGTGAGGTAGGAAAGTGCCTGTATCCCCCTTTTCCTATTGGGAACTAGGGCTACAATCTCTGGGAGAGCAGGGAGCAGAACCCACACTTCCCGAGTTCTAGGCAAGAGTCCTAATTACTGAACATCATTCCCCTCCAAATCTTTCTGAACAAATAGTCCCACTGAAGTCAATGTCAGGGATGCAGAGTCATGATGGTCTGGATAGATCTGTGGATGTTACAAATGTCCTGAATGTAACCAGTGCTGTTCAAACTCAGTGTCAGGTACCCTGTGTATTGCTAATAGAGATTCTCCATTTTCTCAGCTTGGTAAGGACCTGGGGGATTTGGATTTTATCTTTGCTGATGCTATGGCTTTCCACAGCAACTATCCAGCCAATAATGTGATCGTCGCAGGTTACAAATGCATTGCAATGATAGAACGATGAGTGAAAATATTCTAATAAATAACTATACAGATATTGAAATGGCCGTGGAAAATAGCCCACATCCTGTTCCCCTTACCATCTGTGTTTTGCCTCTGTAATAGGTGTATGTCATATCTCTATAAAAATGGAGACTGGACAGAGAAATTGCAGGCCTTGGAGGAAAGTATGTGTGCTAGACTTTCCAAATACACATGGAGTGTCCCAAAGGCAACAAAAATGCTTCTCGAGGCTGCTAAAGATGAAAATTACTCCCTGACTGAGTTTTGGGCCTACACTGTGGTCTATGGAATGTTACATGAGGTAGGTGAAAAACTTTCCTTTTTGTAACTTTGTAAGGTTCTTCTATGGCCCCACTTACCAAAGTATCATGGCATTTCGTGATCTTTAAGTGTGTTTAGCCTCAGTACATCTCTGTGAAGTGAGGAAGTGTACAGAGGGGAAACTGAGGCATTGAGCACCCAAAGGCCAGATTTTAAATGTATCACCTTGTGGGATGAGCACGCAGGCACCTAGCACCCATTGATTTCAATATGATTTAGGTACGTACGTGCTTCTGAAAATCCCACAGGGTACCTAATTACCTTTAAAAAACTGGCCCTGCTTGACTTGCTCAAGACCACATAAAATATGTCCACTCTGCATTGTAAAAATGGGTCTGTGGGACCCAGGATGGTGTACCTGGCATTTCCAAGCCTGGGCTGGAGTGTCCACACTGCAGTGTAAACCTGGGCTTAAAAGTTACATCTACACTGCAAAGAATATCCTGTGTTGCTGAGTCTCAAGTCCAGGATCAATTGACTTGGACTCACGGGGCTCAGGCTTCTGGGTTAAAAATAGTAACATAGGTTGGGGCTGGAGCTTGGGCTAGAGCTGGGCTCTGAAACCTGGTGATAGGGATGGGTCCCGGACCCTGGACTCCAGCCCACATGAGAATGTCTGCACTGCTGTTTTTAGCCCCATCACCCAAGCCCCATGACCCCAGTCAATTGACCCCAGCCTCTAAGACTTGATGCTGTGGGTTTTGCTTTGCAGTGCAGATGTACCTACAGCTGCTGGACCTAGGTGTCACAACCATGCTAATGTAATCATATTGTACTGCCCAACTTTCTGACTTGAGACTGTGGCTTGATTTGAGTCCACGCAGCAAAACAAGAGGGCTTGGACTCGAGTCACTGTGGGACACTGGCTCTGACCCACCCCTCTATTAAGGACCTAAGGCCTTGGGTCCTGAGTGCATGCTGAGCCAAGTCAGACTGATTTGTGTGTGCACAGAAAAGGGTCTTGAGTGTCCTCAGGGGAAGTGGGGATTAAGTCTTATGCTAATGGCTTGACCACTTAGTCATTGAGGAAGGTTTGGTCTCATAAATAAATAAATGTTGAGTGTCTACACTGAATTCTGCAGTTACTTGAGTTACTTCATGCATACCCCTGGGTGGCTGAGGGCCAACTCAACATTTGTCTAGCTAACATCTCAACATGTGAAAATGTGTTGGATCCCTGAGCTCAGGCTTGAACTGAGCTGTCAGGGCAGGGACTATAGGCAATGTTACAATCATAGTTTAAAATTAGAAGTGTGTTTGTCTGAACCTATAAAATTTTGTCTTTACAGCTGGACAACGGGCACTTGTCTGAGCAGCAGAGTGCTTCTGAGAATGGAAATAATCCCTACCCCATCTATGCAGCAGTGGATGAGTGAAGTTTTTCCAAAGTAACTGAATACTCTCCAGGTAAAAACGAACAACCAAACCTACAAGAAATGTCAGTGCAAAGAAGCCTGTCATTTATTTCATCTACATGCAACTCCTCGAGGCAGCAGAGATGTAAAGGATGTATTTAGAGCTGATTGAAAATGAAAAAACAAATTGTGAAAAAAATTCCAAAATTGAAATTGTTTTTGCTCGGCAGGATTATTAATGGGCCCCTTTTTCACACTCCATGTCATTTTCTGTAATATTTGTTTCCTTTGTTTCCCCTAGAAATTTTATCAAAAACCTATTTTAATTTGATTTTTTTAGCAAAAATCTTGATTTTCAATAACAAAAGAATAAGTGAAACAAAACCTTAAAAAAAATCTTAAAATATCTGTAAAACTATGGCAGAAAATTTCACTAAACATGGAAAATCCAGATAACACCTACTACTGCTGAGAATAAATTTTGTTCATGCAAAAACTTTTTTTGAGAAAAATTCAAACTCACTATTGTTTTCTTTTTCCCTTTAGCCTAGTTTAGTATTTAGGTGGATACACACTTTAGTTATTATCTTATTTACTTGTTTAGATTTAACAATATAAAATTATGCATCTTGAAGCATCTAGGAAGCTAACATCATTAGTAACACAATAAAATTCCTGGAGCATGAAAGAATAATTTCACAGAAAACTCACCACCATCACTCCATTCACTTTTACGTCTAACTTAAGCTGATCAAAAATGATCCACCAAGGAAAAATCTTTCCATGAGTATAGGTTAGTTTTGACTCCAAGAAAACAATTTAGAGAAATACCAAAATGAAGCCTTTCAATTTTTAGTTTCAAGAAGACATTTTGCTTCAAAAATATTTTTACTTTAGGTTTTATAAAAAATAAATTAACATGAAATAAAAAGTCAAAATCACAATGAAAATTTTCAGATTGACCAAATTAAAATTGTCTTGAACACTTCTTTTTGCAGGGAATTTTTCATTTTGTTTTGTTTTCATTCCAAATCAGAACAAAACCAAATTTCACAAATGTGGAGTTTCCCTCCAAATGGGAAATAACAGCTTCTGCACAGCCCTAGATGTGCCAAGAATTTCTCTTATAATTTGTACGTAGTTTAGAACCAGGTGGTAGCTCACATATTTTGGAGAGGTGCTAAGGGTCTAAGATGTGGTGAGAACCAATTGGAGGAATTATAGATGAATTAGGGGATCACTTGGGCTTTCTGGAACACTGAGAGGACTCTGCATGATACAGCATCTTGAAAGATAGCATGAAGTTGATAATGAGAGAAGGTAAGGTAGGAGGTGAGGAGATAGGGAATTCAATGGTGCAGCAAAGGGGATGATCAGGTCAAGCTGGGAGAAATATTTTCAATAAATTGTTTTTTTCACTAAAAATGCATTTCCAGATCCCTTTTTTTAAATTCAAATATAATGACTAGTTTCAGTTGGAGAAACAAATTGTAAGTGTAAAACATGTTGGTTTTACTGTTTGATTTCAAATGGTCTTTTAATTTCAAATGTGGTCATTAAGAAAAGTGACAACTGATTAATCAAGGAGGGAGGAAAGAAATGAGTCAACTAAAATGTTTTGTGAGACTTGAAATGAATAAAACAAAACAAGGTTTCATTTTCTGTCAACTCAAACTAATTTATTTATTTACTTTTTAATTTGGTGAAAAAATAGAGTGTTTTTTTTTTAGTTTGAATCAAACTGGATATTTCTCCAGAGTTTTTGGTTCTGCTACTGAATTAAAAATTACATTATTTGCTCAGTTTTAGTGGTGACAAGTGTGAGCTGAGACACAGGTGGTGTGAGATTGTAGTTGGAGCTGGATGGTGAGGACCAACAGCTACACACAGAATGTGAATAGGAGTCAAGGGTGGATGTGAAGATGCGACAACAAGGATGGAAAGGAATTTTATTAATGTGGACATTGTTTGAAGCACGCTCACATTCCCCTGAGTTATGGATACCTCATGCCACCCTTTCTGGCTGATTCATCTGCCACCTCAAAACTGTTGCTGGGCTTCGTTTCCAAACTCTTTCTTTTTATTTTTCAGCAACCTGGTTTGAGTTCACCCCCCATGAAGCTAGTTTCCTTGGCTATCGAGCAAGTGTACCCATGGAATACTTTGGAAGTGAATACAAGAATGGGGAGGTAAAGAAGCAGAAAGAAGAGAAAAACATGAGTTACCTACAAGGTAAATGATCATGCCCCTATTTCTTAACAGATGGAGACAACTGAGGCTGGTTAAATGCATAGATATCGGAAGTAAACCATAGGATTCTAAAATGGAGAAATATTTACATATATTAGAGAGCTTTTATGTAGATAGCTGAGTGGGGTAAAAAACAGTTTTCATAAGCCATACAAAATTTTGAGTTATCAAAACAAATTATTTTCCCGAATCAGAACAAAAATCAAAATTACATTTTTTCACAAAACAAAAATTAAAAAAAAACAGTTTTTGGTCAGGTGGGAAGAAAATACCTTGATCAAACCTAAGAAGAACCTGTGTAAGTAAACAGAGTCAAATCCTTTTATACTCTTTTCCTTCTTGTTTTCAGGTTTGTGGGGAAGTGCCATTGGCAGCAAAACAGAAAATGAAAAAGTCATAAAAGGTATGCCAGTTTCTGTCCTCATAGCACACTGGAGTCAGAGCTCAGGTCCTCAACTTTGTGCTGGATGGGACTCTCTAGAGTGGAGTCTTCTTTATCAACTCCAGAACAAGCTTCCTGCACTGCTCTAAAATAACCCAGGTGTAAGGACTTTTACAGCACACAGCAAACTGCATCTCTTTGTGGGTGCTGCTGAAGATGAGGGTGTTTCATGTTCTGCAGATTTTTTTGCATTTAGCTATTTATTCTATTTGAGGTTCCATCAGGTTTTTAGACTACCTGTTTTAATTTTTATTAGAGGAAAACAGAAAACCACAATTTTCTGTGGGAAAAAATGCCCAACTTTTGAAGTTGGAAAATAGTAAAATAAGTGTGAAAAATTGGGATTTACTCCACTTTTCTCCTATCTTTTTATATTTCTCTACCTGCTACTTTCCCCAGTGAGTTTAAAAAAAAGAAGACAAGAAGTATAAAAGGAAGAGAGTGATTGTAAAATGCAGTGAAAATTCAAACACCAAAAATAGAAAAATGAAAAAAATTTGGTTTCTAAAAAATGAAATAAAGTGTTATCTTACATTGTTTTTTCTTTGTTTCTTTCCTTTTACAGTTTCTTACTGGATTTTTTTTAAAAAGAAGGTCAAAACTGATATTTAATGGAAGTTTTCAACTCTGATGAAGCCACAATTCAGACAGGAAAAAATGTTGGTCAAAACACTTATATCAGCTCTAGTTTTATATATTTAAAAAGCCTGTAATAAGTCAATATGTCAAATGGGAAGTAATAGGTCTAGATGATGATTTGAGTCATATGAACAGACAGAAAAGGATACATAAGCTGCTCCCACTCCAAGTGTCACTTTGTCCCCCTCTACTTTAATCACAAATAGAAGTGACATCAACTTCTGTAAGTGTCCCAGGCACTTCTGGAGGTGACACAGCAGGACACTAAGGGGGTGTTCAACATGGGATAGTGATAAGATAGAGATTTAGTCACAAGTTTGGTGGAATGTAGACAGAAATAGATGTGGTATAATTTCATCAACATATTTTTTCGCCTAAATCATTGTGGTCTAAAATTTGTGTTCTAAAGGACTAAATTATTGTCAATCTATTGTGAAATAACTGACCTGTCTAACTGAGTTTTTTCTTTTTTCCCCTAGATATATTGTTTGGCTTCTTTAAGGGAGAAAAAGAATCATATTCACCATCTAAAGAAAGTAGGTCATTATAGTCCGAGTTCACTCCAATTACTTACCAAATGTGCCTACTGCTGATATCTATAAAGAGTCATTCCCTTCCCCTCCCCCGAGGGAAAAAATAACGGTTATTAACTGAAATACCAGAAATAAAAAATATTTCAGTAACGATTTTCTAAAAAAATGATTTTTTTTTATCAAAACCAAAACAAATTGAGAGGAAAAAAATTAGTTTTCTTACTCTAGTCACTCATGAAAACCAATGAAAAAAATTCAACCTGCAGAAATTTTATTTGGTTTACTTTTGGTTTTGGTTGAAAAACTATTTTAGGTAAAAAAAAATTGGATTTCCTCTAATTTCTACAAATTTTGTTCCTTATGAAACTTGAAAATGTTGACTTGACCATGATCTTTGTAACCTGAGTGTTGCTTCCTAGTTGGTTATGTGATTATCCTTGAGTATATGAAATGACTGATAATCCTAATGACATTTTCAGGTTGTCCGGAAGGAATAGTCAAGGGATTTCCAGTACCCACCACTGAACCTGAAGCTGGTAAGTATATATATATAAAAGGCTGCCTGTTTTGTTCTAAGTCATTAGCCAATAGTTGGGGCCTTCAGGGCCATGTTGTTAAGGGAGGAATAAATGATACAAATCAGGTACATATTTATTTCCAAAAAAAATGTACAGTAAATCATGTCTCCCTGAACAGAATAGGACCAATAAAAACAGCAGTTTTCCTTGCTCAGAAATTCCCATGTCTGCAAGTCAAAGAGCTCTGTGCCCAAGCAGCTCAATCTCTGTGCTTCCTTTTCACGGTAACTCTCACAACTCTGTCTCTTGGCTTTCTCCTCTGTAATACCCAGCCTTTCATAAATATTGCAGCCTCTGAATCTGCAACCATATTTTGTAAATATGGAAATATTTATTTATGGAATTCATTATAGTGCTAATCAACAAACTAGACCATGTCATATATGTTTGCGCATGTGTGTGTGTGTGTATGTGAGAGAGAGAAAGAGAGAGAGAGAGAGAGAGAGAATAGCTTTTTGATTAAATGGAATTATTTTAAATATATAAAATTTCTGTTTTCATTGAAATTTGGGGGATTTTCGTATAATAATGTCACTAACAACCCAAACTCCTCACACCCTTATTTTGCAGCTAAAAATAGTTTTGACAGAAAACTTTCCAAAAGCGAGCTGATGTGGCCATATTGCCGGACAAGGGGAAGATGACATTGAGGGTAGAATCTGGACCAACTAGAGGGGGATTAATGAATGTTTTTGTGAGGCAATAGGGGAAGAGGCTGCAGTAGTTAAGAAGGGAAATAATAAAGTCTGGACATTGATTATAGCCATGTGGAAGGAGAAGGAAGAATCTATCCTGAGGTATTTCAGCTAACAACTTTGTCTTTGGGATATTGGAGAATGTCTTCATTCTTATATGCATGTTGTTTCTTAGGCCTTGTCTACACTACTACAGTTGTTACACTGGCACAGCTATGGTGCTGCAGTTGTGTCAGCAAACTGCTGTCTTGTCAATACTTCCTGCAGCGATGGAAGGGGGTTTTTCCATCATTGTAGTTAGTCTACCCCCCTTGAGAGGACGTAACTTGACTAATTCTTCCATCAAACTATCTGTATCTATACTGGAGCTTAGGTCAGCTTTACTACGTCTCTCAGGGGTGTGAATTTTTCACATTTTTGAATGAAGTAGCTAAACTGACCTAAGTTTTCAGTTTAAAGCAGCTCTTTTATATTTGTGTTATTGTCTGTGGCTGTGTGAAATGACTGGAAATCCTTATGACATTTTCAGGTGATATGGAAGGCTCATTGCACAGTGAGCCAGCAGGAGCTTCACCAGGAGGCTTTTCACCAGGTAAGTACATATAATCTTGGATCTTTCACTCTGACCCTATAGCTGTAGCTGCTTTTATGTTCCATAGCATTCAAACAGAGAAGTTGGATAAAAACATTAAATACTCTTGCTAGAAGGTTGCAGTGTAATATTACTTTATTTAAAAAAAAGCAAAACCAGGACCTTAATACTCAGGAAATAAAAACAGAGAGAGAAAAAGCAGTCTTCCCCCTAAGACAGAAAGGCAAAACTCTCCCCACCTTGATCTAGGCTGGCTTTATTCAGAATGACAGCTTAAAAACCTAGATTACATGGCTCCCTCAGAGCCTCATAGCCTATAAGTCTGATCAGGAAACACCTTACAAGTAAAGTGATTGCTAACACATTTTCAGACTAGCACTACTGCATTGACAGCTGTGGAATTGCTTCTAATCTACTCCTGCTTGAGAAGATAATCATATTCAGATTATTAATGACATAGTCTCATGAGTAATCTCATGTTCTCTGTTTTCTGCGTGTATGCTCAAGACCAAAGCCTTCCCGGATGTTTGTGTTTCTTAAATAATATGGCAACTCTTTGATGGTCACCACTAAAGTATCTGAGAAGCTTTCAAAAATCAGGATGGGGAACTGAGGTTCAATGAGAAATAAAGTGGGGAAATTCAAAGGAATCTCAACAAGTTAAAATTGATATTCAGAGGGATATGAGTGTTTAATACCTTACAAATCTCAGCCTAAGTGACTTCCAAATATCACCTAGAAATTTTTTGACAAAGCCAGGAGTAGAACTGCCTTGAATTGATTCCCAATCCATTGCCTGAAATTGATACTTGAATACCTTATCTGATTCTGGTGTCCATATTTGAAAATGGGACATTGAGACATTGAAGATAAATGCAGAGATGTGTCACAAAAAGAATGCCAAGTCTTATACAGTGAGAAATTTAAGGGGCTCATTCTGGTTAATATATGAAAAAGAAGTCCAAGAGGTGATTAGATTATGGTGTTTAAATACCTTCACAGTGACAAAATACAGGCATACTCTCGAATCTAGCAGGGAAAGACATAAAAAGAAGCAATGTCAGGAAGTTAAGTTGGACAAATCAAAGTGAGAAATAAGGCACACATATTAATGATAAGGGTGATTAACCATTGGAACAAACTCCTAAGGGAAGTGGTGGAATCTCCAACTCTTTGACTTCAAAGCCTGATTGGTTGTCTTTCTGGAAGACATACTTTAGTTAAACACTAGTTGACAGGCTTGGTGAAAGTAACTGGATGAAATTGTGTGGCCCATGCTATACAATAGATCAGACTAGATGACCAAATGGTCCTTTCTGGCTTTAAACCTACATGCCAATCTGTCCAGTGAATACTGCAGCTTATAGGATTTTGGCATTCTGTAGTCATATGCTATTCTCTGCAACAGTGGCATATGTTGGGAAGAGGAAGTCATAGCAGTTACTATAGAATTACCCATCAGTAAATGAGGGAAGAATCTAGCTTACTGCATTTTGCCAAGATCTCTGAGGGTCATGTCTTCTAGTCTTTCAGAACAAACAATAATTCTCACCCTCATCGTCTCTAGGTACATAACTAAATGTGTATGAACACAGTTCCTGATGGGTCCTCGGACCAAATATTCACAGCCCACTCCCAGAGCTTTAAAGTCCAATGTTTTGTAGAGATTCCCTGTCCTGTGTGGTGGCTACCACTGAGTAATTGTGATTTCCTGGAAATAAAAAGAGATTTCTTCTCTGCAGGGAGGTGGAATTTTGATTGTACTTCCAAAATATTTAGCAAGAGCTTTCTTTGCACACATATTATGTGCAATCACAAAGCACATGGCAGGAGGGCTGTAAGCAAGGTGCAAGAAGTAATATTTCCACTCTACTCAGCACTGACAAGGCCTCAGCTGGAGCACTGTGTCCAGCTCAGGGTAGCAAACTTCAGGAAAGATATGGACAAATGGAGAAAGTCCAGAGGAGATCAACACAGGTAATTAAAGATCTAGAAAACAGGACCTATGAGGAAAGATTGAAAACGTTCACTTTATTTAGTCTGGAGAAGAGAAGACTGAGGGGGTCATGACAACAGTTTTCAATTTGTAAAAGTTTGTTATCAAGAGGTGAGTAATAAATTGTTCCCCTTAACCACTGAGCACAGGACAAGAAGCAATGTGATTAAATTGCAGCAAGGGAGATTTAGGCTCAATATTAGGAAAAACTTCCTGTCTGGGTAGTGAAGCATAGGAATAAATTCCCTAGCGAGGTTGTGGAATCTCTGACACAGGAAGTTTTTAAGAACAGATTAGATAAACACCTGTCAGGGATGGTGTAGATAATACTTTGTCCTGCCTCAGTGCACAGAACTGAACTAGATGACCTATCAAGGCCCCTTCCTTTCCTACATTTCTACGATTCTATGTTAGTAGCCATGGCTAAATTAGTCGTAGTTTGGCTTCCTAGTAGAGCCAGAGTAGTAGAGGAGACAAACAAAACAAACGTGGAGACTCTTGAAACTGAAATGAAACCTCCCTCCACAAGGGCCAAAGTTCAGTGTTCTTTTTTTCCCAAGATCTATCTACATCAGAAAGCTTTGCTATGGAAGTAGGGAATGTTCCCAGAACTGATTAGTATGATTTTCACATGTTATTTCCAAAGAGCTCTCAGTGAGCACAAAGTGGATCTAGAGAATAAGAGACAAGCATTCCTTTGTCCCTTCAACTTGCCTCTGTCAGGGTGAGACTTTAGTGAATACCGTTCACAGTGACTGGGTTTTCAAAGGATACTAAGAGAATTAGGTACCCACTTCCCATTGGGATTAAATGATATTTGAGCACCTAACTCCCTTAGGTTCTTTAAAAATCAAAACTGGTGACTATAGTTTCATTATCTTTATCTGGATTCTTGCCTAGGTGATTGCATTATTGTCAATGAGAGTGTGCAGTGACCTATAACCCAAATATATTTTTCAGAAACTAAGAACAAGCCAATTACTGAAAACATTAAAGGAGGAGTAGGTAAGTCATTTTAATGCTCTGTGGACTGAGTTTGAATCTCCTCTTGTACACTGGCTGTATGAGGAGATATTTGCATCTTTGTGAGGAGAAACTCAGGCTCAACGAACTGTTCAGTCAAACAAATCCCTTGGCTCTTGTTCACCCTTCCTCATGAATAATAATTCTCATGTTGTCATTTTTTGACAAATGTCTGCTCAGCACAAAGCTGTTGTTGACTAGCCCTTTTTATGTGTAGGGATTTCTGTCGTACGAGTTATGAAAGTTTCTGAGCCCCTTTTAGCAATATCAATTAATGGATTTTCAAAAGGCATGAATAGGAGGTCAGAGAATAAGCCCTGTTAACTTTCAGTGGGACTTTGCTCCTGTGTCACATAGCACCAGATTTCAAAGATATTTAGGTGCCTAGTGTGATTTTCAAAAGCACTTAGGCATCTAAAAGTCATTTTGTGTTGACCAAAATGTTTAGATTGACTCAAAGTTATTATTATAAGCAGGCTGTGTTTGGTTTTTGATCATTTTGGGTGTTTAACAATTTAAGGTTGTTTTCTCAGCTCAAACCAATTCTAATGGGAGTTGAGGGAACTCAGCACTAGAAGGGGGTGAAATTTTTCAGCTCAATTTTCTTTCCTGAAAAATGCACATTTGGGTCAGCGATAATATTTCATGAATTCGCATCAAATTTCCAGAACTGTTTATTTTATAACAAAAATAAATCAGAAAAAACCCCAAATATTTCATACTGAAATTTTGAAAGTGAAATGTTTTGATTTTTCAGCTTAAAACAATTTTAAAAAATGGTTCAGTTTCACTTAAAATAACTTTTAGAACACTCTCTCTCTCTCTCTCTCTCTTTCTCTATATTTTCATTCTGAGTAAATCCAAACATTTAATTCTACCTAAAAATTTTTTTTTGTTTACTTTTTCTTTTGACTTCTTTTTTAAATTTTCATTTGGGATTTTTAAATTATAAAAGTTTACTTGATAGTGGAACCAAAAAATCATTTATTTGCACAGCTCAAATCAGCAACTAAAGGAACTGAGCCACATATTTTACATAATGAAATATAGGAAATGATTTATACTGCCATCAGGTGTTCTGTGTAGGGAAGAACTTGACAGCTGACACATTTTGTTTGGGGGAGAGGGATAGCTCAGTGGTGTGCACATTGGCTTGCTAAACCCAGCATTCTGAGTTCAATACTTAAGAAAGCCCCTTGTGGGATGTGCAGCTGAAATCAGTATTTGGTCCTGTTAGTGAGGGCAGGGGGCTGTTCTTCATGACCTTTAAAGGTCCCTTCCAGTTCTTGGAAATACATATTTCTCAAATCATTAAAAAAAATTTATTAATCCAGACAAGCATATGGGGGTCATTATGTGGCACAATGGGGGAATCCAAGATTCTGAGAATACCACAGCTTCTGTCTGTCTTAGTAACAAATGCCCTTTATTTCCTCACAATTAGCTTTGCTTTTTAATTTTTACTCTATATACAAGACACGCTGGTTATTTTTCCCACAGCTCCTTGTCTGCACTAGCAAATAAGAGATAAGAAAATCTCAGCTGATTTTCAGATGTTCCTGAATATATTTGTATATTTAGATCTGATATTTGAATTGTGGTTTGTGCCCTCTCACAGGCTCAGTGGTGGATTTCGCTAGAATGTGGCAAAAAACCACTCATGGTCTCTTGACCTGGAAATGGGGAACGAATAACAACTTTCTTTACAAATGTTGTAAGTAAAATATGGGTCACTGGCTCTGTGGTGTGGATATCCCGTTTTGATAGTAAACACATCACACAGAAACATGAGAAAGGGTTGTCTTCCTATACAGTATTTTTAAGGTTGGAAGAATTAAATTATTATTTTTAAATTTTGACAGAAGGTGTCAATGATTACTGTAAGCATTTTGGGTTTTGTTATTTAAATTTTCAGTTCAATGAAAATATAGATTTTAAGCATTTTTAATTCTTATCAATTTAAATCCTAGCAGCTGATGAAAATTAAGAGGATAATCAAATGAATATTTAATGACAGTAGACACAGAGATTCAAAAACTTAAATCTTTAAAAAGCATTAAAACACAAATTGTCAGCATCGTATGTCAAAATATACAAACTTAATATCCTTAAATCAACTAATCATACCGGTTTTTAATATTCATTCACTAGTCTATTTTATAACAACTCTAATTTAAATTCTCAAGAAGCATTTTTATTATTTTGCTTATCAGTAAATTTTGATTAACAGTGGAAACAGTTTTTTTATTGGTTTATGTAGAGCAGGGGTCGGCAACCTCTGGCATGTGGCTCACCAGGGTAAACAGCCTGGCAGGCCGGGACAGTTTGTTTACCTGCTGCGATGGCAGGTTCGGCCGATTGTGGCTTTCACTGGCCGCAGTTTGCCACTCCAGGCCAATGGGGGCTGTGGGAAGTGGCATGGGCCGAGAGATGTACTGGCCGTGGCCTCTCACCGTCCCCGTTGGCTTGGAGCGGTGAACCGCGGCGAGTGGGAGTCATGCCCCATCCTCGGGAACCCTCATCCTCTATCCCCACCTCACCTCAGTCTTGGGCTACTGCCAGTCACCATCTAGCCACCGCTCACTGGTGCAGACTGCAGTGTAAAGCCACTCATCACAAGCAAGAGGGGTTTGGACTGGCTACCTCCGTATACCCTGGGCTGGACCCTTGCACCCTAGTTCCTTTCTGGCCTTTGACAAGGCCGCAGACTGAGGCTTTTCCAGGTGGGAGCTTCTCAGCTCCCTTGCCCTATTCCCCAGCCCTGCTCCACTCAGGTAGCTTGTTCAGCCTGCCAGCAGCCACACCCTTCTCCCTCTAGAGACTATCTGCTCCTGGCTCACTGCCCTCTTAAAAGGGCCAGCTGGGCCCTGGTTGGGGAGTAGCCATAGCTGAGTCTGCTTCTCTATTCAGCCTTCCCCAGCCACAGCCCTCTCCTGGACTGTTTTAAGCCCTTTAAGGCCACAGCGGGTGATCACCCCACTACAGCCTATAATGATGCCTCATAAATGGCAGGAAGGAGAAAGTGGTGGTTGTACTGTATAATGGCCAGGGGATGGAAAGATCAAATATAAGAGAAATATATCATATAATGGGCACTAGGCACGGCAGAGGGCGAGAGGTGAGGAAAGGGCAGCCATACTGTACAATGCGCACTAAGCGAAGAAGAAGGTGAGGGGTGGCTGTACTTTATAATGACACAAAATACAGACACTTTACCAAAGCACAGCTGCAGTGAATATTATTTATTAATCCTGCCCCTGACAAGGGGCAGATTCTAATCTCTTAGTATGATAATTTTATTTTTTTGATACATTTCTTTAGCTGCTCTTGACTCTACTGAGCTGGTGAAGGATAAAGTCATCTCCTTGGTAGATGCTGGAATAGCCATAAACTGTGCTTTCCCTCTGGTTCTCCGCCCAGAAAGGAAAGTGAAACTGATCCTCTCCTTTGACTATGGCCCTTTTAAACCATTTAAGGTAACTCCTATCATTGTTACATTTTTACAGTCATTCAAGTTAGTAATGAGGGCCCATTGTGCCAGGTGATATTTGAACACAGAAAAATACGTGGTCCCTGACTCCAAGAGATAAGAATCCAACAAAGAAATTTACAATCTTTAAAAAACAATCAAGCAGTATTTTCTTTACTTTATTTTCTGGAAAACAGTTCAGGACAGGAAGGGAGCAAAGAATCTCATCCCCTTCTATCCTGCTGGGGGAATGTGTAGTGGAAAGAATCGTGCCATCCCAGTAGCAAGTTCGTCAGCTGACTTGAGTCAACACCAATATTTTTGTGAGATGTCCCAGGGCCCAATGGATCTCTGCAGAAGGAGATTTTCAAATGCACAATGGACAGTTTGGTGCCTTAATCAATGGAAGTTGGACAACAAATTCCCATGTGTGTCATAGAAAAAGTACCCCATAGTGATCTCAGGGAAGGAAATCTGTTTTTCACCTTAACTGAAAGATGAAATTTTGGTAGCCTTGAGCTTTCGTGTGTCGAGTACTGGGCATGAATGTTGACCCGTACAGGAAAATGTCTCCTATTGAACCAAATTGGGTGAGGTAATTTCTTTTACTGGACCTACTAGAGTTGGTGCAAGATACAAGCTTTTGAGCTCACGCAGAGCTCTCCTTCGGGTTCTACTGAACCACTCAGATCTATCCCTGTTGAACAGCTATGGGCTGCTGTGAACCTTCTAGCTCTATTCTTGTGTACTGGACTCAATGTGCCATGTTTGATCTATGCTTATGGCTGTGAGCTGAGATATTTAAAGGGACTTAAGTGAGTTAAGCCAACCCGTATTGATTTTTCCATGGAGGTAAATTCTTGCTCCTTTAAGCTTCTTTGGAAATCCCAGGTATGGGGGTCTCTTTATAGACAGTCATGTGTTGTTACACAAACATTCTTCCTATCCCAAGAGCAGAAGGTCTGGTTTCCACTGGAGGTTTTCTGCTTAGTCAATTAGTAGAGGACTCAGAGAGAAAGACTGATTTTGAGTTATCTGTTTCGAGCTATCTGGTCTTGTGGGCAGCAGTTCTTTTAAATAAAATAATCATGATTCCCTCACTTACAGGTCCTCAAGCAAACTGCCAAATACTGTAAGGAAAACTGCATCCCATTTCTTGAAATAGATGAGAAATTGCTCCTAGAGCCAGATAACCCCTCCGACTGCTACATCTTCAGAGGAGAGGGTGCTCCAACCGTCATGCACTTCCCACTTTTCAACAGAGTGAATTGCCCGGGTAACTTTCATGTCACCTATTTTGTAAAATGCTACTGACATCTCTCATTTCACTTACACTGATGACTTAAATACAGCTGAGTCTGCTTTGCTCTGAGGTACGGTAGCAAAGGGACATAGGGATTGAGATAAAATGTCAGATTGATCTAGTCCCGTGTCCTGTATTAGTGGGTATCTAGTGACAGAACCTATAGAGGAAGTTGAGAGAAATCACAGATTAGGTAGTTATAGAATTATCTGCCATAAGGGTTGTTTGTCAGTAGCATCTATGTTTGGTTTTTTTCCCTCTGATTTGTAAACATTTTGCACCCAATTTTCAAATGTGTTTAGGTGTCTACAGATGCAGGTAGGCATCTAGTGGGATTTATAAAGTGCATAAGTGAATTAGGTAGCTAATCTACTCAGCTGCTTTTGAAAATCTCACCAGTCACCTATCTGTATCTTTCTGCACCTCCATACATTTCAAAATCTAGCCTATATCCCTTCCATTTTATAAACTAATTTAAATGTGAATCTTGAAAATATCCATAAATATCCATGTGTTTTGAATCCTACCATGCTCTTGGCTTTAATGTTGTGTGCAGTGAGTCCCATTGTGTGTGTGTATGTGTGTGTGTGTGAATAAAAGTTTTTGCTTTTATGATTTTTACATTTGGAGATTTTCAGTTTCATCAAATGACTCCTTGAGCTCAGAACTTCTTTCTTTAGCACTGGTCAAGTCACAGAGGCAAATCTTCTCTGTGTTACACAAGTGAAGTTGAAGGAATAAATGTAGATTTACACTAGTGAAATGAAGAGATGAGTCTGGCACATAAGAACAAATTCAGGGAGGAACGGAAAGGAGTCTAGAAGTTGGAAAACCTTTAACCTTCTCTCAGCTGTCTGGGCATGTGAGTTACACCAGCTCAGACACCCAGACATTCTGCACAGATTGTATTTCTCTTGATTTTTGATCCACTGTGAATGCAGAGTGTCATGACATTAAATGCTCTGTTCCTATAATGATGGGAGTCTTATAATAACTCAGCAGAAATATTTTTAAAGGAGTCTAATGGATGTAGGCACCCAAATGTCATTGTTTCCATTGAAATCCCTAGATAGGTAGATGCATAGGTTGTACTCTATGTTAATTTACCTTAGTGAAAATGAGAGCAGAATCTGCTCCTTGTTTTTTCACAAACATGCTATGTATGGGACACTACAGAGAAAAGCAAGAAGACAAAAGAATAGCGGGGGGAGAGGTAGAAATCAGGGAAAATAGGATAGTGAATTTGATAGAATTAAAGGAAAATCTCTGAGTCTATAGACAACCTAATTCAATAGCTCTGAGAAGTGCAAAGTATACATTTCAGTTCAGGAGGTTGTAGACTCTGAACCCCTGAAGATGAGAGTTCAACTATATTAACTATGTCACTGCTGATCGCTGTAGACAAAACATCCATATGCTTTAGGATTGGGAATAGAGCATTTGTGAAACCCTTTCTCCCATACATGAGCCTCACTTGATTCTTCTCCTTAAGTCTCGGAAGCAAGATATTCCTCTCACGACGACCTGGGAACCCAAGAATGCAGTCATAATAATAGTTCCAGTTATTACTGACACTACGTTTGTAATATCAATATCCTCATCCTAAAAATGTATTCACACTTTTTCACTCTTTGCTTTCAGCCTATGTGACAGAATGGAGAATTAGATTCACCATGCTTCGCTTTCTCTACCATGTGGGAGACATCACCAAACTCCTTCAATCAGCCAGACTGAATGTATTGAACAATAAAGACAAGATTCTACAAGAGATCAAATACATTGTGGCTCACTCCAGCAAGGAGGCAAGCTCTTAAGAAGACTTTTTCATCTATGCTTTGCATACGTTAAAGCCACCCAATAGATTTTGCGAACTACAGAATTGTCATTTGGCTGGAAAATGTCATCATTTGGAATCACAGTGGGGAGAGGAGTCTCAGCTTCTGCTGTGAAAGCACTAGTACCTAGTTCATGAGTTAACCCTGTAACTTGACTGCACTTTACTTCAGCACTTCTGATTCTGTGCATGAGTCAAAGAAAAATTCTCTCTTGGTATTCTTTGCTTGCTGTTTTGAATTATTGCTCTGCTCTGTGTGATGCCTGATGCCTTTGTCTCTTGATGCACAATTTATATTCAATCAATAAAGCCTATAAAATCACATCATTTGCACACAGTGCCTCCAGCCTAGAAATAGCCTGCAAAAGCACAAGCACATAAGACCTGTGGTAGAAGCCATCTGCCCTGTCTCCCTGTAGTGACTAGATCACATAGAAATTATGAGTAAGGCTGTAATTTAGTTACAGGTATTTTTAGTAAAATCATGGACAGGTCATGGACAATAAAGAAAAAATCACACCTGGTGACCTGTCCATGACTTGTACTATAAATACCCATGACTAAATCTTAGGGAATCTGGAGGCCTCTGGGGCACTGTTGCTGCTGCTGCTGTGAGGGTGGGGGACTGGTGCCCCACTGCTGCTCGGAAGGGAGGTCCAGGGCCTCGCTGTGACCCTGGGGCAGAGTCTGAGACTAGAGCTGCTCAAGCAGCCCCTAAAGGCAAGTGCCTGGGGCCTTCCGATTAGTGGCCAGTGTAGCTGACCCCGACTCCACCCAAGCAGCTATCCCCTCGGGCTGCCCGAGCAGAAGCCAGTGTGACTGGCCCCAGAGCTGCCCCACCTGCTCAGGCATCCCTGGGATCAATCATATTGACCGCTGTAGAAGTCAGAGAGGTCCTGGAATATCACGAAATCTGTGACTTCCATGACCTCCATGAAAGACTTCCATTTTAACAATGAATCTTCTGCAGACTTTCAGCGGTGGGAGCTGGTTCTTCAGTGCTGGCAGTATGGCGTGTGCTTTCAGATCTGGCATTCCTGGGTTCAGTCCATCTGGAGATGACATTGTTAAAATACAGAGCTTTCAGATTCACCCCATGAGGTAAATGAAATCTGTCTGAAATGCCAATGAATAAAGATCTTGGACTGATCTCAGGAACTTTTCACTTCATATTATTGTAAACCAGGTGTTCTCAAATTGGGGGTCATGACCCCTTACTGCAGAAATTTAGGCACAGTGTTTAGGCAACTATAGTATTAAGGTTGGAGGATCTCATTGTTTCCTCTACCTCATGCTTCCTCTGCCCTGACTCCATCTCTTTCCTCATCTGAGGGCTCAGGCCTCACTGGGCAAACAGACAGCACCTCCAGCAACTCTTGGTTCCCAGAAGCACAAGAGAGACAAGCTCAGTTTTTCTCCTCTATAGCCCATACCTGCAGCTGAACACTGCTCCTTTGCCAGTCGGGTGACATGGGGCCGCCCTCTGCAGCCCTGGCCCATCCCAGCTGTCTCTCCTAAGCACCCATGGAGAAAGCTCTGGTTATGGGTGACCTAACACAGCCCCCTACAGCCTGGTCCAGGCCAGCTACTTCTCCTAACTGCCCATGGAGATGGCTGTGGTTGCTCCTGGGATCCTCATTTTATCAGGCCTGTGGTAAATACGGCACCAGCGTCTCCTGCACGTCTGACTTCTATGATTAACCTGTAATCAGGAAAGTGGCATCATTAAATGCAGTGGAGGTGCTGGTGTGAATAAGGGCTGCTGCAGTGAGGCAATCGACCCAGGGTTGGGGACCTAACAGTGTTACATTTCAGCCATTCAGAGTAATCAATTCATCCTGTGTTTGCACAGCACTTAGCACAACAGGCTTCTGGCCCATGACTGGGGATCTCATCTGATTGCACAATGCAAATAATAAATTGTATTTGTACTGTCAGCAGTAAAGCTAGCAGGGATGCTTTTGTCCTGTAGAAAGTTTTAATCAAAATTTCAACTTCTGATCCAAAAATTATATTATTTTCTGCTGGAAATTAAAAAAACAACAACTAATACTAAACAAAATATAATCAGTGGTTGGAAAGACAAAAATCTTTAGCTGAAAATGTACTTAATCTGTTCATTGCAGTAGTTAATCATGGAATCATAGAATATCAGGGTTGGAAGGGAACTCAAGAGATCATCTAGTCCAACCCCCCACTCAAAGCAGGACCAATTCCCAACTAAATCATCCCAGCCAGGGCTTAGAAACCTCTAAGGAAGGAGATTCCACCACTTCGCTAGGTAACCCATTCCAGTGCTTCACCATCCTCCTAGTGAAAATTTTTTTCCTAATATCCAACCTAAATTTCCCCCACTGCAACTTAAAGCCAATATTTCTTGTTCTGTCATCTGATACCACTGAGAACAGTCTAGATCCATGCACTTTACATGGGGGTAGATGGTTACACAATTTGGAGAGCTGCATAAACTCAAGCCTTGACTTCTAATAGATGCTACAGTGATGAGCACAACATAAGAGCCCATGGAGGATTAGAATCTGTTGCTCAATGCAAAATAAGGTGGGTCTGGGACAAATTAAAAATATAAATGGGAAAAAAAATAATGGTTGGTAGCCATGGATGCCAAGAGCAAAAATCAGTGCTAATCAGGAGCAGTAGGGGGCATAGTGCTTACCTAGAACTCCAGGATATTTGCAGCTTGAAATGATCACCTCTCTCATTTTTCAGAGTTTGATGAGCAGGATTCAGGTGCCAGAGCTCAGATTTAACTCGGTGTTTTCTTCACAACTTGGATTGTTGTGCTGAAGAGCCCCATGTGCTGGAAGCTGAGATGAATCACACAAAAATTACCCTGTTCTGTTCATTTCCTCTGAAGCCCCTGGCATTGCCTACTGTCGAGAAGACAGATACTGAACTAGATGGACCATTGGTCTGATGCTGTATGGCTGTTTTAATGAAACACAAGGCACAATATCATGTGGTGGAACATGCTCCTTATGAAATGGAGATGCTTGCTCATGTTTGTACCTTTTCAGGAGAAGGCTGTGTCTCCCCTGACAGTGCCTGTCAAAGAGATTTAAATGGCTGAGTCTGGAAACTCATTGCTGTGTTCTCTGTGTCGATGGCACAGACAACAGCCCTGATGCAAACAACTTTCTAAATCACATGAGATCTCCCTGCTTACACCTCATGACTGGGGCTTGGTCACAAAGTTTCTATGAAATCTTTTTCTGAAATATATTTGAGATCTTAACTAAAGAACAATTTCATATAAAATGTCAGGTTTCCTCAAAAAGGTTTTGATTTTTTATTGGAAAACCTGAAAAGAAAAGAAAAAAAAAAGAGTCTGAAAATTAGTTTTTCAACTAATGGTTGGTGGGTTAAATACGTTTTCAGCTAAAGTTTTTTTTTTTTTTTCACTTTCATACCAATGGGGGTTTTGTTGTTGATTTTGTTTTTTAGTTTTCAGCAGAAACAAATATTATTTTTGAATCAAAAGTTGAAATTTTAATCAAAATATTTTATGAGACGAAAGAATCCCTGCTAGTTTTACTGCTGACATTACAAATATAATTTATTATTTGCATTGCACAATCAGCCAAAGTCCCCAATCATGGCCCAAGACCCTGTTGCTCCAGGTGTTGTACAACCAAAAGATGAGCTGGTTGCTCTGCAGGGCTGAAATGTAACACTGAGCCCTTTCACATCCCAGTCCAGGCTAGCCAGCCTCACTGCAGAACTCCTTATTTACACCAGCACCTCCACTGAATTTAAAGGTACCACTTTCCTGAGTGTGGGTTACTCACAGGAATCAGGAGCGTAGGAGAGGCTGGTGCCATATGTAGCTATCTCGGTTTGGATGATTGCTTTTTTCCCAATTCCTGTAAAGTTCCAGAGGGTCTCAGAATCATGTGGAGAATTACTCTGAGTACTTGGGAGAGGCAGCTGGTCTGGGCCAGGGCTGCAGGAGGTTGTCCCATTTATCTCGATTGGCAGAGGAGCAGCATTCAGCTGTGGGTGTGGATTAAAGAGGAGAAGTGTCAGCATGTCTCTCTCATACTCCTGGCAACCAAGAGAGATGGAGGTGCCAGCAATTTGCACAGTGAGGCCTGAGCCCTCAGACAAGGGAGAATATGGAGTCAGAGCAAAGGAAGAATGAGTTAGAGGAGACAGTGAGACCCTCCAACTGACCCTCCAACCTTAACACTGTAGGTGTCTAAACACACTAGGTGTCTAAATTTCTGCAGTAAGACATTATCTGGACTCCTGCTTCTGCCTGCGCTGTAGGCACCTGGACACCAAAGCCCCACAGTGATGCATGAACCCAGGGAAAATTGGCATCCCTCCCCTTAATTAACCTGAGAGGCCAGATGAGGAAGGCATGTTCAGAGCTTGCTTAGCAGACTGGGATCTGGATGCAAACTCACACAAAACAGGCCCATGGTGGACAGGGGGGTTGGGAGAGAAAAGGCAAATGTCTCCTATAACTTTTAACTCTGCAGTGAGGGTGCTCAGTCCCCCACTGCATAAGGAGCCAGAAAGATTTGAACAGGGATCTAAAAGCTCTCCGGAGAGTGCCCAAGTGAATGGGCAAGGGTCTCTCTCAGTCTCTCCTGCTGAAGCTGTTCCACAGTGGAAAAATTCTTTGAAAAGAAAATCACTGTTGTAGAGCCTCTGGATTTCCAGTCTTCCGCCTCAGTGCTCTAAGCACCAGGCTACCTAGTTTTTGTCGGGATCCTGCCAAGGGCAGTGAGAACCAAGGGTGAGAACCAGGGCAAACCTCAGGCTAGGAGTAGCCAAGGAGTTTCTGGTTAGTTCCAGGCCAGTATCAATACCAAGAGTCAAAGTCCAAGTCAGATTTCAGGGATCGAGTCAGGAGGCAGAGTCTGAAAGAAGCCGAGGTAAGGCCAGAAGCTCTAGAGCAAGGAGCAGGAACAGTCTGAGCAACAACAGAAGATCCACACTGTTGCCTGGATGTTTCCCAGAAAGCCCCTTGGGTTTATAGGGCAAGAAACCAAACAGAAATCATGGGGCTGCTGTGCGTCAAACCCTTAAGGTGGGATTTCCCATGGTGCAGTCCACAGCAGTGCATGGAAAGGGGAGCACAGGCTTTTTAGAGCTGCTGACAGACAGACAGACAATCTCTTGGTGGTTGTTCTGTCTCTCCTTCTGGCACAGAGGCATTTTATTTATCCACAGTGGAATAGCTTGAAAAGGAGAGATTACACTGGATGTTGGCTCACAACCAAGGTGAAAGGAGACCCATGGCCACTGGTTTCAGTGAAGTTAACAACTGGTTTGTTTATGTCCAATGAATAGAGTCTCACACGTGCTCCATTTTACTGTTTGATATTTTCTCCTGCTCACTCTCACCTGCTGCTTTACCTTGAGGAACACAATGCCAACAAAGCTCATTCAGAGGGGAAGGGATCTGGGGCCTCTCAGAGATCAGTTTAAAATAAGATAAAATGCCAAGGTCTTGTATGGTTAGAAAAACCTCTGCTTTCTGCTCTGGTCTTTGAGTGCACACCCCATGTCTCCGTCTTCCACCTGTCCCTCTCTTAGAGTTGTATGACGTGATTTTCCCTCTCAAATTGGCTATAGCAATTTGTGCGCCCACGGTTATTTCTCCCACTGTGCTTGGTACCTGCAGTTCTTCCCACAGAAGCTGTGACCAGTAGTAAATTGAATGACTAGCCCAGCCTTCACCATAGAAAGTACAATTTATTTACCACTGTAAGAACAAAGTGTAACATAAGAAAAAAATATGAGCAATTCCAGATCAATCACTGCAGTTGTTTGGTACGATAAAAATTTTGATTATTACCCAGACTCAGTTTGCCTTTAGAAAACATTGCAATAGTTTTCTCTTCCAAAATGCCTTTTCACCATAGCAAGGACAATAGAATATTTATTTATTTATTTTTTTAAAAAGATAATATACATAATTTTATAAGGAGTAGGTGCCCTATCACATCATAAATAAGATAATAAAATCCCATCAGCATTAAAACAATCATTTAAACAGGAACTCAGGTATCCATAAACGTACAGAAACTTTTTTTAATTTTTCATCATTGGGGAAAGGAAAATTTAAGTCACCCAGAATATCCTTTAAAAGACATTATGACATTGACACAATGAAAAGATGACAAAATAAATGGATATCCAGATTTAATCAAACATATTCCACCCTCAAATTCCTATTCCTCAAAAGTCACCTGGAAAAAAGAAGCAAGCCAAGCAATGAATAAATAAAATGAAACAACATGAAAAAGAAACAACGAAGCAAACAAACAAGCCAAAATTCTCATACCCCGATTACAAATTTTATCCCCCCAAAAAGGAGAAGCACACGAAAATTCATGAGGTCCACTAATAACTTAGCTATGGCTATTGAAATTCTGTGCAACATGCTCAGATAGCAAGGTGATGTTAGGAGTATAAGACAGATAGAAGGGTGTGTGTGTACATTTATGGATAGATATTTAGATTTTGATCTTTTTTACAGTGATGTAATTCTAAATTACCTCATTTTACTTCAGTGGAGCTAGTCTGGATTTTATGATTTCATAAATAGATTGCAGCCTATTTTCTCAAGGGGACAATTTTGTCTTCAGTTGATTATATCCATAAAGAAGCTCAGAATGAAATCTCAATCAATTACTAATGATGGACATTTTAATTCTTGGTAATTAACCTCCACGCAATCAGTTTCTTTAATGCAGCTTTGATCTCCTTGTTCCTCATGCTGTAGATGATCGGATTCATTATTGGAGGCACCAGGGAATATAGAACACCCATCATGAGATCCATATTTGATGCTGAGCTGGAGGTAGGTTTCATGTATTCAAAGAAGCCAGTGCAAAGAAACAAAGAGACCACAGTGAGGTGAGGGAGGCAGGTGGAGAGGCTTTACCTCGTCCCTGCTCAGAAGGGATTCTCAGCACTGCTTTGAAGATCTGAACATAAGACACAATTATAAAAACAAAGCAGTTTGAACCTAAAAACATACCAAAGGCAATAGCCCGAATTTCACTGAGGTACAAGTCAGAGCAGGTGAGCTTGAGTAGCTGGGGGATTTCACAGAAGAACTGACTGATGACACTGGACTGGCAGAAGGGCAACCTGAAAGTGTTCCCAGTGTGCAGGGCACACTGTAATCCAGTAATCCAGTAATCCAGGCACTGGCTGCCATTTGGACACAAGCTCTCCTGTTCCTTATGCTCTCGTAGTGCAGTGGTTGGCAGATGGCGACATATCGGTCATATACCATGATGATGAGTAAGGCAAAATCAGTTGAAGTGAAGACTACAAATAGAAACACTTGGGTGACACATCCAGGATAAGAAATTACCTTGGTGTTCATGAGGGAATTGACCATGGATTTGGGGATGGTGACAGAGATGGAGCCGAGGTCTAGGATGGAGAGATTCACCAGGAAGAAGTACATGGGGGTGTGAAGATGGTGGTCGAGGGCTATGGCTGTGATGATGAGAAGATTTCCCATCAGGCCTGCCAAGTACATCATCAGGAACACCACAAAGTGCAAAATCTGCAGCTCTCGAATGTCAGAGAATCCCAGGAGAAGGAACTCGGTCAGGGTGGTTTGGTTGGACATTTTCTTTCTCAGTTCATTGTGTGATGGCTGCAGAGGGAAGGACAAAGACAGTGATGGGGATTACAGTGACAGCAGGAGTGGCCCTGATTCCCCACAGCAATATCTCATAATGTTAGTGTCAACAATGCACAGCACTTGTTACTGCTATTAACTAGGAGTGGTGAGTTATCACACATCTAAATTGGTGTGTCTCCCTTAAAGTCAATGGAGCTGTGTCAGTCTGCACTATCTAAAGATCTGGTTCAGGACGTGGGTTGATAAAACACCGTGTGAAGGATGGAGCCAAGCACAACCCAATGCAACGTTCTAGCCAAGATGGATTCTCTCTTGCTACAAACAGCAGGCTGCGAACTTGGGCTTGAAACTAAAATGCCAACATTGCCCAATATCCACTTTCCAGCGAAATATGACATAGACTCACTTAATATCCTTCATTAGAGCACGTCTGGTATTGATTCTACTGCAGCACCACATGGATGACCTACTGCCTGCTTATGTATTGATTTATGACACAAGAGCCCACTTCTATCTCTGTGTACCGATGAGAATGGCTCAGCTACCTCACTGCTGCCTCGTTTACCTCTGTCATGTTATGTCTGTGTGAGTCATTGGCCGTCAGCAGACTTGGGTTCTTGGCTCTGCCACTGACCTGCTGTGTGGCCTTGGGCCAGTCACTTCCCTGTGCCTCTGTTTCCCCTCCATCCCGTTCTCTGCTGTGACACAGGGCTGGGCCTTATTATCTGTATGTTCGGTGCCCCATTTACAGCATTTGTGTTTAGCGGGCAGCTGTGTGGGGCAGAGGATTTAGGTTCGAATCCCGTTGACATTTTCTTCGTCCTGAGCATGGACACGAGACACAGGCTTTGGCTGGGGGCTTCAGTTCCCTGATCTTCATTTAAGTCACTAGTATGTATAATACCGATGCTGTTTGCTGCCAACTTTGCTGTTCACTCAGTTTTATTTGTCACCAAATATCCCTTTGAAATCGAAAAACCCCCATTGTAGTATAGTGACTGGGTTCAAATTTTACTATTATTGCACAGCATCAATGTCCCCACTCTCGCTTACTGCTAAGTTTCTAATCTGGGCTATTAAGATGTTTTCTGTTTAAATTATTTCAAAGGAAAACTGGGTTTTCAGCTAAAGAAATATCCTGAGGAAGCCTGTGTTATTCCTGAAACTCATGTATTGGAAAACTCAAATAAAGAAAAAAAAGTATTTTAAGTGAAAATGTTTCCGTTTCCAGCAGTTTACCTGAAATTGCCTAGTTCTCAATGAACAAATATAAAACACACACACAAAACAATGATTTTCACAACATCTATGGAAAGTCAATGGTTTATTGCTGGGGGGAAATGATAAAAAAAAACCCAACCCTCAGAGCAGCTCTAAATGTTTGATTGAATCATATAAAAAGCCTTGCAGAGTTCCAATTGTAACTCCTAGCTCTGTTATGAAATTTGACTCGCATATAAATACTAAACTTGTGCGATTGAAATAAGAAACTTACTGTGCTGATCTTTGTGGAATGTTTCCCGGCCCATGATGCATGAGACACTTCACAGCCAGGGCCCCTCGGTCATTGCCTGTCTGTATAAATAACGCCCCAATCGCCCTGTTATCCAGCAGCTGTTTCACTCTCACTTCGCCATGTTTCCCAAGTATCTGGGTGTCTCTGCAGTTCCTAGCAGGCAGGGACCCACTCCACAGATGGGTGCTCCCTGCTCCCCATCTCGAGCAGGCTTGGCTGAGAGGTGAAGGACTAAATAGGATGGGGGAAGAAATCCCCGCCCATCACTGAAACTGATCCTGGCTTGTTCGGGCTGCTTGTTCACAACCCAGGATGTCCTTGTTCTGAGGCTGGGTCTAAATATTTGGAGAGCTGTGAGCTGAGCTCTGAACTCACCTCAGCGGTAAACAACACTGGCAAGCTGCCTTAGCCATACCTAAACCCCCAGAGGGGGAACACAACACGCCCTGGATCTCACATGATGGCAACAGCCTGAAAGGACCCCTGGATACACATAAGCCAGGGCTGAGGCGCAAAGGGTGCCAGAAGGAGATTACACAATAAACTATATATTTTTAGCACAGACATGTGACCTACAACTGCTCAGAGCCCAGTGGCAACAAAGCCCCAGTTGGCCTGGAATAGCCTGTTCCTTCATTAATGCCACATAATTACCTCTGAGAGAGCAGAGATTTTTTTTTCTCCTGCTTTGCATCAGCAGCTCTTGGGATGCACCCAGCAGAGGAAGTCACAGCTCAGGCTGTCCTGGCTGTTTGATGTTGGTCACTGAGAAGCAGCCAGAGGCAAACACAAAAAGCTTCTAGCTAAGGCCTAAACTGGTGTAAATTGATACAGTTCCACTGAGTTCTGAGTAGTTAGGGCTCTTTACGGCAAGTGGAGATTTGGCCATTTGATTCCAATGGAGCCAGTCTGATTTCCATTAGCTGGGTATTTGGCCCTACGATGCCCGTGCAGCTATGTCAGTTTTCACCAGCTGGGGAATCTGGTCTCATTAATTCCACTGGAGCTACTGGAGATTTACCCCAGCAGTGCTTTTTGCTCATTGACTCCAATGGAGCTATAGCTGATATTGACCTGCTGAGGATCTCGCCTCATTAAACAGTTTCAAATCCATTTCCTTTGCCTGAAAATCTGAACTAAAGAACTTTAAGTCGAAAAAAGTGCTTCATTGTATGGACAGGTTCAGGCTTAAATCGAGGTAACGCTGCTAAATTCGACCATAAATCATAGTGTTGACCAGGGCTCAGGCAAGAGGAAAAACCACTGATGCAGGATAGATTTACCCCCACAGGTAACTTACCAATCTGTAAGTTCTCAAAGGCCTCTAGAAAGGCATCATTGAGTCGTTGAGAGATTTTCAGAAAAGAAAGTGTAACTTCTCACTGCTTGTTTTAATTTTACGCAACCCCAGGTCAGTTCCTAACCACATTACACCCCATCCTCGACCATCACTTCTTAATCGTCCATTTACCTGACATCTTTTCCATTAACCTTCTCCACCGGTGACTCCTCCGAGCCGTGGTCGCCTTCCTCCATAGAGGTGGAGAACAAGAGGCCTTCACGCTCATCGGTCTTCCTCATGAGCAGTTGGGTTTCGGGGTCAGGTTCTGGTGTATCCAGCAACAGTTGAGTCAAAAGGCCCTCGTCGGAACTGTCGCAGATGTAGCGCTTTCTCCATACAAGTCCAAAGGTGCTCCATGTTTCCTCTCAGCATTTCCACAATTTCTAAAACATGCGTTCTTGGTAAGAAGTTGACTATTCTGCTCGGCGCTGGGATTTATGGGGTGGTGTTGCTGTGCTCTGATTGGCACAATACTTGTATGAGGTGAATTTAAAAAATTAATTCTTTTATTTATCACTTTTACAGTGCAAATATTTGGAATAAAAAATGGTAACTTAAAGTGAGCACTGTACACTTTGTGTTCTGTGTTGTAATGTAACTCAATATATTTGAAAATGTAGAAAAAACATCCAAAATATTTAATAAATCTCAATTGGTATTCTATTGTTTAGCACTGCAATTAAAACAAACAGTTAATCTCCATTAATTTTTTTAATAACTATTAATTTTTCAAGTTATTTGCATGAGTTAACTGTTACTAATCAAGTATCAGAAGGGTAGCCATGTTAGTCTGGATCTGTAAAAGCAGCAAAGAGTCTTGTGGCACCTTATAGACTAAAGACGTATTGGAGCATGAGCTTTCATGCATGTATCTGACAAAGTGGGTATTCACTCATGAAAGCTCATGCTCCAATGCATCTGTTAGTCTATAAGGTGCCACAGGACTCTTTGCTGTTATTAATCGACAGCCCCAATTTCTAGTCAACACAGGTCAAAGCTCACAGACAATGCATGTCTTGTAGTTGTTGTAAATGAGCTATGGACTAAGAACTATTCACAGAAATTCTTTTATATGTAATGTTGAATAATGAATTCTCTCAAAGAAATCATGAGCTGAAAATCAACATTCATGGACAGAAAAAGGGCAAAATAATTGCCATTGATTCTTAATGATTATCTATCTATCCGTCTAGCCACATATTCTGCTTTTATCTATTGTACATGTAATGTAAACAATTATGCACAAACATGATTTATTATTATTACTACTATTAATAATAATTAATAATAACAACAGTCAACTTCTGTGATCTAGACACATTTGGATCCTTGTGTGATGAGAAACCACTGGCCAAATCCAAATCAACTCTTTGAAGTGAATGACTAAATCCCATTTTTTATGGTTACAAGGATAGCTGCGCCTCTGCTCTCTTCTCTGGTATCTCAGTGCACACCCTCAGGTCTCAACCTTGTGCTTGTCCCTCTATTAGGATGCAATCATGTGATTCTTCCCCTTTCACACTAGGTCAACCTGTAGCACCTTATGCACTGACTATGATTTCTCCCACTGGGTTTGATACCAGCACTTCTTCCCACAGGAACTGTGACCAGTAGCATGCTGAATGACTAGCCGGCCTTCTCCATGCAAAGAATGATTTCTGAGTAAAGCATAACTATGAGAAAATACGAGAGACCAATTCCAGCCCCATCACAGCAATAGTTTATAAGACAAACATTTGGCCTTTTTATCCAGACTCAATTTTACCTTCGGAAACGTTGTAGCTTTCTATCCCAAAAGGCCCTTTTCATCATTCAAGAAGAATACTGTATTTATTTATTTAAATTAATAATAGATGTAATTAGATAAGGGTCTAGGTGCCCTAACACATCATAAATAACACAGTAAAATCTCATCAGCATTAAAATAATGTTCTGAACTTGAACTCAGCTCTCCAGACACCTAAAAAAGTCTTTTTTTCCACCTGAATTCTTCATCAATGTGGAAAGCAAAATGTCCAGTCTCTCAGAAGGCTTCATAAAAGAGATTAGGACATTGACACTTTGAATAGATGGCAAAATAATGGATAATTTAACCAGACATTTTCCACCCTCTCAAACTCCTACCCCCAAAAGAAACTAACCAACAAATCAACAAAATGAACCACAACAAATAGTAAATAAGTAGTCAAACACACAAGACGAACCTCTCATACTCCAAGCACAATTTTTACCCCAGAACAGGAGAAGAGCCAGAGACTTCATTAAGTCTACTGGGGACTTAGCTGTGGCTATTGATAATCTGTGCAATGTGCTCAGATACAGTCATGGCAGCAGCCGTATAAATCCAATAGATAAATAGATTAGATTAGATGTGTATGAAATGTAGACATAGATATATAGATTCTGATCTTATTTACACTGGTGTAATCCTTCACTAACTTATTTAACGTCAGTGAACTTAGTCTGTATTTTTTGACTTCATAACTGCACCAAGAAGAAATGTTGTCAGTCGATTATATATGTTTAGGAATTCAGAATGAAATCAATGTCAAGGAACAATGACTGTCATTATAATTCTTGGTGAATAACCTCTACACAATCAGTTCTTTAATGCAGCTTTGATCTTGTTGTTCCTCATGCTATAGATGATCAGATTCATCACTGGAGGCACCAGAGCATAGAGAACACTCATCATGAGATCCATATTTGATGTTAAGCTGGAGATGGGTTTCAGATACTCAAACATGCCAGTGCAATGAAACAGAGATCACAGTGAGGTGAGAGAGGCAGGTGGAGATGGCTTTACATTGGCTGGCTCAGAGGGTATTCTCAGCATAGTTTTGAAGACCTGAACATAAGACACAATTATAAAAACAAAACAGCTTAAACTCAAAACACATGAAAGGCAAGAAGCCCAACTTCACTGAGATACAAATCAGAGCAGGCGAGCTTGAGTAGCTGGGGGATTTCACAGAAGAATTGGCTGATGACACTGGACTGGCAGAATGGTAACCTGAAGGTGTTCCCAGGGTGCAGGGCACAGTAGACAATACTAGTAATCCAGGCACTGGCTGCCATTGGGACACACACTCTCCTGTTTATCACTCTCTTGTAGTGCAGTGGTTGGCAGATGGCGACATATCAGTCATATGCCATGATGGTGAATAAGGCAAGATCAGTTGAAGTGAAGACTGAAAATAGAAAGACTTGGGTGATACATCCAGGATAAGAAATTACCTTGCTGTTCATGAGGGAATTGACTATGGATTTGGGGATGGTGACAGAGATGGAGCAAAGGTCTATAATGGACAGATTCACCAGGAAGAAATACATGGGGATGTGGAGATAGTCATTGAGGGCCACGGCTGTGATGATTAGAAGATTCCCCATCAGGGCTGCTAGGTAAATCACCAGGAACACCACAAAGTGCAAAATCTGCATCTCCCAAATGTCAGAGAATCCCAGGAGAAGGCATTTGATCAAGGTGATTCGGCTGGACATTTTATTTCTCGGTTCATTGTGTGATGGCTGTGGAGGGAAGGACAAAGACAGTGGGGGGATTAGAGTGACAGAGGGAGTGGCCCTGAATCCCTACAGCAATATCTCATAATGTGAGTATCAATGATGTACAGCACTCGTCCCTGCTATTAACTAGGAGTGGTGAGTTATCACATGAATGTAAATTGGCGCAGGTCCCTTAAAGTCAATGGAGCTGCATCAATTTGCACCATCTGAAGATCTGGCTCAGGATGTGCCTTGGTATAATACAAGATGAAGGATGGAGCAAAGCACATTGAAACCCAATGATCTAGTCAAGATAACTCCCCTATTGCTCCAGACAGCAGGCTGTAAGCTTGGGCATGAAGCTAAAATACTGAAAAGCTAATGCTGCCTGATTTCCACTTTCCAGGGAAATATTTGCATGGACTCACAAAGCATCCAATTTCCACTGCAACTCCACACAGATGGGATGCCTGCTTACAAACAGATTTATGGCACCGAATCCCAGCTGCATTTCCATTGCTGTGTGATGAGCGGCTAATAGCATCGCTCAACTAATTCTATGCTGTGTCATTTCCCTCTGACTTTATGACTGCGCTGTGCAGGTCAGTGGCCATCACGAGACTTTCTGGTTTTGGTTCTGCCATGGACTTGCTGTGTGACCTTGGGCCAGTCACTACCCCTCCCTGAGCCTCTGTTTCCCCTCCCTTCCTTTCTCTGCCTTGTCTACTTAAGTTGTAACGTCTCAGGGGCTGAGGCTGTGTCTTGCAATGTGTATGTTCTGTGCACCTGTTAAGAGCATTTCTGTTTAGCAGACATCACTGTGAGACAGAAGATACAGTGCTAGAGCAGGAGAGCTGGGATTAGTCCCATTTCCCTCCTCTATGTCTTTGGGCAGAGACAGGCATTGTCTGGGGGCCTCAAGTCTCTGGGTCTCAGTTTAAAGGTGCCTGCATGTATAACACATATTCTGTGGGAATCAGCTTTCCTGTTTATTCAGTTTTTCATTCTTTAAACATCCCTTTAAAATAGTAATAAACAGCATTTCAGTAGACTGAAGGGTTTCAAAAGTGTAGTATTATTTGGAGAATATCAGTGCGGTCACCCTGGTTTAATTCTAAGTTTCCATCCTGGGGAATAGAGAGATTTTCTTTTTAAATTATTTCAGAGGAAAACTGTGTTTTCAAATGAAAAAATTTACATGGGTAGTCTCTGCTATCCTTAAAAACATTTTTATTGTAAAAAAAAATTCAAAAAATTCAGTGAAAATTTCCCCATTTTCAGAAGTTTTTATTAACAATTCTTTGGTTCTCAATTAACAAAAACAAAAATGTTTTGGTTTTCACATTTTCTGTGAAAATTTTTTTTTTCCCTGCTGGAGGGGGAGAAAGTAAATAATGTGACAAAATTCCTCCTTTACCTTGACAGGTCCTGCGCTTATTGGTGGATTTGCTCACCTCAGTGATCTTCACCTCTGGTGGAACCCACAGTCTGGGTCAGCTCCTCCTGTGTCTGATCAGGAGTTGCAAGGTTTGGGGGGAACCCGGGCCCACTCTCTACAGCTGTGGATTGCAGCTGTCTATAGTGCCTCCTGTAACAGCTGCATGACAGCTACAACTCCCTGGGCTACTTCCCCATGGCCTCCTCCAATCACCTTCTTTATCCTCACCACAGGACCTTCCTCCTGGTGTCTGATAATGCTTGATTGTCTGATAATACCTCAATTCTCCAGTAGCACATTCTCTCAGTCTCAGCTCCTTGCCCCTCTTGCTCCCAGCTCCTCACACGAGCTTCCTCTCCTCTGGCTCCTCCCCGCCTGACTGGAGTGAACTCCTTTATAAACCCAGGTGCTCTGATTAGCCTGCCTTGATTGGCTGCAGGTGTTCTAATCAATGTAGCTATCTACACTGCCTTCTAGAAAGATTTTAATTGGCCCCAGGTGCCTTGATTAACCTGGAGCAACTGCCAGTTGGTTACCATGGTACTAGGGATTTGTTTAGCCTGGAGCTAACATACCTGTTCCTCAGTACTTTACTGAAGCCATCTGGCCTTGCCCCATCACAATAGTTACTCCATAGATACTACAGATTTCTTACTAAGTTTCTCCAGACACAGTAGAGTTACTCCATATGCATAACAAAGTTACTACAATGTTAGTTCACATATACTACACACTTCTTTGAAAGTTACTCCATTGACATGGAAAATTAGTTCATAGGTCTTACAGCATTGGTACATAGACTTTAAAGAGTTACTTCAAAATTGCTCCTTAGCTATTAAGAGTTTCTCAGCAGACACTACAGAATTGCTCCACAATTACTCCATAGATATATGAGACTTGCTCCTTCTTTACTTCATAGATTCTTCTGCATTACTCCAGCATTACTCTGGTGTAAATAAATGCAGATTCTGGTCCTACACATTGATAAACCCTTTAAGATTCTTCAGTTAAGAGGCCAAAGTGGACCGCTGTGATAATGTAGTCTGACCTCCTGTATAACACAAGACAGAGAAATGCCCTGAAAAAATTCCAAAATCCTGCACTTCTTTACTCTGACTTTGTTCTATTTCCCTCTGCAATGCCCCTGTCTGCACAGCAGCCTCTTCATGGCACTGATGATCTCCTTGTTCCTGAGTGTGTAGATGATGGGATTCATGAGTGGGAAGACCATGATGTGGAACACAGACACCACCTTATCTAGGAATAAGGTGTGGAAGGGATGGCAGTAGATGTAGATGGCCAGGCTAAACATGATGAAGAGGATGATGACATGGGTGACACAAGTGGAAGCCACTTTACTCATCCACTTTGAAAGGTCACCTACCCGAAGCTGGACCAGCAGCACCACGTAGGAGAAGAGCAAGATGAGGAAACACATCATAGTGGAAAAGCCACTGATTGAAGAATATGAAGAACTCCAGCATGTAGACGTCAGCGCAAGCCAGCTTGATCACCTGGCTGATGTCACAGAAGAAATTGTCCAGCTCATTGAGGCCACAGAATGGAAGCCGGATGATCAACACCACCTGCAGGATAAAGCGCATGAAGCCTCTGGCCCAAGCAGCCCCAACAAGAGCACAGCAGACCTCCCTGCTCATCATGCTGGCATAACGCAGGGGATGGCAGATGGCCACATACCTATCAAAGGCCATGCCCATGAGCAGGAAGACTTCAGCTGCCCTGAAAAAGTGGATGAAGAAGATCTGGACCATGAAGCCTCCATAGGAGATGGTCTTGTGATGGGAGAAGAAGTCAGCCAGCATCTTTGGAGGGGGTGATGGAACAGTAGCAGATGTCCAGGAAGGCCAGGCTGGCCAGGAAGAAATACATGGGGGATCCCAGGTGATGGTCACTCTGGATGGTGAGGATGATAAGGATGTTTGCTGGGAGGATCATGGAGTAGAAGACAAGGAACAAGATGAAGAGGAAGAGCTGGATCTCCCGGGTCTGGGATAGCCCCAGCAGCACAAACTCTGTCACCCCTGTGCCATTCTTGTGCTCCATCTCTGTAACAAACCAGCGTGGTACATTGTCATTGCTACAGCTGAGGACCCGAGCAGTTAGCCAAATATTTAGGGTCTAGTATGTAGTTCCAATTAGGAGGGAAATTTGGGGACTGAATCAGGAATTTCTTTGATGCAATCCTACATATATACAGAAAATATACAAAGTTCTATTTCCCTGAAAACAGGGGGAACCAAACAACAGGAGAGAATGTCTTTGATCACCGCTCCAGTCCTCTTTCAGCCTGCAGCTCAGCGTGAAACTTCTTTCAGTCTCTCAGCTTCTTTCACCTTCAATCTCTCTGTCCTGCTCCTTACAACCACCCTTACCCAAAATATACCCAGCAAATCCATCCACCCACATTTCTGGATGGACTCACATTTCTGGATGGACTCATATTTGCCTTTGTTTTGTCTCTCCAATGTATTTTAAATGAGGGGCAGCAGTTATGCCCCACCCATCAATTTCTAGAGCCCAAAGCCAGAAGGGATCCTTGTGATAATCGGACCTCCTGTATCAGGCATGGAAGGGTGAGATTTTTATCGGCCAATGTCAGCCAGTGAAATAATATTCCCATCAATAAGAATCAAAATTTACAAAGGCAGAGTAAAAAAAATGCTGTATGAGAACTTACTGAGTTTGACATAAGCTTACTTACTTATTTACTTTGTATATTTTGACATGTGACATCAGGCTTGGAAGGGTGAGATTTTTATCGGCCAATGTCAACCGGTGAAAAAATATTCCCATCAATAAGAATCAAAATTTACAAAGGCAGAGTAAAAAAAATGCTGTATGAGAGCTTATTGAGTTTGACATAAGCTGATTTACTTTGTATATTTTGATATGTCATGTTGACAGTTTGTCTTTTAACAGTTATAAAGTTTTAACTTTTCAAATCTCAGCATCTGCTGTCATGAAATAATTATTCTAGCTATTGTTTGATTCCCTCTAATTTCCTGTGTGAAAAGGTGTATTGCTAAACATCCAAAAAGGTGTTAAAATAAACATCATTATTACAGCAGATGTTCAGAGTGGTAAATAATGCTGAGGCTGGTGAAACAGGATTCGTTTGCACAAAACGTCTTTTAATATAGCCAAAATGCAAAGTGACACATACCTACAGGATGGGAGACTGTGGCCTGACAGTTAGGGACTGAAAAGGATTGCCTGCTCAGAGCAGAGAAGCAACTCACCGTGAAGTATAATGAGGGTGGTGGTGAGCAGGAACAGGTCGGGGTCCTGCACTCTGTACTGGCACTGGTGAGAGTGATGTTGGAATCCTACGTTCAGTTCTGGGGTGCGTGTTTTGAAAAGGATGCTGGCAAATTGAGACATGGGGGGCAGAAAGAGCTGGAAAAATGATCCAAGGGCTGAAGAAAATGCCTGGCAGTGAGAGATTTAAAGGGTTCAATCTTTTAGTATCTCAAACAGATGATTGAGAGGTGACTTGCTTACGCTGTATAAAGATGTTCCCAGGGAGAAAAAATACCAGCCACTAAAGGGCTCATTAATCTAGCAGAGAAAGGCAGAACAAGAACTAATAGCTGGAGCTTAATGCCCAGTAAGCTCAATTTAGAAATAAGGCACCAATTTCTGACTGAGGTTGGTTAATCATTGGAAAACACTCCCAAGGGAAAGTAGTGGATTGTCCATCTTTCAGTGTCTTCAGAAGCAGCCTTTCTGGAAGATGCAGTAGTCAAACACAAGTGATGGTGTTCAGTGCAAGGGCAGCTGGGTGAAAACCACTGGCCTGGATTATACAGGAGGTCAGACTGGGTGGTCTAGCAGTTGTTTCTGGCCAGTAAATTTATGAATCTAAGAATCAATGAATTTATGAATTATGGTAACATCTAGGGGTTACTGAGGTCAGATCTCCAGATATGCCGGGTGCTGTACAGACCCTGACTGAGATCAGGACCCCTGCAAAATTGTTTATACATTCTATTATTGATATATTTATAAATTAATTTATGTATCTATCTGTGTACTTGTTGCTTCCTTTATTTCTCTCTACTTCCCTTCATTTCTTCTTCTTCCATGCATTCATGGATTCTGCCACACATTCATTCTTTTAATCACGGATTCATTATTTTTTTTTATTATTTAAATCCTTCTATCCCTATAATTTATCTCCTCCATTCATGTATTTAAATAATCTTTCTTTCTTTCTTTCTTTCTACAGTCATTTATTTATTCCTTCCCTTCATTAGTTTACCCACTCAATGAGGAGAAGTTCAGCATACACATACAGTCAGGTATCACACTAGCCTTGCTAGCTTTTGCTTTAGTAAAGTATTAATAAATACATTCAGTTATTTATCCCTCCATTGGCTCATTCATTCCCTAGCTAGCCATTTCCTGCATTGACTGAATCAATACAAACACACAGTGGATTTGCAATGGGAACAGCAACACTTGAAATACCCTGGTATGCGGCATCAGATATGCTGTGAAACCTGAACTCTGTCCTCCTGAAGCAGCACATATATCTGTTAGCAACTGGGATAGCAAGGGGGGATTTTGGCTGGGACTGAGGGGCACCAGTGGAGCTGCAAGGGAGGAGAGGTCGGGACTTCAGGTCTGGGCTGGCAGGGGCTGTGCATCAGGAGTGGGGAGGCATCGTGAGAGCTGGAGGGGAGCCCAGGATTGTGATAGCAGAGGCTGTGGGTTAGGTTTGAGAGGCACTGGCAGAGCTGATACAGGAGATTTAGCATAGGAGGGTGGTTCTGTTGGGCTTGAGGGGCAGCCAGAACAGGAGAGGGAGGGCTGGTGGGGATGGAATGAAAGGGGAGGACAGGCTACCACTCACCCTGTGCTGCCTCTCATGGACAGGTCCATCTCTGTCCCTGCCTGCGTCACAGCCCCTCTCCCTTAGCACAACCCCCTGCTATATCCCCTCTGGGGCCCCCATGGGAGCTCTGGTTGCCTGCCAAGGTGTGTGGGGGGAAGCAGGTGTAGCTCAGCATCCAGGGGCCTTGTTAGCTGGGACTGGAACTGCGTTGCCACTCCGCAGAACTGTTCCTTTCACCATCCCCATGTTCATTCAGATGGGATCTGAGTCCCTGTGATTGAAGTGCTGGGGGGGGCAGGCTAAGATTGCTCAATTTGGGCAAACTGCAAAGAATGGGGCAGACAATCACCAAAATTGGTGGTTATTCTAATACTTAGATTCACAAAGTCAGAAACAAATCAGCTTCTACAATAGCTCACTGGTTACCCAGAAGCCAGAAATAAATTCCCTTAAAGCAACCCAGCCTTGGGTTCCCACCCAGACAGCCAAGTCAAATACGATGAAGATTACTGAAAATCTTGTTCATTATATAAAAAGTTCTACCAATCCCAAAGGATGGACACAATACCCACCAAGTTAATGACTATCTTACCCAAATACAGACTTCCAGACAATTCTTATTAACTAAACTTTTTAAAAAGAAAAGACAGAGAGAGTGTTGGTTAAAAGATCATTATACATACAGACATGAGAAGAGTCCTTAGGTCAGTTTCATCATAGAGATGGTGAGCTTTAGAGTTGCCAAGAGTCCTTTCTGAATTAGTTCATAGGTTACAGTCCAATGTCCAATATTGAGGTGATCCAGATGGGACTGAAGATCTCTGTCTTTTGGCTCAAACTTCCCCTGATGAAGCTTAAGCAGATCCTAGGTACAAGGATTAGGATCCAAAAGTCCTTTCTATATTTCTCTGGCAGGCTATTGCTATTATGCAGTCCTTGGGTGAACAATAACGGCTTTAAAGTAACCTCTATTTCCTAAGCATCACTGGATTAACATAAGTTAATTACCCATCTTCAGCCATTTACAGGTTGTTAACTACATACTTCAAAGAAAAATAAGAACAATGATATTACTACATTCACAGTTCATCTAAATGTTAACAGAATACAGTGATAGGAACCATTTCATTACATTGTCAACCTCTAATAAGATATAGGCAAACATAGACACCTACAGTCACTATCTTCTTCCAGTTCTTTAACAATACAAGCTTACATTTCAAAGCTCTAGTCCATGTAACATGGAATGGCCCTAATTACCATGTACATATCTTTTAATACATCACTAAAGGTTGAATCTGTGTCATTTAGCCTGCTAGTTGTGTTTTCCTTTCTGGCCCTGAGTCACAGTCCCGCTGTCTGTAGGTGGGGAAACTGAGGCACGGAGAAAGGGAGATAAGCCACGGCACCCCAGGAATGGAACCCAGAAGTCCTAATTACCCCACAGAGAGATCATCCCACCCCATTATAACCATTAGCAAGGGCACTCAATTAAGTCTAAATCATTGCCCCAAATGAAGGCGAAAGGGAAATTTCAACTGGGATGGTTCCGACCTCCCAGGGGAGCACTCAACCCATGGGGCTGTGAGCTATAATGACAGACACACTCAGACAGATCAGGGCTTACCCCACCAAGAAGGGCAGCAGGGACATCCTCACTCCACAGCCAGCCACAAAATTCTGCCCCCTACCAGAGCACGCCCAGGGACTGGCCACAGAGACGAGCTAGCCACAGCAACACTGAGCTGGAGGGTCTCAGCACAGGCAAGATGTGAGCTACAGCACCATAGTTGCAGCAGGACCAAGATAATTCCACACATGCCCACCAGCAGATATTTGAGTGCTTTGGGAATGTTGCTGGTGTTCCACATAGCTGCGTAAGGGGGTTAGGTGCCAGCTGAGCAGGGTTTCTTTAGGATCTCACGAGGCCTAAATGTGAGATGTAGGCTTTTAAGCTGGCAGCTGGGTGATGCTTGTGGTGATATCCCCATGGGAATTGAGGATCCGTTTCCTCGCAACCGCGCCTGACATAACTCAGCCAAAAAAATTTCTAACAAGGGAGCTGCTACCAGCTGGTCAGGAGAACCTGAAATGTCCTGGCCACCCACAAACCTGCTGGTCAGAGTCATCCAGGTGTGATACATGAGGCACAATATCCAGCACTGAGGAGAAGGACTAAAGATAGGTGGGCTGCTCAGCATGGCAGAGGAGACATCGGGAGCTGCAGAAGAACCCAAGGATGTTCCAGCGGGAATTAGGTGTTCAGCTCCCTCATTGCAAAAGCTTATGGCTCTGAGCAGGGAAGGAGAAGGTCCCTGTTAGGAGAAAGCCACCGGCCCCGTGTGTCTCCTCTGGTCATCCTGGTATCCTGCTTTGAAGGTGGGAATTAAAAGATCCAGTCCCCCTACCCCAATTATTGATCCCTGCTGGAACAACTTCAACAGGAGATATTCCCACACCAGCTTATCCCATAGCCCAGTGCTATAGCTGTGCTGCTATAAAGCAAGAAACCCAGCTTCCTTTTCCTTCTTCACACCATGGAGATGAGGGATTTGAACCTGGGGCTTTCACATTTTGGTTCGAGTTGAATGAAATATTTCCACTTACCCTCCCCCTGCATGTGGGATTTTTCGCACTCCAACTTTTCCAATAAACTACATTTTTTCTGAAAAATTTCAACTTGATTCAGGTTGACCCAATTCTTTCCCCTCCAGCTTTTTCCGAACTGACAATGAACTGAAAAAATCAGTGATTCATCCAGTTCATGTAGCCGCCGGGCAACCTGATGCCAGTCTATCTCCATGCATGCAAAGTACCCACCACAAAAAACAACATAATATTGCTTTGGTAAGGGGAGCATCCCACAAAATGGAGGTCCTGATCTTGGTCAGGATCTGTGCAGCACCTGGCACAATGGGGGCCCTGATCTCAGTCAGGGGTTATGCAGCACTGATCTTTAGTTGCTTCTTTAGCTGGTGTTCTGCAAGAAAGAATGATTTTAATGGAACTTGGGCAGTTTACTCCAGCTGAGTATCTGATCCTGTATCTATCACAGTGGTTTGCAACCTTTTTTCATTTGTGAAAGATTATGGTGGACCCTTTGGAAGTCTGAGACATGGGCTGCTGCCCTCCAGGGGTCCGTGAACCACAGGTTGAAAACCAGTGATATACTGTATCTGTGAATGGTAAAGTGAAAGCCATGTAAAGGAGATGGACGGCTCAATCTCATTAAAATTACTGGGAACTGGGCAGCCACATTCCTAGGTGGGTTTGAAAATCTGACTCATGGGAGCAGAGTCAAGGCTGTTAGTGCAACATTTTCCGGAATTGTTTGTCTTTATTTGTGCAGCCTTCATGTTCTCTTAATGCCAATCTTATGTTTTAAGCAGGGATATTTGAGAAGGAAAAGAATGAAAAGAAATTGGCACATGAGGCAGAGAAAAGGTTACATTTGAAGAGATACATTTTATTTACTTATAAATAGTTCCATATTGACAGTTTTTTGCTCACCTGTGTCAGCCCACATCACGCTCTTGATGAAATTCTCATGCACCAACCTTCAGAACTGATGTAAACTCTGTAATTACTCATAAAATACTCCAGAAATAATCTAGAGTATCTCATATATAATAAACAATCGCATCTAATGAACAGTTCCTTTAGAAATACTGCAGAGCTACTCCCCAATTATGACAAAATTATTCCATTGTTATTACTCTATAGATAGTACAGAGTTACAACAAAATTACTATGTAGATAACTCTATATTATGTGTGGAACAACTCTGTAGTAACCATGTAATGTCTATGGAATAAATATATACTAACCTTGTAGGACACGTGGAGTAACTCATTTATATCTCTGGAGCAATCCTATAGTAAATAAGTAGTACTTTAAGGAAAAACATGTGAAATGACTGTATAGGATCTATGTAGTGAATTAATAAAGTCTGTTTAAGAACTGTATAGCAAATCAATATTATGTACTGTGACAAAGTTCCTCCTCTACGTTGGTGTGTCCTGTGCTTATTGGCGGACTTGTTCGCCTCACAGGTTCACCATGTAGATTGGGAAACAGCCCAGAGACCTTCCCCTCTGGTAGAAACCACAGTCCAGGTCAATTCCTCCTGTGTCTGGTCAGGAGTTGGGAGGTTTAGGGGGAACCTAGGCCCACCCTGTACTCTGGGTTCCAGCCCAGGGCTCTGTGGATTGCAGCTGTCTAGAGTGCCTCCTGGTACAGCTGCGCGACAGCTACAACTTCCTGGGCTACTTCCCCATGGCCTCCTCCCAACGTCTTCTTTATCCTCACTACAGGACCTTTCTCCTGGTGCCTGATAATGCTTGTACTTCTCAGGCTTCCAGCAATATGTCTTCTCACTCTTAGGTCTTCGTGCCTCTTGCTCTCAGCTCCTTGCATGCATGCCACAAACTGAAGTGATGTCCTTTTAAAACTCAGGTGCCCTGTTTAGCTAGCCTGTCCTAATTGATTCTAGCAGTTTCTTAATTGGCTCAAGATGTCTTAATTATCCTGCCTGTCTTAAGTGGTTCTAGAAGGTTCCTGAATACTCTAGTGCAGCCCCTGCTCTGGTCACCCAGGGGACAGAAAACTACTCATCCAGTGACCAGTATATTTGCCCTCTACCAGACACCTGTATCCCACTGGTCTGGGTCTATCACACTACATAGATATGACAGAGTCATTACAATGTTACTCCATGAATATTCGAGGTTTACTCCATGGATATGAAAGAATAAATCCTTAGGTACTACTTTATTTCTATATAGATACTACAGAATTACTCTGTGGATACTATAAAAGCAGCAGAGAATCTTGTGGCACCTTATAGTCTAACAGATATTTTGGAGCATGAGCTTTCATGGGTGAATACCCACTTCGTCAGATGCATGTAGTTATCCAACAAATACTGTAGACTTATTCAACATTTATTGCAGAATTACTCAATAGCTAATTCAGAGTTACTCTATAGTTACTCCATAGATACTATGGTCTTACTACTGAGGTCCTCCACAGACACAGTAGAGTTACTCTATATGTACACCAAAATTAATACAATATTAGTTCACATTTACCACACTGTTACTAAAATGTTACTCCTTTGACATGGACATTTAGTTTATAGGTATCACTGATTTAGCACATAGACATTAAAGAGTTACCTCAACATTGCTCTGTAGATATTACAGAGTTACTCCTCAGATACTTCAGAATTACTCCAAAATTACTCTGTAGATATTTCAGATGCGCTCCATTGTAACTGCATTGATCCAACCTCATTACTCTAGCATTACTCTAGTGCAATTGAATGCAGATTCTGGCCTCTCAAATTGATAAACTTGTATAAATTCACCTGTTCAGAGGGCAGAGTGGATCTCAGTGATAATCTAGTTAGACACAAGCCAGATAAATTCCCTGAAATAATTCCAAATCCTGAACTTTTTATTTCTACTTCCTTTTAATTCCTTTGGCAGAACCCGTGTCTTACCAGTAGCCTCTTTATGGCACTGATGATCTCCTTGTTCCTGAGTGTGTAGATGATGGGGTTCATGAGGGGGAAGACCACGGTGTGGAACATGTATACCACCTTGTCCAAGGGGAAGCTGAGGAAGGGCCGGCAGTAGATGTAGATGGCTGGGCTGAACATGATGAAGACGATGATGACGTAGGTGACACAGGTGGAGGCTGCCTTGCTTGTCCCCTTTGAGGGGTTGCCTGCACGCAGCCGGAGCAGCAGGGCCCCATAGGAGATGAGCAAAAGGAGGAAGCACATCAGATTGACCAGGCCACTGTTGAAGAACATGAAGAACTCCAGCATGTAGATGTCAGTGCAGGCCAGCTTGATCACCTGGCTGATGTCACAGAAGAAATTGTCCAGATGGTTGGGGCCACAGAATGGCAGCCGGATAATCAGCACCACCTGCAGGATAGAGTGCATGAAGCCCATGGCCCAAGAAGCCCCCACTAGGGCACAGCAGACCTCCCTTCTCATCATGCTGGCATAGTGCAGGGGATGGCAGATGGCCATGTATCTATCAAAGGCCATGCCCATGAGCAGGAAGACCTCAGATGCTCCCAGGAAGTGGATGAAGAAGAATTGGACCATGCAGCCCCCATAGGAGATTGTCTTGTGGAGGGAGAAGAAGTCAACCAGCATCTTTGGGGGGGTGACGGAGCAGTATCAGATGTCCAGAAAGGCCAAGTTGGCCAGGAAGAAATACATGGGCGAGCCAAGATAAGGGCCTCCCCGGATGGTGAGGATGATGAGGATGTTAGCTGGGAGGATCATGGAGTAGAAGACAAGGAACAAGACGAAGAGGAAGAGCTGGATCTCCCGGGTCTGGGATAGTCCCAGCAGCACAAACTCAGTCACCCCTGTGCTATTTCCATGCTCCATCCCTGTAACACACCCACATGGTACATTGTCACTGCTACAACTGTAGACCAGGGCAGTTAGCCAAAAAATCAGAGTTCCAGTTAGGAGGGGAATTTGGTGATGAAGTCAATAATTTCTTTGATGCCATACTGCATAGTTACAGAGAACATATAAATCTTGTTTCGCTGAACACAGGAGGAACCAAACAACATGACAGAGTGTCTTTGATCACTGCTCAAATCCTCTTTCAGCCAGCACCTCAGCCTGAAACTTTGCTCAGTTTCCAGGCTTCTTTCACCTTCAATCTCTCTGTTGTGTTCCTCACCCAAACACCCCCCCCTTACCCAAACAATACCCAGCAAAGCCATCCACTCACATAATTCTCATTCCTGGATGGACTCACATTTTCCTTTGTTTTTGTCTCTCAAACCTATTCTAGATGAGGGCCAGCATTTATGCCCCAGCCACTGATTCCTAGAGTCCAACACCAGAAGGGATCCTTGTGATAGTTGGATCTTCTGTACTAGGCTCGGAAAGGTGAGATTTTTATCAAGCAATGTTGGTTGAAGTCGATTTCACCAAGCACATATGCAATTGGACGACGGAATATTTCCATCCATAATAATCCAAATTTACAAGGCAAAAATGCTGCTTAAGAATTTCCTAGTGTTTGACTTAAGGACATTTGCTTTGTGTATTTTGACATGGGATTTGACCATTTGTATTTAAATGGTTATAAAGCTTGAATGCTTTGAATCTCAGCATCTCCTGTCATGAGATAATTATTGTCCCCATTGTTTGATTCCTTCCTAATTTCCTGTGTGAAAATGTGCATTGCTAAACATCCAAAAAGGGGCTTAAAATAAACATCGATATTGACCATCTAGATAGTAAAAATGGACTTTTGCGGAGCTTGTATATAACATGGGCCGTGGGAGCCCCCTGGGTTCATGCTGGTTTGAATTTCAGGAAAAACAGGCCCACTTGATTGACATTGACCCCCAACATAATTATAGTTTATTATTTGTATTGGGGAAAGACGTTTGAATGAGTACCTGTGACGTTATTGATATAAACTGGGACCATATAGAACATGGGTTGCAACCAAGGTCCTGTAGTGGCACCAAATCCTATGTAAAGGGGCTCATATAAGGAGTCTAAGACCAGGTTATGGGTTACTGGTTACGATTATGCAGTCTGTATGTCTGTATCATTTTGTAGTTGAAGTTATGAATATTGGCTGTATGCTGTCTGTATTTCAAACTTGTGCTGTGTTACTGGGAAAGATTCCAGACAAGTTGGTGTTAGCTCTGCTTAGCCTGCTTGATGGCCCATTAAGGACCATCAGTTACACAACTGATCCATTGAGAGGAGGCAGATATGCCTTGTGACTCAGCAGGGTGTTCAGAAACTGGCCCATGTGACTGCAGACTCCATTTTGCTGTAACTTTCCACAGCAAGAACAAAGAAGTGTCCTTACACCTGGAAAAGTTTATATAAGGCGGATGCCTCATCTCCATTTTGTCTTCAGTCCTGCTTCTTACCTCTGGAGGAACTTTGCTACAAACTGAAGCTCTGCACAAAGGACTTATGATCCATCCCAGTGGGGGAGGTATTCCAGAGACTTGATTTAAACCAGCAGTTTACTCCATCACTGCTACAAGGCTGAGCTAAGAACTTTGCCATTACTATATGTAATTGATTCCATTTAACCAATTCTAGCTCTCATCTTTATCTTTTTCCTTTTATGAATAAACCTTTAGATTTTAGATTCTAAAGGATTGGCAACAGCGTGATTTGTGGGTAAGATCTGATGTGTATATTGACCTGGGTCTGCGGCTTGGTCCTTTGAGGTTGGGAGAACCTTTTTCTTTTACTGGGGTGTTGGTTTTCATAACCATTCATCCCCAGGACAAGTGGCACTGGTGGTGATACTGGGAGACTGGAGTGTCTAAGGAAATTGCTTGTGTGACTTGTGGTTAGCCAGTGGGGTGAAACCGAAGTCATTTTTGTCTGGCTGGTTTAGTTTGCCTTAGAGGTGGCAAAACCCCAGCCTTGGGCTGTGACTGCCCTGTTTGAGCAATTGGTCCTGAATTGGCACTCTCATTTGGGTCCTGCCAGAACCGCATCATCACAGTACCGCAAAATATTCTGGAAAAAACTAGCACTAGCGGAATCAATAGAGCACACGTTAAATGCATTGATGGCTAATGGAGAGATCATAACAAGTAGTTGAACAGAGCTGCTAACAGGGGAGTTTCAGTGGGAGTTCTGTTGGAGGAGCAGGTTTTTGTAGTTTGTGGATTGTATTGTGGAGTTTGTGTGTGAGTGAGTGTGTGTGAAGGCTGCTAGGGGTAGTGTGCTGGGAGAGAGGCTGAGCCCTGAGTTGGGGGCAGGGCTTACCTGATTAAGGGTTCTATATAAGTAGCCAGGCACTCAGGCAGCGGCACAGAGACCTGCAGCGGCACAGGAGCCAGCGAACAGAGCTGCTAACAGGGGAGTTTCAGTGGAAGTTGCCAGGGGGAGGTTGCAGGGGAGACTAAGGCGGAGGAACCAAGAAGCCAGAAAAGGGAGGGGGCAGGGGTCTGCCAGCAGCCCAGTGCTTGTTGGGGGCCTGTGGTGCGGTGTGTGGCGTGGACTGCCAGGCACAGAGTTGGAAGGCCATGAGTGAGACAGAGGCAGCAGTGAGAGACACACTGAGGATGACCAGATGTGGAAGCTGTGGCATGTACATGGTCCTGGAGGGGGCACCTGAAAGGAGTTTTATCTGCATGAAGTGCCGCATGATAGAGCTGCTGGAAGAAATGTTAAGAGGACAGGAGATGCAGGTGGAAACTCTGGCTGAGTTAAGAAGGGGGTTTGAGCAGATGATGGAGCACAGACATGATGAGGCACAGGGGATAAGCTCAGACGGGCAGATGGAAGCAGGACCAAAGAATTCTGAGGAGGGGCTGCTGGGTGAGGAAAGTGGACGGTGGAAGCATGTGACTAGGAGAACCAGGCAGAGGAAAAGACGGGCCAGCGACAGAGAAATAGAACTCAGGAATAGGTTTGCTGGGTTGGAAAAGGAAGATGGAGCACAGCAGGTGCTCGCTGAAGGAGAGAGGGCAAGGAAAAAGAGACGAGCAGCTAGTCCTGCAGAAGAAGGGGAGGAGTCAATGGAGGTGACACCAAGTATGAGCCCCAGGAGGATTGCAAGGGTGAATACGAATCGAGAGGACCTGCGGCCAGCAGGTGCAGGGGATAGACCGGAGAATCACACTGTCACCAGGAAAAGGCAAGTCTACGTGATTGGAGCTCCTTACTGAGAAGAATAGACAGGCCTATAATTAGACCTGATCGGGAGAACAGAAGGGTGTGCTGTCTGCCGGGGGCTAAGATACAGGATGTGGACCTGAGGCTGAAAAGGATCCTAGCGGAAGCGAGAAAGAATCCGTTGATTGTCCTTCATGTGGGAACGAATGATACGGCTAGTTACTCACTGGACTGTATCAAGGAGGACTATGCCAGACTGGGGAAGAAGCTCAAGGAAATCGAGGCTCAGGTGATCTTCAGTGGGATTCTGCAGGTTCCTAGAGCAGGGCGACGAAGGAATGACAAGATTATGACGATTAACAGATGGCTCAGGCAGTGGTGCTATAAGGAGGTCTTTGGGATGTATGGTCATTGGGAAGCATTTACGGACAGACGACTGTTCTCTCGGGATGGACTTCACCTAAGTAAGGAGGGAAATAGACTTCTAGGATGGAAGCTCGCTGACCTCATTAAGAGAGCTTTAAACTAGGAAGTTGGGAGAGATGGTTGGGAGATGTCCAGGAGATCTCCACGCCAGAATTTAACCTGGAGAGGGAAGTAAACAAAGTGAGAGTGGATACCCTTGTGGACCAAAGAATTGACCCAAGGAGGAAAAGCGGAGTAGAAACTCGACTAACAGGTGATGCTGGTGGTAGAAGGTCTGTGCACAACGGGATAAAGAATGTCACTGACGCCAAAAGCCAAAAATTAAAATGTCTGTACGCTAATGCGAGGAGCCTAGGGAACAAGATGGAGGAACTGGAGCTACTGGTGCAGGAAGTGAAACCGGATATTATAGGGATAACAGAAACCTGGTGGAATAGTACTCATGACTGGAGTACAGGTATTGAAGACTATGTGCTGTTTAGAAAAGACAGGAAGGAAGGCAAAGCTGGTGGAGTAGCATTGTACATCAATGATGAGGTTAACTGTAATGAAATAAGAAGTGATGGAATGGATAAGACAAAGTCTGTCTGGGCAAAAATCACACTGGGTAAAAAAGCTACTAGAACCTCCCCTGAGATAGTGCTTGGGGTGTGCTACAGACCGCCGGGATCTAATTTGGATATGGATAGAGACCTCTTTAATGTCTTTAACGAAGTAAACACTAAGGGGAAAAGTGTGATCATGGGAGACTTCAACTTCCCAGATATAGACTGGAGGACAAGTGCTTGCAAGAATAATAGGGGTCAGATTTTTCTGGATGTGATAGCGGATGGATTTCTTCACCAAGTAGTTGAAGTACCGACAAGAGGGGATGCCATTTTGGATTTGGTTTTGGTGAGCAGTGAGGACCTCGTAGAAGAAATGGTGGTAGGGGACAACCTTGGTTCGAGTGATCATGAGCTGATTCAGTTCAAACTAGATGGAAGGATAAACAAAGGTAGATCTGGGATTAGGGTTTTTGACTTCTCAAGGGCTAATTTTAAAGAGTTAAGGAAATTAGTTAGGGAAGTGGATTGGACGGAGAAACTTGTGGATTTAAATGCGGAGGAGGCCTGGAATTACTTTAAGTCGCAGCTGTGGAAACTGTCGGAAGCGTGCATCCCAAGAAAGGGGAAAAAAACCATGGGCAGGAGTTGTAGGCCCAGCTGGATGAGCAAGCATCTCAGAGAGGGGATTAGGAAAAAGCAGAAAGCTTACAGGGAGTGGAAGAAAGGCGGGATTAGCAAGGGAAGCTACCTTAGTGTGGTCAGAACATGTAGGGATAAAGTGAGGAAGGCTAAAAGGCTAAAAGCCATGTAGAACTGGACCTTGCAAAGGGAATTAAAACCAATAGTACTATTAAAACCAATAGTAAAAGGTTCTACAGGTTCTACAGCCACATAAATAAGAAGAAAACAAAGAAAGAAGAAGTGGGGCCGCTATACACTGAGGATGGAATGGAGGTTAAGGATAACCTAGGCGTGGCCCAATATCTAAATAAGTACTTTGCCTCAGTCTTTAAAAGACTAGTGAGGAGTTTAGGGATGATGGAGGGATGATAAACGGGAATGAGGATATGGAGGTAGATATTACCGCTTCTGAGGTAGAGGCCGAACTTGATCAGCTTAATGGGACAAAATCAGAGGGCCCGGACAATCTCCATCCAAGGATATTAAAGGAACTGGCGCATGAAATTGCGAGCCCGTTAGCAAGAATTTTTAATCAATCGGTAAAATCGGGGGTTGTACTGTACGACTGGAGAATTGCTAACATAGTTCCTATCTTCAAGAAAGGGAAAAAAAGTGATCCGGGTAACTATAGGCCTGTTAGCTTGACGTCTGTAGTATGGAAGGACATTGAGGTCAATGGTAATTGGGACGAATTGCAACATGGATTTACTAAAGGTAGATCGTGCCAAACCAACCTGATCTCCTTCTTTGAGAAGGTGACGGATTACTTAGACAAAGGAAATGCAGTAGATATAATTTACCTCGATTTCAGTAATGCATTTGACACGGTTCCGCATGGGGAACTGTTAGTTAAATTGGAAAAGATGGGGATGAATATGAAAGTTGTAAGGTGGATAAGGAACTGGTTAAAGGGGAGACTCCAGCGAGTCATACTGAAGGGTGAACTGTCAGGCTGGAAAGAGGTTACTAGTGGAGTCCCTCAAGGATCGGTTTTGGGACCAATCTTATTTAACATTTTTATTACTGACCTTGGCACAAAGAGCAGGAATGTGCTAATAAAGTTTGTGGATGACACAAAGCTGGGGGGTATTGCTAACACGGAGAAGGACCGGAATATTATACAGGAAGATCTGGACCACCTTGTAAACTGGAGTAATAGTAATAGGATGAAATATAATAGTGAAAAGTGCAAGGTCATGCACTTAGGTATTAATAATAAGAATTTTAGATATACATTGGGGACGTATCAGTTGGAAGCAACAGAGGAGGAGAAGGACCTTGGGGTATTGGTTGATAGCAGGATGTCTATGAGCCGCCAATGCGATATGGCCGTTAAAAAAGCAAATGCGGTTTTGGGGTGCATCAGACGAGGTATTTCCAGCAAGGATAAGGAGGTGTTAGTACCGTTAGATAAGACACTGGTGAGACCCCACCTGGAATAATGTGTGCAGTTCTTGTGTCCCACGTTTAAGAAGGATGAATTCAAAGTGGAACAGGTTCAGAGAAGGGCTACTAGGATGATCCGAGGAATGGAAAACCTGCCTTATGAAAGGAGACTCAAAGACCTTGGCTTGTTTAGCCTGGCCAAAAGAAGGCTGCGGGGGGATATGCTTGCTCTATATAACTATATCAGGGGGATTAACGTTAGGGAGGGAGAGGAATTATTTAAGCTTAGTACTAATGTAGGCACAAGGACAAATGGGTACAAACTGGATATTAGTAATTTTAGACTTGAAATTAGACGAAGGTTTCTAACCATTAGGGGAGTGAAGTTCTGGAACAGCCTTCCGAGGGAAGTAGTGGGGGCAAAAAACTTATCTGGCTTTAAGACTAAGCTTGATAAGTATATGGAGGGGATGATATGATGGGATAGTTTAATTTGGGCAACTGATCTTGGATTATCAGCAGATAAGTCTGCTCAATGGTCTGTGAAGGGATGTTGGATGGGATGGGATCTGAGTTACTGCAGAGAAGTCTTTCCTGGGTGCTGGCCAGTGAGTCTTGCCCACATGCTCAGGGTTTAGCTGATCGCCATTTTTGGGGTCAGGAAGGAATTTTCCTCCAGGGCGGATTGGAAGGGGCCCTGGAGGTTTTTCCCCTTCCTCTGTAGCGTGGGGCATGGGTCACTTGGTGGTGGATTCTCTGCAGCTTGAGGTCTTCAAACCACAATTTTTAGGACTTCAATAACTCAGTCATGTGTTAGGGGTTATTATAAAAGTGTATGGGTAGGGTTCTGTGGCCTGCATTGTGCAGGAGGTCAGACTAGATGATCATATTGGTCCCTTCTGACCTACGAGTCTATGAGTCGTCACTGCTGATTCCTCATCCAGTGAGGTGTTCCCAGTGGAATTCTGTAGGGATCAGATCTTGGTCTGTGGCTATACAACTGCTTTACCAGCGATAGGGAAGTGAATACAAAATCACTGGTGATCGAAGGTAGGTGACACCACGAGTGGCAGAGTGGTAAACAGTGTTAGAGCAGTCACACGGAGTGAGTCGGATTGCTTGGTGTTTGAGTTCAGAGACATGCAAAGTGACACATGCCTACAGAACAGAGGAATGTGTCCTGGCATTAGAGTCAGAGAAGGATTGACGGCTCAGAGCAGACAAGCAACTCACTATGATGTACAAACAGGGCAGTGGTGAGCAGGAACCCAGCACTGTACCTGGCACTGGTGAGAACGATACTGGAATCCTACACCCAGCTCTGGGGTGCACGTTTTCAAAGGATGCTGGCAAATTGGAGGGACACGGGGCAAAAAGAACTGCAAAAATAATCCAACGGTTGGAGAAAAAGCCTGGCAGTGAGAGATTTAAAGAGCTCTATCTTTTTATCATCTCAGAAAACACGTTGAGTGGTGACATGCTAATGGGATCTAAGGACATTCCCGGGGAGAAAATACTAGGCAATAAAGGGCTCTGTAGTCTAGCAGAGAAAGGCAGAACAAGAACCAATGACAGATGCTAACCCCAAACAAACTCAATATAGGAATAAGGCACCAATTTCTAACAGTGAGTTTGGTGAACCATTAGAATGAACTCCCCAGGGGAAGAGGTGGATTGTCCTTCTTTCGGTGTCTTCAGAGCCAGACACTTTTGGAAGATGCTTTAGTCAGACGTAAATGATGGTGTTCAATACGGGGGCAGCTAGGTGAAATCTGCTGGTCTGTATTATAAAGGAGGTCTGACTGGATGGCCTAGCAGTTATTTCTGGCCTTTAAAGTTATGAATCTAAGAATCTATGAATGTATGAATTATGCTAACGTCCAGGGTTTACTGAGGTTAGATCTTCAAATATGCTGGGTGCTGTACAGACCCTGACAGAGATCAGAGCCCCATTGTGTCAGGTGCTGCCAGATCCTGACTGAGATCAGGGCCTCCTAGAGTGACCAGATGTCCCAATTTTATAGGGACAGTCCCGATTTTGGGGTCTTTTTCTTATATACGCTCTTATTACCCCGCACCTCCATCCCGATTTTTCACATTTACTGTCTGATCATGCTAGGGCCTCCCCAGTTGTTGATGCATTTTATTATATATGTGTTTATAAATTCATGTACATATCCATTTGCTTATTTGTTCCTTCCCTTATTTCTCTCTACATTCCTTCATTTATTTACTTGTGCATTTATTTATGTTATTCTCTCATTTATCCCTGATGGCCACCACATCTGGCTTCAGTCACGGCTGTAGTAGGAAGGGTACCTGAGACATAAACCCTTGTATCAAAGACCTGGTGTGAGGCTTGAAGCCTGAACTGAAGTGGAGACCAAGCCTTGCTAATATAAAGCAAAGTTAGCAAAAGTCAGGCTGTGAGCATACGGCCAGCTCTGTTTGTGTGCCAGCTCACAGAACTTGGTAAGAACAGAGCTGGGATTGCAAAAATACACATATTCCTAAGAAGTACTAGACACAAGACACATGCAAATACATTCTAGATGTGTGGTACCAGAATACACTGATATCAAATACGGTACAAACATCCCATCGCCAAAAGATAACAAGAACATACTGACCCCTGCTAAAGATAAGGTCAGTATGACAGTGTGATGACTAGAGAGGTTTTGGCTGAACCAACAGGTACAAGGTAGAGGGTCGTAACTAGCCACATAAGATGGGGGTAACTAACCACATCAGACGGGGGTAATGGACCATGTCAGAGGGTGGTAACTGACTACATCCGAGGGGTAATACGTAACTTGTTTATATTGATGTGTGAAATGAAGTCTCAGAGGGAGTGTCTCCGGCTGGCCTAGGGGACAGTGGAAAGTCCTGCCACTGACTGAGCTGGTCCATTGTGATGGGCATGCATGTGCTAGTGGTTCTCCAGAGTTTACAGAATACTAGAGCTGTGCTTCATGAATAATAAAGCAGGCCAGGTGTCTTTGCTAATAAATGGGTCTGTGGTTACTGGGCAGTTTGTCCAGAGCTTGCTGGACGAGCGATCTGGCCAGAGCCAGTGCAGCACGCAGCGAGAACACGCATGCAGCCATTATCTGACAACGCTGGTGACCTGGACCGCTGATCTGGTAAGTAAGTGAGCTGTGCTTTCTAGGAACCATGATCTAACACGACAGAAAGCTACGTGCTAGGGAAACCCCTTAGCCCCTCCCCGAAAATTCCCATAGCATTTGATAGGGTCTGGACATGCCAGATTGCCAGCATAGGACGACCATATGAATTTATAAAAGGTAGTGGAGAAGAAACATGGAATGGACCGTGTAAGGCTAGGGCACAGACTGTAGACTTGAGAAATAAGAGTAAGATGTAGAATATTGCAAACTATGGCTGCAGCTGTTAAGTGGTTAAGAGAACATGCCACAAGATTGACAGGGTAAGTAACAGAAAGAGGAAGAGTTAAAAGAAGCAAGGGAAGCTCCAGAGCCCTGGAACACTCACACTCTCCCAGCACGGCAGCAAATAATCAAGAGACTTTATACCTTTCAGCAGGCACAGCAACAGAATAAACCACTGGAAACAGCTGGAATGAATCTGCAAAAAGAGATGTGCCATCCTCTTTTATATGTATTGGTGGTGAACAGCAGGTGTGAGGTAGCGTCTCTGTGCCTGAAGAATGGGGATAAATATGGAAAAAAGGTCAAATTACAAAATGTAACGGGGGCCATGGCAATGCAACCACCGTAGCACAACAAACGTCAGATTCCGGTAAAACCTAGACTGGTGCCTGTCAGAGCGGGAGAAGTAGCAAACGATACTATTGTTGGATTGGTAAATCAGATGAAGGGAACAATTCACAGAGCAAGTTAGGAGACAAGCTGTGACTTTGTAAGAGAGCAAATATAAAAGAATGTAAAAGTGAAAAACTAAAATTGAGCGGGTTAATGCCTAGAATTGAGGCATTATCCTATGGAGTTGCCCAAAACAGTTAACTGCAGCAAAAAGGGGCCCTCCTGCAATCCCTTTGGTATGCACACAGAAGCAACAGACACGGGGGAACAAATTCAGGTTTCACAAGAGCAAGTAACAATCCCCAGTCTCCTCCCAGAGCCAGGCTACAAAGCAGGGGTGTGGGTTCCCAACTGCTTTAACCCACCCAGCCACACTCCTCATTCAGAACTAAAACTAGATCCTTTTTTCTCAAATATATTTTGCACACTGGGTAAGTTTTTCTTGATATTCTTTCTCAGTTTCCTAATTCGCTGCTGCTGCCTGTACTTTAAGGCAGTGATTCTCAAACTTGGACTGCCACTTGTTCAGGGAAAGCCCCTGGCAGGCCAGGCCAATTTGTTTATCAGCAGCATCTGCAGATTTGGCCGATCGCAGCTCCCACCGGCCGTGGGTCGCTGCTCCAAGCCAATGGGGGCTGTGGAAAGTGATGTGGCTGAGAAACCTGCTGGCCGATGCTTCCCACAGTCCCCATTGGCCTGAAGCGGTGACCCGCGGCCACTGGGAGCCGCAATTGGCTGAACCTGCGGATGCAGCAGGTAAACAAACCGGCCCGGCCGAGCAGGGGCTTTCCCTGAACAAACAGCGGTGCAAGTTTGAGAACCACTGTCTTAAGATACTTTGATAACGTTAATCTCTCTTGGGTCAGGTTTCCCTAATTTCCCAGGTTGCTCTTCCCTGCTCCCTTCCCTGCCTCTCCTCACTTCAGTTTTCTCTTTGTTTTAAAAGTTATAGCTTTTACAGAAACCTCCAAAAGATAAAGTAATTGAAACTAGAACAAAAGAGCCATCAAACAAAGAGAAAACAAGATACAACTTTAACTAAATCCAGTAAATTAATTATTTTAACCCTCCAGGAATGCAACAGCTGGAATTACTCCTAACTTTCTTGAAGATAGGGTTGCCTAACAACAGAAACGCAGACTCTGCTTCTAATCCCAACCAAGGAGTGACACTTTAAATATGGGCTTTCTTTATTTGCATATAGCAGGGTTTTAAAAGAAAGTTAATATAAAGTAATGGAAAAGCAGTAAGTTACTAAATCAATACAACACATTTGGCAAATAACCTCATATGAACTTTATAAATGTTTATTAAAAGGTTTAAATTAAAAGGTAATCACTTGCTTATTTAAATATTTAATTTTTTTTTTAACTTGGATGTTTTTTTTAAAAAAAAACTACATTACTTTAATTGCTAAGGTTTTAAGGCTTTATCTTGTATAGTTATAAATAGAATTATTGTGCCATTTGTTTTTAGCTGTAAATTTGTCCTATATTATGTATTGTGTGTCATATGACTACTTTTTATTATTTTTATTTTGTTGCGATACGAATCAATTTAATAATTTGATGCTACCACATTACGTTAATATTATCTTTGGGGTATAACCATCATAATATTATTAATACCATTTAAAAAAATAAAAAAGACCTCAATTATAAATATATATACATATATTTCTGCCTCAACAAATAATTCTATTGCAAACAAAAAAGAATGTTCTTTTATTAATCACAAGATTTTTTTATTCAAAGAGGAACATGTAAGGGGAAACTTCAACACTGAGGTCAAGGTAATATGAACAAAGCATCAATTTCTTGATTTGGTTTTGTAAACTTGTTTGCACCTTATTAAGTGTAAAATATATAGTTACGAGAATGTCATAGCAAAAATATTTAAAAACAACAGTTTATGCATAAAGGTAAACAAATGATTACAACAGGTTTCCTCCATTGTGTCCCAAACACAACAAAGTGTCTTGAAAATATAATATCCTCAAAGTGTTCGCATAGACTAGCATTTAACATTTATTTTTGTTCATTTTTTATTCTCTTTTGTGTTATGTTAAAGGGAAGCAGTGGTTCCTGAAGTTTGTGTTTCTAAACAGTTAACAACATTGAAATTGGTTTCACAAGCCAATTAACTCTAAAAAGCTTGGGTAAAAATTCAGTTGCTAACGCTTGCTAAAACAGAGTGCTCAGCAGCGGACAGCAACAGACCTTCTAAAAGACTCTGGACAACAATACACCCACAAGATTTTGAGCATCTATTTTAGCAGCTAAGCACTGTATTTAGCATAAAATAATAGTAATGCACCTCAAGTGAAAATGACTGTCTGTTCAAAGATTGCAAAAAATATATTTTGTGTTATAAAAGACTTCGTCCCCACTACGCTGTAAACAAACTAAGTTAATCTGTGTATTAAATTTTGGTTACAGAAAACAAGAGAAATGTAAAAAAAATACCCCCCACCATCCTTTATTATGTTAGTCATCTTGTAGAGTTTGCAGGATAGTAGGACCATGCTTTGCTGACACTAAACCTGGCCAGGTGCCTTCACTGCTAAACTGGTCTGTGGTTATTGAGCAGTTCGACTGGATTCTGCTGGATGGGCAACCTGTTGACAGCTAGCACAGCACATGGAGAGACCAAACACACAGTCAACATATGATGACCATATTGACAGCTGAGCGTTCACTCATTTCTTCCATAAGTTCATGGATACTTCCATGTATTCATTCTTCTAATCACAAATTCATTCTTTCATTTATTAATTAAATCCTTCCCTTCCTTTAATTTATACCTCCCCCTGTTCGTGTGTTTACTAACTAACTAACTAACTAACTTTTTCTTTCTTTCTTTCTTACTTTCTTTAACCCCTCAGTGAGGAGAAGTACAGGACACACATACAGCCAGACATCACGCTAGCCTTACTAGCTTCTGCTTTAGCCATATATTAATAAATGCCCTCACATGTTTATCCCTCTATTGGCTTATTCATTCCCCAGTTATTCATTCCTTGCATTTACTGAATTGATAACATACAGAGGGTGGCCATGCAATGGGAACCGTGACACTAGAAACACCCCGATATCTGCCGTTGCTTACACTGTGAAATCTGGACTCTTCAGCATACATGTCTGTTAGCAACTGGGATAGAATGGGGGGATTCGGGTTGGGATTGAGGGGCACCAGGGGAGATACAGTGGTGATGGGGAACCCAGGACTGTGATAGCAGGGGCTGAGGGTCAGGGTAGAGAGGCACTATCAGAACTATTTGAAGTCATAACAGGGCTGGGCTGGCAGGGGCTGTGGGTCCGGAGTGAGGGGCACCATCAGAGTTGGGATGGGGAGCCCAGGACTGTTAGAGCAGAGGCTGTGGGTTAGGATTGAGGGGCACTTGCAGAGCCGATGTGGGAGGTTTAGCTTAGAAGGAGGATTCTATCAAGCCTGACAGGCAGCCAGAACTGGAGAGGGAGGGCTGGTGGGGATGGAATGAGAGGGGAAGACAGGCTGACACTCACCCTGAGCTGTCTCCCACGGCCAGGTCCCATCTCCGTCCCTGCCTGCCTCATGGCCTCTCTCCCCTCACACAACCCCCTGCTATATCCCCTCTGGGGCCCCCATGGGAGCTCTGGTTGCAGGGCAAGGTGTGTAGGGGGAAGAAGGTGTAGCTCAGCACCCAGAGGCCTCGTCAGCTGGGACTGGAACTACATTGCCACTCTGCAGAACTGTTCCTCTCACCATCCCATGTTCGCTCAGGTGTGAACCTAGTCCCTGTGACTGGGGTGCCGGGGGGCTCAATTTGGGCAAACTGCAAAGAATGGGGCAGACAATCCCCCAAATCAGTGTTTATTCTAATACTTAGATTCACCAAGTCAGAAGCAAATCAGCTTCTACAATAGCTCACTGGTTACCCCGAAGCCAGCAATAAGTTCCCTTAAAGCAACCCAGCCTTACGTTCCCACCCAGACAGCCAAGTCAAATATGATTAAGATTACTGAAAATCTTGTTCATTATATAAAAAGTTCGACCAATCCCAAAGGATTGGACACAGTACCCACCAAGTTAATGACTATCTTACCCAAATACACACTTACAGACAATTCTTATTAACTAAACTAAACATTATTAAAAAGAAAAGAGAGAGAGAGAGAGTATTGGTTAAAAGTTTGTTATACATATAGACATGAGTAGAGTCCTTAGGTCAGTTTCATCATAGAGATGGTGAGCTTTGGAGTTGCCAAGAGTCCTTTCAGAATTAGTCCATAGGTTACAGTCCAATGTCCAATATCGAGGTGATCCAAATGGGACTGGAGACCTCTATCTTTTGTCTCAAACTTCCCCTGATGAAGCTTAAGCAGATCCTAGATGCAAGGATCAGGACCCAAGAGTCTTTTTTATATTTCTCTGGCAGGCTATTGCTATTATGCAGTCCTTGGGTGAACAATAGTGGCTTTAAAGTAAGCCCTAATTCCTAAGCATCACTGGATTAATAGAAGGTAATTATCCATCTGTGATGTATGAATCATGAGGGAATACCCTGCACCCCCATGTTCATCCTTATAATATGATTGTGTGGTATCCAGTGCAAAGTTTGTCATGTCAGGTGCCTTCAGAAGGCTCATGATGCACGGAACATTGTTGTTATAATAATGTTACAGTAATCATTGTTATAGTAATGTTATAGATTGTAATTTCATGTATGTAGTTATGAGGCTGAAAATGTGTCCTCATGGCTTAAAATAAGCCCAGACAAAAACTCTCCAAGAGCAGATTTCACACCCCATCAGGGCATGTATGGGACAAACCCAGGCCAGCCTCACAGGAACAAAGGACGCTGGCCTAGGCAGCAACAAAAGAATCTGTTGGACTCTTGAGCGAGTCACTCCTCTTCCTTTGGTCAGTTTGGACTGCTATGAGGTAATGCTCCCCTGACCCTGATGGGCAGGGGGGGAGGTCAAAGCCAAGAGGGAAGAAATAACATGATAAAAGGAAGACATGTTTGCCATGCTCTTCCTCTCTATCTTACACCTCCATCTGCAGACATCCCCACCAAGTGCTGATCAAAGGGGAGAGCCTGGCTGAAGCCTGTGGTGAGAAGCATCAAAGTTTGTAAAAAAATTAAAAATATTAAGTTCAGCTTAGAATATGTTTTGATTTTATTTCATTTGACCAAATCTGACTTGTTGTGCTTTAACAGATAATCACTTAAAATTTATCTTTGTTGTTAATAAATTTGTTTGTCCTACCTGAAGCAGCACATTTGGTTTGAAGCATGACACAGACTCCTCTTGGGATAACAAGCCTGGTACATATCAATTTCTTTGATGAACTCATATAAACTTGAAGTGTCCAGCGGGCTTAACTGGATACTGCAAGATGGAGGTTCCTAGGGTTGTGTCTGGGACTGGAGATATTGGCTAGTGTCATTTGGTCACACAATCCAAGGAGCAGCTTACATGCCAGGGGCTGTGTGTGAACAGCCCAGGAGTGGGAGTTCTCACAGCAGAGCAGGATAAGGCTGGCTCCCAGAGTCAAGGATTGAGGTGACCTAGCAGATCAGCGCTCCAGAAAACAGCAGAGAGGAACATCACACCGTCTTCAGTCATTTGCAGGTTGTTAACTACATACTTCATAGAGAAATATGAACAATGATATTACTACATTCACAGTTCATCTAAATGTTAAAAGAGTACAGTGATAGGAACCATTTGGTTACATTGTCAACCACTAAGAAGATATAGGCAAACATATACAGCTACCGTCACTATCTTCTTCCAATTCTTTAACAATAGAAGTTTACATTACAAAGCTTTAGTTTATCTAATATGGAATGGCCCTAATTACCATTTACATATTCTTTAATATCTCTATAAAGGCAGAATCTTGGTCAATTCGCCTTCTAGTTGTGTGTCCCTTTCAGGCCCTGTGTCACAGTCCTGCTGTCCCCAGATGGGGAAACTGAGGCACAGAGCAAGTGAGGAAAGTCACAGCATCCCAGGAATGGAACCCAGGAGTCCTGATTCCACCACAGAGAGACCACCACTCCCCATTGTAACCATTAACCAGGGCACTCAGCTAAGTACAAGTCATTGCCCCAAATCAAGCCAAAGGGGGAATTTGAATGGGGGGCGGTGTTTCCAGCTTCCTAGGGGAGTGCTCAACTCATGGGGCTCTAAGCTATAATGACAGATACACTTAGACAGAGCAGGGCTCACCTTGCCAGCAGGGGCAGCAGGGACACCCTCCCCCTGCATCCAGCCACACCCGCCCCCCCAACCCAGAACACTCCCAGAGACTGGCTGCAGAGATGAATGAACTACAGCAATGCCTATCTGGAGGGTTCCACCCTGGCCAAGATGTGAATTCCAGCTCGTAGCCACATCAGGACCAAGATGCTTCCACACATGCTTACTGGCAGACATTTCAGTACCTTAGGAATGTTGCTGGTTGTTACACGTAGCTGTCTAAGGGGGTTAGGTGCCTCCCAGGTTAGGCGGCAGCTGAGTGGGGGAGGGAGGTGCAGTTGTCAGGATTTCCTGTAGCCTAAATGTGAGATGTAGGCTCCTAAGGCGGTGGCTGGGCGCTGGATCTAGACACTAGTGCCCTCAGGAGACACCACAGCCCACAAGTTGGCAATGTTTGGGGTGATATCCCCAGGGGTATCAAGGCCCTATCTCCTTGCAGGCCGGCTTGACAAACTCAGCCGAAAAATCTCTAACAAAAGAGCTTCTACCAACTGGTCAGGAGACCCCACAATGTCCTGGCCACTCCCAAACCCCCTGGTCAGAGCTATCCAGCCGTGATCTAGAAGGAGAAATGCCAAATATGGAGGAGGAAGACTGGAGATAGGTGGGATGCTCAGCATAGCGGAGATACTGGGAGATGCAGAAGACCCCCCAAGGCTGTTCCAGCAGGAATCAGGTATTCAAATTCCTTAGGACTCTTTGTAAACCCATCCTTGGGATCTCATTGCAAAAGCCGACAGCTCTGAGCAGTTAAGGAGAAGATCCCTGTAAGAAGGGAGCTACTAGCCCCTGTCTATCATCTTTGGCTGTCCTGGTATCTCACCTTGCAGGTGGGAATTGGAAAGTCCAGACCCCAGCTCAGGTTATTGATCCATACGGGAACAGCTTCAACCGGAGACATTCCCACACCAGGTTATCCCATAGCCCAGTGCTGTAGCTGTGGTGCTATAAAGCAAGAGACTTAGCTTTCTATTCCTTCTTCACATCATGGAGAAGGGGGACTTGAGCCTGGGGCTTTCACATTTCATTTTGGGTAGAATGACATATTTCCACCTACCCTCCCCCTCCACATGGGTCTCCCACAAAATGTCCAATTCACTTAGTATTTTATGGAATTTTTCAACTTGGTTTGAGTTGTCCCAGTTTCAACCCTGCCTCTGCTTTTTCCAAACAGCCAGCAAAATGCAAAATCAGCGATTTACCTAGTTTAGTAGCCACCAGAAATACTTCTGTGATTCACCCTCCTAGCGTAAATAGTTCCCACAAAAAACAACAACCCAGTATTGATTTAAGTATGGTAAACACTTGGCACAATGGAGTCCTGATCTCAGTCAGGGGCTACGCAGCAGCTGGCACAATGGGGCCCTGATCTTGGTTGGCATCTGTGCAGCAGCTGGCATAACAGGGGCTCTGATCTTTGGGTGCTTCTTTATGTGGTACTCTAACAGATATAAAGATTTCAATGGAACTTGGGCAGTTGACTCCAGCTGAGTATTTGGTCCTATATCTCTCCCAGTGGTTTACAAATTTTTTCATTTGTGAAACTCTGAATTATTTTGAATGGAGGTGTAGACCCCTTTGGAAATTATAGACATAGTCTGCAGACCTCCAGGGGTCCATGAACTACAGGTTGAAAACTACTGATCTATCATATCTGGGGCGGTACGGTGAAAATAATGTAAAGGAGATGGACAGGCCAACTGCATTACAGTTACTGGGAACTGGACAGGCAAATTCCTTGGTGGCTTTGAAAATCTGACTCATGGGGGCAGAGTTAAGGCTTTGAGTGCAACATTTTCCTGAATTGTGTGTCTTTAGTTTTGCTGTCTTCATGTTCTCCTAATGTACAGTTGTGGGATGGAGTGTCCTATGCCATTAAGCAGGGAAATTGGAGAAGGAAAAATAGAAAAAGAAACTACTTTGCTCTCTGAGGCCTTGAAACTTTGCTGGAAATTGGCACATAGGACAGAGGAAAGGTTACATTTGAAGGGATTTTTTTATTTGCTTAAAAATAGTTCCATATTGACAGTTCTCTCTCAGTTCACCTCATGCTCTTAATGAAATTGTCACACACCCATATGCACAATTCTGTAATTATTCACAAGATACTCTAGAGATAATCTAAATTTACCCCACATAGAATAAATAATCAGTACAAGGTTCCTCCATATATACTACAGAGCTATTCCATGGATATGACAAAATTACTACATTGTTATTACTCTGTAGATAACCAGATTTACAACAAATTTACTATGTATATAATACTGATTTGCTACACAGTTCTTAAACAGATTTTATAAATTTACTACATAGAATCTATACAGTCAGTTCACATTTTTTGCCGAGGTACTACTTATGTTATATAGTTATTCCATAGACATTACAAAGTTGCTCCACACATAATACAGAGTTCCTTCATAGACCCCACAGAGCCATTAAAATGTTACTTCACTGATATTACAGGTTCACTCCATATATATGAAAGAATAAATCCTGAAGTCCTACTGTATTTCTATATAGATACTACTATGTTACAGTTACCCAACCAATACTGTATGCTTTCTTCTTATTTACTACAGAATCACTCCATGGCTTTTACAGAGTTACTAAAAAGTTACTCGATAGATATCGCTTTATTCCAGTGTTACTCTAGTGTAATTCAATGCAGATTCTGGCCTGTCACATTGATAAACGTATAGATTCATCAGTTAAGATCCCAGAGGTGACTGTTGAGGTAATCTAATCTGACGCATGCTAGAGAAGTTCCCTGAAATAATTCCAAACCCTGCACTTCTGTGTTTTAACTTCCTTCTATTGCCCTCTCCAGAGCCCGTCTACTCAGCAGCCTCTTCATTGCACTGATGATTTCCTTGTTCCTGAGTGTATAGATGATGGGGTTCATGAGCGGGAAGACAACAGTGTGGAACACGGCCACCACTTTGTCCAGGGGAAAGCTTCGGAAGGGCCGGCAGTAGATGTAGATGGCTGGGCCAAACATGATGAAGACGATGATGATGTGGGTGACGCAGGTGGAGGCCGCTTTACTCATCCCCTTTGAGGGGTTGCCCATCTGCAGTCGGACCAGCAGAGCACCATAGGAGATGAGCAAGAGAAGGAAGCACATCAAGGTGACCAGGCCACAGTTGAAGAACATGAAGAACTCCAGCATGTAGATATCAGTGCAGGCCAGCTTGATCACCTGGGTGATGTCACAGAAGAAATTGTCCAGCTCATTGGGGCCACAGAATGGCAGCCGGATAATCAGCACCACCTGGAGGATGGAGTGCGTGAAGCCTCCGGCCCAAGCAACTCCAACCAGGGCATAGTAGATCTCTCTGCTCATGATGCTGGCATAGCGCAGGGGATGGCAGATGGCTACATACCTATCAAAGGCCATGCCCATGAGCAGGAACATTTCCGCCCCTCCCAGGAAGTGAATGAAGAAGAGTTGGGCCATGCAGCCCCCATAGGAGATGGTCTTGTGGTGGGAAAAGAAGTCAGCCAGCATCTTTGGGGGGGTGATGGAGCAGTAGCAGATGTCCAGAAAGGCCAGGTTGGCCAGGAAGAAATACATGGGGGAGCCCAGGTGAGGGTCACTCTGGATGGTGAGGATGATGAGGATGTTTGCTGGGAGGATCATGGAGTAGAAGATGAGGAACAAGATGAAGAGGAAGAGCTGGATCTCCCGGGTCTGGGATAGCCCCAGCAGCACAAACTCCGTCACCCCTGTGCCATTCACATGCTCCATCCCTGTAACAAACCAGGGTGGTATATTGTCATTGTTACAATTGTTGACTCGAGCAATTAGCCAAACATTCAGTGTTTAGTGATAATTTCTGGTTGGGAGGGGAATTTGTTGATGGAGTCTGAAATTACTTTGATGCAATCTTGCATATTTACAGAAAACATACAAATATTGTTTCCCTGAGCACAGGAGGAACCAAACAACAGGAGAGAGTGTCTTTGATCACCACTCAAATCCTCTTTCACCTACCCTAAATGAGGGGCAGCAATTTTGTCCCACCCATTGATACCTACAATCCAATACCAGAAGTGACCTTGCCATACGTGGACATCCTGTACTAGGTTTGGAAGTTTGAGATTTTTATTGTCAAATGTCTGTTGATGTTGGTTTCATTTAAGCACACACACAAGCCAATGAAAAAAGATTTCCATCAATAATAATGAAAATTTACAAAAGCAAAGGAAGAAAAATGCTGTTAAAGAATGTATTTCAATTTGACTTAAGGACATTTACTTTGTATATTTTGACATGTGATGTTGACCATTTGTATTTTAATGGTTGTAAAGATATAACATTTTGAATTTCAACATCTGCTGTCGTGAAATAATTATTATCACCACAGTTCGATTCATCTCCAATTTCCTGTGTGAAAATGTATATTTCTAAACATCAAAAAATGACTTCAAAATAAACATCGCTATTATCTGTGTAGATTATAACAAAATAAAAATGGAATTCTGCTGAGTCTATATCTAACACAGGCCATAGGAGTTCCTGAGATATGTTCTTGTTTGAATTAGAGCAGATCTTTGAAAAAAACAACCCCTCGATTTAAAAATTGTCCCTGATGGAGAATCCCCCACATACCAACAAGATTCAATCCAACTGACTACATAATTATAATTTATTAATTGAACTGGGGGCAAGCATTTCCGTGAGTACCACAAAACATTTTGGCAAACAAACAAGCACTAGCGGAATCAATAGGTTGATGGCTAACGGACAGATCTTAATAAGTAGTCATCAGTAGCGATTCCTCTTCTGGTGGGGTGTTTCTAGTGGAGTTCTGCAGGGATCGGATCTTGATCTTCAGCTATTCAACCTCTTTACTGGCAATAGGGAAGTGAATATAAAATCAAAGGCAGGTGACACCACTATTGGGAGAGTGGAAAATAATGCTGAGGCTGGGGCAGTCACACAGATTGAGCCAGATCGCTTGCTGATCCGGCCCCATTCAAAAAATAGTGTTGCAGTGGAGCCAAATTGACAGTTATACATCATGCCTACAGAACAGGGGACTGTGTCCTGGCAATTAGTGACAGAGAAGGGTCGGCAGCTCAGCATGGACAAGCAATTCACCTTGATGTATTAAGAGGGCTGTGGTGAGCAGGAACCCAGCACTGTACTGGGCACTGGTGAGAGTGATACTGGAATCCTACGCCCAGCTCTGGGGTACACGTTTTTGAAAAGATGCTGGCAAATTGGAAGGGTGAGGGCATAGAGAGCCACAAAAATGATCTGAGGGCTAGAGAAAATGTCTGGCAGAGAGAGATTTAAAAGGCTCAGTCCTTTTAGTGTCTGGAAAAGAACATTGAGAGATGATTTGCTCATGCTGTATAAGGACCTTCCCAGGGAGAAAAGACCAGCCATTAAAGGGCTCTTTAGTCTAGGAGAGAAAGGCAGAACAAGAACTAATGGCTGGAGGTTAGTGGTGGATTGTCCATCTTTTGGTTTCTTCAGATTCAGACCTTTCTGGAAGATGCTTTAGTCAAACACAAGTGATGGGGTTCAATACGGGGGCATGGATTAAATTAGTGTAATGACCCAGTCATTCCCAGTCTCTGTTTAAACCCAAGTTAATTGTATCTAATTTGCATATTAATTCAAGTTCAGCAGTCTCTCTTTGGAGCCTGTTTTTGAAGTCTTTTTGTTGCAAAATTGCCACCTTCAAGTCTGTCACTTGAGTGGTTAGAGAGGTTGAAGTTTTCTCCCACTGGTTTTTGAATGTTATGATTCATGATGTCAGATTTGTGTCCATTTATTCTTTTGCGTAGAGACTGTCCGGTTTGGCCAATGTATATGGCAGAGAGGCATTACTGGCACATGATAGCGTATATGGTTGTGTCATTACACTAATTGAATCTATTTCCCTATGTTAAGCTCTCCTTATATCTTCTATGGGTCACCTCATTTATCACTTCAAAGGCTTTTCTTCTCCAGTTGATGATAGCTCATCTCAATTGATTGGACTCTTCCAGTTGGTATGCATACTTCCACCTTTTTTTGTTCTCTGTATGTATAAATATCTCCTGTCTGCATGTTCCAGTCTATGCATCCAAAGAAGTGAGCTGTAATCCACAAAACTCATGCTGAAATTAATTTGCTAGTCGGTAAGGTGCCACAAGGACTCCTGTTCTTTTTGCGGATACAGACTAACATGGCTGCTACTCTGAAACCTATTTTTATGTAGCTGTTCATTTATTTGTTCCTTCTCCATTTTTCTCTACATTCGTTCATTTATTTACCTGTCCCTTTATTTCTGTTATTTTCTGATTTATTCCTGATGGCCATCATGTCTGGCTTCTGTCACCTCAGTAGCAGAAATGGAGCCTGAGACATAAGTCCTTTTATCAGAAGCCCAGTCTGATGCTCGAGGCCTGAATTAAAGTAATGGTCAAGCCTTGCTGACATAAAGCAAAGTTAGCAAAAGTCAGGCTGTGAGCAGACGTCAGGCACTGCCTGTGTGCACTCTCAGAACTTGGCAAGCACAGGGCTGCTATTGCAGAAACACACATTCCAAGGCAGTACTAGGCACAGGACACTGACACAAACACACCCCAGCAGTGTGGTACCAGAACATCCCGATACTAAGTATGGTACAAACACACCCTCCCAAAGATAATGAGAACACATTGACCCCTGCTAAGGTAAGGTCAGGCTGACAGGGTGATGGATGGAGATGTTTTGATTGAACCAAAATATACCCGATAGAGGTAATAGCTAATAATGTCAGAGGGTTGTAATTGATGTTACTTGTTTGTATTGATGTATAAAATGGAGTCTCAGAGGGCCTGTGTGGCTGGCCTACGGGGCAGTGGAAAGTTCTGCCAGCGAGTGAGCTGCTCCACTGTGATGGGCATACATGTGTTAGTGGTCCTGTAGAGTCTATGGGATACTAGGATCTGCTTCATGGACAATAAACATGGCCAGGTGCCTTTGCTACTAAATGGGTCTGTGGTTATTGGGCAGTTTGACCAGAGACTGCTCTAAGCCCAGAGCCACTGCAGCATGCAGAGAGAACAGACACAGGCAGCCACCATCTGACAACAGCATCGACAGCTAGACATTCATTCATTTCTTCTTCCATTTGTTCATGGATTCCACCATGTATTCATTCTTTTAATCACAGATTCATTGTTTTGTTTCTTAATTAAAACCTTCCTTCCCTTTAATTTATACCTTCCCCTGTTGATGTGTTTAATTTCTTTCTTTCTTTCTTTCTTTCTTTCTTTCTTTCTTTCTTTCTTTCTTTCTTTCTACAGTCATTTATTTATTCCTTCCCTTCTTTGTTAGTTTAACTCCTCAATGAGGAGAAGTTCAGCACACACATACAGCCAGGCATCACGCTAGCCTTGCTAGCTTCTGCTTTAGTCATGTATTAATAAATGCCCTCACATATTTATCCCTCCATTGGCTCATTCATTCCCCAGTTATTCATTCCCTGCATTGACTGAGTCGATACAAACACACGGTGGATGTGCTATGGGAACAGCAACCCTAAAAGCACCCTGACATCCTCTATCACACACACTATGAAATCTGAACTCTGTCCTCCAGAAGCAGGATACAAGGGGGGGGCTTTGGATTTGGATTGAGAGGCAATGACAGACCTGGGGGGTGGGCAGGTCTGGGCTAGCAGAGAGCTGTGGGTTAGAACTGAAGGAAACCCGCACAGCTGGGGTTGGGGGGAGCCCAGGACTAGGGTAGCAGGGGGCTGTGAATTAGGATTGAGAGGCATCGACAGAGCTGTTGGGAGTGGTGGCAGGGCTAGGATAGTAGGGGGCTGCAGAGTGGGAATGAGCAGCAGAGCAGTAGAGTGGCGAGGAAAAGCCCAGGTCTTGGCTATCAGGGGCTGTGGGTGGGGATTGAGGGGCAGCGACAGAGCTGGTGGGGAGCCCAGGACTGATAACAGGGGCTGCAGGTTGGCTTGAGGAGTGCTGGCAGAGCCAAAGCGGGAGCTTTAGAGTAGGAGGGGGTGCTGTCGGGCCTGAGGGGCAGCTAGACCTGGAGAGTGAGGGCTGGTGGGGACAGAACAAGAGGGCAGGACAGGCTGACACTTACCCTGTTCTACTTCCCATGCCAGGTCCCATCTCTGTCCCCGCCTGACTCATGGCCCAATCCCCTCATATAACCTCCTGCTATATCCCCTCTGGGGCCCCCACGGGAGCTGTGGGAGATGAGCAATGAGGGGAGGGAGAAGCCTGTGTAGCTCAGCACCTAGGGGCCTCATTAGCTGGGACTGGAACTAAGTTGCCACTCTGCAGAGCTGGGTCAGGCAGGGACTGAGGAAACTGAGGCACAGAGCAAGGGAGGGAAGTCACCGTGCCCCAGAATGGAACCCAATCATCCCGAATCCCCCGCAGAGAGATCCCCCTGCCTCATTATAACTGTCAACCAGAGCACTCAGCTAAGTTGAAGTCATTGACCCAAATCAAGCAGAGGCGGGATTTGAACTGGGGGGTTTCCCACTTCCCAGGAGAACTCTGGGGCTCTCAGGTATAAGGACAGACACACACAGACAGAGCAGGGCACACACCACTAGCAGGGGGCAGCAGGGACACCCTCCCCACAGCCAGCCACAAAAATCTCCCCTTCCGCCTCACCAAAGCACACCCAGGGACCGGCTGCAGGGACAATACAGCCAGAGCAATGCCTCGGTGGAGGGTCATGCTGCGGCCAAGACATGAGCTACTGTTCTGTAGCCACATCAGGACCAAGATGCTTCCACACACGCCCACCGGTGACATTTCAGCGCCTTGGGGGTGCAGCTGGCTGTTACGCGTAGCTGTCTAGTGTGTTTAGGTGCCTCCCAGGCTAGGTGGCAGCTAATTGTGGGGTTGTCAGGATCTCACAAGGCCTAAATATGAGGTGTGGGCTCCTGAGGTGGCAGCTGGGTGCGAGATCTAGCTGCCTGTACCCTCAGGAGACACCACAGCCCACACGTTGGGGAGGATGTTTGAGGTGAGATCCTCATGGGAACGGAGGCTCCGTCTTTCATACGCTGACTTGTCAAAACTCAGCTGAAAAATCTCTAGCATAGGAGCTTTAACCAGCTTGATGGGAGACCCTGCAGGGGCCCAGCCACCCACAAACTCGCTGGTCAGAGTCATCCGTGTATGATACACGAGGAACAACATCCAGCTCTGAGGGAGAGTAGGTGCCTGGAGGAAAACAGGGTCTATTTGTAGCATGGGGGTGTCCTCTCGGCCCTGCTCCGGAGAAGCTGGTGAATTGCTTTCACCTCAGAACAAGACCGAGTGGGCAAAAAATCAACCAAGGGCTGAGTGAGGTGGGAAGAAAAACACCCAGAGACACGAACACCAGCTGAGCCTTGGAGCACTTGGCCATTCAGCTGAGAGAACAGAACCTGGCACTGACAGGATGACAGTGCCCTGGAGGATGGGGCTGGGTGGGCCCAAGCCATCATCCTGGGGGATGTGCTGTCTGGGACTATCTTGAATTTCAGGGATGAGTGGGAACGGAACTATGTGGTCTCCTTTCTCTGCAACAAATTCATTTTCCTGTCCCAAGTGCCTGTTATACAGCCTAGCCACCCCTACCGCACCCCTCATCCTCTGCAGGCAGCAGGGGGTGTGGGGTGTGAAGAGGTGGCTGTACTGTATAATGGGCACTAGGGGGCAGCAGAGGGTGGAGGTGGGGAAGGGGCGGCTATACTGTATAATGGGCACTAGGGGGCAGCAGAGGTTGGGGGTGGGGAAGGGGCGGCTGTACTGTATAATGGGCACTAGGGGGCAGCAGAGGGTGGGGGTGGGGAAGGGGCGGCTGTACTGTATAATGGGCACTAGGGGGCAGCAGAGGGTGGGGGTGGGGAAGGGTCGGCTGTACTGTATAATGGGCACTAGGGGGCAGCAGAGGGTGGGGGCGGGGAAGGGTCGGCTGTACTGTATAATGGCCACTAGGGGCAGCAGAGGGTGGGGGTGGGGAAGGGGCGGCTGTACTGTATAATGGGCACTAGGGGGCAGCAGAGGGTGGGGGTGGGGAAGGGGCGACTGTACTGTATAATGGCCACTAGGGGCAGCAGAGGGTGGGGGTGGGGAAGGGGCGGCTGTACTGTATAATGGGTACTGGGGCAAGTGGTTAGGGGTGGGGAGGAGAAGGCTGTACTGTTTAAGGGGGACTAGAAACGGGAGAGAGAAGAAGGAAAACTGGCTAAAAGCTGTAGAAAGAAATTATAGATCCATACACCCCAACACATGTAGTCCTACCCCCTATCCATCTCCTCCGCAGCAAGATCGTCCCTGAAGCCATGATATGCAGCCCCCCATGTCTTGTCCCATCTGGCCCCGTTCCCCATGGTAGTATAAAAATAATAATAGGGAAATACAGTCTGGATGAAATCCCAGTGCACAACTGGTATTTAAAGAGCAGATATCAATGCTGCACCGTCAAACAGGGAGGACAAGTCAAGGGACCCTCTGGGGATCTTCACAAGGTCAGAACTATTCAGTCGTTTCATTAACACCTCAGATGAGAGAGCGGAGAAGATGCTTATAAAATCTGTGGATGATCCCAGGGTGTTAGGGTTTACCAGGGCTTTGGAGGACAGGATTAGAATTCACATTGTCTTGAGCAATTGGAGAACTGCTCTGAAATCACTGAGGGGAAATTCAGTGAAGACAAGTGCCAATTAGTGCACTTAAGAAGGTAAAATCAAATGCCTGACTAGAAAATGGGGAATAACTGGCTAGGCGGTGGCATTGCTGTAAAGGAGCCATGGGTTATCCTGGATCACAAACTGAATATGAGCCAAAAACGTGATGCAACTGAAAAAAAGGCTAATATTATTCTGGGGTGTATTAACAGAAACATCATCTGTAAGACATGGGAGGTCATTGTCCTGCTCTACTCTGCTGGACTACTGTGTCCAGTTTTGGGACCAAATCTAAGAAAGGTATGGAGAAATTGGAAGAGTCCAGAGGAAGACAGGATACTGGGCTGGACCTTTGGTCTGACCAGAATGGCCGTTCTTCTGTTCTCATTTCATGGCTGATCTCCAGGGCCGGCTTTATGACCCACGGGGCCTGACTGGAATACTCGGTGGTGGTCTAGGGCTTCGGCAGCACTTTGGCGGTGGGGCATCTGCTCCAGGTTTTCCATGGCACTGAAGGATCCCCCACCACTGAAATGCTCCCAAAGACCCCCGGAGTGGATCCCCCACCGCCAAAATGCTGCTGAAGACCCCCCCTTTAGACGTGGGCGTGGGGCCCTCTTTGGCGCAGAGCCCAATTCTGGGGAATCGGGTGAATCAGCTTAAAGCCAGCCCTGCTGATCTCCTTTGCTGCTGAGAGCTGTGGAGTTTTGCAGCCAGAACCCATCCGTGAAGTTGGCAAAGTCACCTAAGGGATCTGAAAACCTGATTCCAACTGGAACATGCTTGGGATCTTCTGCAGCTCCCTGGGTCTGATCTTCCCACCTTGGCATGTTTCACCTGTCTGGGTCGCAATCTCTTTGATCACCTTGTTAATACTGAACAGATACTTCTGTCAATACTGCTCTGGACAGAGGCAGCCCGTAGCAATCTGAGGGGTGTGTTTTCTGGTTGGGGGATATAATAATTTCTTTGGGTTTGCGGGACACAGGAATCTTCACATCTTCCAAGGTCCAGAAGCACTTTCTGCCTTTGGCTCTGGTGTCTCTAAAGTCTCTGTGAACTACAGTGGGATTTATCATCCCGGCTCCCTCTAGATCCTTGGAAATGCCCAGCCTCTGGCTCTAAACTTTTGCCTTGGCTTGTGGCCACCACCCAGCTTCCCTGGAGCTATTAGAGTTGGAGTCCAGAGAGGGATTTAGGCTGAGCGTTGCAATACCCAACATTTAAGCACGCTGCTGTTGCACAAATGAGACCTTCAACTGCTTCACCAAGAGAGAAACCCACTCTAGAATGCCCAAGAGCTCCAGGGGTTAGGACACTCACCTAGGATGTGGGAGCCCCAGATTTAGCTATGTGCTGGATCAGGGTGGGGATTTGAACCTGGAGCGCCTGTGTCTACAGCAAGTACTTTAACTGTGGCCGCATCTGGCCTTTTGTGGGTTTGGTCTAGTGTGCGAAGCATGTCAGGGCTGGAATGCCAAGTGGCTCAGCAGCATCAGAATTCACTTGCTTTTGTGCAGACCCACCAGTGGCAACCTGAGCATAGGGCTGGGCAACATGGATAATCACCTAGGGCTCTGTGGGTTGCACTGTGGACAAGAGATAAGGGGCTCTGGCTCCCTTTTGCTGCCTGCCGGGTGTGGCCTGGCACAGCAGCAGTACCCATCTCCTTGTTCCTGAGAAGAAGCCCCCTGCTTGCCACCCCACCTGGTTTCCCATCCCAGCTCCTAGTCCCACCTCTGCACTCTGCGGGATGGTGGGCTTTACCCCTTCACTCTTTGTGACTCTCCCCAGCCTGATCCATTCCTCCTTTCTGCCATCTGGCAAGTGAGCTCTGTCCCCAGTGCAGCATGGCAGGTGGCGGCCCAGGAGAAAATGCTGCCCACTGCACTGGCAAAAGCCCCACAACCAGTCCAGACAGCCACAGGGCTCAGGGCCAGTCTCATGAGTTGGCAACATGGTCAGGAGGGCTCTGTGGCCAAGATGCAAGGAGTGGGGTGAGCCAGGGATGCTAGACCACTGACTGGTTCTCGGGGCAATGAAGGGAAGGCAGTGGTGCCTAGGGGTGATAGGGGGTGGGGGGGGAACCCAGGGAGGCAGTGAGGGTCTAGGGTGCCAAAGTACAAGTTTGCACAGGGCACCATTTTCCCTAAGGCTGGCTCTGCCTGGGCACCATTGCTGCCTCAGTGCAGAACTGGGTGTCTGCTGAGGTCCAATCTAACTGGCTTAGATCATTTTGCTGCAGATTTTTGCCACGGTTCCAGATGTGAGTGTGCACAAAAAAGAAAAATGGGAGAAATTTGACTGGCAGGTTCTTTTTTGCAGGTGCTCTATCTCTGGGATCCTTTGACCAAATGCTCCCTCAATCTGCATCCCTAATTCAATGAGAGATCCTGAAAAAACATGGCAATTTCCAAGGCAATCCAAATAAGCAAGTGGATTTTAGGGCCCTTTGGAAAATTGCCTCTTCGTAATGATGGTGTTGCTAGACCTCCTCTGTACCGTTGAAGGGGAGAAGAGCTATGGGAATGATCTATGGCCTGGAGACCCAATGGCTGGGAGCTGGAGTCATCAAAGTCTAGGCTGGACATAAGGTGCAAATCTTTAACAATGGACCAGGGGAGCAATTGACCTGGGGACATGATGGATTCTCCATCTCTTGGAGATTTTCCATGGAGATGGGGCAGCTCTTTCCAAGAAGTTTGCTCCAGGTCAACTGCAATGAGTCATTGGATGTGATCATCAGGAGATGAGACTTGATGATAATAATGATCCTTCCTGGGCCTTATCATCTATGCATCTAGGAAATTCTGTGCCTCAGTTTCTTTATCTGGCATTCCCCAGCTGTGAGAGTTTCCAAGAAGGCTGCCTCTTGGAGGACAAACATCCTGTTATTTGCTGAAAGCTTCCCCAGAAACCAGTGGCAATTTCTTGCTGGGTGCATCAGCTCCTAACAATGTCCCAAGTGGTGGGGAATCATTATGTGTAATTAATACCCTAGGGGACAGAGCTGAATTGTGAAAACAGTCAGTGGCATTCCCTTGGGGAGTAAGGGATGACAAGGCACTTCGGGTCCAGTGTTTGCTGCCAAAATCCACCCCAGGACCGCATTGCCAAGTTGCAATGTACCATCTTGGGGCAATGTCACCCCCTAGCGGCAGCATGGCGATATCAGCAACATCAGAGTGCCGTAGCTAGGGGCTCTCCTTTAACTCAGTGGGCATGCGGAGAAGAAGATCTCAAGTTCTAATCCCAGGTCCCCCAGCAGGGAGGGCTGGGACTTAGGTGTTGTAGGCCTCTTTGTCCTGCAGGACGTGGGGTTGGTTAATGCAGGCTGCATGTTACAGAGTTATCCAATAACCGCTAATCACATTCCTGTTTTAAGGGAGTTGGGGGTCTAGTGGAAAGAGTGGAGGGTGAGGGGCTGAGAACCAGGATTCCTGGTTTCTATCCCCAGCTCTGGGAGAGGAGTGGGGTTTAATGGGTTAGAGTTGGGATGGGGCTGGGAGGCAAGACTTCTGGCTTCTAAGGCTCCCCTTCCTTGCCCAGCCCATATATCCCAAAGATGGCTGCCTTGGCTGATCCATATCTCCCCAAGATGGCTGTCTGATTCTCAGCTCTCCCTGCATCTCAGACTATTACCTTCCCCCTGGAAGCAATGTCCTTTGTCCTCAGTCTCCTCATGGCTGACTTCACCTCTTTGTTCCTGAGCGTGTAGATCAAGGGGTTGAGCATGGGGGTGATGATGTTGTACAGGACTGAGACCAGTTTGTCCACTGAGAAGATGGAAAATGGCCGGGTGTAGATGAAGATGCAGGGCCCGAAGAATAAGGTCACCACAGTCAAGTGTGAGGCACAGGTGGAGAGCGCCTTGCGCCGCCCTTCAGGGGAGCGAATCCTCACCAAGATGGTGGTGTAGGAGGCTAACAGAATAACGAAGCAGCTGGTGGAGATCAGCCCACTGTTGGAGACCATGAGCAGCTCCACCACGTAGGTGTCGGTGCAGGCCAGCTTGATCACTGGTGGGACATCGCAGAAGAAGTTGTCCACCCAGTTGGGCCCGCAGAAGGGCAGCTGCATGGTGAGGATGGTCTGGACCATGGAGTGGATGAACCCTCCCGCCCAGGAAGCCACCACCATCCAGCTGCATAGGGTCCGGTTCATGACGCTGGGGTAGTGGAGGGGCTTGCAGATGGCCACGTAGCGGTCGTAGGCCATGACAGTGAGCAGGAACTTCTCGGCCGCCCCCACAAAGTGCAGAAAGAAGAGCTGGGCCATGCAGGCCTGGTAAGAAATACTCCTTCTCTCAGACAGGAAGTCCAATAGCATCTTGGGGGCAGTGACTGTGGAGTAGCACAGGTCCAGGAAGGAGAGGTTGCCCAGCAGGAAATACATGGGAGTGCGGAGGTGGGGGTCAGAGCTGACCGTCGCCATGATGAGGGTATTACCCACCAGCGTGGAGACATAGACCAAGAGGAACACAGCAAACAAGGCGGCCTGGGACTGTGTAGTCGGGGAAAGGGCTGCCAGGAGGAATTCCCCCACTGAAGTCTGGTTTCTCCACAGCTGCTCCATTGGGCCTCTGCAGTTGAGTCTGAGGGACCTGGAGGGGGACGTGAGGAGAAATAAAGAGAGACATTCAAAGGACTTTACTCACACCTTCCTCCTGTTGCAATCAATGGGCACAATGCTGAGTGGCTTCCTCAGACATTATTTGAATATTTCAGTTTTCTAGGAGTCCGGGCAATAAGTGAGAGGAACAGGAAATTACAGTTGAGAAGCAATTTGATGTAATTGGCATTACTGGTGGGATGATTTACAAGAATAGAATGTTACAATCACTGGTTATAAACTGTTCGGGAATACTGAGTAGGGGAAAGAGGCGTAAGGGGTGTCACTCCACATTAAAGACACTATTACTTGTTTTTGAGGTATTGATAACTCAGAACCACAGAATCTTGAATTCAGGATCAACCCACTAACTAACAAAGCAAGTCAGGGATATTGTTGGAATCTGTTACAGAGCACTAAATCAAATCAGAGAACAGGACCAGTTCTAATTATGTGGAAGGAAAAACTGTGTCCTTATGGGGGACTCTGAGCAGGGAGTTGTACATGGTAGGTCTTGTGTAGCCAGTTAAACATCATTGGAATTTCTCAAAATTATAAATGATGATTTTCTAATACAAAAACTATTGCACCCAGCATGGGGTAAATTGATTTTGGAATTCATTAGGCTGGATAAAGGTGGACTAATTACTAGATTGAAAGTTGGTGGTTGTGTAGAGACTGGGGATCATGACATGATTATATTCAATATCAGCAAAGAGAGGACAGTCCCAACCAGTAATATTACACATGGTGCTTCAAAAGGAGTAATTTTTGAACACAGGAAAATTCTGAGCAAAATTGTGGTCTAGATAATACTTTGTCCTGCCATGAGTTCAGGGGGCTGGACTGGTTGTTCTCTCGAGATCCCTTCCAGTCCTATGATTCTATGAAAAATGTGAATGAAAATTGGGAGTTCTTTAAGAAGAGTTTATCAGATGGCCATAAGATTATGATTCTAAAAGCCCATCCTGGTTCAGTGTTGAAGTAAAGGGAGAAATAAAAAAATAAAATAAAAGCAATATATAAAAGGCAAAATAGATAGCAACCAATATAAATTATACATTTTGAACTGCAGGAAATTTATAAGGGAAGCTAAAGACATCAAGCAAATCTCCAAGGCTGGCAGGAATAAGGAGAATAAAAAGGAGCTTTTTAAGGACCAAAAAAAATCCTAGCAAAGGTATAAGCCCATTCCTATATGGAGATGGTAAAATTGTTAATAATGATGCAGGAAATAAATATTCCTGCTCTGTATTTGGAAAGAAGCAGGATGGTATATTCCTATCACATAAGGATGATGAAGTACTTTCCAGCCCATGAGTAACCAAGAAGGATGTTATACGACATTTACTCGGGAATACACATTTTTTTTAAATCTGCAGGCCTGGATCATTTGAACCTAAGAGTACTAAAAGAGTTGGCTGATGAGATGTCTGGTCCTGTCATGTTCTTTTGAAACAAAGATTGGAATACCAGGGAAACTCCAGAAAACTGAACTAGTGCTAATGCTAATGTTATGCCGGTATTCAAAAAGTGCAGACCCAGATATATGGAGATCAGTTGGTCTGACATCAATCTTGGGAAAAATAATGGGAAAAGTGCTACAGGAGTCAAGTGATAAAAAAGTAAAATATGAGGCTATAATTAACAGCTGTCAACATGGAAAAATGGGGAGCGATGTAGCTGGGGGGGGGTCAATGCAGATAAATGGAATTTACCCTGGTCCCATTTGGGGAATATGGAGTTTGGTTTCCCCAAGTTTTTTTATCACTACACCTCTGAAAATAGGGCCTGCCAAACGAACCTGATTTCATTATTGGATGAAGTGGCAAGTTTGTTTGACAAAAGTGCCTGCACAGATGTCATTGACAAAGAGTTCTGTAAGGGATTGGCTATCCCCACCCTGAAGTGGAAAGCGCCCACTAACTGCTGAACAGCGAGAGGTTCTGGGGCCGGACTCCCTCAATCCCTCCTGCTGAAGTCATTCCACTTTGTATAAATAATTAAATAGCTGGTGGACCAGATCCCACACCTTCCCAAGGAACATGCATGTCTGTTTTGCCATGGGACGTGACTCCTATATACATGGAGCAGTAAATAATGCAGGAGTTGATTTTAAAGAGTCTCATTACTTACCTAAAATACCGGTGGCCGTGGTCCAGCAGGAGGGGAGACAGAGAGTAAATTTCCAGTGGCAGAAGGACCGACGGGTCGGAGCCGATTCAGCTCTCTTGGAAGATGGTTTTTCGGTTGCCTAATTTGTTAATGGCTGTCAGACAAAGAGAGTGACTTTAGAAAGGTAAAATAGCAGGGAACCTGCCTGGGTCATAACTCTTTAAAAGTCTAGAACCTCTGTCATCAAAGGGACTCGAGAGACTGAGATTTTTAAAATCTGAGATTAGTACTTGTCTCATCTATTGCGCTTTCCACACTGAGGTCTCAAAGCACTTTACAAAAGCAGGTTGCTGTCATTGTTGCCGAAGGGGAAACTGATGCTCAGCTAAGATGCTTACCCCAAATCACCCTGCCTAGCCCACAGGGCCAGCTCCAGGCACTAGCTTAGCAAGCAGGTGCTTGGGGCAGCCACTGAAGGGCAGGGTGGCACGTTCAGATATTCAGCAGCAATTCGGCAGAGGGTCCCTCACTCCCACTCGGAGCTAAGGACCTCCTGCTGAATTGCCGCAGATCGCGATTGCAGCTTTTTTGTTTGTTTGTTTGTTTTTGTGTAGGTTTTTTTTTTTTTTTTGCTTCTTTGGGTGGCAAAAGCCCTGGAGCCGGCCCTGCTAACCCCAAGATAACACCACTCAATGCGACTAAAATCCCTGCATCGTCAGTCTGCCTGAGGAAGTTCAGAATAGGGTGAGAGATGCTGATATTCACTGTCAGAGCTGGGAATAGAACCCAGAGGTCCTGATTCCCAGGCCCCATTGCCCTAGACTGCTAGAGCCTGCAAAACTAGGCAAAGGAATCCAGGTAGTCTGCTCGAACCCTAGACCTCAATCCCTTCTCAAAATTAGGGATGACACCCATGAGTCCTGATGCCCACCATCATCTCGTCCCCTACCTGATCCCCAACCACTAAACACCCGCTTCTCACCACCATGGAAATATCACTATCTTAACATCTCTCTGAAGAATTTCTGAAGTCAAAAGAGATCCAGAGAGCCACTGACCCTGTAATTTTCACACCAGCTGACTGGCAATTGACCTAGATAATTTAGGCCATGATTTTTCGAGGTCACCTGAAGAGAACCCAAATTCCATGAAATGTCTTTGAGAACTGGGTGTGCTGGAGATCGCAGCCTTATAGCAAGAGAAACAAGAGTTTGGGGGAATGTCTCAGCTGCTCCACAGGATAATCTGCAATGGAGAAATGGCAAAACCATATGGAGCTCTTGTTTAGTGGAGCATTATGCAGGACTATAACCATCAGCTTTCTATTTAACGGGGCACTACCGTGTCATAGGGTGAACATCTTTACACTGCCCATGGCATGTTATTGCTGGTGATTTTATTAAATCAAGTGAAATCTCTGGGAATATTTATCAAATGTTAACATTTAACTTTAACAAAATTGTTAACATTTAACATTTAACAAAAATTAGACAGGTATGCTGGGCTTTTTGTGTGTACAGATGAATATACTCTGGCTGTGTATTGAATAAATGGTAACTAAATATCTAAGTATCAGCAGCAAACCATTCCTAACTCCAGTCAATGACTACTTAGCTTATACCTGGTCCGAAATCTGTGTCCTCGCTACAGGAGATGAGGATCATAGAATCATAGAATATCAGCGTTGGAAGGGACTTCAAAAGGTCATCTAGTCCAGCCCCCTGCTCAAAGCAGAACCAACCCCAACTAAATCATCCCAGCCAGGGCTTTGTCTAGCCTGACCTTAGAAACCTCTAAGGAAGGATGTTGTTATTAGCTCTGTAAAAATCCAATCCGTTTTAAAATCAGCTAAATTCCAGGTCTCAATGAGATCCAATGGCCATCAGTTCCACCAGACAATTGTGCAGTGTGTGAGAAAGTATTTCCTTGGCTTGGTTTTAAATCTGCTGCCTTCCTTTCCAGGTCACCTTGATCTAATGTAAAGAACAGAAAGAGAAAAAATGTGCCTGTGTGTAATTAAAAGGCAGCCCATTCGAAACGGATGGAAGGAAACACTTTTTCCATGCAATGGGTAATTTAGACTGTGGGACTCATTGCCACAGGAAATCATTGAGACTAAGAACTTAGCAAGATGCCAAAAGGGGCTGGACATTTACATGGAGATCAAGACCATCCATTTATAATAAACACTACTGAAAATGTTGGAAGGTAAGTTAAACTTCAAGCCTCAGGGCTAAAGCTGTTCTCTGTTAGAGAACAGGATGAAATCTGTCGGTGCCAGATAATTCTGCATCTGTTCCTGGGGTTCTGACATCTCATGCTGAAGCTGACCAATGTCAGAGACAGGTTACAGGATTAAATTAGTCTTTTGTCTGATCTTCTCTGAGAAATCCTATATCCCTATGATCTCACTTCTGTGTCCCATTCATTATTCTCTCTCTCTCTCCAACATGTCCCCTCTTACTCTTTGCCTTTCTAAACAGACCCAGTCTTTCCAGCCTCTCTTCAGAATGGGCCAAGTGCAGGGTGAAGCTGGGCACCAGGGTTCTGTCCCTGGCTCTAGGAGGGTGAAAAACTCTAGTAGGTTAGCTCTGAGGTTGTGGGCTAGGACTCAAGATTCCTGGGTACTACTTTTATCTCTGGGAGGGGAGTGGGAGCTAGGGGTTAGAGCAGGGGGGCTGAAAGTCAGGATCTCTGGGCTTAATTCTCAGCTCTGGAACTTAGTGGATTTTGAGATTGAAGGACCGGAACCCTGGGTTCTATTCCTGGGCACTGACCACTGTAGGAAGACATGATACTGGGCTAGTAAAGGAGGGGATCTAGTGGTTAGATGGGTGGGGCTGGGAATCAGGACTCCTGAGTTCTTTTCTCAGCTCTGAAAGAGCAGTGGGATCCAGTGATTAGAAGGAGGGGGGCTGGTACTCAGGAAGTCTGGGTACTAGTGTCAGCTCTGGGAGGGTGGTGGGGTCTAGAGGGTTACACCAGTGAGGGTCTGGAGGCCAGGATTCCTGGGCTCTATTCTCAGCCCTAGCAGGGGAGTGTTGTCTCAGGGAAAGTAGTGGTGGTGGGTCACAGCCCTGGCACAAATCTTATGTAAATATCAAGCTGGGTGACTGAGGGCTGCACTTTAAACCTCTTTTACCAAAGCTACTGCTCCCAGATTATGACAGATTCCCCCACTTTCCACTGTTTTTCAACTGCTTGTGGGTTCGATGCAGTGATAGTCAAGGCTCCAGACACATACCCCACTCTGCCTTTTGGCCAGCATTCATAGCATCACAGAGCCTCAGGGTTAGATGGGACCTCAAGGGAGATCTAGTCTAACCCCCAGCCAAGAAGCAAGATGTGTTGTGTCTCAAATTGCCAAGTCTCTGCTAGTTTGAGTCACTAATAAATTAACGCACTCAACCACAGCTGTAGGAAGCATGAATAATTGTTCCATCCCAGAAGTTTGCCATCCACTCACCTCCCCAGAAGTCTCCCAAGCTGATCACATTTTGAGGTGCTGGTGGTCGCTCAGTGCTCCACTCCTTTAACTCTGATAGACCTTAGCCCCGCTACCGATCTATAAACTCGCATGCTAATGAGAAAGTGCTGATGGATGCTCTCTGCTGGACCAGATGAAGGGAAATTGGCCACCTAGGATTTGGGGGACAGCTGAGTTGGCATTTTAATTGCAATGGGGTTTATTAAACAGTGTCAAAGCAGGATGCAATCCCCGGCTGCTCAAACCCAGCTAACTTTTAGGGGGTGGGCAGTAATCAGGCATGAAATGGCCATATTGCAAAACAGATTGCATTTGTGTATGTGTGGAGGGGAAGGGGGGCATAGGGTTTTCAAAGCTACCTAGGAGATTTGAACACACAGAGTCCATTGAAAAAGTGTGGGGACTGAATGTATAGTCCCTGCCCCCAAGTGGCTTTGCAAATCCTATCTTAACAGCCTAGTACCAGTTAAATGGAGGAAACTGAGGCACACATAAGGAAAGGGCTAGATTCACCAAGGGATTTAGGAGCCTACATCCAACATTGAAGTTCCACTGGGATCCTCAAAACCTTCACTCAGCTGTCACCTACCTCTGGAGGTGCCTAAATTCCCCCAGGCTCAGATCCTCCAAGGTATTAAGCCACCAGAAGCTAGGTTAACTGGGACTGAATTTTCTGCTGGTGACAATGTGCAAGCCAGCAACATCCTGAGGTGTCCTGAAACTGAGTGTTCCCTACAGGGCATTTATCTGGAAGTCCCAGCTTCTCATCCATAACAGTGCCTGTTATGGAGAAGGTCTGAACTCAGGTGAGCTGGACATGGGTCTCACAGGATAGTGCCCCTAACCAGATGCTATGGGGCAGCCTGGCTTATAGCTCTCTCAGTCTCCCCTTTGTATGACATAATTAAATGCTCACTGGGGCAAAGAGAGTACATCTACATGGCACTCTAACCCCAGGCTCTGAGTCAGGTTTGAACCCAATTCCCTCTTCTGTTCACACACAAATCAGTCTCAGGTCAGCAAGGCCTCAGGGCCAGCTCCTAGGACTCTGCCAGGGCTCTGTGTGTGAGACCCCAAGTCCCACAGCATCCTGGGTGTGAACCTTGTCATTTTGCCATGTGGATGTGGCTTGAGTGGCCAACCCAAGTCAGAAGCACTGTGCAGTGCAGCACGGACGTGTTCATAGGCAATGACTTCTGCTCCTGCTGGTGGGTGCTCAAACCCCCTTTGCCCCTGGCCTGCCCCGACTCCACCCCTCCCACTCCTGCCCCGCCCGCCCCCATTGTAACCCCTTCCCCAAAGTCCCCACCCCAACTCCACCCCCTCCCTGTCTCTATTCTGACTCCTTTTCCAAATCCCTGCCTCGGCTCTGCCTCTTCCCCTGAGCATGCCACGTTTCCACTCCTCCCCACCCCCAGAGCAGCCAAACAGCTCTTTTGTGGCAGCCAGTGGGAAGCGCTGGGAGGTAGATGGAGCAGTGGGGGTGCGGTGTGCTCAGGAGAGGAAGTGGAATAGGAGGCAGGACCTGGGGAGGCAAGAGGGGAGCTTGGCTGCCAATGGGTGCACAGCACCCACAAATGTTTCCCCCTGGGTGCTCCAGTCCCAGAGCACCCATGGAGTCAGCACCTATGGATGTGTTAGAGCAGCTGGGAGACACCAGGCCAGCAATTGCAAGTCCAGGTTTACAATGCGGTAGGGTGGCTCACACGTGGGCTTGTAAACACTGAATTCATGAGCCCAGGTCCCACAGACCCGGGTTTACAGTGCAATGAAGAGTCATCCAGAGAGCCTTGGCTAGTGGTAACAGCTCCTGCGGGGAGATCCGTGTCCAGGTCCCTGCTCTGAATCAGGAGGAAGGGGCAGCTGAAAACATGACCAGGGGATGGCCTTGATCACCTGACAATCAGGATAGCGCTGTGTGCCTCTCCCTCTGCTTTTCGCACTGGAAAGGGCTGACCCGGCCTAGATGCAGGAGCCCTGGAACCGCAGTAGAAATGTGTGGGGAGGGGCATGAGGCCTCGTCTCCTGTGGCCCCGCACTTTAGCGGCCTCGCCCCCCACTCCGCCTCTTCCCCCAAGGCCCAGCCCCCTCCACGTTACCCCCCCCCTGCTTCTCCTTTTCTCCCTGAGACCCCACCCCCCGGCAAGGGGTCGGCACCGGAAAGAGGCTGATCAGCTCCCCTGCCATGAAATACAGCTCCTGCCTGGGCCACTCCATGCCTGCCCGAGGCTTGCAGGATTTTTTTTTGGGGGGGGGGGCAATACAGCCCCTTGCCCCCAAACTACTCCCATGTTAAAAAGTGGGGTCCCCTGGCCCTCCCTTTCCGGTGCCCCTGTCTAGGCACCGAACTCCAGGAGAGCTTTCACAGCTGTGAACCCCAAGCAGAAATAGGCCCCACCTTCTCGCCTGGATTTAGGCACCTAATTCCATCAGAGGGGCACTGCACCCCTCTCCCTGGCATTTCCAGCTGGCTAGCTGAGGCGACTGTGAGTGTGCTGGTTTCTGTGGATCCCATTCTGAGGGACAAACTTGGGGCTGTGAATTGCACTGGGGGGCTGACAGATGATTGCCATCCCCATGTCCCTTTGCGGCTCGAGCCCAGAGTGACTTATACGGGGCCGTGCAGCAGGACATTGATAGGAAGAAGACCCAGCCATCCGTACGCCCGGTCAGACCTCATCTAACCCATGAGACATCACTTATCCCTCAGAGCTAGGTGTGGAATCCAGATGTCCTGTCCACTGACTAGGAAAGGGGGACTAGGAAGCAGAATTCTTGTGCTGTGCAGCCAGCTCAGGGAGGGGAGAAAGGCCTAGGAGTTAGAGCAGTGCGGGGCTGGGAACTAGGACTCCTGGATTCTATCCCTGATTCTGGGAGGAGAATGGGGTCTAGGGGTTAGAGCAGGGGGGGCTGGAAACTAGGGCTTCTGGGTTTTATCTAGGAAAGAAAGTGATATCTGATTGTTAGAGCACTGGGACACACGACTCCTGAGTTCTGTTTTTTTTTTACTCTCCCATTCCACTGGAATAGAAGTTGATGTTTGCGGAGCTGGATGCCAAAGAGTTAGTACAAATCCCCAGCTACCAGCCTGAGCTCTATCTCTGTGTAGCAGTTTACTTCCCAGGAGGTGTTTGTGAAAGACATGCTGGCCATTTTGCTCTGTTACATTGTTTGGAATAAGCTCTTTCCATAATGGGATATGGAATGTGTTGCCTCTGTGCTAGAAGCGCATGAGGGTGATTAACCAGCAGAACAAACTCTTCAGGGAAGCAGTGGATTTTTCTCTTGATGGCTTCAGACCCAGCCTGGATGCCTTTCTGGAAGACAGTTTAGTTAACACACAAGTCACTGGACTCAATCCAGGGGTGAAATTCGCTGGTCTGGGTTATCCTGGATGTCACATTAGATGATCAAATGGTCCCTTCTGGCCTTAAATTATTTATCTATACACTGAGAGCCATGTAATGGAAATGAATGAGTCTGGGACACTCTCAGCCCTGGTCCCATTGGACAAATGTCCCCTTTGGCAAACCCACTGCAATTGGCATTTATAGCACCCTTTGATGGTAGCCTCAGAAGAGATGCCAGCTGACAAGCCTGGATGGGGAAGTGAAATCTCTTTGGATAAGGCTCTTGGCTGGGACACGGGCATCAGTCCTTTTCTCAGCCACAGACTCCTCACCCCTGAGGCTCAAGGCAGTCAGGTGCCTTTGGAAATCCCAGCTGTAGGGCTCAATCCCTGAGGGGGGCTTAGACTCAGAATTGCGGTGCCTAACTGGTTTAGGTGCCCTGTGGAATTCACAGCCTATTTGATACTTTCCCTCCAAAAAACAAGCAGTCTCTTGCTTTCCTTCCATAGCCTAATGGTTAGAGCACATAGTTGGGGTGTGAATAGCCAGAGTTCAAATCTCTTCTCTACCTGATTTGGAGTAGGGCTTTAATTCCAAGTCTACCATATCACAGGCCAGTGCTTTGGGTATTCAGCGTGGTCTATCTGGTGGCCTGCGAGCTCATTTCATGTTGCTCCCAAAAGCCTCCGCCCCACCCACTCAACAGCAGCAGCTGCTGGAGACACATGGCAGTTGCAGATGCTTGTGGCATAATACATTCTCTACAAAATGGCATCCTCCATGTGGCATCACTTCACACAGGTCCTGCTGCAAGGAGGTGGCCATTTTGTAGCCCATGTGGAAGTGCCCCAAAACTAATATCCAGCCCACTGCACTGGGAAGATCAGATCACCCACCCATCTGCTGGAGGTGGCCTACTTTATATCACACAATTAAATATGCCTTGGGCCAGAAAGATGGGAAGAATAAATCTACAGTCAGGTGAGTAGTGCACTCATCCGGGCGTGGGTAGACATGGGCTCCGCTTGCTGTGATAAAGGTTATTTAACTAGTTTATAAAAGGTGGAAGTGATCAACAGAAGAGATTGAGAAGTTCCCATTTCAGAATACCCCATAGCCCCCTGGTTAGGAATCTTTCCTCAGATACAGGCTTACCTGGGTTTGAATTCCTGCTGCCCATTAGCTGGAGGGAGAATTTGAACCTGGGTGTCTCACATTGTAGGAGATCATTCTCACCCCTGGTTATAAGGTAGGGAACTGATTGGTTAGGCCCATGCACACCTTTGCTTAGATTTTGAAAGGTGTCTGGCTGTGTGTGTGTTCCGTCTGTGTGCCACCCCAGCACTGTGCAGACAGCTGGCATGGCAGACCTCAAGGAAACCATCCAATGACTATGAGATCCCTAAAATGACGAAGGCACCCAGATAGGTTTATTGTTGACAAAGTATGGTACTAGTTTCAGAGTAACAGCTGTGTTAGACTGTATCTGCAAAAAGAACAGGAGTACTTGTGGCACCTTAGATACTAACAAATTTACTAGTATCTCACAGGCTATTGGACCACTAATATATGTATGGCTGTAACAATGGACCAGCTCAGTGAATGGCGGGACTTTCCATTCCTCCATGGGCCAGACAAAGATACTCCCTCTGACATACATCTGTTTACACCGATACAAACAAATTAGTATTGCCTTCTGACATAGTCAGTTATGGTCCGCTGTCATGGATAGTTATCACCCATCACCTTGTACATGTTGATTCGATCGAACATCTCAGTTATATACTGTCATCCTGATGTTATCTTTAGGAGGAGTTAGTACGTTCATGTTATCCTTGGGGAATGTATTTTGATATTGGGATTTTCTGGTACTACTTAATATCAGGATGTGTTTGCGTAAGTGCTCTGTGACTAGCACTTCTTAAGAATGTGTATTTCTGCAATATCAGACCTGTTCTTGCCAGTTTCTGTGAGCAGGTCCTGCCTTATCCTTATACCAGGTCTTTAATACAAGGTGTGGAGGACCAAAGCTGAAGCCCAAGGGATTCAGCTCCAGGCAGGGGGCTTGTAACCTGAGCCTTACCACAGAGTTCACTGGCTTCAGTCCCAGGCCTCGGCAAGTCTAAGCCAGCTCTGGTGACTCCATTTAAATGGGGTCCTGACCCACAGTTTGAGAACCGCTGTTGTAGCTAATTGCCGGTGATGCTCACCCGAGGATTGCGTGCTGTCAAAAGGCTACCCAAAAATGTATGAAAGGTTCTTGGGCCTTAATCCATTTAATCTTAGATCTGCTTATGCTTCATTGTGGGATCTTGAGCTGCAAGACTGAGATCTTCAGTCCCAGCTGAACAGACCTTATATTTAATATTTGGACATTTGGACTATAACCTGATTAACTGTTTCTGAACAGGACTCTTCGCAATTCTAAAGCTCACCATCTCGCCTATGGAACTGACCTAAGGACTCTATTCATGTCTGTATGTACAACAATCTTTTAACCTCTCTCTTCTCTTTTAAATAAATTGTAGTTTATGTGAGGAGTTATTACTATCTCACATCGACTCTGCCTGGTAAGGTGCTTGCAGAGACACACACGGAAAACCACCAAACCACAAGCCTGCAGATGTTCACTGACAGAGAGAGCCAAGAGCTTAATAACAACCCCTTATATGGCAACAGTGGGGATGAGTGAGGGCAAACATAAACAGGGGCAGGGAATTTAGCAGTGAATTATTATGCCAAGACCAAGAACTGGGAAATGGGGAGAGATTCTGGATCTTTTTTATAATAAAAAGCAGCTGAGAACTGCAAGAGGGGTACAAATGTTAAAACAATGTACCTCTGAAGCTAGGGTAGGTGTAAAATGTACAAAGACACAATGTCAGAAACACTGGGCCTGAAGGTGGCTCTGAGTAATCAGACTGCCACTATGTTAAACCTTAGGATAAGTGCAAGTGAGTGACCCTGTGACAATGTATAACATGGGTCCCCAACGCGGTGCCTGCGGGTGCCATGGCACCTGCTGGGGCATCTAAATGCACCTGCGTCCTGGCCGGCAGTCAAGCATCCGCCGAAAAGCCACAGAAATTCAGCGGCGATGCCTCTTGATCATGCCACTTGCCACCGACAAGCGACGTCATAAAGAGGCGTTGCTGCCGAAACACAGCAGAAATTCAGCAGCATTTTGGCGGATGCTCCACTACTACCATGGTCCTTCGTCTGATGCCTGCCAGATGAAAAGATTGGGGACCACTGATGTATAATGTGTTTGATTTTGGAAGTTTTTTTTAAGCATGCTAAAAATTGCAATTAAAAACTAATCTCATGTTCAAAGGTGTTATAGTAATGGTGCCCCTCAGCTATTATCCCTGAATAACCTTAAAGCTTGGCACAGAGAGAAACTATTGGAAACCGGGACTGCTGTACCAAAAAGGAAACTGTGGCACACCCTCGTAAATGTCAAGAATCTGTCCCCACCAGGGGGGTGGGAAATGTTTCTTTGTTTTTCAGACACTGTACAGGCAAGCTGGCACCAGAGGAAAAGCACCCCAACACACCATAGGTCTACTGTCACGATGAAAATTGCGTTGTGCGTTTTGTGTTGTTTGGGTCTTGTTATTTTGGTGGATACTGTACAAGGAGGTTTAACATACACAGCAGCACAGATCAATGCATGGTGTGACAATGCACTCTATATGATTTTATAAAAATATGCTAATAAGTGAATATAATGTAACTGGAATATGCTTCATGGAAAAGGTCTCTTGTAAGGTATCATTACAAAGCTTATAATCTACTGAGTGTGGTCACCCTATTTGTATAAATGTACCACTCTTGTATCTGGGACTAGAAATATGAAATATAACCCTGAGGGCCTATTGTAATTATGCAAAGTGTGGGCCATTAATAGTGGTTTGGAATCTTGATGACTCCCATTAACCAGGACCATTGTTTGCAGATGGCTCTGTTTTACCTGTAAGTCTCCATGTATATGAGTGTGCTGGCAAGTGGGCAATGAAGTCTTACAGTGACATGTGATCATGTCACCTGAACTGGAATCCATCTTTAACCTGATACTCTTCCACTGAGAAGCGGGATGGAAAGCCAGAGAGACAAAGTATTCCCACCTTATGCAAAGGATATATAAGTGGATGGAACAGAGAAAAGGAGGAGCCATCTTGAAGAATCCCGTAGCTACTACTTGAGCTGGAACAAGAGCTGTACCAGGGGAAAGAATTGTGCCCAGGCCTGGAAGGTGTCCAATCTGAGGAAAAAAATTACTAAAGCATCTCTAAGGGTGAGATTATCTGTATTCAGTTTGATTAGACATAGATTCGTGTGTTTTATTTTATTTTGCTTGGTAACTTACTTTGTTCTGTCTGTTACTACTTGGAACCACTTAAATCCTACTTTACGTATTTAATAAAATCACTTTTTACTTGTTAATTAACCCAGAGTATGTATTAATACCTGGAGGAGCAAACAACTGTGCATATCTCTCTGTCAGTGTTACAGAAGGTGAACAATTGATGAGTTTACCCTGTATAAGCTTTATACAGGGTAAAACGGATTTATTTGGGTTTAGACCCCACTGGGAGATAGGCATCTGAGTGTTAAAGACAAGAACACTTCTATTAGCTGCTTCCAGATAAACCTGCAGCTGTGGAGGGATGTGATTCAGACCTGGGACTGGGTTGGCAGCAGGCTAGTGAGCCTGGCTCAAACCTGGCATGACACTGAAGTCCTAAGCGGACGGGGCAGGAGACCAGGGGCAGAAGTAGTCTTGGCACATTGGTTGGCAGCTCGTAAGTGGGGTTCTGTGATCCAACTCATGACACATGGTATGACTTGCCTGGGAAGCACGGTCTACCTAAACTGGGAAATGCCAATTGGAATTAAGGCCCAGCCTGCTGCTGTTGGACACAGAGAATGCAAGGTGGGAATGGGTTCACTGCACATAAATGAAAAAGGTACAAATTGGGAGGGGGGAGAGTAAAAAGGAGGACATATAAATTATATTACATGCATCTTGCAGGTGAACCTACAAAGGCAAGACCAAGGCTCCCTTGACCTTGAATGGAGTGATTGGTGTTGCTAATCACAATTGCCTATGCAGGATTAATCTCCACAACCCTCCTGGCAAGCTTGGCTATAAAAGGATGGGGAGGCGGAAGATGTACCACACATTCTCCCCGCTCAGGGAGATGCTGGGACTATTTTACTGAGTGTTAGGCCTTCGTCCGATGTCCAAAATCCAGTCAAGAGCCTTCAGGTAACCTCCTGTGTTCTGCAACCTTATTACCATGAACCGAAACGTAGGACTCAAAGGACATTTTCTGGGCCAACCCAGACTCTGGTGGGATGGAGAACAGTGATGCTACCGGTAATCTGCCTGGGAATGAGACTAGGTTATTGGCCCTTAAAAAGAACACCAAGGTGGCCGTGTAAACAGAAAGAGAATGGCTACAGGAAAAAGCAAAAATGGAGAGGTCCCACCACACTGGGGGGAGACGGGATGGCAGCAGTATCGATAGGAGGACTGGGTGGAGGAACATTGGGATTGAGTGCAGGGAGACTTTAACCTTACTCAAAATAAGAGGGGAGTCATCTGGGTTAGGGAGGGTGAAAACATTTCCATCCCATGTATGTGGGTGTGTTACAGGGTAGCGCAGACTAAGTTCATGTTAATCCCCAAACCCAAACCCCAGCAGGGGAACTGGACATGGATCAAGAGCGTGCCCTGGTAGCCACTGGAGGAAGGTAACTAGGTAATTGCCCTTAATGCAACACCCATTGGAGCCGAGGTGAACCTCACCCCATAGGACTGGGATAATGGGCTAACAGTTCCACAATGCATATCCTATAGCAAGGCCTCTATATCCCTGCTCAAGTGGTCAATGAAGCTGGCAAAAATGGGACTTGGGAAACTGTCTGTGAAGTGGGTATAACACAGTAAGTGACCTAGAAATTGACACTTGATTGTCAGAATTGGCACAACTGACCAAATCTATGGGAGTAATGGGAGGGAATGCCCACCAATTAATGCTCTGCAAGCCACAGCACTAATTGTTACAGACCTAACTGAAATATTATTGGTGTTTACCGGTCGGGGTGGTAAGTGTTACACAGAGGGCAGAGTGGGGCACAGCATGTGCCTCGGCACAGGCAGGGCTTATGGCACACCTCCACCACATCTTGGAAGCTGAACAGAAGGGTACATGGTAAGCATCTGGCTTCCCGTATAGAGGAGCAACACTTGGACCGTCACTTTGGGGTCCTGCTCACCTCAGTGGTGCATACTCTATGCCAGGGGAGTGGGAATAGCACCCCCCAATCCAGGCCATTCCACTGGCACCTGGGTGGGTAGACGACTATCGGCTCTAGTGGCCAACCAAGCAGATTGTGTTCCAATTCACATGGAGAAATAGAACTAGATACATATGAGACCCTGTGGAGCACTCAACCCCTGGGGAGAGATAGGGCAGCTTTAGGTAACATGGTAGAGTGCTTCCTGCGACATCCACAATTCTTGAGGTGCTGGGAGGAACCTGCAACCCTGGTGAAGCAAGTAAGGGGATATCTATCTATCTATCTATCTATCTATCTATCTATCTATCTATCTATCTATCCTGGGGCGGGGGCAAATGGCACAGTCATGGTTCCCACCATTCTGCAGGCTAATTGGATCATCACACCGGGATTGCCAACTGAATGTGTAGGACATGTAAAACAAGTGGTGGTGGGGAAGAACTGGTCTCAGGTCCATACCCTAGTTAAGGCATCTATTAAGAAGGGTCAGGAAATATGTTCCCTGGGAGTTACCCTCCAGGCCCAAGGGAAACAGATAGTGATCTCAGCCACCAAAACTGGGGAGTGTCTGTGGAGGAACATTGCTTGCCACCTGGGCTTGGCAGGGATTTTAGGGGTATTCAGCACCAAACTACTGTCCACCACCATGATTGCTGCTAGGGTGTTGACTGCAGTCTTGGTGTTCTGTGAAGGGTGCCACCTATGCAATCAGAGGGCTGTCTGTAGGACCCGACAAGAGGTTCAGGCCCTGTATGAAGGAATGACACTCCAGCATAAGGAGGAAGAAGCCCCCCTTATAGAAAAGAAGTGGAGGAATGTGGAGACTTATCACTATCTCACGTCGAGTCTGCCTGGTAGATGCTGGCAGAGACGCACACAGAAAACCCCAAAACCACAAGCTTGCAGTTTTTTACTGACAGAGGCAGCCAAGTGCTCAATAACAACTCTTTGTATGGCAACAATGGTAATGAGTGAGGGTAAACATGAAGAGGTACAGGGAATTTAGCAGAGAAATTAGAGGGCAATTATTTGGCCAAGACTGAGACCAGAACTGCCCATCTGAGAAGGGAGAAAGCTGATGATTACAATAAAAGGGAACCAAAAAAGTCTGGACTATAAGGTGGGTAGAAAGCTGGCTAGATTGTTGGGCTCAATGGGTAGTGATCAACGGCGCCATGTCTAGTTGGGAGCAGGTATCAAGCAGAGCGCCCCAGGGGTCAATCCTGGGGCCGGCTTTGTTCATCATCTTTATAAATGATCTGGATGATGGGATTAATTCCAGTCTCGGCAAGTTCACAGATGACATTAAGCTGGGGGGAGAGGTAGATACGCTGGAGAGTAGGGATAGGGTCCAGAGTGACATAGACAAATTAAAGGATTGGGTCAAAAGAAACCTGATGAGGTTCAACAAGGACAAGTGCAGAGTCCTGCACTTAGGAGAGAAGAATCCCATGAACTGCTACAGACTAGAGACCGAGTTGCTAGGCAGCAGTTCTGCAGAAAAGAACCTGGGGATTACAGTGAACGAGAAGCTGGATATGAGTCAGCAGTGTGCCCTTGTTGCCAAGAAGGCCAACTGCATATTGGGTTGTATTAGTAGGAGCATTGCCAGCAGATTTAGGGAAGTGATCATTCCCCTCTATTTGGCATTGGTGAGGCCTCATCTGGAGTACTGTGTCCAGTTTTGATCCCCCAATTACAGAAGGGATGTGGACAAATTGGAGAGAGTCCAGTGAAAGGCAACGAAAATTATTAGGGGTATGAGGTACATGACTTACGAGGAGAGGCTGAGGGAACTGGGATTGTTTAGTCTGCAGAACAGAAGAATGAGAGGGGATTTGATACCTGCATTAAACTACCTGAAAGCGGGTTCCAAAGAGGATGGATCTATAAACAAATAATAAAAAAAAATAATTGGAGATATACCACTCTCCTAGAACTGGAAGTGACCTTGGGTCATTGAGTCCAGCCCCCTGCCTTCACTAGCAAGACCAACTACTAATTTTTGCCCCAGATCCCTAAGTAGCCCCCTTAAGGATTGAATTCACAACCCTGGGTTTAGCAGGCAAATGCTCAAAACACTGAGCTATCCTGTCTCTATGTTTGACCATGCATCTAGACTGTTCTCATTGGTGGCAGATGACAAAACAAGGAGCAATGGTCTCAAGTTGCAGTGGAGGAGGTCTAGGTTGAATATTGGGAAACACTATTTCACTAGGAGGGTGGTGAAGCACTGGAATGGGTTACCTAGGGAGGTGGTGGAATCTCCTTCCTTAGAGGTTTTTAAGACTTGGCTTGACAAAGCCCTGGCTGGGATGATTTAGTTGGTGTTGGTCCTGCTTTGAGCAGGGAGTTGGACTAGATGACCGCCTGAGGTCTCTTCTAACCCTGATATTCTATGATTCTATGACCTTGGGGCTCACTCTTTGGGATGTGGGGGAGGTAAATGGATGGTGAAGCTTCTGCAGGATGTAGCTGAATTTCTGCTACAATAAACCAAGACATAGCCAAAGACTCCAGTCTCTGTGTGTTCCTGTGTGTTCGTTGGTCATGTCTGAAGACATAGGATACCCCAACAGTTTAGTTAATAAGAATTGGCTCTATGTGTGTATCTGGGTAAGATCTGAAATATTCAGTGACTTGGTGGGTGATGTTTCTGATCCTTTGGAATTGGTAGAACTTTTTATATGATGAACAAGATTTTCAGTAATCCTCACCATATTTGCTTGGCTGGGAGGAAGCCCAGGTATGCAAAAGAATGCTGCCTGCATTCCAGGAACATGAACGTGTTTATAGCATGCTGCTGAGCTGTTTTTCAATAAAGTCTGCAGCTCTGGGGGCATGGCCCAGACCCTGTGTTTTTGGTGCAGCAGGCTAGCATGTCTGAATCAACAAGGCAGGGTTCCGGAGTCCCAAGCTGGCAGGGAAAACAGGCTCAGAGGCAATTTCAGAGCATGAGGTGCCAGTCCCAAGGAGATCTCTGTGACCGAACCTATCAGAGACCCCACCTCCTTGCTATTACTGAACATCCCCTGGTTTATACTTCCAAGTATCCGCCTGCTTAGCTCCAGCATTCCACTGAAATCTCCTGTTTGGATGGGTTCCACCACGCTCCCTTTTGTACTTCCTGCTCTCCAGGACACAGCTCCCGTCCTGCCAGTATGAATGACCCTTTTTCCTCTATGTTTGACCAGGCATTTGGCTGGATTCACATCCAATTCTAATTGAGCCCAACTCACCAGGTGACCCAGGTAGTTCTGTAGCTTGGAGACATCTTCCATCCTAACAATTTTTGTGTTCTCTGCAGACTTTGCCAGAAATAAGTTTACATGAATTTCCAGATCATTGATACAGATACTGAATAATCTCACTTCAGTTGATGCTGTTCCATTTTAAATCTATCCATAGCCACATAGCCACCTGTAGATCCCTTCTAGATCGATGCACATCCTTGTACATCCATTTTAGACCTCCCATACATCCCTACTCGATTAATCTTGCCAACCTAGCAGTACTGGATGCACTCTCAGTCTGTACCCTGATGGTAGCTACAGTATGGGTCACCGACCTGACTCAGGGCCAGCAGAGGGGTTCCCTGGGATCATCGATGTCTGGTTCCTGAAAAGGTGGGATGCAGGACTGGACCAGTGATGCTCCTGGATCTCTGTGTGTGAATCCCGATAGGGGGCAACACCTTTCCTGACAGGCCAGGGACCCCATGGACAGGGATGGGGCTGAGACCCCTCGGGGGTTGATAAACACACTTTGCGTGTCACATACAGAATGCATTGTTATCAGGGTGATCAGAGCCACCTGCCTCTATCTCACACACAGCGGACAGGGGTGTGTTTTCTCACCCAGCACCGATACCGATCAGTGTTACCCACAGCCCGTGTTCACAGGAGAGCTGGGGAAGGGCAGAACTTGGTGCTTGGAACAGTGACAGCAGCACAGAGATGACCTAGAGGGGAAACATCCCTTGTCTCATTCTGCACCCCCTGAACCAGCCAATCCCTGCCATGACCCTGTATCAGAGCTAGCCCCTGGCCCAGCGGAAGGGTCCCAAGTCCATTCGTAACTCCCCTGAGCCAGCCTGTCCCCCACCCCGGGGCCGGCATTAGTTTCACCAGTGCTGCATAGAGAGGCAAAATCCCTTCCCTGATCCTATGCCCCTGTTTTTACAGCCCAGGTCCTATCCCCTCACTCCGTGTGCCCTGTGATCTGCTCCCTGCCCCATTTTCCTAGCCCCCTCATCTTCCCCATGTCCCAGTCCCCTCACTGTTTGCCCAAACCTACTGCTTCCTGAATCCGACCCCATCTCTCCTGTGTGTCCTGGTGCTCCCTTGGGTTCTGGCCCTCATCCCCACCCTGTGTCCGGTCCCCTTGTATCATCCTACCTATCGTTCCACCTGTTAGGGGGCTTATTCCTTCACCCTCTCACTTCCCTGGTCCTTCTCGCATGAACAGAAAGCAACAATACCAGAAGTTCAAAGGTGCAAACAATTCAATGTTTATTAGGGTGAACTTCCAGCAAGCAATGATTCCAGTTTCCTTCCTCAGTGTCCCCTTCCCAGCTCTGGCGCCACAGAGCCTTGCCTGTGTCCCTGTTCCCATTCCCACAAGCAAAACATGATTCCAATTCCCCCACACCCATTCCCGGTTCCCATCCCCCCTCACTTCCTACGCCTAAATACACCTAAATTCTTAAACTATAGGCCTTTGCAAACAGGCCTAAGTATCTGTATCCTAACCCCACCCATTTCATTCCCCCTGCCTCATATTGGGGACCTTCCCTTCTACTCTCAAGTGCTGTTTGAATTGACACCCAGAAGAATTTGCTCATGGTAGGGTTTCAAGAAACCACAGGAGGTTGCTCTGACTAATGCATTCTAGCAGGAAAACTGAGGCTCGAGTCTCCTAAATTCTCCCCTCTAGTTGATCTGTGGCCGGTGAAGCAGGGTCCTGTCTTTGGACCAATTATTTCAGTTGGACTTGAAAATTTAAAAGCAGTTGGCTCTGTGTGATGGACATGGTGATGCAGAGAGGCCATAGCTAAGAGGAGTGAAGGCACTTTAGCTAAAATATAAGAGTTACGGGGTGCAGAGGAGAGCGGAGCTTTGCATTTATCTGTATTCTTAAAATCTTTCCCATTTTTGGCAGATAGTCCAGTAAAACCATCTCAGTTCTTCTCCACCTCAGTCCTATTCTGTCCTCTGGACTTTAAACTTGAGATCCAGTCATTTTAAAAGCAAGAAGAGTGAAAAAATAAGTTCCAAACCAGAGTCCTGCTTCCCAATTTTTGTTGGTTTAACAATCACATTTCCTGCTGTTTGCAAAGAACGCTACTCTTTTCCCCTGAGAGTAGATTCTGACAATTACAGGGAACTGACTAACCATTCAGCCAGTATCAGAGGGGTGGCTGTGTTAGTCTGGATCTGTAAAAGCAGCAAAGATTCCTGTGGCACCTTACAGACTAACAGACGGACTGGAGCATGAGCTTTCGTGGGTGAATACTCAATTCATTGGGTGCATGTACATTCAGTCAGTGATACAGTTTCTTCCCATGGAATGACAGCACAGAAAATAAAATCAGTTCCCCCTTTGCCTTTTATCTCTGTCATTCTAGGAAGCTTTGATTGTATTCATAATAACAGATGTGAAGCAATCTGACATATGCTTCTTCAGCTAATGGCATCCCAGATGTGACACTAAGGGCTTTTATACACACATAAGTTGTGTATAACTGTCCTGAGTGCGTTCAAGCAGTGTGGATGCAGTTATATAGTTATAGGCTTTGCAGCATTCGGTTTCCATTTGTTCTTTTATAACTTTGGCCAATAATATTGATGGGGTTTTTTCAGCATTTTAAATTTTGCTGTCAATTTAAATTTTTAGTTATGTGAAATGATGTCTTTTAAGTTTTTAAAATCTGTTTAAATCATCATAGTGGCAGGAAATTATAAGGAGGCCAGACAATAATTATTGAATGATGCTGAGATTCCAAAAGCTAAAGCTTTCTAAGCCAGTTTTAGCAGCGATGTATTCAGCATTTATTCCAGGAGCTTTGATACGCATTAAGTTGGGACTCTAATGAATTCTCCAGCAGCACTTTTCTTTCTTTGCCTACCTGTGAGTTTTTATTATTATCGCTGGAAATATGTTTTTGCAGGTTCATGTGCGCACGGTGAAATCAGTGCTTACCATCATTTGCCAATCAAAACAGAATTTTTCCATGCCTAAGTACACATATTCCCATACAGGAAGAGGATTACAGCCTCCCTTATACCTGTAAAACTGACTTCACACGAGGGGTCTGTATTGGTATAATTATATCAAAGAAAAAATCATCCAGCCCCAGCTCGCATTGTTATACCATGACACACACTGTGTGTAGAAGAGACCTAATTTTGGGACAGAAGTCGCTGTTACTTCGTAACTTTCAATTTCCTGGCTCTCATTGCCTTGTTTTCAGAACAGCGACACTAGTTTTTGGCAGAGAGTTTTGGCTCTATGAAGCAGAGCCATGGTATCGCTAGCAAGCCAGCCAGAGCTCATCTCATCCACCTGAGAGATTTCAGTGTGAGGATTAAGCATGAAAATTTACCAGCCCTGGCAAAAATGAAACTTTTCTGCTCAGCATACAGAGAGGCAGGATAGGCCTAAAGTATGTTGTGTTCACTTAAAATGACGTCCCAGTAGCTTGTGCAGAGAGGTTAGATGGCGTGGTTTAGCGGTAGAGAGTGACACACGGCGTCAGGTTCCATTCTAACCTTTTTGTTTTTCTGTACCTTATTTTCCTCAACTGTAAAATGGAAGTTGAGACTTCGTTTAGGTTGTATAAGAGCTTTGATACTTTCTAATGAGAGGTCTGTCATGAGGGATTTTTTTTGCAGTATGTGTTTTATTTTTGCAGGCCTTTTATTATGATGTATTGTGTGTTCTCTGGTAGCATTTAAACATCCCTGTTGCGGGCTAGGATCTCATTGTGCTGGGTGTTGCAATGTGTAAAGTGCAATGTTTCACTCCCAGCCCTGAGCAGCCCCCCTCCTGTCATTTCATCAGCTTCAGATTTTTTTCCAGCTGATTTTCCTTCTGCCGCTGATGCCTGGAAGACCTGCACAAAGCAGCCAAGTCAATGAGGCTCTCCTACATTGCTGCTGAGTGCACTAACCACCAGGCTAGATGGCAGGCTGTGGCAGTGCCCTCTACATCTCTCCTCTTCTACCTGTTCCACTGTGTATAAATAGTTAACCAGCTGACACAGGAAGGACCTGGCCATGGGCTGTCTCCTCATAGAGGACTGCCCTGACCACTGGTCTATATAGTCAATTACTGCCTGGCTACTTATTTAATTATTTATACAAATGGAACAGCACCTACAGGAACAACTGAATGAAGTCAGCCCCAAACTAGCCCAATGGTTACGATATTTTCCAGGGAGGCAGGAGAGAGGATTTCACCCAGTTACCTGTACTGAGCCCCATGATTTCTGTTTGGTTAAATCACGTCCCAGAAAGGCAGCCGGTGTGGATTGGAAGCCACATGAGATGCACATTTCACCACTTCCCTTAAGAGTTATCCAATGGTTATCCACTGGAAATGGATGCCTTATTTGAATTTGAATTGCTAGATCAAAGAAACCTATTTTCATAAAACCATCCTCACTGCCATTAATTATATTCCAATCATTTAATTCTTTATCAATTGCTGTATCATCTTTTCCAGGGATCAATGTTAGGCTAACCAGCCTATTTAAACTTGGTGATCTCACTTTCCATATCTGAATATTGGCACAATATTAGCAGCCTTCTAGTCTTCTGGAATTTCCTTTGGATTCCAAGATTTATTTAAAATTAACGTTATTGAGCCAGAGACATCCTCAGCCAACTCTTTTAGGACTCTTGGGTGAAAGTTATCCAAGTCTGCTGATTTTAAAATATTTGTCACTATTAGATAATGTTTAGCATCATCCTTCATTACTAAAGGACTGGAAAGTAGTTCAGCATCCTCACAAAAACATTATCCAATTTCTTTCCAAATTCAGAACAAAAATATTTGCTAGGATTTCTTCTGTTCCTAATATACTTCAAAAAGTCTTTATTTTCTCCAGTCCTACCATCTGTGTAGTTTTCCCTGATGTCTTTAGCTTTTCTTATCAGTGTTCTACAGATCATAATTTTTAATTTATATTGATTGTGCTTACTTCCCCTTTTTACATTTGTTATATGTTGCATTTTTTCTATTTCTGCATTCAATTCACCACTCAACCATAATGGGCTTTTAGCTAAGGTTATCTTCTTTCTTTTGAAACATAATGCTTTACTGATTGATTTAACGTAAGTTTCAGAAACCTCATATTTTACATCTCTAAAGGAATGATCTGTTTATTGCAGATGAAATGATCTCCACTGAGAAGCTAGGAACAAACTGTAGCGAAGAACTAGAATTAGATTTCTGATCCCCTAGTTGAATTGTTTGAAATCTGACTGCTTTGGAAATTGAAGCTATGCAGTTTGTCAACACACAAGCCAACAATTGTTTATCTAAGCAAGTATCACAGTGGAACAGCTGAACATGAGCCATTCTGGAAAAAACACCAGTTTCACTTTTCATTCTTACTCACAGTCCGTAATCGTTCACATATCTGAATGTACTCAGTCTTCAGACTTCACTACGTCCTTTGGGCTGGGGACAACCTCATCACAGATGAAAATGGCAATTAGCAGAACCTTCACTAAAATATTGAAAAAACATTTTAGTCTTATATCGACATCGGTATTGTCACTTATTGTGGTAGTGTTTGAAAAGATACTGGAATCTGAGTTTCAATGCCCAGATGAGCTGCACTTGAGACGTTCATACGTCATCTTACATTTCATTATACCAGCTGTGATTATTTTTATGTTAGGCACAATATTTCAGCCAGGGTATCTATATTCTTCTTATAGAAAAAACAAATTCTACTACTTTTACAACAAATGCAAAAGTGACAAGGAATGCAAAAGTGACAACGAACGCAAAAGTGACTCTACAGATAAGCACAAGTTTAGTAGCTACTGTGAAGTTTTGTTAGAGGCTTTTTTTCTTGCTGTCTTGTGGATAGTGATCCTTCTTCTGGATGGAAGATATGTTAAGTGCTTCAGTGAGAACACCACAGAGTATCAGATTTTCCAGGTAAGATTCACTTGCCTTGAGAGATGAAATAATGTTGCTTTCATTCAGCCAGTTTTCTTGAGTTGCTCCAGAATTTTGCCACTTGTGTTTTATATTATGCAGGAAAAATAGTTTCTATTAAAAAATTAGAGGAAACCAAGATCTGCCACCAGTTGCTACACAACGTGAGCTGAGGTTTCATTATTTCTTCAGCTTTCTAAAGGGATGTCCATCCTTGATTGTAGAACTCAGGCAAAGAATAAACAATATACATACGATTACTCATTACAAAAAAACATGTCTGATAGGTGGAAGCTAGACAATGAGTGCAATTATCTGAATTCGTTTCACTGGGGTCACAAAGTGTATGGAATTCTTTTTCACTAGTTTCTTTTTTTCCTGTATGGATGAGAAATGTCTCGATAACTAAAGGGAAGTTAGTAGTTTTTCATTTCCTAGGGCAATTCCATATGTTTGAGTCCTTGAAGTAATGTAGGTCCAGATGCTCAGTGAGACATGGTGGATGAGGTAATGTCTTTTATTTGATCAACTTCTGTTGGTGAGAGAGACAAGCTTTCAAGTCTACACTGAGCTCTTCTTCAGATCTGTGTAGCCCGAAAGATTGTCTCTTTCATTAGCAGAACTTGGTCCAGTAAAAGATATTCCTCCACCAACCTTTTCTCTCTAATACCCTGGAACCATTGCAGCTACAACAACTCTGTAATGAGATTGTTAAATATATTCAAGCACCTTTGAGGATTGGGGTGGGCCTTCTTTGTCAGCTCCTGTTTGCATATTCCAGGGGAGTTAAAATGTCTTTTTTCCAGTCTGAATTTCTCTGTCTTCTATTTCTGGCCTTTGGATTTTGTTAGGCTTTTGCCTGCTAGATTGAAGAGCCCATTTTGAAATATTTCTTCCCCAGGTAGGTACTTACAAGTGTGATCAAGTCACTCCTTAATCTTCTCTTTGATAAGCTAAATAGAGTGAACTCCTTGAGTCTCTCATTATAAGGCATGTTTTCCAATCTCTTAATGATTTTTATGGCACTTCTCTGAACTCTCTCCAATTTATCAAAATTCTTCTTGAATTGTGGGCACCAGAACTGGACATAAGATAACAGGGGCAGTCGCACCACTGCCACATACAGAGGTATAACAACCTCTCTACTCCTATTGAGATTCCCCTGTTTATTCAGATAAGGAAGCCAAATGTAATGGTCCCTTCTGGCCTAAACTCTATGATGATCATTGTAGCTAAATATAAATAGAAGGATTTATCCTCTAGACCCTTCTGGTGGGATATAAAAGAGTTATAGAGAAAAAGTCTAATGCAAATAAGAGATTTTAACATAATCGATTTTTTTTCAAAGCTCTTGGGACTCGTTGTCATATTCGCTGTTGTCTGTATTGGTTCAATATGCAAGTGCTGCTGCAAGAAGGGCTACAGAAAAAAGGTAACAGTGGATGGAGATGAAATCAAACGAATAGAGAAAGAAGTTGATGAGAAGATTTTAAAACAGAAGGAAAAGGTTATCTGGCAATGCGTAAAGGATGAATATGGCCCAAAAAGAAGTGTGGTAACTATTGACAAAAAAAATATATCTGTTACAATACATGAAGTTTGTGACATTTCAGGAGAAGGCGGCTCAGCTGACTAAGGAAAAAAAGGAACAGTCACCATTTCACCTCAATAGGACTCCGGTCAGTTACCTCAAGAGACCTTCAGTCCTATACATCAGGGAACCTCCAATCTGTCACCTCAAGTGATATCAGAAAACATAAGTTGTTCAAGTGTGTGAGTTTTTCTGTATTTCAATATGACGCCACAGAAAGTCTGGTAACTGATTAATATACCAGTAATAACACCAAACCATGACTACACAGCAACTGCAAGCTACTAAATGCACAAAAACTGAAGTGGAAATAAGGAAGGACATGCATCCCCAGCAGTTCTGCTCCTCCAGCCTCTCCCTGCAGTTCTTGGCTTCCTCTCCCAGGCTAGGAGAGGCTGTAGTTGGTTCCCCTCCTCCATTCCAGGTGGGAGAGGGTGGCTCCAGGGGCTCCCCACCCTCCTCTGCCAGGCTGGTGCTCCAGGGAGGGCAAGGGGGCAGAGCTGTCTTGTCCTGTTGTTCACAAGAGGGGAGGGGGAAATGGCAGTGGAGCCACTTTGAACTGTTGGGCTCTTTAGTTCCCTCTTCCACCTTCCCCTCCCATGAAAATGGTATCTAGATGTCGAGGGGGTGGGAAGGGGGAGACAGCTCTGAGTGCAAAGTCCCAGATCCATAGCAGCACTACACCTCTGCTGGATGAGATTTCCTGAGGTATGTGTAAACATGTGACAGAGGGTTCAAATGTATAAGCCTTATAAGTCAGGTGTCTGAGATCTCCGGTTCTTCATTTCATGAGGTCTCCAGTTCTTCCCTGTAAGAGATCTTCAACCCTTCACCTCAAGGGTTTTTCAATTCTCCACTTCAAGAGGTCTCAATACCTTCATCTCAAAGGATCTCCAACCTTTTACCTCAAGAGGTCTCAAAACTTTCATCTCAAGGAACTACAGATTTCTGATTTCTAATAGTCATGTAATCTCCAAGGGAAAAGCTACAACAAAACCTCAAAACCTGCTTCTCTCAACTGGAAAACAAAGAGAAATTAAAATTAACGATGATTAAAATTCTGTCCATATCTAGTTAAACAATGGTCATAGGATGACCACTCATCATTAAAATATTTTCTGATGGCCAAGTAAGTTTTTGAAACATAGATAGAAGTTTGAGGTAACCACAATGATTTGTGTTCCAGAAGAAAATCCGAGAGACTGCCAATAATCCGCTCAAGACTTCTGCAGCTGTTAAATAGGTTAAATACAAGGCTTACCTAGCAAACGTAGCTCAGTTGTTTTTCACATGCACTAGATTTCCTTTAGCATTTACTTTCATATTTTTATGTGCAAGGCATTTAAAAATAAAGGCACTCTGAAACTCAACACTTGTCTCCCTGGTTTGGTTTGGCTTGAACTATCTCACTCAAGGAACAACACACATAGTCAAATTCATGGAATAACCGAAAGCTGATTACAATGCCTTGAGCAGGTGGGTTGGACTGGTCTGAGCCCAGCCCTCACATCAGCTATACTGGCCAGGGGGAGTTAACTTACACTGCTGGAGTGTGGGAGACAGTGTGGCCTAATGGATAGTGCACAGATATGCAAGACACCTGGGTTCTAATTCCAGCTCCACTACTGCCTGCTGGATGACCTTGAGCAAGTTGCTGCATTGCTCTGTGCCTCCGTTTCCCCATATGCACAATGGGAATAATGCTACTGACCTCCTTTATAAAGTCCTTTGAGACCTATGGATGGAAAGGGCTACACAAGAGCTAGGTTTTATCCTTCTCTTGGTAGGAATTGGTTTTCCTGTGCCACAAAAACCTTAAAGATTTCACCAAATTTCCCCATTGGATGAAATCTTGAAATTGTTCTCCAGACAAAAATCTGGGGAAAATTATTGCTTCACGTCGATTAAAATGTATCAGACATTTCAAAACATTTTGTTTCAATTTTGACCATCTTAAATTTTAAACCTTTTTTCTATTATACTTAGTTTCCATTTAGAAATGAAGCTGAATTGCCTGAAAATGTCAAATTCCTATTTCTCTGTCATGTCCACTGGTCTATATTTGTATGCCACACCCACAGAGTGTGGGGCTCTGTCACCCCATGGTGGTGGCGTGACCACCTAGACAACAGTGAGTGCTCTACAACCTAGGTTAAGAGTCTTTTAGCTCAGGTTGTAATGGCCCCTGTGCTAGGATCGCGACAGATGGAAAGACTGTGTGTTACATATTAATAGATTTGTAGATTTCCCAGGCACATAGGCCACTGGCCATCTGCTTCTCTTCTCTGCTTGGATGAGCATAGCTCCCAGAAGCAGAGTTCTGCCATGAATACTCAGTGGCGAGATCGAAATTCACTTTCCCTACACGTTCCTCTCTGTTTATTCCAAATACATCCTTCCTGGGAACACCAGGCCCGGGGAGCCGGCTGTGACAAACATGCTGAACACAAGCCTATTTTGGTATTTATTGTTATGAATGTTATCTGTAGGGGTGAACCGACCCATGAAAACTTCAAAGACTGTTCTATTATTGGACAACGTAGGCCAACAGAATATTCATTGCCCTATGTATCAATGTGTTGTATGTATTTGTGGGTGCCTAGTTGCTGGGGGGAGGGGGATGCCTGTGGACTCTGTAATCATTCAGCTGCTGCACAGATCCCAACCAAGATCAGGACCCCCACTGTGTTGGGCGCTGCACAGACCACAACAGAGATCAGGGAACCCTTTCCTGTGAAAAGTTTCGGTTTAAACAAATGCACATTTTTTGAGGGAAATATTACTGATAGAACATGTAGTTTTAGAAAAAAATGTTTATGCATTTAGATTGTTTTGAAATACAGTCTGAAAAACCACTGTATTTTTTTTTAAATAAAAGATTAGGGATTGATTTTTTTAAAAAATTATGTTTATTAAGAGTATTGTACAACTTTTTCATATGCCTGGTTAAAAACTAGGCCAGTTTGCTGTATTTTTTACCCTTTGGTTTTATTGTGAAAAAGTTTGCTTGTGCTGCACCCATGTGGTGGAAGCAGAAATTGCGCTTGTTTAAATCAGCTGTTATTCAGCTGAGTACGTGTAAAGGTTTTGAAATATACATTTACAGGGGTTTAAAAACCAGTTTTGCTTGCTGTTGTGAGGAAAAACATGTACAGGTTTATGTTTAAAAGCATCTTTTTTATGAGTATTGGCAGATTTATCAAGTGTTACTCTACAAGAAGAAATATCAGAGGGGAGGTCTTTGAAAACGGCCAAGAAAACTTTCTCTAAAGCAGCTGGATTTTCCAAGGGTGGGAACAAAGAAACTATTTCCCCTGGTTCTGAACAGTCCAAAACATCCAGAGCCTTTATAATACAGAACGACTCATCATTAAAAAGGGCACACATCCCTGTAGCAGTTGCAGTATCTGGGGATGTGGATAAGCGACACAAAGAGGCCAAAACCTTGAATTCTGAACAGCTCAAAGCCTCCACTGCACATAAGAAATCAACTTTAAAAAGGGTAAACAAACCGGTAACAGCAGCAGTGTCTAGGGCTGGGCACGAGCCGGGCCAAAGATTCAACCCCCCGAATCTGATCAGCCGAGAGCCATTGCTACAAACAACAATCCACCTGATGGTTTTGTTCCATCAATTGCTGTTTGTAATGAGCTGTTTTGTACTTGTGCATCTCTTAGGTGTTTAATAGATAAAAAGTTTTCAAAGTTACTTCTTGAGGCATTTCAAAAGCAACCTTCTCCAGAAGAAAGGGAGGCTTTAGAGCAAAAGAATAACAGACACACATGCGATGATTGTAAAATTGGAGAGAGCACTGAAGGGTGAAATGTGGCTGTGACTAAACATGAAACCTAAAAACGTAAAAAAGTGGGAAAGATCTAAAAGACTCAGGAGGTTTTTGGCAAAGAAATTTTAAAAGGCCAAAGCGTTTTTAAGGAGGGAAATGGACATAGACCCCTCTATCCCTTTGTCTGACAGTGCAGGCAGGGCCGGTTCCAGGCACCAGCTCAGCAAGGAGGTGCTTGGGTCTCCCAACGGAGAGGGGCAGTGCATCTGGCTCTTTAGCAGTGGGTCCCTCAGTCCCTCTGGGAGTGAAGGATCTGCTGCCGAATTGCCGCCAAAGAATAAAGCAGCAGCGGTAGAGCTGCTGCAGATCACGGCTTTTTTTTTTTTCTGTGTGTGCACTGCTTGGGGCAGCAAAAACCCTGGAGCAGGCCCTGCTCAGGAGCAGCCCAGGAGCAGCCCAAAGCAACTAGAGATTACCAGGGAATTAGGACCTAAATGTTTTTAAAAATAATAAAATGTCTGTGAGGACCCTGGTAGCAGGTCTGTACTTAAATAAATTCAACCTGTGTGTCATTCCAAGACAACATAACCTGTGCAACCTTCAGTGTATTGCCAGTTACACACAACACTAAGATGCAGTAAAGGCTGATAGTGTGTATCGGTAATTTAGAGTAAACTATATTAGAAGGAATTTGTAATTACCCCAAAAGAAAGCACTGGAAACCAGGAAATTGACAGTTAAGGTGAAACTAAAAAGGAATACAAGGCACTAGGACATTTCCTGACATTTTGGAATTGATTGGGTGTGATTTTCAAAACTTGCCATGTTAGAGAAATACAGAGAGACAGACTGTCCAGGCTGATTCCCCACTCTGGCACTTCGAGTGCAGAAGATGGGGCCCTCAAGGACTCTAAAAATTAATACTGGCCACACTTGGCTTGTATTAAACTCCCAAGGTTACAGGTTTTTTCTGATCTTGGATTGGTAAATGCTGCCATTACTCAACTGCAAAACCCCTCTGGGGATCCAGGAAGCCGCGCTTGGGAATTCTTCCCTGTGTGGTACCCTCAAGCCCTTTCATCCCCAACTCCAGGGAATAGCTGAGAAAGAAACCAAAGGAATCAGCTGTTGGCACCAGATAATTAAATAACTTGCACAAATCTCTTAGGACACAAAAGCTCAAATCTGTTCTTGAAAAAAGGGAAATTTTATTAAAAACAAAAAGAAAGAAAACATCTGGAACACAGACCCAAACCCTTGGATCATAAGAACAATGAAAAATCAACTGAGTTCTTAAAAGAAGAATTTTAATTAAAGAAAAGGTAAAAGAATCACCTCTGTAAAATCAGGATGGTAAGTACTTTACAGAATAACAAATGATTCAAAACCACAGAGGATTTCCCTTCTAGGCAAAACTTTAAAATTACAAAAACAGGGATAAACCTCCCCCTTAGCACAGGGAAAATTCACAAGCTAAAACAAAGGACAATCTAATGCATTTCTCTCTATTACTTACTATTTCTGCAATATTAGATGCTTAGTTTTGATATGTTTTAGGAAGATGTATTTTTCCTGCCCTGTTCCTTTTTTGACTCCAGGAGACACAGGTCAAAACAACATTTCCCCACAGATTTGAAAGTATCTTCTCCCCTTATTGATCCTTTTGGTCAGGTGCCACCCAGGTTATCTGAGCTTCTTAACCCTTTACAGGGTAAATAGGAATTAACCCTGTATAGGGTAAAGAGGGATTTTATGCTACCCTTCGCTTTATGTTTATGACAGGGGCTTTGTCATATGTAGTTGCATATTATCCTCCACCCTCTGTCCCGATTTGTCACACTTGCCATCTTGTCACCCTAGCTGCAAGGAAGGCAGAAAACTCCCTGGTCCTCCACCAAATGGGAGAAAAAATACCTTTCTAACCTCCAAATGGGCAATGCACTATACCTGCAGCATCTGCCCAGCCAGGTTCCCATTCCTAGCTCAGGATGGGTAAGGTGGGGCTGCTGGAACAATATTAAGAGGGTCCAGATGGCCTCCACGCTGGTTTAAATCCTTGGAGCTGGGAAATGCTGGCCAATCTGCACCCTTGTCCCTAGCTGGCCAATGAGTGCCAGAGACTGCCGGGGGGAGGAGCTACCTAGTGTCCATCAGTGTGTCCCTCATTGCTGCCCGCCCCATGAAGTTCCTCACCTGTTAAGGCAGGTGCCAGTAATTCCAGCACAGTCAGCCTTGGACAAGCCATGCCTCTTTCCTGAACCAATCAGAAGCTACTGTTTAGACATGTGGTAGAATTGTATTTCCCTGAGCCAACCATAGTGTGCCACAAGGCATGGTTATAGGCCGCTGGCTTATTTCATAAATGACTGTCTGGAAACAAAGGAATAAAAGCCAAACACAGTACCTAACACAAGTTTATGTGGAAATATGACAGCCTTTAAAAAATTAACGTTAGCTTGGTTTTTAAAGTTTTACCTAAAGGAAAACAGCTCTAAACCCGTATTCATTGTAAAGCTTTAGAATTACGCACTTCATGCAAAACACACACACAGAGGTTAATTTAAAAGAGAATCCAGCTTCTATAAAACAGTTGATAGCATTTTGACAAGACATGTGCAGGCTACTTTCCACCCTTTTTTTCCCCTGACTTTTTAAAAACCTAAATGGTGTTAAACCAATTCGAGTTTTAACAAACTATTAAAAGTTAAACATGAATAAAAAAACAGTATTGATCTTTTTTGACTGGGATGAAAATCCTATAACATAACAAAAAGATCTGTCTTTACAATCGAATCAATATTTTGTAAAGATATAGATAAATAAATAATGTTTAATGTATATTACCCTAGCCTTTCAAATAATACCGTTAGCTTCATTTTAAAGTGATGCCTAAAAAAAAAACCCACAGCATAGTCAAACAAACATTTTTCTACTTGTAAACTGTAAAAGAAGTTTTAGATGGCAGAGTAGAATATAAAAATCCTCAACTGAGGGGGTTTACAGTGAAATTTTATTTAAAGCATAGAAGGAAATCTTACTATAGAGAACCCATATTTCCATATGTGTTTAAATTAAAAAATAAAGTTGAAAAAGACAAAAGCCATACATGAGCATGAAGGAATCCTAGTAAGGAAAGAGAGAGATGAGCATGGGGTACAATGGAAAGAGCATGATTTCCCATGGTCCCTCCTGCTTTTTAAAAAATTAAACACCAAAATGTCACCATCTGGGAATGATCAGTTCAGGCTCTTTGCAAACTCAGGCAGAGGCCACTATATTGTGTATACCTTTTCAAGATTTTCTTCCTAACAATGATGCACTGAACTTCTGTCTGAATAATCACAAGTTAGAAATAACACAAGCTCCAAAGTTCGAAGCAACCTGAACTCTGTGTTTTCATTCTTTAATATATTTAATAAGACTTTTAAAAAAATCTGACTATTTCTAACATCTCTGTTCTGTGCTCAGGTATTCTGCCGGTGATTTGAGTGAACACAGAGCATCAGGAGAGGAAGAGGAAGAGAGAGGAAGAAGAAGAAGATCTGAATGTTTTAATATAATCTCCTCACTTTGGTTTTCAATAGAGATGGACCCAGGAGGCAAAATCCAGATCCCAGTTTCCCCAGAATTCGAACTAGAGATTTTAATTCATCCCCTTAACATGGAGGGACAGCAATGTCTCCAAGGTTGCACTGAGACATGGAGTTAAGTGAGGATTGTTGAGACAAGCTAACTGCCATGTTTCAATATTAAACAGATATTTTAATATAGATCTGAGGTTTTCACGGAGAGAGGGGCTGCAAGGATGTTTCAATCTGGAATTGTGGAGGTTCAAAGCCAAGCAAATGTTTTGACACTTTCCAGGAATCAGGACATTGGGTTCTGGCTGATCTGCTGACATAAAGTAGCCAGAAAACACCTAAATCAGTTCCACACTTAATTTCTATAACTAGAGTGGAACAGTCAGAATATACTGGTGAGACTTGCCCATGGTCCTAGAAACCAAACTCGGCTAAGATATTCATAAGGAACTAGTGAGTTGGGGATCCCAACTTTAAATACCTTAAATGTGCTTGATTTCCAGAGGCCAGGTTCCCAGAACTTTCAGAAAATCCAGTATCTATCTATCTATCTATCTATCTATCTATCTATCTATCTATCTATCTATCTATCACATTTACACAAATGCATGTTTATTTCATAAGTGCTCCACAGAGGTCCAGCTTTTTATAGATATAAATTGCCCCTTAAGTGAATTGCCCAGCTTAATCTGAGAAACATCTGTACCAGAACTCTTGCAGTCTTCATCAGCCCCTTCTTCTTTCTTCATTACAAAAAAAGTTTGGAGAGTTTGCGGACTGGAGAAAATCACTCTTGGCAAGTTACATTTTACCATGCCAGAAGCCAGCTCTACACTTAATGAGCCCCAAGAGGTCCACTTTACAGTCTCAACTTCCTGAGAAGTTAGCTGTTTTCATTTCATTTAGAACAATTATTTCTCCATGAGATGTACTAGCTGGTATATATCCTTCAGTGTTCCAGGTGTTTTTCTTCTCTGGGACAGAATAAGGAGCAAGCTGAGTAAAGTCAGCTACTGAAAATATTCCCAGTTTATTTTGTTAAGAGCTTTAGTGAGATGCCTGTTTCTGAATGATATTTGAAGATGAGTCTCCCACCAGCAAGGATTCCTAGGTTATCACTTTATTTATTCATTTATTTATTTATTTCTGTGTGTGTGTGTGTGTGTGTGTGTGTGTGTGTGTGTGTGTGTGTGTGTGTGTAAAATAGATCATTTTCTTTAATGTATCTATTTATTTTGTGTGTGTGTTTGTGGTGTGTGTGTATGCAATAGATCATAGGATTTTTAGCAGGTAGGACTTGTGTTTGGAAAATATATCTCACTCTGAGTGTGCATATGTTTAAAGCTAAATTATCAATAATAATATGTTCCATGTGTTACATTGTGATTTCCCTTTTATATATTAGATTTTTGTTAGAAATCTAGGATAACAGATTATTTCCTCAGTTATCCGTCAACATCTGAAAGTGATGAGAACATGCATGGTACTGAATCTGTCTTTGTACCTCTCTATGCACATCTATCTATCTATCTATCTATCTATCTATCTATCTATCTATCTATCTATCCAACAGCAGTGGTACATTATTATTATACCAGATGATGGAACATGACCTCGTAATTCCTATGGAAATATCTACTCTTTTAAAATTAAAGAAAAAATATAAACTCATCATTTTACAGACATGCCGTTGTACATCTTTGGAAGGTCCTGGCTGAGATAATGTCAGCCATGGCTGGGAAGAAGAATGACTGGTGAGAGAAATCATATTGAACACAGCCTGTACCTTGCTAGATTAAGTTTTAGACTTTTAGATACATGTTTTCACTTTTATTTACTGGTAACCCTTTCTAACTTTATCTCTTATTCTTGAATTCACTTAAAATCCCATCTTCCTTTGTTGATGAATTGTTTCACTGTTACTATAACCCAACTCAGAGCCGTGTTTAAATAGAAGAGTGCATTTACCCCACTTATGTTAATAAGCTGTGATGTGCTTTTGTGTCTTTAGTGGAACAAACATACCTTATTGTTTCTCCAAATGGCTCAGGAGGGCTAGGCACTTCACGGCACGTGGTTTTTGGAAAATTCAGGCCTAGGGTCACCTCGCCGGGTGTAACCATGGTTGGTGGAAGCTGCAGTGGGCTGTAACTAGGGAGGTCTAAGCACAGACACTCATGGTGTGCCCTGCATACTGGTAGGCTGGTTGTGAGCATCCCAGGCTGGGAGCTACAGCAGCAAAGCATCATGAGGCATCCAGGTGGCAGGGTAAGTGTGACACAACCGCTCATTGGTCCATATTGCTGCCCCCCCATACCTCACAATTGGAAGTAAATTACCATTAACCAATTTTTTAGATTGGGGAGAAACTGAGTCACAGAGATATCAAAGTCTCATGATGTCCAGGGCCCATATTTCAGCCGCTCTCCCCTTGTGTACTATCTCAAAGTTTAGTACAGCTGATATTGATGGCTCTCTCTCCCTTCTTTCCTGGAAGGCAACAAGGTATGGTGCTGGCCAACCAGAGCACCGTGACAGAATTTGTCCTGATGGGGTTCCCTCACCTGCATCACCTAAGTTTCCTGCTCTTCCTGGTGCACCTGATGATTTACCTCCTGACGCTTGCCGGGAATGTGGTGATCATTGCCATCACCTGGGCTGACAACCGCCTCCACACCCCCATGTACTTCTTCCTCAGGAGCTTCTCCTTCCTTGAGATCTGTTTCACCAGCATCATCATCCCCAAGATGCTGGCTAATTTCGTCTCAGAGGACAAGACCATCTCCTTCGCCGGCTGCATTGCCCAGGCCTTCTTCTACCTCTCCCTGGGAGTCTCTGAGTTCCTTCTCTTGGCAGCTATGTCTGTGGACCGCTACGTGGCCATTTGTTACCCGCTGCACTACATGGCCATCATGAGCGGCAGGGTCTGCACCTTCATGGTGCTTACTTCTTGGTTTGGTGGCTTCTTCTTCATCATTGGCCTCATCATGATGATCTCCCAGCTCTCCTTCTGCGGCCCCAACGTCCTCAACCATTTCTTCTGTGACCTGGGGCCCCTTGTCAGCCTCTCCTGCTCCAACACACACCTGGTGGAATCAATGGACTTCCTGGTAGCAGCTGTTGTTTTGCTGGGTTCTTTGGCCATCACCGCGGTCTCCTATTCCTACATTGTTGCTACCGTCATCCGCATCCCCTCAGCCAAAGAGCGACGTAAGGCCTTCTCCACCTGCTCCTCGCATATCATCGTCCTGAGCATCTTTTATGGCAGCTGCATCTTCATGTATGTCCGTCCGAAGCAGCGTGATGGACTGGATATCACCAAAGGGGTGGCCATCGTCAACACGGTCATCACTCCCATGCTCAATCCCTTCATCTACTCGCTGAGGAACAAGCAGGTCATACAGGTCTTGAGGGACACTCTGTGCTGGAAAAAATAGTGCCGCAATTGGGGAAAATAATGATTCTGGAGAGTTGGAAGGGGGGTTAATTAATACACTAAAATGTACTCAAAGTCTTTGAGATGTATGGGAGATTAGAGAGGTGCTTAATTAATAAACTGAAATGTGCTCCAGTTTTTGATATGCACTGGATTACAGGGAGGACTTAATTAATACACCGAAGTTCAGCCAGAACTTCTGGATGTGTCTGAGGGTAGTCGTGGCTTCCAACTCCCAGCCAAGTTAGAGGAAGTTGGAGGAACAGTTCTACTGTAGGTGCCCACAAATTCAGCTTGAATTCTTCTGAAGGATTAGCGGTGCTTCCCTTTGCTATAATGCAGCCTGCTCTCGGTCCTTGCCTTCCACCTGGTCAGCTCTGCACCATTGTTCACTGGTGAAGAATAAGATAGAGCCACCAAGAAGCCCTCAACACCTGCACCCAACGCTGCATCTTCATTTGTGATGCCTGGGTGACCACCAGAGATTGCATAGCTCTGATCCTGTGCAACCCACCACTTCATTCAATTGGCGCTAATGGGTGAAGGAAAAACAACTCACTAATGAAATATGTGTAATCTTTAATCTTGTTTTTTATCCTGATTTTGCTAATATAGTCCAGGTGTCCAGAACATAAGAATAGGAATACTGGGTTAGACTACAGGTCCATCTAGCCCAGTATCCTGTCTTCCAATAGCAGCCAATGCCAGGTGCTTCAGAGGGAATGAACAGAACAGGTAATCATCAAGTTAAAAGATTCCTCAACTAATGCAAGTGTTTACAGAAGTATGTTATAAAGAAAACTGGGTGATTAATGAGGGATAATTGTTATTGCAGTTGGGTTCTGTTGTTACCCAGGGTTCTTTCAACTCAAAGCTCTTGGTAACTTTACTCTGTGTGAGGAGGTGTCAGGAAATAAATCAGGGGAGACATGGCCGTCCGACCGATAGATGGCTGGTACAAACAGGACAACACAGGAGTGCTTTCACTTAAAGCTAAACTTTACTAGTCTCAAGCACTTACACGTGTCTGCAACAAGTTAGTAAAACACCCCCACCCCTTGATAATTACCAAAGCTGAGTGTAGCTTTCATGTGATACAGCGGCAGCCCGTCTGCCGCTGGGGAACACAAGATGCATCCAGAGAGATGCCAGTCCCGAAACGAGTCCCATCTGTCTCAAGCTTTTCCCCCTTATTTATACATTAGTAATTATAGAAACCTTGTTAAGTAAGCAGTTTCAAGAGGTTTCTTCTGATTATTGATTAACCAGGTGTGGGTCTTTCCAGAACTTGCAGCCTTGAGACTTCAATAGACATTCTTGAGGGTACATCCTGCTCTTCTCAAATGCATGTATCAGCAATTTTAATACAATTCTTATCAGTGAGGACGGGGGTCAAGCTGCCCTTTCGGTGGCACCCTAAATCCCCCTCCCCTCCTGCCTTTGTCAAGCTGAGACTTGCTTTTAACAGTTTGCTGACTAGGCTGTCTTTAGCAATAACCAAAATAGTGGTTTCAGGCACTTTACTGGTTTGCCAAAGTCTCCCCGTACACTGTCATGGAGGAAATAATGATCCACTGAAAGATGTTTTAACTCATTGAGAACTGTGGGTTGTCACAGATGTTTGTGATAATGACTGGGTTAGAGATTCCTTTCCACTCACCAGTCAGCTAAACTGAGAATCATAAAATAAATTCCATCAGCAATTAGAAAAACAGAACAGATGGTAAAATTAAACACGGGAAAAGATTTTTCCCTCCAAAAAGAAGTTTCTTTATCTCACGTGGTATAAAAGACAGAGGGCTTGAAAATTGGTCTGGGTAATGCAAAATGCTGCATCCCACCAGTTACAGAGGAGAGAGAGACATGGAGGCCAGTTACACCAACGGGGGCAATGCTCTATTCTGTACAGCACTGTGCTAATCTCTGATGGATAATCTTTGATTAAATAATTTCATTTGACCCTGTTGTTTGACAATAATGATTTGTTATTAAATTGAAACATACTAAATGTGGCCATTCTAGAAAGGATCCCTTATGCTGTCATTATAAATGATGAAAAGTTTAATTTTCATGTTTTATAGACTCATAGACTTTAAGGTCAGAAGGGACCATTATGATCATCTAGTCTGACCTCCTACACAATGCAGGCCACAGAATCTCACCCACTCACTCCTGCAACAAACCCCTAACCTATGTCTGAGTTACTGAAGTCCTCAAATTGTGGTTTGAAGACCTCAAGCTGCAGAGAATCCTCGAGCAAGTGACCCGTGTCCCATGCTGCAGAGGAAGGCGAAAAACCTCCAGGGCCTCTGCCAATCTGCCCTGGAGGAAAATTCCTTCCCAACCCAAATATGGTGATCAGTTAAACCCTCAGCATGTGGGCAAGACTCACCAGCCAGCACCCAGGAAAGAATTCTCTGTAGTAACTCAGATCCCACCCCATCTAACATCCCATCACAGACCATTGGGCCTATTTACCTGCTAATAATCAAAGATCAATTAATTGAATGTCTCATTGTTTTCAAATTGTCGAGGTCTCCCTCTGTTGTGTTTCTTTTTCTATTGACCTTACATTTAGGCCATTAGCATTTAGAGAGTACTGTACTATTTGTGTAACCCTTCTGCCAGGCCGAATTGATAGCAGCAAGGGCCGGGTTCAATACATAGGGGTCCCTTCCCTACAACGTAATGCAAAACCAGCTTGAGCCCCCACACAGTGACCTGGGAAAATCTTACACACACCCCTGGGCACCTCAAAGAGGCAACACTTCCCCTCTCGCAGGCACAGAGTCTCGGTGCAGCAGAAAATGTTTAATAAAATGAGATAAACAACACAGCATTAAATTGGGAAAACACTTCAACTAGAATTCAAAGACCAAATCATGAGCAAAGACCGACCCCAGGAAACTGGGCTGTGTCCTCTTCCCTGGGCTCTTGAGTCCAGCAACCCCAAAATCACCCCAAGACTCCAAAGTCCAATACCCCAAATGTTCCTAGAGTCCAGCAACCCAAAGATCACCCACAGTCCCAAAAGTCCCGCAACCCAAAAGTCTCTGTCCCGGGTCAGTGCAGCCTCAGAGTTCAAGAGTCTATCTTCAGAGGTTTTCCCCCCACAAGCTTGGGTAGAAAGGGGCACCTTACGTGGTCCGGAGCCAACTGCCCTGCCTCTCCGTGGGATTCTGCTTCTGCCTCCCCACAAACTGCTCAGCTCAGCTCCGCTCCGCTCCGCCAGCTGCTCTGCTCCACCAGCTGTCCCGTGATCCGCTCCAGCCATCCCCGCAAACTGCTCGGCTCTGCTCACTCCATGGGCCGCTCCAACTGTCCCACAAACTGCTCCACTCTGCCAGCTGCTCTGCTCCACGAGCCATCCCGTGTTCTGCTCCAGCCGCCCCCGCAAACTGCTCAGCTCCGCTCGCTCCGTGGGCTCTCCAACTCTCTCACAAACTGCTCCGCTCTGTCAGCTGCTCTAATCTGCAATATAGCTTCAGGCTCCCCCACTAGTTAGCACAGCTCTTTAGTGATTTCAGCTCTTAGTGAACTCAGCTCAGGAACCTGTAACTTAGATTCTTAAGGGAATCAGAAATCAGCTCTGGTATTCAACAGTGGAGAGAGGAGGAGGTGCAATTGATGCTTCTGACTCACACCAGGAGCCCACTCCCTTGTCTAGTAAGTGCCACTCAGTTGATGGTGAGACTCCCTGTCACAAAGCAGTTTCACAGTTCCTCATCCACACAATCAGGGTGACAACATTCTACTCCTTCCGCCCCAACAACAAAGAAACTGGAGATCCCACAGCTGCCAAAGCAACCATCCTAGGCTTGCCGTGGGCTCTGCCAGGCGGGGTGGGTGTGCCTATGCAAACACGATCAGCCCCTTAAATTCTTTTCGACACTTGCCATAATTCACCACCAGATGTCAGGGTAGAGCTCATCCTGACTCTGCTTACATTTGTGTGGAATAAATACACATGGAAGTGTTAAAGAAAGCCTTCAGAGAAGTGTCATGCAATTCCATGTAACATATCTTCCATTAAGTGTGGGGTTTTTTTTTGTCTATTCATTAAAATTAGGTTAGATTAGGGTTGTTTTATCATTATTCCACATCCCTAGGTATCTTCAGCCATGAATTCCTCAATCCCAGAACCATTGGTCCCAGATCACAAAGGAGATAGATTCACTATGGTTCTGGAGAAACCACAGCACTCCCAGGATTTATGTTGGCTAGGCATGTGGGGTCGCAGCTGCAGTCCCCGCCCCAGGGTTCCACTCCAAGCCCTGCACACGGGGCCCCAGCTTCCAGACCTGTGCCCGGCTGTACATGCAGGGTACCAGCTGCTGGTCCCGCATCCAGGGTTCTGCTTCCGGACTTGCATGCTGGGCTGCCAGCCCCACTCCTGGACATGTATGCAGGTTCCCAACTGCCAGATCCACTCCCAGCCGTGTATGTGGGGTCCCAGCTGCTGTTCCCACATGCTGGGCTCTGCTACTGGCCCCACACCTGCCCCCTGCCATGGTCCCAGCCTTGGCCTCCTTACCGCTATCCATGTCCCCCCTTCCTGGAGACATGGCCTTGCTCCTGGACTCAGCTTTGGGGTGGGAGGAGAGGTGAAGTAAAAAATTTGCAGATAGTTTTGCTGGATTTCAGCATTTCTACTATAAAAGCATTCCAGTGCCACTGATCTTATGTCCACATTGGAGCTCCTCAGTCCCAAGGATTTCTCCTCTCTTCTCTCATGCTGTAACTTCCCCTTTAATGACGGGTATAGCCTGGTCTGATCAAAGTCAAAGGAAGTTTTGCTATTGATTCAGTGGTGTTGGGTTCACTGCTAAACACTCTGCTACCAGGAAGATATTGACAAAATGGAGAAGAGCCGCTAAGATTATCAGGGAGTTGGCAAATGATCAGAGAATATCAGAGTTGGAAGGGACCTCAGGAGATCATCTAGTCATCATGTAGGAGGAAAGATTAAAAGAGCTAAATCCAGATCAGTTATGAGACAACTGTGGAGTGGGGCTGGAAGGGGTATTCCAGACTGTGTAAAGGCACAGCTGAAAGAGGAATTATTGAGAGATGTTATCTATTCTGTAGTCATAGGTATGGGAAAGGGACAATCTAACATGAGTGACAGTAAATATTGGGAAATTGCAACCTGCTCTATTTTCAGCATGTCTGTCCTTGAGAGTATCTTATGGCACTTGTCCTGTTACACCCTGGAGAGAGAGAGAGAGTGTTCATATCCACAAACAGACTGAGTTGTGCAACACCTCACTTCTAGATGCCTAGCTAACTAGTGGAGTCCCCAAACCCTCACTTTGGCATCCAGGCACCCTACGTGGGAGAGACAGGGGCCTGAGAAGGAGATTCACAAAAGCCAGCATGCCAGGTTGGGACCTGCCTAAGTTAGCCAATGGGAGATGCCAAGACAAGGGGTATTTACTAAATCCTGCCCCTCTCAGGAAGTTCAGTGTCTACATCCAGGCAGACAGCTCTCTCTGCTTGGGATTCTCAGCTGTGAATCTCCTCTTGGACTTTGGTGTCTAGGGTTTTTTTTTTTTCAATGGGCTGGGTGTGGAGAGAACTTTTAGCATAGTTATGGCACTCACACAGGAGACCCCCAGTTCAAGCCCACTCTGTGTTCAGAAGGGATTTGATGAGGACTCTGGCATCTCTTAAATGAGTGTTCTAACTGGTGCGCTATGGGATATTGTGTGGTGAAACTGTTCCACTCTAGATAAATAATGAAAGATCCATTGGAGCAGAGGGACTGAATCAGGGGTTTCTGCATCCTGGATGGGTGCTGAAACCACAAAGCTATAGAGTCATTCATACGCTAACCTACACTCTCTCTCTCTCTTTCTAGTCCATTCTCTCTACTTATTCAATGCAAAGTGGAACATCTTCAACAGCAGACATTGAAGGAGCTATATAATAGTATATCTCACTGTCTGAGGGCTAGGCACTCAGCTGTGAGGTGGCTGGTCCTTGCTGCTGCCAATAATGCAAAATACATCTCCTATTTATGACTGTAGCATTAAAATAAGTCCCAAAAAGAAAATTCATTTCAAAATGAAAGCTTCAAATGTGTCATTCTGATAAGATCTGAACACAGTGTTTATCAAAATGCTTCATTTATTTTGTTTCCAAAACTAAATTTCATGGAAATCGACATTTTCCCATGATTTCAATTAAACACCATTTTCCGGGGGGAAAGAACATTCCTTCCAAAAACTGTTGATCAGCACTAATTATTTTTTTTAACTATCCTAAGATGATTCCCACCAAATTAGTTGAATTTAGCATCACCGGTTTTGTTTATTATGGAAGTAGTGAACAACGTACACATACAAGAGATTATCAGCATTTCAGTTTTGTTTTGTATTTAGTGATAACACCTCGTGGAATGGACTCCATGCACTCCACCCTTGTTGGGACCTCTACCGTACCTTTGGAAGTCACCACCAAACTTTGGTGATTCAGCTGATCAAATTTAGGCTCCATCTTGATTCCCCTCAACCTGGCACCACCAACAAATGGACTTAGCCAAATGGTCACCGAGAAGGGACTCAGGAGGTGACACTGCTGGGCACAAGCTGCTCTTTTGATGCCAGTTGCACAGAGCAGTTCAAAGGGAGGGAGCTGGTACAATAAGCTGCCCCTTCCCCATCCCCACCCTCTGCTGCCCCTAATGTCCATTATACAGTATAATCACCCCATTCCCACCCCTCATCCCCTAGTGCCCATTATACAACATAACAACCTTTTCCACATCCTTTCTCCTCTGCTGCCATATGGTAGCCATTATATGGTCATTTTGTCATCAGTTGCCTTTTTGCCATCCAGTGGCTATTACAGTGAATAGATTCATATATTCCAAGGCCAGAAGGGACCATTGTGATCATCTAGTCTGACCTCCTGTATCACACAGGCCATAGAATTTCCCTCAAATAATTCCTAGAGCAGATTTTCTACAAAAACATCCGAACACTTTTGGCCACTGTGTGCTACTGGGAGCTCAAGTTCAGCTGATTATTCATCGTGACCCCCAAAATCTTTTTTAGAGTCACAGCTTACCAGGATAGAACCCCCCATCCTGTACGTATGGCCTGCATTCTTTGTTCCTAGATGGATACATTTGTTGTTAGACATATTAAAATACATATTGTTTGCTTGTGCCCACTTTACCAAGCAATCCAGTTTGATGTGAATCAGTGACCTATCCTCTTCTTTATTTACCACTCCCCGAATTTTTTCATCATGTGCAAACTTTATCAGTGATGATTTTAAGTTTCCTTCCAGGTTATTGAGAGTTAAATACTGTACGGCCAAGACCCTATCCCTCCAGAAACTCTGCAGAAACAAACCCACACAACGGTAATTTCCCACTTACAATTACAATTTGAGACTTATCTGTTGACAGTTGTTAATCCATTCAATGTATGCCATGTTAATTTTACATCATTCTAGTTTCTTAATCAAAATGTTGTGCGACACAGTCAAATGCCTTACAGAAATCTAAGTATATTACATCAACACTATTACCTCTATCAACCAAAATTGTAATCTTATAAAAAAGATATTAAGTTAGTTTAACAGGATCTATTTTCCATAATCCATGTTGATTGGCATTGATTACAATAGCCTCATTTAATTCTTTATTAATCCAGTGCTATATCAGTCACTCCATTGCCTTCCCCAGGATTGATCTCAGGCCAACAAGCCTACAACTACCGAAGTCCCATTTAGCCTTTTAAAAAAATCTACATTACTTTTTCTTCTAGATCTCTGGAATTTCCCCAGTGCTCCAAGACTTATTGAAAATTACCCAGCTCTTTAAAAACTTTTGGGTGCAAGTTATCTGGACCTGCTGGTATAAACATGTCTAACTTTATTAGTGTCTCTTTAACATCCTCAAGAGATATTAGAGGAATGGAAAGAGCTGTATAATCACCATATGATGAGACCATATCATCAGCTTTTTCCCAAATACAGAACAGAAATATTTATTGAACACATCTGCCTTTTCTACAGAATTATTGATAATTCTACCATTTCCATTCAGTATTGAACACATATCACTGTCAGGATTGTTTTTGTCCCTGAGATATTTTAAAAATCCTTCTTATTGTTCTGAACTCTGCTGGCCAGAGATTTCTTCTTGTGTCCATTTGCTTCCCTTATCACTTTTCTACAATTCCTAACTTCTAATTAAAAACCCTTTTTTTAATCCTTACCTTCTGTTTGCAAGTTCAGTATATTTTGAGTAGTAGAAGGCATAAGTGTTTAAAGAATAAATTCAGGGTGGCATAATCATGAGAGGTGGAAGAACTGTATAGTATATATGTTATTGGTCCTGAACCTTGGGGATCTGATTACAATTATTGGCTCAACCAAGGATTTTCTGTCACAACTGTCCTGCTGTAAATTGGGATACTTCCCTACCTCAGCAACCAACATCCCTTTGACCTAGATTAAGGAATATTGGGTTGGTAGTCAGGAGGTGCCACGTAGGTGTGAATAAATCTGTGAATTTCATAGCATATATTATTGTACAATGCCTCATAACTCCCTTAGAATCATTTGAGAATTCATGACTAAACTCATATTTTACTTTATATTCTCACTTTGGCTGGGTGCAGGGAATTGGCTAAAATATGCCTTCCCATGATCAGTAAATAAATCCCAGTTCATTTTTTTAAAATTTTAGTTTTTAGTGTTGATGGATATTACACTATCAAATTTTTGCCCTTACTTGTGTGTTTTAAGCTCACACTACCAAAGACCTACAAAGAAATAAACACTGCACAGATTCTGAGTATTAAAAAGTGCATCAGCTCCGCTCATCATCATTCAGTTAGGAATTCTTGTAAAATCTGCACATTTACTGACAATTTTTCTCAGCGCCTCCTTCACCTTTTTGTTCCTCAGGCTGTATATGAAGGGATTGGTCATAGGGGTCACGACTGTATAGAAAACAGAGAACACTTTGTTGAGGTCTCTGAGCGTGTTGGTTTTGGGCAGCAGATAAACGATCATTAGCATCCCATAGAACATTGTCACCACAATGAGGTGCGAGGAGCAGGTGGAAAATGTCTTCTGCCTGCCAGTGGTGGAAGGGATGGTGAGGATAGTGGAGATGATACAAACGTAGGACACCACTGTTAATGCAAATGGAGGCAGAGTGAATAGAGCAACCAGGATTGTAATGACAAGCTCTATCAGGTAGGTCTCAGTACAGCAGAGATTGATTATTTGTGTGGATTCACAGAAGAAATGATCAATTTCATTGGGACCACAGAAATTTAGTTGTAACATAAGGCATGTTATGATGGCAATAGCCAGACATCCATTTATCCATGACCCAGCTGCTAGCTGGCGGCAGAATCTGCCATTCATAAGCGTTGCATAGTGCAAAGGTTTGCATATCGCTAAATACCGATCGTAAGACATCAATGCTAGGAGGTAGCACTCGGTAGCTGCAAAAAAACTGGCAAAATAAAATTGCACAATACACCCACTGACAGAAATGGTTCTGTCTCCAGTCAGGAGGCTGGCCAGTACCCTGGGCAGGATGGTGGAGGTGTAGCAGGTCTCCAAGCAAGACAAGTTTCCCAGGAAGAAGTACATGGGAGTGTGAAGGTGCTGATCAGCCACAACTAGCACAATGATGAGGATGTTCCCGGCCATGGTCACAATGTATATCATGAGAAACAGCAGGAAGAGAAGGATCTGCAGATGTGGGATATTCCTGAACCCTACGAAGATGAACTGTGTGACAGTTGTGTCATTTCCCCATTCTCTATTTGCCATGGCACGTGTCTAGAAGGGAAAACGAAGAGAGAAATGGCTCTTGAATTTGATCAGACAAAACATATTTAAAATTTACTCCATCCTATTGTGCCTTGCAGGTAGGGACACTGAAGCTGATGGTTCAATAACAGAGCTTGCATTTTGACTCAGCTTATCAAAAAAAGTATTGATGGGCTTTCCTCAGCAGGTTTAACAACCTGTCATCCTCTCTCAACTCAGACAAGAGACTCATTATGATGGTCAAGGGTCTGAGTACTGGATGGCTCTCTAGACTCACATACAGATTTGCTTTATGTAGCCTCACATTTCATCTCCTGACATACTAAACCAGGACAAATTTTGTCCAAGTGTGTTAGACCATTTCTGAGAAGTGGTTTGACACCACAAGCCTAGGCATGGTGGTCAGATTAGGTGCGGCTGTATCTAACCGTCCTTTCTGTCCTTCAGATATATGAATCTATCAACTCTATGAATCTGTCTCTATGGTTATTTCACGTTATGACCAAGTTCTAAAATACAAAAATATCTGAATGGACAACGTATTAGTATTATGAAAATACTAATAATGGCTAAAAACACTTTTCATTGTGTGAGTCGGAGAAGCTGAAAATGTGATTAAATTATGCACAGTCCACAGCTGAGAATCTACTCTCTAACATGAATATGTCACATATTCAGGCTGTGATTTTCATTGCATACTAAGCAAATTAGGTACCCAACAAGTTGGCCACCATAGTCCTAGTTGGGAATTTTTCAGTGAAATGTGTTGTTGAAACTAAAACTTCCCATCAAAGTGTATCAAATTCAACTTTCAAGTACATAAAAGGTTGTTACAATGAGGAGGGAGAAAAAATGTTCTTCTTCAGCTCAGAGGATAGGACAAGAAGAAATGCGCTTAAATTGCAGCAAGGGAGGTTTAGGTTAGATATTAGAAAAAACTTTCTAACTGGCAGGATGGTTAAGTACTAGAATAAATTGCCCAGGGAGGTTGTGGAATCTTTATCATTGGAAATTTTTAAGATCAGGTTAGACAAACACCTGTCAGGGATGGTCTAGATAATACTTAGTACTGCCATGAGTGCAGAAGACTGGACTAGATGACCTCTCAAGATGCCTTCCAGTCCTATGATTCCTTCAACAACCTTGAGGGGGAAGGAGAAGGGATTTGAACTTGGGCTTTCTACTTTCTAAGTGAGGCCCTTAACCACAAGCTATAGAACCACTCTCCTTTGTGGTTTTGGGCCCAATGGCTATTCATTCTCATTTGCAGTGGCACTTCCTAGTCTTGTCTCATTTGATGGTAAAGGGAATTTTTTTTTGATTAACTGAAAATGTTCATAATTTTTGATGCAGTTGGACCCAAAATGATTTATTTTTGTCCCTGCCAGTGAAACAGAAAATGAATTATTTGCTTAGCTCCAGTTTCAAGATCTGTAGCTGTTAAAGGCTGATATTAATAATGCCTGGTGTTGCTATGGGACGATGGTATAGCTCAGGAGTGTTCTGGGCCTCAGACCATGCTCTGCTCCCCAAGAGACAGGGCTACATCTGAACTCCTCTCAGAGTGGAACCCTGTGGGTTAACCCCATTTAGACTAGGTGACGAGGTTCACAACACCCGTTGTTTCACCAGTCATTTTTACCACCTGGATTTGGCCCTGCTATGGAATCCTCGCTGGGAACTTATGATCAGCATGAAGTTGTATTGACTCAGGCTGGTATGATTGATTGGTTCATAGAAATGTGATTCAAGCAATAAAAGCTTAGGTGCATAATGTTTTAAGGAACAGCATGAAAAGCAGCCAAAATAAAACAGAGTATATGGTCTGGAGATTCAGCGATACCCTGTCAGAACACAACGGGAGCCAGTCAGCCGTTATCAAAGGTACAGAAGTTCAAGTACGTAGGTTTGATCATACAGAATAATGATGAACTCAACAATGCATAGGAGAAAGCCTATCAAATTGAAAAGTAAAATCCACAAGACAGTAATAAGGCCTACATTTTCATATCATAGAATCAGAGAATATCAGGATTGGGAGGGATGTCAAGAGGTATCTAGCCCAACCCCCTGCTCAAAGCAGGACCGATCCTCAACTAAATCATCCCAGCCAGGGCTTAGTCAAGCCTGACTTTAAAAACCTCTAAGGAAGGAGATTCCACCACCTCCCTAGGTAACTCATTCCAGTGTTTCACCACCTTCCTAGTGAAAAAGTTTTCCTAATATCTAAACTCAACCTCCCCCACTGCAACTTGAGACCATTACTCCTTGTGCTGTCGTCTGCTACCACTGAGCATAGTCTAGATCCATCCTCTTTGGAAGCCCCTTTCAGGTAGTTGAAAGCAGCTCTCAAATCCCCCCTCATTCTTCTATTCTGCAGACTAAATAATCCCAGTTCCCTCAGCCTCTTCTCATAAGTCATGTGCCCCAGCCCTCTACTCATTTTTGTTGCCCCCCCAATGGATTCTTTCCAATTTGTCCACATCCTTCTTGTACTGTAGGGCCCAAAACTGGACACGGTACTCCAGATGAGGCCTCACCAATGTAGAATAGAGGGGAATGATCACTTCTCTCGATCTTCTGGCAATGCTCCTACTTATAGAGTCCAATATGCCATTACGTTCTTGACAACAAAGGCACTCTGTTGACTCATATCCAACTTCTCGTCCACTGTAACCCCTAGGTCCTTTTCTGCAGAACTGCTGCCTAGCCACTCGGTCCCTAGTCTGTAGCAGTGCATGGGATTCCTCCTCCTAAGTGCAGAACTCTGCACTTGTACTTGTTGAACCTCATCAACTAGTTTCTTTTGGCCCAATCCTCTAATTTGTCTAGGTCCCTCTGTATCCTATTCCTACCCTCCATCATATCTACCAGTTCTCCCAGTTTAGTGTCATATGCAAACTTTCTGAGGGTGCAATCCATGCCATCCTACAGATCATTAATGAAGATATTGAATAAAACTGGCCCCAGGACCAACCCTTGGGGCACTCCACTAGACATGGAGTCATTGATCACTACCCATTGAGCTCTATGATCTAGCCAGCTTTCTATTCACCTTATAGTCCATCCATTCAGTCCATACTTTTTTAACTTGCTGGCAAGAATGCTGTGGGAGACCGTATCAAAAGCTTTGCTAAAGTCAAGGAATAACATGTCCACTGCTTTCCCCTTATCCACAGAGCCAGTTATCTCCTCATAGAAGGCAATTAAGTTAATCAGGCATGACCTCCCCTTGGTAAATCCATGCTGACTGTTCCTAATCACTTTCCTCTCCTCTAAGTGTTTCAGAATTCATTCCTTGAGTACCTGCTCCATGATATTTCCAGGGACTGAGGTGAGGCTTATCGGCCTGTAGTTCCCCAGATCTTCCTTCTTCCCTTTCTTAAAGATGGACACTACATTAGCCTTTATCCAGTCATCCGAGACCTCCCACGATTGCCACGTGTTTTCAAAGATAATGGCCAATGGCTCTGCAATCACATCTGCCAACTCCTTTAGCACCCTCGGTTGCAGCGCATCTGGCCCCATTGATTGTGCTTTTCCAGCTTTTCTAAATAGTCCCCAACCACTTCTTTCTCCACAGAGGAATGGTCACCTCCTCTCCACACTGTGCTGCCAAGTGCAGTAGTATGGGAGTTGACCTTGTTTGTGAAGACAGAGGCAAAAAAAAACATTGAGTACATTTGCTTTTTCCACATCCTCTGTCACTAAGTTGCCTCCCCCATTCAGTAAGAGGCCCACACTTTCCCTGACCTTCTTCTTGTTGCTAACATACCTGTAGAAACCCTTCTTGTTACTCCTAACATCCCTTGCTAGCTGCAACTCCAACTGTGATTTGGCCTTCCTGATTTCACTCCTGCATGCCTGAGCAATATTTTGATATTCCTCCCTGGTCATTTGTCCAATCTTCCACTTCTTGTAATCTTTTTTTTTATGTTTAAGATTAGCAAGGATTTCACTGTTAAGCCAAGCTGGTCACCTGCCATATTTTCTATTCTTTCTATACATATGGCTCTGACTAGTGGAGATTGAGGAAAACACCGGACAGATCTTTAATAGAATCATAGAAGATTAGGTTTTGAAAAGAGTGCAGGAGGTCATCTGGTCCAACTCCCTGCTGAAAGCAAGACCAACCCCAACTAAATCATCCCAGTGAGGGCTTTGACAAGCCAGACCTTAAAAACCTCTAAGGATGGAGATTCCATCACCTCCCTAGGTAACCCATTGCAATGCTTTACCACCTTCTTAGTGAAATAGTTTTCTTAATTTCCAACCTAGACCTCCCCCACTGCAACCTGAGACCACTGCTGCTTGTTCAGTCATCTGCCACCACTAAGAACAGCTGAGCTCCATCCTTTTGGGATCCCCCATTCAGGTAATTGAAGGCTGCTATCAAATCCCTCCTCACTCTTCTCTTGTGCAGCTGAAATAATCCCAGTTCCCTCACCCTCTCTTTGTAAGTCATGTGCCCCCAGGGGTAGCTCTATGTTTTTTGCCGCCCCAAGCATGGCAGTCGGGAGGCCTTTGGCGGCCGGTCCGCTGGTCATGCGGATTCTGCGGCGTTTCTACGGATGATCTGCTGGTTCTGCGCCTTCAATGTCCCCGCTGCCGAATTGCTGCCAAAGCTACGGGACCGGCGGACCTCCCGCAGGCATGCCGCTGAAGGCAACCTTACTGCTGCCCTCACAACGACTGGCGCGCCGCCCCCCGTGGCTTGCTGTCCCACACATGTGCTTGCTCCCCTGGTGCCTGGAGCCACCCCTGTGTGCCCCAGCCCCCTAATAATTTCTGTTGCCGTCCGCTGGACTCTCTCCAATTTGTCCAGATCCTTTCTGTAGTGGGAGGCCCAAAACTGGACACAATATTCCTGATGGGGCCTCACCGTGTTGAATAGAGGGAAATAATCACTTGCCTCTATCTCCTGCCAATGCTCCTATTACATCTCAGCATGCCATTAGCCTCATCAGATTAACCTCATCAGATTTCTTATGGCCCAATCCTCCAATTTGTCTAGGTCACTCTGGATCCTATCCCTACCCTCCAGCGTATCTACCTTCCACACAGCTTAGTGTCATCCATGAACTTGCTGAGGGTGAAGTCCATCCCATCATCCAGATTATTAATGAAGGTGTTGAACAAAAACAACCACAGGACGGATCCCTGGGACATTCTGCTTAATACCGGCTGACAACTGGACATCGAGCCGTTGATCACTACCTGTTGAGCCCAACCATACAGCCAGCTTTCTATCCTTCTTAAAGTTAATCCATACTTTTTAAACTTCCTGGCAAGAATATAACAGAAATGAAAATATTAATGTGAATGCTTGAAGTCACAAGGATGGACCATACTTGAAAGTGCAAAGGTGGTACCGATTATCGAAAGGTTGAGGGAATCCCGGCTTAGAAAGTTTGGCAGTTTGAAGAGAAGATTGGAAGAATATGTAGGATAAAATAGAGTGTCAAATTTAGAAGTGGAGGGCAAGACCCAAAATCAGATGGATAAATGTTATAGAAAAGGATCTGATTAGCTGAGTTTCCAAGGAGCTGGGACAAGACAGACTGGAATGGAGAAGAAGAACTCAAAGAGACAAGCCCATATAGATTGAACTAAGACTAGAATTATAGAATCATAGAATATCATGGTTGGAAGGCACCTCAGGAGGTCTTCTAGTCCAACCCCCTGCTCAAACAGGACCAAACGCCAGCTAAATCATATTGTCTTAGTTAGAAGATGCATATTGTCTTAATTTAACATAGCCTTTTCTTGCCAGTTTAAGCATGTTTCACTTAACTCAGGAACACATGCAAGCAGTGGGGCTAGATGAGACAGGTTGCCCCCTGCAACCATGGCCTGTCAGCCAGTCTGGCATGCCAGCCAATTCCTCTCTCGCCTCTTATTCACAGATGCACAGATTTTAAGACAAGAAGGGACCATTGTGATAATCTGTCCTGCTGCATAACATAGGTCTTGGGACTTCCCTGAATCAACGTCTGTTTCAACTGGAGGAGACCTTTTAAAGAAACATCCAATCTTGATTTAAAATTTGTCAATGATGGAGAAGCCACCTCAGTCCTAGGTCAGCTGTACTAATGGATAATTACCTTTGCAGTTAAAATTTACACCTTTTTCCAGCCTGAATTTGTCTAGTTTTAATCTTTAATCATTGGATCTTTTAACACTTTGGTCTGCTAGATAATTCCTTGAGCAGATCTGCTAGACTGTCAGCTAAATTTCTGTTTCCTGTGGAGGTCCTTATAGACTGTGATTGAGTCACCCTTTCACTTTCTCTCTGTTAAGCTAAATCATTTGAGTTCCTGCAGTCTTGCACTCTACAGGCTTGTCTACACAATGGGAACTACTGAGGCACAGCTGTGGCACCGTAGCTATCCGTGCTGACCCTTTAGTGTAGATGCATCTTCCTGCAATGGGAAGGACTTTTCCACCCCTGAGCAATGTATCTATGTCAACCTAAACTTTAAGTATAAGTCAGGCCTAAGGCAGGTTTTCTAATCTTTAATCATTCTCTTGTCTCCCTCTGAACCTGCTCCAAGTTCTCGGCATCCTTCTTGAATTGTGGACATCAAAACTGGACAATTAGCAGTTGCAGCCGTGTCAAATACAGATTATATTCTCCCTTCTCCCACTTGAGAGTCTCCTGCTTATATAACCGAGGATCAGACCAACTTTCGGTCACAGGCCATCCTTTTATCCACTACAAAACTCAAAATTCCTGAGAGCAGATCCCATGTAGATTTGGAAAATGGCCCTTGTCCCTCCCGACTGGTTGCTTGATATTGGCTTGAAAGAGGAGCCAGGTAGCCTTCCGATGTAGGCTCATATACTACACTCCCCCCATACCCTGTAATACTTTAGCTCTATCCCTTATCTTTTCTCATTGTACTAAAAGCCCCATCTGGTTGTGGGAAATGAAACACATAGTGTCTTTGTTCACTGTTTACACATATTAGTAAGGATCCCTTTGTTCACCTATATTAGTATAAGGGTATCAAAAAAGTCAAATCCAAAATTCTATCTCAGGCTGACAAACAAGCCTATATACTAACACAATGTAATAGCAATCCTGGATTGGATGCTCACCTCTAATCACAGGATAGCTCAAACTTGACTCAATGAGCTGTTATTTCTCAGGGTTTCATGTCCATCACTCTGGTTCCATGGCCAAGATTCTTGTCAAACCTCGTTCTTCAGGAACTCGATTTTCTCAGTAAAGAGACCTGCATCTCGCTGAAGGAACAAGTATGTTTGGAAATACACTTCTCCTTCTCTATTTACAAAGAACAGTTTTGTGTTATCTGGTGATGCCATCACACGTTTTTAATAAGACCCTCCCATAACCTAGTCCCCTGTTGATTAATTTTAGGCTTCCAAAGTGCTGTTGCTAACAATGCCCAGTGTGATTTATTTAAGTGATATTTATCTATTTATTTATTTAAGTCAAATGATCCCAATGGTAAAACATTTCAGATAATGATGAAATGCTAGTTTACATTTTTGGAAGACCCTTGTCCCAGGTGATGGGCTGTTACAGTGCACTATCCCTTTATTAACATTCAATAACGTTGGCCATCCAGTGGGCACTTCAGAACACAGCTCTTCATTTCTCATCTTGTGGACGTTTTGCTGCATAACTGCCCTTTTCTCATTATTTGATCTTCTACTGAAATCTATTGGTCAACACAACAGGCTCTTTCTCATATCTTTCACTCTGCTGCCACCTAGTGTAGATTATGCAGCATAACATCATCCATCTTTACCCTCTACGTCCTATCTAGAGATTATTTTTTGCTATATCGTCTTTTTCCTACCCTTGGCTCCCTTCTGTCACCTGGTGGTCAATGAGCAGTATAATAGCCCAGTTCCCACCCCTAATGTTGATATCCAGGAGGAAATGCATAGCATGGAGGTCCGTGTCTTTCCTGGCCACTTACACTGATGCTCTCTAGTCTCTGGTGTAAAGCTTTACTTCTATTGTTACTTTCCTCTGATGGTCATTTGACAGTGTAGCTTCCTCTTTTTTGTCTCTTCCTGTATTAGCAAACAGTGGACATTCAACTATCCGTCCAGATGAAGCCACGGCCCGAGAACTTAGATGTGCTGGAGACTACCCAGAACCTCCTATCCATCAGGTAATGGATAACATACCCCAAGAACAGCTGAAATCAGAAGAACCCCTATGGAGCACACATGACCAACTCACGTCTCTGGATCTGGTCAGGGAATGGCAAAGTGTCTGGACCTCATCTACCCTTCCAAAGAAGCATATATTTACTGACCCAACAAGCTGCTCTCCTGGTTTCAACTTGACAAACAGACTTTGGACAACATTGACCTGCATCTGAACAAGCCATAGAAGATGTGGCTACTTGATATACATGTGGGAAATCAAAGACACACCTATGTGCAATTGCAGTGAGACCCTCCAAACCATTTACTGTACCATAACATAGTGCCCCTACTACAAATTCCTGGGTGGATTGGGTGATCTCTACAGCCTCATGGAGAAAGTCTTGAAATGGCTTCTGGACCATCACCTCCATCTGTAGAATGTTGCTTTGCAGATGTCATATGTATGTGTGAGAGAGACCTCTCTTGCAGCTCCCTCCTGATGGTCATTTGGCAGTGTAGCTTCATCTTTCTTGCCCTTCCATTTCAGCTGCTATCCACTGGCCATTGTACCTCACTGCCACATCTTTCCCAATCCTGGCTCATGTCTGCCCACTAGTGGTCTTAAACAGCACATCTGCACCTTCCTCATGTCTTCTCTTCTGGGTATGCTCTATTCTGAATGATAGCCACTGGGAACCAAATCGCACAACGGTGTGATTACAGCAATAGTGAGTATCACAGCTGGTACAACAGCAATTGCTCTTGGTCATTGAGCAGTGAGGTTTCCCTCAATCCAATGCATTTCCGTGAATGTGGGGTCTGTTTCCAAGGGCACTGGCTAAATGTAGGCTACTCTGAGTGACTCCCCAGTGTGCAGACCGCTGAGATAGTTAATTGGATCTAAGGGAGTAAGTACCCAAACTCCCACAGGCCCTTAGGATAATCCCATTCCTAATGTTCAGGCCCTACAATTCTTCTTATTGGTGGCCAGTTTCTCTGCCCTGGCCATGCCCTGATATGTCCCAGTGACTGAGGCAGCGCTGCTGTGTTTGGCATCACAGGACTTCTCTGTGTTGGGAAGTTGAAAAACTGAACAAATTCCATGAAAAATATCCCAAATAGATAATTTCATTTTAAATTTTTTCATGTAAAATCCATAGCAATTTTTATTAGACTCAGCTGTCATTTTTTTGCAAGCTATTCTTCTCACCCGGGAATTCTGTTTTTTTTTTTAATTTTTCCCTTTTCCACTTAAAAAAAACACAAAGAAAAATCCATTGTTGTTTCACTGAAAAATTGAAATAAAAAATCCATGAAAAATAGCCCACATGTATTATTTCACTGGAAATTTTTCATGGAATACTTTCAAGAGCCATACAACATAAGATTTGCAGGTCCACGGTTAATGAAAATACAGCCAGCTGTGTTAATAAGTTTTATTTAATATTAGGAATATGCTACCATAGAGAAACATTAAAATATGACTGGTAAAATGCACAGAAATTATTCTCTGCTATTAAGCATCCCTGACTTAGTACCTATCCCTTTATAACAGCTTGGCTTGAAACATTCTCAGAATTTAACAACTTTCTCTACCACTATCTGAATTTACCACCACTACCAAGAAAAAAAAAATAGACTGTAAATATAAGGCTCAAAACTTAAACAGTGTTGGAATAAGTTTCATTTTGCAGCTTTCAGAAACAAGGGATTTTTCATGTATTTGAAACATTTTGGACATTTTTTTTTAACATTTGGTGTTTTTTGTTTGTTTCTCCACCTTGTTCTCCTCTTATTCTCCTTGCTTCCTCATCCCTTAATTATTTTTTTTATGTTCCCGCTGAAAATTAGGGAAAGAGAGGTGTAAAATGGGGGAGTGGAAGGCAAAGAAAAAGCAAACACTGATATAATAGAAAGCCCAAACCTGAAAACACACACACTTTAATTTTGGGGTGTCATGAAAATATTGGAAAAATAATAAATTATAAAATTTCTGTTTCAAAAAGAAAATTTTCCACGTTGTGTGGGGGTAGGCATTCAGTATCTGCTCTGCCAAAAGAGAACGCATGTCAGAAATTCTCAGTGTGTCATCACTTTAGCAACTCATCTTTCATTTGGCCTAAGATAGAGATGAAATAATGTGAAATCCAGCCCTGCTGAAGCCAAGGGGGATATTTACCATTGACATCAATAAGGCTAAGATTTCATTTCATAGACTTTGTGCCTATAACTCAGTAAATCAGCTCAAGTCATCTTGATTTGTTTTCAGCCTAAAAGAACTGACTAGAGATGTCTGAGTTCTTGAGAAAGCAACACATTTATGGATCACTCTACTCAGGGCCTCCTTGACCTCCTTGTTTCTCAGACTGTAGATGAGGGGGTTGACCAGTGGCGTCAGGACAGAATAGAAGACAGAGAACACTTTGTTCAGGTCTCTCAAAGTGTCAGATTTCGGTAGCATGTAGACAATAATGATAGTCCCATAGAATGTTGTCACCAGGATGAGGTGTGAGGAACAGGTGGAAAAGGCCTTTTGTCTGCCGCCAGTGGAAGGGATTCTCAGGACGGTAACAATGATATAAATATAAGACAACAAGGTTAACAGAAACGGGAAGAGCGTGCAAAGAGATGCCAGGAACAAATCTGTAAGGGACTGCGGAAGATTTTGTTACGGCTTAGCTTAGGCTGTTCGCCTTCTCAAGGACAGGTTACTAGAGGTTGTTGTATGCTAGCAGCTGCTGTTTGTAGCCGGTTGGCATTGCCTAGCCTGGGAAGTTCGGTGTGTTTGGGAAGGCTTGGCCCTTTGCCATAAGAGATAGTATAGTTGTGGGAAAGCTCCCACATGCCTATGTATGAGCTGCTTTGCATGCCATTAGCATAAGGTTATATTTGTTAGAAATTGTTTGGTTGCTTTGACTCGCTCCCCGCTTTGAGTTAGCAACGCGCCGAGTCCCCGTTGCGGGTGTGTTTTCTTTACCTTCATTAAAAGCCATATCACTCACTGTGTGTGTGTGTGTGTGTCTCGTCCCTGCAGAGCACTTAGGCACGTAACATTTGGTGCAGCGAGCAGGGTGCTTTGCGGGACGATGCTGTTGTGGCCAAAGGTAGGGGTTGCGGGGAAGCCACCGCTGTCACTGCAGCGCATACCTGGGTGGCCCCAGACAGAACGCTGGGTGCCTGTAGCGCAGGTTTTGGCAGGGTGGACAGCGCCTGCCGAGTGGCCAGAAGTGAGGCAGGCGGCCGGGGTCACCCCAGTACAGCTGACGGAGGCCTTACAGCGGCTGCGGGTGAACCGGCGCTCAGAGACGGAAAGGCGGGCTATGGGGGAGGTTGGATGGCTCCTCCTGACCACCATCCGGGCCCAAGATGAGGAGGTGCTCCACCTGCAGTGGGCCCTCGAGGGAAAAATGCAGGAGTGTGCAGCCCAGGCTGACGCCAGGGCCATAGCACAGGCCGTTGTCACCTCCCAAGCCGAGCGAGCCCAGGAGCTGACGCAGCGATGTGAGGTGTTGGTACCCCGGGTAGCCAACCGGAGATGGCTCAAGCTTGGGCGGAAGCCCGTAACCACAGCCCAAGTCCGTGCTGTGACAGCCGCTCCGTTTTGGGACCCTGAGGCTTGGGACGGGAACATTTGGGGCTCGTCCTCCTCCTCAGACGAGGAGGACGAGCACAGGCCGGCAGCAAGCGTACATGCCCGCCCGGTAAGAGAACTGAGGGCTAAAGGCGGGCATCTCCAGCCGGAGGTAGTGCAGACCTACAAGACCAGCGAGCTCCAGGAGATAGTCAAGACGTTCCGGCAGAAGCCAGGAGAAGGCATGCTGCGCTGGCTGGTCCGAGTGTGGGACAACGCAGGACAGACGGTGCTGCTCCTGCGGTATGAATTGCAACAGCTGGGCGTTATGGCACAAGATGCACAGGTACGAGCGGAAATGGCCAATCCCCCAAACCCAAAGGATGCAAATGGGCAGGATGAGGAATCCCCGTCCCTCTACCACTGGCTGACAGGCGCGGTAGGCACAGCCTGCCCCTCGGCAGGGGAATTGAAGGCTCAAGTAGGCCCCTGGAAAACCATAGCTGAAGGGGTGCAGGCCCTGCGCCAGCTGGGTATGGCCTGGGCGGTGGCAACGGGAGGTCTGGACGGGCCAGATGACATGCCGGTCGCTAAGTCCACCAAGGCCGCTTTTTTGCGGACTGCCCCCGATGAGCTCAAGCCCTCCCTTTTGGCCGTAGTTATGGCAGCGGATGGGCGGGTTGGCGAATTGGCGGCCACCCTTATGCAGTTGGAGACGGCCTTGGCCGGGGCCCGACCAAAGGCCATTCGCGCTGCCAAAGGACAGCGAAACCAAGGACAGGCCGGGCAGGGAGTGGAGAAGGGGGAACTGCGCGTGCCCCGAAGGGTCCTGTGGTTCGACCTCTTACAGGCGGGCGTCCCCCCAGACGAAATAGACAGGAAACCTACGGCTGACCTGTACAAACGATGGGTGCAACTGTCTGCCTCCAAGCGGAGCGCGGGGCCAGGGAGAGAGAGGACCATAGAACCGAACAAGCCAGCGGAGCCGCCCGCTCCCCCCGCAGAATGGCAGCTACCCCATCCCTATTGAGGGAGTGGCGGGTCCTCCGCCCCGCGCGTGGCCGCAGCCACGTATGGGAGGGAAGCGGGGGACCGACGCCCCTACGTGCCCTTGCGGATTCGTTGGCCCAGGGGAGGGATCCAACACGTTCTGGCGCTCCTTGATACCGGCGCCGAAGTGACGATATTGCACTCCACGCAGACCCATGGCCGAGCCGCTCTTGTAAAGGGCCTGGGTGGAGCTGAAACCCCGGCCTATGAGGTTACAGTGACCTTGACTTTGGGGAAAGCTCCCCCTTTTCAAGCAACGGTATTAGCAGCGGCGGTGGGAGAGTACATCTTGGGCATTGACGTCCTCCGGGGCCGCTCCGTTGACACCCAATATGGCCTGTTCGCCTTCGGCCATCCCCGGTATGTGAGTGCGGAACGAGTACGGGAAGTGCGGACCCTAACGATCTTGCGGGGCGCCCCACGGTGGGAACCTGTGGTGCTGCCTCCCCCGCTGGCCATAGTATCCAAAAAGCAGTACCGCCTCCCGGGGGGGGGGGCAAGATTACTGAAACGATTGCTGCCTTATTGGATGCGAAGGTTATTAGGCCGACCCTAAGTCCCTATAATAGCCCCATCTGGCCCGTGCGGAAGCCAGACGGGACGTGGTGTATGACGGTCGACTACCGGGAGCTTAACAAAGTGACCCCCCCGCTGACGGCAGTTGTCCCGGATATAGTCACCCTGATTGAGCACATTGCAGCCGCGGCCCAACCATGGCACGCCGTGCTGGACTTGGCAAATGCCTTCTTTTCTATTGCCATTGATCCACGCAGCCAAGAGCAATTTGCGTTTTCCTGGCAAGCGCGTCAGTACACCTTCTGCGTGTTGCCCCAGGGGTGGAAGCATTCTCCCACCATCTGTCACCAGCTAGTAAGCGCCGACTTGGCCCGGGTGCAGTGGCCGCCCCAGACCCACCATTACCATTATATAGATGATGTTATGGTCTCTGGTCCCTCCCAAGAAATTGTGACTGATGCCTTACATGCTGCGGTGGAGGGCCTGGAGACGCGAGGGTGGACGATTAACCTGAAAAAAATACAAGGGCCCGCCCAAGCAGTGGTCTTTTTGGGTGTTCTCTGGGCCGGACCAGAACGGCAGATCCCTCCTAAGGTACGCCAAACTGTGCAAGGCTATCCTGTGCCCCAAACCAAACGGGAATTGCAAGCCTTCCTCGGTTTGTTGGGGTTATGGCGCGCGTTTATTCCCCACCTGGCCTTTTTGATGCGACCTTTGCAAATCCTAGTGCGCAAGGCAGCGCCCTGGCACTGGACATGGAACCACCAGACTGCTTTTGAGCTGTGTAAAGATGCCTTGCTCACACACGCACGGCTCCACACCCCCCAACCAGGCCTCCCGTTCGAGCTCGAGGTTACTACGGTAGCGGACGTGGCTTCTTGGGGTCTCTGGCAGCCAGCGGGTGGACAACGGAAGGAACCCATTGGCTTTTGGTCCCGAGCTCTGAGGGGGGCGGAGCTCGGCTACACCCCGCTGGAGAAACAGATCCTGGGGTGGTATGGGCATTGCAGGACATCGAGCGCATTACTGGTCCCGCGCCAGTAGTAGTCCGCACGCCCATCCCCCTAGGACGGTGGGTGAAGGAGGACCCTGCCCAAACACAAACGGGCGTGGCGCAGAGTACCACCCATTTCAAATGGAAACATTACTTACAACAGCGTATGTTGCTAAGTAAGCCCTCCATCTCCACCCCCCATGCCGCACTGCTGGGAGCAATTGCATTTGAACATGTACCCTCCCTGACGGACGAACTGCCACCGGTGGAGGATCCGGTGCCCCCATCCCCAGTAGGGGAGGCGCCCCCTGTCGAACAGTTATCAAGGGAGGAGCAGGAGCAAGCCTGGTTCACGGACAGGTCTGCGGCCTACACTGCTCAGGGAACCCGACAGTGGCGGGCGGTAGCATTCGCCCCCTATGCAGAGCCCTCCATCTCCACCCCGCATGCCGCACTGCTGGGAGCAATTGCATTTGAACATGTACCCTCCCTGACGGACGAACTGCCACCGGTGGAGGATCCGGTGCTCCCATCCCCAGTAGGGGAGGCGCCCCCTGTCGAACAGTTATCAAGGGAGGAGCAGGAGCACACCTGGTTCACGGACGGGTCTGCGGCCTACACTGCTCAGGGAACCCGACAGTGGCGGGCGGTAGCATTCGCCCCCTATGCAGATGTGGTGGCCATGGCGTGGGGCACGGCCGGCTCGAGCCAATGGGCCGAATTACGGGCTGCCACCCTCACCATTGAGACTGCACCGCCGCGGGTATACCTCTACACTGACAGCTGGGTACTGTATAAAGGCCTCCGGACGTGGGTGACTGCTTGGGAAGCCAAGGGATGGGCACTGGCAGGGAGACTGTTATGGGGAGCACCCTTATGGAGGCAGCTCCCCGCCTTCGCCCGACAAGCTCCCCTGGCCGTGCGGCATGTAGACGCCCACACGAAAGCCCAGACGACCGAATCTCGCTGGAATGCAGCCGCGGACGACATGGCCCGAGGGAAGGTCATTCAGCTGGCTGAACAATATCACGTAGACGGAGGCCACCGGGGGGCCCGTGCGACGCAATACGCGGCCCTGTGACAAGGCACCATGCTCCCCCTCTCGGCCTGCCGTACGGCCTGAGCGGGGTGCTCGGTCTGCTCCGGGCTGGCTCCGATTGCCCTTCCAGAACCCGCAGGACACATTTACCGGGCGACGGGCCCGTGTCAAGACTGGCAGGTTGATTACCTCGGCCCGTTACCGCAAGAACAACGCTGGCAATACGTCTTTACAGCTGTAGATACCTACACCGGCCTGCTGTTCGTGCATCCCAGCGCTGCTGCCTCGGCGACGACTACGCTGGCGGCCCTACAGCAGCTCTGTGCACGCTATGGGACGCCGCGCACGGTGCAGAGTGACCAGGGCATCCATTTTACGGCCCAAACGGTCCGGACATGGGCCGCGGATGTGGCTATAGCCTGGCATTTTCATCTTTCATATACGCCCACCGCCAGTGGCCTCATAGAACGCCTGAATGGGCTGCTAAAAGACCAAGTGCGCCGCCTTACCCCTACCCACACACTACGCGGCTGGTCGGGGGTTTTGGAACAGGCGGTCTGGCTTCTTAATAACCGCTGCCTGGGGGAAGGTCGGACACCCTTACAACGCCTTACCACGCCCCCCCAGGTGCCCGCACAGCTGCGGGTAGAATTGAAACACACTCCTGGGGTACTGCAGCCTGCGCAAGGGGTTGTAACCTTGTACGCCCCTCACACCATCTCCTTATTGGCAGGCCAAACTGTGTCCCCGTGGGCCACCCAGGCCCAAGTGTGGTGTGAGCCTCCCTGTTTGTTTTGTGTCCTGCCTAGTAAGGAGGGCTCTCGATTCTACCCTCCATACTGGCTCAGCTCTGATCGCTCTTTGGCCGTTCTTTCTTGCACCAATCACAGTGATGGGGTACTACAGTGGGAGCGAGGGGAGGCCCTTTGTAATTGTGTTCCCTTGCCTCCTGCAGGTGTGATCAAACGTGACCCCGAGGAGACAGAATGGCACGTACTGGCAAGCGTTTGGTGGACCCTGCCACAGCAAGAACCCCGCGCAGCAGTAGTTTTGGCCACAGGGACAGGCTGGGCCTATATACTACCGGAAGGGGAAGAGTATCCCCGTATGGCCTCGCTGTCACGACTTTCACAACGCTCTTTGTGATACCTGGTTTAGCAGGTGTCTCTACCCAGGATAATGCGTGGGTCACATTGGCCTGCGTTGCTGTTAATTCTACTTCGTTTTGTCTCCCCAGAGTACATGCCATCGGTGCCATCATGGAGATATGTTTTATTGGTGTTAGTGCCAATCCAGAATCGCTGCAAGCTGCCTCCAGACAGGTTACTAGCTCCAAGCACATGACGTATGAGGATTTATATCAGATGTGTGGATTGGGGCAGCCCCAGCGGGATGCTACTATGTATTCCTTTTGCCTAGCTAATGTTACTCATGCTGCGACATGTGTGTTTTTTAGAGGAGCTACGCGGGATGTAGTAAATCATACTAATCAAGATTTAATTTGCAGATCGAATGTGGAAATTAGCTTTGGTGATGGACATGCAAAATTGCCACGAGGGTGGTTTTTGTTTTGTGGGAGGATTGTGTATACCTACATTCCTGCCAATAGTTTTGGGGGCCCCTGCACTGTAGGGCGTATAACTCCACTTATGGTTTTGCCTCCCCAGAAGGCCCCCCCACCGCCAACGCAGGGGGACCATTCCCCTGGACTCTGGGTGCAAAGCCGAAGTGACTTTGTATTCCGAAGGACGGGCAGCAGCCCTCCTCTTTTCCCTAGTGGGCGTACCTGGTTTAGTTGCGCATAACTACCATGCGGTTGCCCACCTTGCCTGTACTGTTGCTAAAGCTATTAATATGACCTCTACCGTTTTGGATTTATTTACTCATGAATTAGGTGAAGTACGCCAAGGCATGCTGCAGAATTGCTTGGCTGTTGATTATTTGTTGCTGCGGCATGGTCATACATGTCAAGAGTTTGTTGGTATGTGTTGTTTTAATGTTACAGATGCTGGAAGCTCGACTGAGACGACCTTGAAAGATTTACGCCACCTTGCAGATGGTATAGGCCAACAACAAGATGAATTCTGGCTCTGGTCCTGGCTTATGTTCCTTCGTGGTTGGGCCGCACATGTTATTCAGGGCCTATGTATTGGCCTTTTTGTTTTAGTGGGCCTTTGCGTATGCTGCGGTTTAGTTCGCTTATGTAGCCGGTGTTGTTGTTTTTGGCACCCTACTTATGCTATAGGGTCGTCTGAATCAATTTATGAGACTATGTCTGGTGCTGTCCCTTGAGAAGGTGAGGGGAGGAATGTAAGGGACTGCGGAAGATTTTGTTACAGCTTAGCTTAGGCTGTTCGCCTTCTCAAGGACAGGTTACTAGAGGTTCTGTATGCTAGCAGCTGCTGTTTGTAGCCGGTTGGCATTGCCTAGCCTGGGAAGTTCGGTGTGTTTGGGAAGGCTTGGCCCTTTACCATAAGAGATAGTATAGTTGTGGGAAAGCTCCCACATGCCTATGTATGAGCTGCTTTGCATGCCATTAGCATAAGGTTATATTTGTTAGAAATTGTTTGGTTGCTTTGGACTTGCTCCCCGCTTTGAGTTAGCAACGTGCCGAGTCCCCGTTGCGGGTGTGTTTTCTTTACCTTCATTAAAAGCCATATCACTCACTCTGTGTGTGTGTGTGTGTCTCGTCCCTGCAGAGCACTTAGGCACGTAACAAAATCCAACACCAAAATCAGGTTGGTGTCACTGCAGGCCAGTTTTATTACTGGGGTGAAGTCACAGAAGAAATGGTCAATTTCATTGGGACCACAGAAGGTTAGTTGTGACATCAAGCATGATATGATGAGAGTGGCCAGACAGCCACTTAGCCAAGATCCGGCAGCTAGCTGGAGGCAAAGCCTGCTGTTCATAAGGGCTGTGTAGAGCAGGGGTTTACATATTGCTAAATACCGGTCATAAGACATCGCGGTCAAGAGACAACATTCTGTAGCTGCCAGTGAAGCAAAAAAATAAAATTGTGCTATACACTTAGGGACAGAAATGGTCCTGTCCCTAATCAAGAGACTGGCCAGCATCTTGGGCAAGATGGCTGAGCTGTAACAGGTCTCCAAGCAAGGCAAGTTCCCCAGGAAGAAGTACATGGGGGTGTGAAGGTGCTGATCAGCCACAATTAGCGCAATAATGAGGATGTTCCCAGCCATGGTCACAACATAGATCACTAGGAACAAAGGGAAGAGAAGGGTCTGTAGTTCAGGGACCTTCCCGAATCCCAGGAGGACGAACTCCATGATGGGTGTTTTATTTCTCCAGCCTGTGTCTGCCATGGGGTGAATGCAGAGACAAATAAAAAAAACCTGCAGTATAATCACAAGAACAGAGTTAAAACAGGACTCAAGTGTCGGCAATTAATCTAATAAATGTTTAAAAACTCATCTACCCTTCATCGTTACCAGTCCATCTTTTGAATCCAAATCACAGAGGCAAATGCTGGCTATCTCATGTCTAGAAACCAAACCTTTATTACCACCCCTATCTCATCAGATCATGAATCAGTGTAACAGCAGCCAAATTCTCTGGTGGCCCAAGTACAGACCTGGCAGCTTAGACCATTTATTGATCAGATCCCATTTATTTTGCCATCCTGGAGAAGGGCAATAATAGTTCAAGCCTGAATATCCACCTGTCTCAGTGAGTGGAATGTGATGGGATAGGGAAAGAACAAAACCAATGAATATTAAATGGTAAAGACCGGTTTTTTAAAAGTATTTAGGTCCTAACACCTATTAAAATCCATAGACATAAGGTGTCTGAATACCTGTAAAAATCTGATCGTAAGTGACTCTCAACCTGAAGTTACAGCAGAGGTACCCCTCAGCTATAATACCCGATAAGATGAAGATTTTCAAAAGAACCTAAGGGAGTTGGGTGCCAAGTTTCACATGATTATTAAGGGAATTTGAGCTCCTAACTCACTCAGGCACCTTTGATATCTCATCTTAAAAAATTTGGATGAACTTTTTTATGTAATCTAGTGGATTTAGACCATTTCTTCCTTGGAAATGAATGGGAATTAATATCTGCCTATAGCTTCTTGGTCAATATGTCACTATTCTTTCTGGAAAGAGATAATTCCATCCATACTCTCACTAGAGATCATCTTAACATAGAATCATAGGACTGGAAAGGACCTCGAGAGGTCATCTAGCCCAGTCCCCTGCATTCATGGCAGGACTAAGTATTACCTACATAAGAATGGCTATATTGTTTCAGACTGAAGGGCCATTTAGCCCAGTATCCTGTCTTTCAACAGCATCTGAAGACAGATGACCAAGAAGGAATAAACAGAACAAATGATCATGAAGTGATCCATGCCCTGTCGCTCATTCCCAGCTTCTGGCAAACAGAGGGTAATACCGATAAACAGATCCAAAAATCTAGACCATCCATAGGAAGTGTTTGTCTAACCTGCTCTTAAAAATCTCTAATGATGGAGATTCCACAACCTCCCTGGGCAATTTATTCCAGTATTTAACCACCCTTACAGCTAGGAAGTTTTTGTAATGTCCAACCTAAACTGCTCTTGCTGCAATTTTAGCCCATTGCTTCTTGGCCTATCCTTGGAGGTTAAGAAGAACAGTTCTCCTCCCTCCTCCTTCTAACAACCTTTTATGTACTTGAAAAATATTATCTTGTCTGTTATCATGACTTATGAGGAGAAACTGAAGGAACTGGGGTTATTTAGTCTGCAAAAGAGAAGAGTGAGTGGGGATTTGATAGCAGCCTTCAATTACCTGTAAGGGGGTTCCAAAGAGGATGGAACTCAGCTGTTCTCAGTGTAGCAGATGACAGAACAAGGAGCAATGGTGTCAAAATGCAGTGGGAGAGGTCTGGGTTGGATATTAGGAAACAGTATTTCACTAGGAGGGTGGTGAAGCACATTAATGGGTTACCTAGGGAGATGGCGGAATCTCCATCCTTAAAGGTTTTTAAGGCCGGGCTTGACAAAGCCCCCGCTGGGATGATTTAGTTGGGATTGGTCCTGCTTTGAGCAGAGGATTGGACTAGATGACCTCCTGAGGTCTCTTCCAACCCTAATATTCTAATTATATGTCCTCTCTCAGTCTTCTTTTCTCCAGATTACGGAAGCCTAATTTTTTCAATCTTCCCTCATAGGTCTTGTTTTCTAGACCTTTAATAATTTTGGTTGCTCTTCTCTGGACTTTTTCCCATTTGTTCACATCTTTCTGAAATGTGCACCCAGAAGTGGTCACAATTCTCCAGATGAGGCCTAATCAGCTCAGAGTAGAGCAGAAGAGTTACTTCTTGTGTCTTGCTTACAACACTCTTGCTAATACATCCCAGAATGATGTTTAGGTTTTTTGCAATATGTTAAGAAAGTTTTTGTAATGTCCTAGCTAAAAAATCAGGTGAAGAATGTTTTCCCTACACGATCACAACCATCTTTAGCATTATTTGAGGGAGAGTTGCTGATGTGTCACCTTTACACCGAAGGAATAAATATGGCTATTCCCCTTCGCCCCCGATTTTGGCCATAAGCAAAATTGGGCTAATTTATTACTTTAACTCTAGAGTGTCAGTCACTGTTTCAAAATCAGCAACAGCTGCTAAGATACAGACATGACGATGAGAATGGGAAGGAAACATACTGCCCCTAACATCACAGCAGCACAGATAGTACAGATTTGTTACACTATGGCTTTGATCTAGAAAAAAACGTAAGTTTGGGCAGCACTTCCATCATATGAAGGGTTTAAATGCTTTGCTAGTGACATTCTTCATTAGAGTTTAAGGCCAGAAGGGACCATTGTGATCATGCAGTCTGAATTCCTGCATAACACAGCCAGAGAACTTCACCCAAATAATTCCTAGAGCACAGCTTTAAGAAAAGCATCCAATCTTGATTTAAAAATTGTCAGAATCATCCACAACCCTAGGTAAATTTTCCAATGGTTAATTACTCTCACGGTTATAATGTATGTCTTAATTTCCAGTCTTAACTTGTCTGTCATTAACTTCTAGCCATTGGATCATGTTAGACCTTTCGCTGCTATATTATAGAGACCATTATCAAATATTTGTTCCCCATATTGCTCCTTAAAGATTGTAATCAAGTCACCTCTTGACTTTCTCTTTGTTAAGCTAAATACATTAAGATTTTTGGGTCTTTCACTATAAATCAGGTTTTCTAATCTTTTAACCATTTTTTTGACTCTTTGAACTGTCTCCAATTTATCATCATCCTTCTTGAATTGTGGGGACTGTAACTGACACAAGATTCCAGGAGCAGTTGCACCAGTGCCAAACACAGAGCTAAAATAACTTCCCTACTCCTACTCGAGATTCCTTGTTTAATTGATTACATCAGTTTTATGGAAATCGATTTAAAAACTGACATAATTAAGCCCTGTATGGACACATCTCTGTTTAAAGCTGTTATTGGTTTGCTTTGCATCTATAAGTACCAACGCAAGCTAAACAGATGTAAGCCAGGTTTTAAATTGAGTTAAGAGTGTCTGCAGTGCACAGGCTGTCTTGTCAAGGAAAATTGGTTGAGTTTAGGTTGTTGTGAGCTAATACATGCTAGCCAAACCTGACCGAAATGTATTGTTTGTTCCTGGAGTAGATGCAAGCTAGAACATTTAGCTCAAATATATACTTGCCTCTGGATATTTCCACCTCATGCATCCAACGAAGTGGGTATTCACCCACGAAAGCTCATGCTCCAAGACGTCTGTTAGTCTATAAGGTGCCACAGGACTGTTTGCTGCTTTTATTCAACTCAAAGTTACTCTAGTCATATTCTAGCCTAGGCATGGCATGTGTTCAGGAGATAGCGCTAGAGTGTATGTCTGTTAAATCCAACCACTTTCCCTACTCTATACAAACAGGGGGTTTGCACCAATTTAACTAAATTGATTTTAATTCACACCTGGCACTACATCAATGCAACTTTTGTGGGTAGAACAGACCTTAATGAGTCACATTTTTAAAGGTATTTAAAATTATTTCAATGGGTAAATACTTTTGCAAATCCCACTGGATGCCTATTGCCTTTAAAAATCTGGCCTGGTGTTAGTTTTTTCAGGCTGCAATTTCTTGACGTTTAGTTATTTAGACCTGTGCAGATAATTCAGATCTGCTGAGTCAGAATTCCCCAGGATCTTGCTCTGGTGCAAGGCTTTTCTGAACTCCCTCAGTAAAAGCAAGAACAGCTCAATAAAGCAGAGTGTATTGGAAGATTAAGCTTTTCGCTATCTATTGTTTAATGCTGTTTAATGACAAAATAAGGTGTGACATGGGCATCAAATCAAATCAAATTTTTTAAAAAGGAAGACATCTATAAGTGTATTCCAGGCTCCACCATGAACTTTTGATCAATATCTTCACTTTAAGGCTTGATAATAACAATATCAGGCAGCTGAACTAAAATTGATAATGTCCCTAAATCTCTTACCGAGAATGTGTTTTATCAATGCAGTGTCAGGGTAGGAATCATGATTACCTTGAAGTCAATATCAGCTGAGGTTTTTATCTCTTGCTGTTCCTCAAAAAGTCGGATTCTGGTAGTAAAGATACTTGTGTATTCCTGACGGGATGGACAGGCGCTGCAATCTTGTGTGAAAGATACTCTATTTACAAAGAGCAGAATGCCTTCCTGTATTTGTACCCTTGACAGGTGATAGTGGTGCCTCTCTTGAGTCTACACCTGAAGGGAACTTGCAATGCTGGAGACTGGGGAGCTGCTGCTCTGTTTCCTGTGCAAACAAGACAAACAACGATCCTGATGCAATCAGTCTCCCACATTTAGAGAACACCTGACATCTGCTGCCTGATGTACAAGACTATTGCTTTGTATGAACATGAGTCACGCCTGAAGAATCAGGTGCTCAGGGCTTCACAGTGTAATCAAAACATAGTACGTGTGACAAAGTTCCTCCTCTCCCTTGGTGGGTCCTGCACTTTCTGGCGGATTTATGCATCTCAGAGGTTCACGGCAGCCTTCTGCTAGAGGCTCAGACCTGCCGTTCACTCAGCTCACCTCACCACTGCCCAGCATGGGAGAAAGGAAGAACAATCTCCACAGTGTCTGTTGTCCCACCTAGTGTGTCGGGGACAGGCCAGATCCCTTTCCAAATTACACCTTCCCTTCTGGTGTTTCTCACAGACCAGGTCAACTCACCCTGTGTCTGATCAGGAGTTGGGAGGATGAGGGGAACCTGGCCTCACCCTCTACAACGGGTTGCAGCCCAGGGCCCCGTGGATAGCAGCTGTCTGCAATGTCTCCTGTATCAGCTGCGTGACAGCTACAAGTCCCTGGTCTACTTCCCCATGGCCTTCCCTCAGCATCTTCTTTGTCCTCAGTGCAGGATCTGCCTCCTGAAGCCTGATCATGCTTGTACTCCTCAGTCCTCCAGCAGCACACCTTCTCACTTCCTGCTCCTTGCGTGCCCTCCATTAACTGATGGGACGTCCTTTTTAAACCAGATGTCCTGATTAGCCTGCCTGCCATAATTGATTCTAATAAGTTCCAATTGGTTCCAGGTGTCTTAATTAGCTTGCCTGTCTTAACTGGTCCTAGTAGGTTCCTGATTGCTCTAGGGCAGCCTCTGCTCTGGTCACTCAGGGAACAGAAAACTATTTATACAGTGGACAGTATATTTGCCTTCTACTAGAATCCTGTACCCCACTAGTCTGGGTCTGTCACATAAGTTAAATGCATGGTCAGTTTAATCCAAGGAACACTCTGCAAACAGACTTTCCCAGCATCAGCTCCAGTTCCAGCTTTGTCTTGGTTGTTTACCAGGCTTTATGCCATGTCTGGGACTCTAGACAGAGACATCTAGTGGGGGACAATGAAAAAATATATTTTCCCTATTTGACTTAGATGTCATTGATATTTATTTATTCCTTCATTCAGGTAGCTCATTAGCTTGCAGCACATTTGCAGTGCATTCCTTAGGCCTGGTCTACACTATGAGTTTAGATCAAATTTAGCAGCGTTAAATCGAATTAACCCTGCACCCGGCCACACAAGGAAGCCATTTACTTCGACATAAAGGGCTCTTAAAATCAATTTCTTTACTCCTCTCTGACGAGGAGAGTAGCACTGAAATCGATGTTGCTGGTTCGAATTAGGGTTAGTGTACATGCAATTTGACGGTATAGGCCTCTGGGAGCTATCCGACAGTGCACCGTTGTGACCACTCTGGACTGCAATCTGAACTCAGATGCACTGGCCAGGTAGACAGGAAAAGCCCCGCAAACTTTTGAACTTCATTTCCTGTTTGCCCAGCATGGAGAGCTGATCAGTACAGGTAACCATGAAGTCTGAGAATCGAAAAAGAGCACCAGCATGGACTGTACAGGAGGTGCTGGATCTGATCGTTGTATGGGTAGACAATTCCACGCTAGCAGAACTACATTCCAAAAGACATAATGCTAAAACATTTGAAAAAATCTCCAAGGGCATGATGGAGAGACGACACAATAGGGACCCACTACAGTGCCGCATGAAAGTTAAGGAGCTCAGACAAGCGTACCAGAAAACCAAAGAAGCAAATGGCTGCTCCGGAGCAGAGTCGCAGGCATGCTGCTTCTATGCTGAGCTGAATGCAATTCGGGGGCGGGGACCACTACCCCACCCCTGACTGTGGATTCCGAGGAGGTGTTACTTTCAGCCATGCCTGAGGATTTTGCGGATGGGGAAGATGATGATGATGAGGAGGACGAGCTTAAGAAGAGTACATAGCAAACCATTCTTCCCAACAGCCAGGATCCTTTTCTCACCCTGACTGAAATAACCTCCCAACTCTCCCAAGGTGGTATCCCGGACCATGAAGCCATGGAAGGGATATCTGGTGAGTGTACCTTTGTAAATATAAAACTTGGTTTAAAATCGAGCATTTTTTAATGATTAATTTGCCCTGAAGACTTGGGATGCATTTGCGGCCTGTACAGCTACTGGAAAAGTCTGTTAACATGTCTGGGGATGGAGTGGAAATCCTCCAGGGACATCTCCATGAAGCTCTCCTGGAGATACTCCAAAAGCCTTTGCAGAAGGTTTCTGGGCAGTGCAGCCTTATTCCGTCCTCCATGGTAGGACACTTGACCACGCCATGCTAGTAGCAAGTAATCTGGAATCATTGCATGAAAAAGCCTGGCAGTATACGGTCCCAGTGTTTTCTGGAATTCAAGCAACATCCGTTCTTTATCTCGCTGTGTTATCCTTAGTAGAGTGATATCATTCATGGTAACCCGGATGAAATATGGGAATTTAATTAAGGGGACATTCAAAGGTGGCAGTTCCTACTGGGCTGTTTGCCTGTGGCTGAAAACATATCCTCCCTGCAGTTAGCCAAGTGTGTGTGTGTGAATTGGTGCTAAGCTGTTCATGTTTTGCCAGCAGGGATCTTTCCTGATACCAGCCATGTAGTGGAGGGAGGGGTAAAGCAATCATCCCAGAGAATTGGATGAGGTGGGGGGTTAGTATGGTTTCTGCTGCTGCACATTAACAGGAAAGCCGCAGCACTCGACGGGCTTTGCTTGGTATGTGGGAAAGGAGGGCACTGCTTTTATGAAGATTGCAGAAGCCAAAAGACTATGGCTTACCATGGCCACATGCAAGCTGAATTCTGTTCCCCGGCCCTGCATCTGTGATCTCTAACACCAAAGCCGCAGGAACTCAATATTAAGATTCAAAATGCAACTTTGTACAGAAATCACATGTGCTATATAATGTGAATAGTGTTGTTCACTGCGAAAGAGTATACTCATTGTTCTGTAAAATGTATCTTTTTAAATACTTCTCTCCCTTTTTTCCCTCCTGCAGCTGCAAATTTTTCAAGCCTCCCTTCTCTGTCCTGAAGGCTGTTTCAGATAAGGCAACGAAAAAAATGCATGCTCGATGAAATGTTCTCTCAGATCATGCAGTCGATCTGCAATGAAAGAGGTCATCTGAATGAATGGAAGAGTGCAGTATCACAGTACAGGAAAGTGGCCAATGAACGTGAGGACAGGAGGGACGCTCGAGATGAGAGGTGGAGGCAGGAAGATCAGAGGAAGCGTGATGCAACGCTGGACCTACTGTGGGAAAAAATGGACATGCTCTGGCATCTGGTGGAGCTTCAAGAATGCAGCAGGATCACAGAGTGCCTCTGCAGCCCCTGTTTAACCGCCCTTCCCCCTCTCCAAGTTCCATGGCCTCCTCACCCAGACACCCAAGAATGTGGTGGGGGGAGAGGCTCTGTGGACCCTGCCACTTCATCCCAGTGAACAGCCCAAGCAAAAGGCTTGGGTATTCACCCACGAAAGCTCACGCTCCAAAACGTCTGTTAGTCTATAAGGTGCCACAGGATTCTCTGCTGCTTTTACAGATCCAGACTAACACGGCTACCCCTCTGATACTTGACACTATGCAAGGCACTGCATTTAGCCGAATGGAGTGGAAATCCATCAACCTCATGAAGAAACTTGCACAAATACAGACAGATATCATCTTCCTTTCCAAATGCAAACGGATGGACATCATACCAAATGGACTAAAGGTAAAAAATCCACTGCTATCTACATACTACACAGACCACAGTGAGAGATTATGCCATACACTATCAAAGAAACTGAGGAACCACCTGATCAGCATCCTATACAGCAAACAGGAAAACATCAAAAAAGAGCTCTCCAACCTGGAGACCTTCATTAATAACCAAACCTCCATAAAAACGGACTTACACCTCTCCAATACCAAATTCTACAGGCCACTTCCCTCAGATCCCACTGAGGAATACACTAAGAAACTGGACCATCTACTCAGGACACTCCCCACACTAACACCAGAACAAATCAGCATACCCTTAGAGCCCCGACCAGGGTTATTCTATCTACTGCCCAAGATCCACAAACCCGGAAATCCTGGACGCCCCATCATCTCGGGCATTGGCACTCTCACTGAAGGACTGTCTGGATATGTGGACTCTCTACTCAGACCCTATGCCACCAGCACTCCCAGCTATCTCCGTGACACCACTGATTTCCTGAGGAAACTACAACGCATTGGTCACCTCCCAGAAAACACCATCCTAGCCACCATGGATGTAGAGGCTCTCTACACAAACATCCCACACACAGATGGAATACAAGCTGTTAGGAACAGTATCCCTGATGATGCCACAGCACAACTGGCTGCTGAACTCTGTGCCTTTATACTCACACACAACTATTTCAAGTTTGATGACAATATATACCTCCAGATCAGTGGCACTGCTATGGGCACCCGCATGGCCCCACAATACGCCAATATTTTTATGGCTGACCTGGAACAACGCTTCCTCAGCTCTCGTCCACTCACGCCCCTTCTCTACCTACGCTACATTGATGACATCTTCATCATCTGGACCCATGGGAAGGAGACTCTAGAAAAATTCCACCACGATTTCAACAACTTCCACCCCACCATCAACCTCAGCCTGGACCAATCCACACGGGAGGTCCACTTTCTAGACACCACGGTGCAAATAAGTGATGGTCACATTAACACCACCCTATATCGAAAACCTACTGACCGCTACGCCTATCTCCATGCCTCCAGCTTCCATCCCAGGCACATCACAAGATCCATTGTCTACAGCCAAGCACTGAGGTACAACCGCATCTGCTCTAACCCCTCAGACAGAGACCAACACCTACAAGATCTCCACCAAGCATTTTCAAAACTACAATACCCGCACGAGGAAATTAAGAAACAGATCAACAGAGCCAGACGTGTACCCAGAAGCCTCCTACTGCAAGACAAACCCAAGAAAGAAACCAACAGAACTCCACTGGCCATCACATACAGCCCCCAGCTAAAACCCCTCCAACGCATCATCAGGGATCTACAACCCATCCTGGACAATGATCCCACACTTTCACGGGTCTTGGGTGGCAGGCCAATCCTTGCCCACAGACAACCTGCCAACCTGAAACGTATTCTCACCAGTAACTGCACACCGTACCATAGTAACTCTAGCTCAGGAACCAATCCATGCAACAAACCTCGATGCCAACTCTGCCCACATATCTACACCAGCGACACCATCACAGGACCTAACCAGATCAGCCATACCATCACTGGTTCATTCACCTGCACGTCCACCAATGTAATATACGCCATCATATGCCAGCAATGCCCCTCTGCTATGTACATCGGCCAAACTGGACAGTCACTACGGAAAAGGATAAATGGACACAAATCAGATATCAGGAATGGCAACATACAAAAACCTGTAGGAGAGCACTTCAACCTCCCTGGCCACACTATAGCAGACCTTAAGGTGGCTATCCTACAGCAAAAAAACTTCAGGACCAGACTTCAAAGAGAAACTGCTGAGCTTCAGTTCATTTGCAAATTTGACACCATCAGCTCTGGACTAAACAAAGACTGTGAATGGCTTGCCAATTACAGAACCAGTTTCTCCTCCCTTGGTTTTCACACCTCTGCTGCTAGAACAGGGCCTCACCCTCCCTGATTGAACTAACCTCGTTATCTCTAGCTTGCTTGCTTGCTAGCTAGCATATATATACCTGCCCCTGGAAATTTCCACTACCTGCGTCTGACGAAGTGGGTATTCACCCACGAAAGCTCACGCTCCAAAACGTCTGTTAGTCTATAAGGTGCCACAGGATTCTCTGCTGCTTTTACAGATCCAGACTAACACGGCTACCCCTCTGATACAAGCAAAAGGCTGTCATTCAACAAGTTTTGAAGAAGTGGCCTTTTCCTTCCCTCCTCTCCTCCTCCCACACACCCCCAGGTGCCAGTTATCTCTCTATTTTTATAATCAATTAATAAAGAGTACATAGTTTTTGAATGAGAGTGACTTTATTTCCTTAGAAAGCAAGCTGTAATTGAAGAGTGGGTGGCTTACAGGGAATGAGTCAACCAAGGGGGTGGGTTTTCATCAAGGAGAAACAAACAAAATGGTCACACCGTACCCTGGCCAGTGATGAAACTGGTTTTCAAAGCTTCTCTGATGCGCAGCACTTCCTGATGTGCTCTTCTAATCGCCCTGGTGTCTGGCTGCACGTAATCAGCGGCCAGTTGATTTGCCTCAACCTCTCACCCTGCCATAAAGGTCTCCCCCTTACTCTCACAGATTGTGGAGCACACAACAAGCACCAATAACAATGGGGATATTGGTTTCGCTGAGGTCTGAGAGAGTCAGTAAAGTGCACCAGCAAGCTTTTAAATGTCCAAATGCACATTCTACCACCATTCTGCACTTGCTCAGCCTATGTTTCAACAGCTCATGACTACTGTCAGGCTGCCTGTTTATGGCTTCATGAACCATGGCAATAAGGGGTAGGCTGGGTCAACCAGGATAACTACAGGCATGTTAAGATCCCCAACAGTTATTTTCTGGTCTGGGAAGTAAATCCCTTGCTGCAGCCATTTAAACAGACTAGTGTTCCTTCCTGGCCATCCCACATTGGTGTTGGTGAAATGTCCCTGATCCACCAGTGCTTCCAGCAGCATTGAAAAATACCTCTTGCAGTTTATGTACTGGCTGCCCTGGTGGTCTAGTGCCAAGATAGGGATATGGGTTCCATCTACTGCCCCACTACAGTTAGGGAATCCCATTGCAGCAAAGCCATCTACTATGACCTGCACTTTTCCCAGAGTCACTAGCAGCAGCTCAATGATTGCTTTGGCTACTTGCATCATAGCAGCCCCCACAGTAAATTTGCCCACTCCCAATTGATTCCTGACCGACTGGTAGCTGTCTGGTGTTGTAAGCTTCCACCTGGCTATAGCAACTCACTTATCAACTGTGACGGCTGCTCTCATCTTGATATTCTTTAGCTTCAGGGCAGGGGAAAGTAAGTCACAAAGTTTCATGAAAGTGCCTTTATGCATTTGAAAGTTTCTCAGCCACTGGGAATCATCCCACACCTGCAACACTATGTGGTCCCACCAGTCTATGCTTGTTTCCCGGGCCCAGAATTGGCATTCCACGGCATGAACCTGCCCCTTTAACACCATGAACTCCAAAGCGCTGAGTCCCGCACTTTGAGAGAATTCTGTGTCCATGTCCTCATCACTCTCGTCGCCGTGCTGCCGTCGCCTCCTCCTCACCTGGTTTCCCAGGTTCTGGTTCAGCATAGACTTCACGATAATGAGTGAGGTGTTTACAATGCCCATGACTGCTGCATTGAGCTGAGTGGCCTCCATGCTTCCTGTGGTATGGCGTCTACACAGGTGAAACCGAAAATATTGCCTAGCATCATTCAATTGCACAATGCAAGGAACAGCTTACCTGCCAGAGGCTGTGCATGAACAGGTAACCCAGGAAAAAAGGCATGAAACGGTTGTCTCCCATTGCTTTCATGGAGGGAGAGGGGTGCCTGATGAAATGTACCCAGAACCACCCTTCACAAAGTTTTTTGCCCCATCAGCCATTGGGATCTCAACCCAGAATTCGAATGGGTAGGGGAGACTGCAGGAACTATGGGATAGCTATGGGATAGATACCCACAGTGTAGCACTCCAGAAGTCGACGCTACCCTATGGATGCACACCACTGAATTAATCTGTTTAGTTTGGCCGCATGCACTCCACAGATCTACCACAGAGGCTGGTCAAACTGGATACTCCAGGGATCACCAGACCAAGAAAGGACTTTTAACTAAACAGCCTGAGTTAGGCCACCTTCCTGACCCAGCACCTGGGCAGGACCTCTGCTCCAAGGGGGACCCAATCATTAGATAAAAATTGGTAGGACTTTAGCCCAATGAGGCCCCATAAGACTGAGGGGCTGTTCGGAGGTGAAGCTGTGAGGAACATGTGATGACAGGGCACATCAAAAGTCAAATTCTATAAAATCAGAGTAATCCCATAGTGTAGACATACTCTCAGCTTCAAAGCTCACAAAGACATGGGCATCTGCTATATGAGGCTCCATTTTGAACCAGACACCTGTCAGTACAATGAGTCCTTGGGACAGGACCTTGATGGCAGCACAATCTTTAAATCTCTTGTTCCACAAGCAAAGATAATCAACATTAGCTTTTAACAGCAGAGAACATGCTTACATGGCATATCTTATGCTGCTAACAGGTCATGCTGATTCTCTTTATGAGTTGAAGACAGATCATCGCATGCGCAGACTAATCATTTATTTAAAATATTTTGATGTTGTTTATATAGCCATTGCATTTGGCCGTCATGGGATTGGCTCCATAAACTGGTTATCCAGGAGCTGATATATTTAGCATGACCAGAGCCATCCCATGATTACCTTAAAAAAAATGTTGGTCTAACCTCTGCAGAATAATAAGATCATATCCATATATCAAGATTATACCTATGTATTTTTGACTGTAAAATAAAGCTCTATTATTCCCTCCCCTTTTCAGAGAAGTTTTTATTGCAATGGCCTCAAACCTTTTAATAAGTTTCCATTTCAGCTTACCTCCCATTTGAATGATTATTGGTCTCCGAATCTTTGTTGTTAAAAATGTCCAATGTGACCTATATAATTTCATCTCTTTTTTAAAAAATCTAATGGTCTTCTGGGGGAAAATACTTCAGATAAATATTTCAGGGATGCTGGTCCAAGTTTCAGTCTCTTATGAAATACTGTTAATCAATATCTAGTGGACATTCCTGAGTAATAATGTCTCTCTTCTCATGACATGGCCTTACTGAATTATAATGGTCTGTAAATAACATGTCCAAGGACTTCACAGCCCTTTACTCTTCCCATCCTCTCACATAGTGCCTCTGATCCCCAAACAGTGACCAGTATTCCATTGGGCCAGACACTATACAGAAACAGAACTAAAAGATACCCCCTGCTCCAATGAACTTACAAATTAAGACAAGAGATGGACACAAACAGACCAATGAGGGAGCACAGAAAGAAAGACAATCTTGGTCTTATCTACTTATACCACTCCCATCACCATGGCATATCAACAACTTCTGGCAATGCATTCAACAACATGAATAACACATCTTTCTTTTTCTTTCTTTCTTTCTTTCTTTCTTTCTTTCTTTCTTTCTTTCTTTCTTTCTTTCTTTCAGCAGTGGTTTTCAACGTTTGTTCCATGGACCCCAGAGGTCCATAGATTATGTCTGAGGGGTCTACGAAAGGTTGTAGTTACCACAGAACAGCAGTTTTCAATCTGTGGTCTGCGGCTCCCCAGAGGTCTATGTCTAAAATTTCCAAAGGGGTCCGCACTTCCATTCAAAAATGTTTAGGGGTCTGCAAATGAAAAAGGCTGAAAACTGCTATATTAAAGTAATAGGCAGGGATCCCAGTCATGGACCAGCAACCTCCATGGTGCTACGTACTGTGCAAACACAGAACAAAATGACGGCCTCTGCATCAGAGAGCTTCCAGTCTAAGCAATGAGTTATGAGATTGGACTTATTTCCCGAGCGTACTTCTCCATCTGCATCCTGCAAACTGTGTGGTTAGATCAGTCATGGTGGCTGTCACTTCACATTGCCTTTCATCAGACCTCTGGCGTGCTTCTCCTGGTTTGTGACAGAACATAAATGTATTGAAAGTATTATCTCTTATATATGTTCATTAACCCAACCTGCATTTATTACCTAAAATAAAGATACCGTGTGTGGTTACGATTGCCACAGTTCCACTGCACCTGCATTCCCCCTGTCCAAGAAAGGACATCTATTCTAGGCTCCCAGCTCCTCAGCCATCACCTCTCTTGGGTGGAGGTTTGTGTCTCTCTCCTTTCTGACTGGGGTATTTCCAGGCTGCACAGACCTTGGCTATATTGTGATATCTCCAGCAAAAGACGAGCTATCTAAGCAGGCCTGCTTCGTTTCTCTCCTCAGAGACGGTACACAGTGTAGTTGCCCACAGAAGTTACCACATATCTTTTTCTAAGCAAGCCCTTTTATTATTAAGGTGAAACCATTACAGAGAAAACACGTTAAAGATCGTCAAAGAACCTACACCAATGCTAATCAGCAGAGATCACCCCAACTCCAACAAGGCTCCTGTTGGTGGCGAGTCCCTCAAAGCCCATACAGGGATGTGCCCTGTCATCATATGTTCCTCACAGCTTCAGCTCCAAACAGGACCTCAGTCTTATGGGGCCTCATTGGGCTAAAGTCCTACCAATTTTTATCTAAGGATTGGGTCCCCCTTGGAGCAGAGGTCCTGCCCAGGTGCTGGGTCAGGAAGGTGGCCTAACTCAGGCTGTTTAGTTAAAAGTCCTTTCTTGGTCTGGTGATCCCTGGAGTATCCAGTTTGACCAGCCTCTGTGGTAGCTCTGTGGAGGTGTTACAGCCTGAACAAATTTGCCTAATCATTTCTCTGTCCCCCACCCCGCCACACACCCACCCACCATTGTTCTTAGTTCCTGGAGGATCTGTGGTCATCCTCTCCCAAGGAATTACATACAGTCTCTCAATAATACACACATATTTGCATTTTTAATGCAGGAAACTGTTAAAATATTATAAAATACTAATTCAAAAAGGTTTGTCCAGGATATTGTTGTATCCGTCACAAGGGTCTTTTAGCACCACAATTTCCTCACATTGCCCCTTCTTATGTCAAGGGAGTGTATTTTCAGCCAATCACAGCAAAATCCCATATTTAGGCACCACTGTGATTATCATAAGCATTCCCAAATCTGGACCTTAGCGTCCAGAAATCTGGGTGCCTGCATGAACCCCTCTAAGCTTAATTACCAGCTTAGCTCTGATCTCGCTGCCACCATCCAAAAATTCCAGTGTTTTGGCTCACTCTGGTCTCCCCAAAACCTTCCCTGGGGAACCCCCAAGACTCAGATGCCCTGAGTCTACCACAAAGCGAAATAACCCACTTCCCTTCCCCCTCTTTCTCTCCCACCCAGAATTTCCTCTCTGGGCTAACCTAAGAGTTACTGATGCAACCTCTTTACATCACAATACCAAGAAGCATGTCTCCTCTCTTCCACAAAGAGACAAACCCCAAAGACAAGGAAACAGAAAAGATTCTATCTCTCTTCCCCCGTAGCTTCTCCCTCCCACCAATTCCCTGGTGCTACAGAGAATCACCCTCCGTAGATCTAATACAAAAAGAATTTTCCTCCCTTTCGTTCCTTAGCCTACTCTGAAAGAAAAACTCAAACAAGTCTTAAAAAGAAAACTTTATATAACAAGAAAGAAAAAGACATAAAATATTCTCTGTATTAAGTTGACAATACACAGGGCTATTGCTTAAAAGAAAAATATGAATAACCAGCCTTATTCAAAAAGAGATACAATTTAAACATTCCAGCAACTACACACATGTAAGTACAAAAAAACCCCAATAACAGCCTATTGTTTTTTCTACCTTTGTACTTACAACTTTGAAACTGAAGATTAGAAGCTTACAGATAGAAAAGATCCCCTCTCATAGCTGAGAGCCAGACAAAGACATACACACAAACGTTCCCTCCCCTGAGCCTTGAAAAATCCGATTTCCTGATTGGTCCTCTGGTCAGGTGTTTGGTTCCTTTTGTTAACCATTTACAGGTAAAAGAAACATTAACCCTTGGCTATCTGTTTATGACAGTGATCCTTAAAACTCCTGCTTGGCTGACACTGAGCCCTGTAGATGTCTAAACTCCATGGTGTGGAAATTTCCACCTTAAGAGTTTCCTGTTGCTCTATGTTTCTGCCTATGGGCATGTATGTTCCTGCCTCACTCTAGATGGCCAGGTGCCTGTCTCCCACCTAAACCCCAGGATGATCCTCAAACCAGGGAAAGATAGTGGTCCCTCTGTCTACCTCATATGTGGGGCCTGATCAGGTACATATGTTCTGAGCATGCTTAATGGCCCATAAAACAGCAGAGAGCTGGAGGGTGGGGAATAGAGTGGAGAAGACCGACCTAGACTATAATTTGCTAGGCACAGTGACTATCTTTTTCTTATGTTAGTACATAGAGTTACTAGGATTCTATTGTCATAATAAAATAATAACAATAATAATTCACAGATTCATAGATTCCAAGCCCAGAAGAGACCATTGTGATCATCCAATCTGACCTCCTGTATATCACAGGCTAGAGAACTACCCCAAAATAAATTCTAGAGAAGATCTTTTAGGAAAGCATCCAATCTTTGCTTAAAAATTGCCCATGATGGAGACTCTACAAAGACCATTGGTAAATAGTTTCAGTTATTAATTACTCTCACTGTTAAAAATTAACGTCCTCTTTCCAATCTGAATTTGTTTGCCTTCAACTTCCAGCCTTGAGATTCCAAAATGAAACATTGCTCACATAACACTGTGGATATGGTCTTACTAGGATCCACTTTTTCTTGTCTTCCATACTTTGGAGCAGTTGTTGATGATGGCATCATCATTGCCATTACTGGGCATCTGAGCTAAAACCCGATAGAAATGCATGGGGAAATTTACCCCTTAAAAAACTATCATTGAATGTATTTTGCAGTTTGGTGCTCAGCTTCTATTAATTTCATTTATCTTTGGTTCCCTGCCTTAGGCTCTCTGCAACATCAGAAAGGCAGAATCCACTTTGTGTCTGGATGGTTTTTCTTCAAAACCACAACTAATGGAGACAATTTTTAAAATTAACACAGAGATAAGGGAAAACAAGATGGCAGCTTGGAAGAGGAATCGTGTACTATACTGATGCAAATATCCAGCTGAAATCCTGTTTATATAAACATGTAGGGGAAGGAATACAAGAAGACTGCAGTGGAGTTTCTTTTACAACAAATTAATCGAGAAAGAGGATAATAACACTGACCTTGTTTGTGTAATGCTTTGAGATCTGTTGATGAACATTCCTGAATAAGTATTATGATTATGATTAATAGTAGTAGTAGTAGCAGTAGTGGTGATCATTCAATGTTGCTTTTCTCTTAGCAGCTTTGCACATATTAACTGAGTGGCAGTTTCCACTGAACTGAAAACATTTCAGCAGTCCTTTCAATTGGGACATAAGCTTGGGTAGGAATTCAATTCTCAATAGTGAGGGAAGTGTGACATGTTATACCTTGGGGGAGCGTACTGTAACCTCCATATTCCTCTTTTTCATATAATCGTGATCTCACATACAAAGCATGTCTTGTAAGATATCAGGGGAAGGGTTATGATCTGATTAAAGTCATTTCTCTATCCATATATGTGTATTATTAATACATATGAAGTTATGAGCATTGTGTTGTATGGTTGTCACGAAAACATGCTGTAAGTTGGGGAATCAGTGAGACATTAGCTCCCCAGAGGCAACAGCAAGGAAAGTAACCAATCCAAGGCAGGGCGTCAAACAACCCATCAGCAGCCATTGTTCAGCAAGGGAGCTACAATGCAATGACTCACCTGCATGAGGCCACACCAGGGGAATTGCTCAACCCTGCCTGGAGAGACTCAGCAATGCCCTACAGACATGCCTGAACTTGTACTCCCCAAACACATGAACTGAGGATATAAAACAGACAGAGTCCACACATACAGGGCCCTTCTCCTGCCCTCGCCTTTGATTCAAGCAACTAAGACACTGAGAAGAAGACAAGACTCCAACAGAGGAGATTGGCCCAGGTTTAAGGAACAAACCTGTATATTAAAGACTGCAATATCCAATGTGGTGAGAAAAACTGCTCAATCTAGTTGCTGCCCAGGGCTGAGAGTTTAGACTGTGTGCTTATATTTTATTCCCTTTGGTAACTAACTCTGTCTTTTTGCCTATCACTTAATATTACTTAAAATCTAACTTTGTAGTTAATACATTTGTTTAGTTATTCTATCTGAAGCAGTGTGCTTGTTTTGAAGTGTGTCAGAAGCCCTCCTTGGGATAACAGGCCTGTTACATATAAATGTCTTTGTTCAACTGATGAACTCATAGAAGCTTGAAGCATGCAATGGGCATAACAGGACGCTGCAAGACAGAGATTCGTAAGGGTTGTGTCTGGGACTGGAAATATTGCCTAGCATCATTCAATTGCACAATCCAAGGAACAGCTTACCTGCCAGAGGCTGTGCATGAACAGCCCAGGAGTGGGGAATCTGACAGCAGAGCAGGGTAAGGCTGGCTCCCAGAGTCAAGGATTGGAGTGACCTAGCAGATCACTGGTCCAGATAACACCAGGGGAACATCACAGGAAGTATGGGGCAAGGGATCCTTTTAGCCCTACTCTTCTATGATTATATGGTGTGGCCGACTGCCGGTACTGTTCTGCTGGGTCTCGCACTTTCTCTTCTCTGGGGTAGTTTCAGGGCGCTATTGCTTGCCTCTGAACCAGTTCTTAATCACTCCACTAGTGTCCTTGGAGGAGGGGAGTGGAGAGGGAGGGACCTGGGCCCGCCCTCTACTCCAGGTCCCAACCCAGGGGCCTTGGGAGTTGTGGTGAACCACTTGACTTAACGGTTCCTTCCCCTGGGTTCCTTCCCTCTCATACCCTTCAGCTTGTGAAGGGCTTCTTGCCTCTCTTCTACACAAGCCTGGTGCCCCTTACCTAGGGTTTCTTTTGGACTTCACAATCCACCGCAGCACTCCTCCAAACCTTCTATTTCTCTCTGGTCAAACTCTTCTTCTTCTGCAACCTGCACTTTGCTCCAATCCAACCTTTCTCCTTCAGCTCCCACACTGTCTGACTGAAGCAGGGGTTTTTATCACATGACTGGAGTCAGGTGCTCCAATTGGAGTCAGGTGCTCCAATTGGAGTCAGGTGCTCTAACTAATAGAAAGCAAATCTGCCTCCCTTGGCAGGGAATAAGGTCCCCTGCTAACACTCTTATGCTGCCCTCTGGCCATGCTGTATCACAATGGGTGTATGTATATATAACAGTATAAATATAGGACCATGGCACCAGACGTGCATTATGTATGTGTTGTTTGCAGTGTTGCTGTAACTGTGTTGAGGATTTCAGAGATACAAGTTGGATGAGGTAGTATCTTTGATAAGACCATATTCTATGAGTGAAAGAGACAAGCTTTCGAGCCACTGTATAAGAAGACTGGAAGGTGCTCATGTATTATAGTGATGAGCACAGTATAAAAACTATCTATCTAATCTATCTATCTATCTATCTATCCCCGTAAAACCCATCTATCTAGCTATCTTGCTATCTATTTCATGTTTCTAAGCACCAAAGGGATTTGGATTCTCAATTATCCCCCACCCTTCCTCTCTAATATTTTTAACATTGGCTATTATTTTGCACCTCCCCCTCCATTAATTATAGGGTTCTTCGGATTCAAAAAAGCTTCCTTTAAAAAAGAGTCCCATGAGAAAATGTATGTTTGTCTGGTGGAAATTTTCCCATGGTGCTGACAGAGGGGATGAATTTAATAACTTCAGTAAGCTCTCATTCATTTGAATCTGCAGCAAAATTGCTGAGAGACAAGGTCAGTGCTGGCATCAGGTGTTACTGGAAAAATACATTTAAATGAGGACATAAACCAATAGACTTAAGTTTGGTAGACAGTGAAGAGGAAGAATGAGAAATAGAGGGGATAAAGAGATCAGCGGGAAGAGGGAGGACTAATAAGAGATTAAAATAGGTCTGGTTTTAGAGAGAAGGAGGTGTTCAGAGAAAATGTTAGATAGATAGATAGACAGATAGACAGATATTCAGTGTTGTTGTAGCTGGGCTGGTTCCAGGATATTAGAGAGACAAGATGGGTGAGGTAATCTCTCTAATTGAAACAACTACCGTTGGTGAGACAGATAAGCTTTTGAGTTTACACAGATCTCTTCTTCAGGTCTGGGAAAGGTATTCAGATTGTCACAGCTAAGCTGGAACACACTGTTTAGCATAAGTAGTTATCATATATTTCCAGGGAGCATTCAAAGTGAAATGACCAGTTAACATCTCTCCAGTCATGGTGGCGGGGGAGGGGGGAAGAGAGGGAAAAAAAGCTGGGGTAATGTAAAATTTTCAGTCCATGATTTTTACTGTCTAGCAAAGTTATGAATTTAATCTAACATGCTCATCTTGTGAAGGAGTTGTCCAGCTTTCCTTTGAGGGAAAGCACTGAGAAGTAAGCAATATAATATTCATTTTGTGAAAAGTGTTCGCCCCTGGGTGCTATGGCATTTTTGTCTTTCATCATTTTTCTCTGTTTGTTCATTTGAGAGCACAGTGATTCTCAGGTTTCACTCACTTAGCTGTTATTGGGGCATTTAGTGCACTGGATGAAGTTCACTACATGTTGTGATAGGCATGTGTAGGAGCTATGAATATCAAAATCTGTGTTGTGAGAGGTATTGATCATTGTAGCAGTGGAGATATGTCTTCAGGTTTTGCATCTGTTCTGGCAGGCTTTGGGCTGCTTTGAGTTGTTGGGTATTCGTCTGTGATGAGCTTTGAGTTGGTGGGTCCCAGTCTGTGTGGAGTTTGTTTCTGATGATGATCTTGGAGAGTTTGGCCGCTTGTGTGAAGGCCAGAAGAGGGGGTTCAGGAAAGAATTTTTTCAGGACACGGCTGGAGGGGGTTTTATTTCTGTATGGAAGCAGGTTCACTCTGGGTATTTGGGTGAACCATTTCATGGTGTTTATCGACTTCTCTGGTGAAGTGTCCTTCTTTGGTGTGTGGAAGTAGAGAAAAGGATAAAGGGAATTTGAACACAGATATCTTAGTTTCTAGGAACAGAGCAAGAGTCAGGCTAACAAAGTCAGCCTGACACTGACTCTAAGAACGTGAGACTTGAAGGCAGGGCCTAGGCGGGTGGAAAGCGAGAAAGCGAATGGGAACAGACGGCAAGAGATACTGTTTGGACCTTGTGTTAGATAAGAATGGAATGTAGACTGTGGCAGAAATTAATGAGAAAATTGAGATATCAGGAAGAAAATGTATAACAAAATACAGCTGTTGCTCATTATTGTATGTAATCAAAGGTTTAAAAGTTTGCCTAATTGTTTATCTAAAGGAGATCTGCCTGTGTGTACTCTCCTGTGCATACTGCAATTGCTCGAAATAAAGCTGCCTCTGGCTTGTTGCTCCAAACTCAGAGTGACGACTTTGTTTTCCTCCACAATTTGGCTCCATGACTTGGATGGCAACACTCGGCTGAGACAGTGACAAACTACTCTGAACTCTTCCTCTGCGAACCTCATGGCGCCATAATAGAGGTAAGAGAGCTTTTGAAATCTCGATTGGGGGGTCGTAGGAGGACTGCCCATGGGGTCGTCTGTCCCTTTGGGGCTTATGCCATCTGAACTTACTGATTTTGCAACAAGATCAGATGCAGAGCGGTTCTGAGGAAGTAAGGTTAGTCATTGCGATTCTGAGAAATAGTTTTTGTCGCCCTCAAGTAAGCTAGTTATTGTGGTTCTGAGGTCCTCAATAATTTAATGCACCAGTGCTGAGGGTTTTTTATCACCTCAAATAAGGGAAAAGTTGTATTGAGTTCTGACATAATGAATGAAAGTTATTGTTAAATGAGATATGGCGAATGAATGTGTGTGTATGAATGAATGAAGAGGGAGTATGAGCCACTGACCAGGCCTAATACTAAGCTGTCTCAAGGCACCCCAGGGCTACCGCATGTGGGAGTTCTGATAGCAAGTGGAGTTAGCTGAACCATGTGACCCAGCGGAGAGGTTTCCCTTACTTATGAGCTGCTGACCAGGTCCAGACTTAAGCCGCTAGTCGGTGGTACCCGTGGCCCAGTGGACCCCTTCCCAGGGATACGAAAGAGTGAGAATTTTCTCTAGTTTATGAGCTGCTGACCTAGCAGACAGAGTGACCTCCCTGTGTGTGCGTGTAACTCTTCCCTAATTCATGAGCCGCTAGCAGACAGGGCACTCTCCTGGTGTGTGCAAAATGGAAGGCAGGCAGTCTAAGAATTCCCCCATACCATCAAATGGCACCTTGCATATTACATGTATGTGCACTATGGCCCAAGGACCTGCAGGTATGTAGAGAATTGGAATTTTTACACGCGTGATAAACCATCCAAACAATTCCCACTAGAAGGTACCTTCAAACTAAATAAAATCATATACCTCAGAGAAACCCTTACATCACCAAAAGCCTATGACAAACAATGGGAAAAATTTGTCTAATTTGGTGGGAGGAAGCTACAAAGAGACTCCATGAGTCTTGGGTGAGGAATCTGAAGGAATCCCAGGAAAAATTAAAGACTCAAGTGCAGAATTTAAAAACAAAAGCATCCAGCTGACTCCCTACCCAAACCACTTCATCAGCCCCCTCGGCTCCTTTATATCCCCAATTAGTTAAAGATGAAGGGATAGAAATGGGTTAATTTGAAAATTCAACTTGTCCTAGAGGTAAAGAGAAAGCTGCTGTGCATTCAAGATCAAGAATCAACACAATCTATCTTGCTCTGCATGCCAAGATCCAAAAAAACCCCAAACCCAGCTGGCTGTGAAAAATATAGACAGAGATTAAACAAAGGCAACACAAGTTACAGGACTGAGGAAGAAAGTTGGAGATTTTTTGCAGTGTACCTCTGTACAATCTATGCACAGGATAACTTCTTGTCCATCTCTCTCTCTCTCTCTCTCTTTCCTACCCCTGGGCCTGGCCACCCTGGACAGCATGTTTGTGAGTAAAAAATGAAAGAAAGGTTAAGGTGGCTCTACCCCCATTCGTAGCAGGACTGGGCAATAAGAAGAGTTGGGGAAAAGGGAGAAGATGTGTACCTGACAGCTAGAAAAATAATTGAACTGTTAAAATGCCAATTGGCCATGCATTCTGTCCAGGTGGTAAGCCTCACAGGGGAGGACTCAGGTAGCCCTGTGAGTGAGAATGTTTAAGAACAGGATCAGGTGGGGTGGGGGTTAGTTGAGAAGACCACCCTTCTTGCTAAATTGGTAGTGGAACAAAGCCTGTGCCCATGGAACGGACAGTGCAGCAAAGAAAAAAGGATTGGGCCCAGACAAGCAGACAGAAAAAAAAATAGAAAATCAGTTGGAAGGGGAATGGTGGCAGGACTAAGGGAAAACAGTAAATATAGGCATGGGGAATTTTAACCCCTGGAACAATAATTTGAATGGTAAAATCTGAATTGATTGGGGGGTCATTTTGGAAAATAAGCAAGTTATTTAAGAAAAAAAGTAAGAAGTTAACTCTGTAGTTGCTGGAGGGAATTTTCAGTTGGATTTTGTAAAAACAAAAACAAAAAACGCTAAAAGAAAAAAGAATTCTTGGTTTCTTTGCATTCTGAAGGTAAAATGCATTTCATTCTGAAGGTAAAATGGGCCCTTTTCCAAAGAAATGTCTGTAAATAGATCTAGGCAAAGAGACTATTTAATTAAAATAATTTGATTATGAACATTTTAGTCAGATTAGAAAAACTTACAGGATGCCTATTGGAATTTAACCACCCAACATGTATGAAAGGAATTTCAAGGAAAAGAACATGTGTAGTGTATATTGTAAAACGAGTGAGGAAGATGCAAATATGTAATACTACTTAATTAATATTCTAATAGGCGCCAAGGGGCTACAATAGGTAGTGTTTTCTTTTTTGGATTACTGTGTGTTTTTGAAAACAGGAGTTAAAGGTAACAGGCAATCAGAACTCTGCTAAAAGTTAATTGTATTCCTTTTAAGTAAAGTTTTTAACCTGTGAATGGCTCTGGATCTAAAAGCGAGCCAGAAAGTATCTGTGTGCTAATGCAAATTACCTAGTTGATAAGATAGAAGCCACTGAAACCTGTCCTGCCTATGAAACAAACACAGAAAAATATGGGGGTAATTCCTGTTTTGCCTGCAATCAGCGAGGGTTTTTGTATAAGAAAGATACATTTTAAAGAATGACTGATTGCCCCAGAAGGAGCAGAAATATGTTTTTGTCTTTTAGAAAATCAGAGAAAGCTAATGCCAGCTAAAGAGCAATCCAACATACCATGCATTTACTGGAACATTCAAAATTGTGTTCTGTGTTTTATGTCCTTGTGGTGTTTTGTTTTGTGGCTAGAATTGTTGTGTTTAATTTTCTACAGGACAGCCTAGTTCAAAACTAAGTGGAAGGGTTAGAGCTAAATGCAGATACTTGTTTTATCCAACTTGGAATAGGAAGCAGTTTGGATATTATCAGGAAATATTAAGGTTCTAATATACAGAGGTTTTGCCAAAAAATGAGAAATGCTTTTGGAGTGCTGCTGGTGCACTTTACATCCTGATCACCTTTGACGCTACCCGGACAGCCACCGGGTTGCACCTTAGATGCTCTTGCCCTATTTTGAGCAAAGGGAGGGATGATCGCTGCAGGTAATGAGATTGGTATGCACCTGATTTTAATTTGCCTGGTAGTTGGTGTTTTCCATCTCTGTAGTCTTAGATCTGTTATTTTCCTTTCTGCTGGCCTTGCTATTTTGCAGGCCTCTGCAGCTGGATTTCTTTCAGGCACGTTTAAGCCCTTCTTTCTTGGCTCTCAGCCAAGTTTTGGCTATGAGCATTATCCTTGGGTGGGAGCCAGCGTTTTATCTTTCAACTCAGTTTGCTAGTTGCAGTGCTGAATTCATTCGTTCTCTGCTTCTTTCTTCTTCTCCTCTTCCTCCCCTCAGCCTCTTGTACCTGCAAAGGAAACTTCCACTTTCCTTTCACCCACCTCTGAACCTTCCCAAAATGCTTTGTGATGCTTGCAACAGTTTTGGCCACATACAGTGCTGATCTGCCTTTCCTGGACACTCCCTTAGGGAGAAGGGTCAGCAATATAATATTGGAATAATATTGCCAGCAACATAATATTGGAAAAACAGTTAAAGCTAGAAAAGCAGCACACCCCCTTGGGGAACTTTTGTAAATATTTAGATTGATTTTATTCAAATGTTTAAATGTTGTAACTATGAGTATGTGTTAGTATTAGTTGATGTTTTTCAAGCTGAATTGAAGCCTTCCCCTGCAGAAGGGCAGATGCCAAGTCTGTGGTGAAAATTTTGCTTAAGGATTTCTTTCCAAGATTTGGCATACCTGTGAATATTAACAGTGATCGTGGAACTCATTTTACTGGACAGATAGTAAAGGAGTTATGTGAAGCTTTGCAGATTCAGCACAACCTCCACTGCCCCCACCACCCACAGTCTGCTGGGACAGTGGAACATCAGAATGGGATTTTGAAAAATAAACTGGCCAAGATTTGTGCTGAGATTAACGTAAAGTGGCAAGGTGCCCTCCCATTAGCACTGATGAATATGAAGCCACTCCTAATTGAAAGACTGGACTCAGCCCTCATGAGATTCTGACAGGATGCCCGATGCGGCTTCCAGCGGCACCTCTGCTGACCCTTGCCCAGATGGACATTCATTTAATGGATGACACAATGCTTAATTATTTCCAGGCACTAATGAAATGTGTCAGGTCTTTTTATACGTAAGTGAAAGAAGCACTACCCAAGGATCCTGAGCAACCCTGTCATTTGCTGGAACCAGGAGATTTTATTCATAAAGGTCCATCAGAGAAAGATTGCCCTGGCTCTGCTCTGGAAAGGCCCTTACCAAATTCTGCTAACCACCAACATTGCTATGCCAAGGACTAACTGCCTGGACCCATGCGTCTCACTGCAATAAGGCCCCTGCACCACAAGATGACCCTCCGACTACTGATCAGCCTGTCCCTCCTTCTGGTACTTCTTTTCCTCCTTCTAGACAGCAAGAGAAAAGGACAAGGTGAAGTGCTGATAACCTGTCCCTTGTCCACTAACAGAACCACCATACATTCACCATCTGCTGAAGGAACCCACTTATTACAGGGTGATGTGCTGGTAACCTCTCCCCTGTATGATGCTGAACCATGACTGTTCCAGGAAAGAAGAAGAAGGTATTTTGTTCTGCTGAAATCGAAAAAGTCTAGGGATTCTTGTCTACAAAAGACATAAGAATTGGCCCTGGTGGAAGAGACAGAGTATCACAACTTGGCAGGGAGGAGCTTGTGGGAACCGCGGCTGGGACTGGGCTATTGAGTGTGGGTTTGGGTTGATTCTGGGGACTGGACTCTGTGCTTTCGGACAAGTACCTTCAGCATGTATAGCCCTCCCTAATTGGCTTTCAGATGACGAATACCAAAGGCGCCTTGCTGCCACGAGCACTGTCCCCGTCATTATCCTCACTACCATTACCACCCCTATAATACATCGTAATACAAACAATACCATATATTCTGATAAAACCCAATGGCCAAGGCCTTTACACTTTAGTGATCCCTTTGGGATGATGCCAATAGTGCAGCTGCAATTTGGAACATTTACAAAGGCCAACAACATGATGAGAAATTAGAGAAACTGGAAAAGGCCACTGGTCTTATTGCTGAAGCACTGTTAACCCAGGTGCAGGCTGGAGTTGGTGAATTACATCTTATTTCTGCCCTTAGTTCAATAACCCAGAAACTGCAGACAGTGATGGTGCTAAATATCACTGAGGCTGGGAAAGCATTGCAGTGGGATCTGGCATGTTCAGAAATTCAGGATTTTCTGAATGATCAGCTAATAGCCATTTGGAGTGATCTCAAGCATCAGACTTGGCTCACTGCCCTTACAGATACCTCAGGAGTATCATCTGATCTATGGCCGTGGAGACATACATGGAGATTTTCAGGGTGGAAGTGCAGATGCTCACAGTGGTCTTTCCTAGTATACAGACTGATTGGAGGGATGTGGGCTCCCACATACTGAATCGTGCCAGGTCGGTGGGGAGGATGCATGTGGGATTGGATAATTCACTGAGACATTTGGAAAATTAAACCACCTGGTCTGCCTAATCGATTTCTAGTCAGTGCTCCCGGAACAACACCCGACATTTGGACAAGGATAGGGAGAGAATGGACACTTTGGCCATTAGAACCCCCACAGCTTCAGTGTGTACATAAACTGAAGCCCGGAGAAGTGTCACTGTTTATGACAACATCTGTTGAGAGGGTATGGGACAAGGAACTACCCTGACAGGACACTTGCGTTTCCAAGCTAATGATAGCTGTGTGTATGTTAAGACCACCACTTTGCAGGATATATATTTTAATCTCACCACTGCTGCAGGCAATAATATCATTTATTGGCCTGTGGATAGAATTTTACAATCAGCCCTTAGGTTCCAGATACCCTTTAAATGAACTGTCTTAGTACCTGATTGGTTCCAAAATTTGCTTTTATTCCTACCAAAGGTCCAGAAAATCTCTGAATTACAAGGGCAATTCATATGTTCCAAAATATATATCAAATTGAAAAGTATGCTTTTGATACAGCCTGTAGAGTGTCTACTTCATGTACTAATTATGATGTATTGTGTTTTGTGACTAAGGTTATATAACAACCCCATCATATTATTATAATAGGAATGTTAACGCTTTTATTGTTGTTGTTTAGTTCAGGGTTAGGTTATTGTTGTTGAAAAGGATGTAATAATAATAATACCTTTTATGTTCATACTAACCATGCATTGTTGTTGGATCCGACCAAAACCCATGAGGCTGAACCATTTGATCTAGAATCAGAAATACAAGGTATGATGAACATGAAGGTTTAAGATTGATAGTTGTGCTGGAAGCACACAAGGGGGCAGTGTGGAAGTAGAGAAAAGGATAAAGGGCATTTGAATGCAGATATCTTAGTTTCTAGGACTAGAGCAGGAGTCAGGCTAACAAAGTCAGGCTGACACTGACTCTAATAATGTGAGACTTGAAGCCAGGGCCTAGGTGAGCGGAAAACGAGAAAATGAATGGGAACAGACTGTAAGAGATATTGTTTTGACCTTGTGTTAGACAAGAATGGAATGTAGACTGTGGCAGAAATTAATGAGAAAAGTGAGATATCAGAAAGAAAATGTATAAGAAAATACAGCTGTTGCTCATTATTGTATGTAATGAAAGGTTTAAAAGCTTGCCTAATTGTTTATCTAAAGGAGATCTGCCCATGTGTACTCTCCCATGCATATTGCAATTGCTCAAAATAAAGCTACCTCTGGCTTGTTGCTCCAAACTCAGAGTGACGACTTGTTTTCCTCCACACATGAATGCAGTTTAGTGTGCTAAAATAAACTCTCTCCTTGGAGCATATTCTGGGGTGTTTGGGTGCCTGTTTGTAGACAACAGATTTCTTGGTGTGTTTCAGGTTCGTTCACAGATCCAGATCCAGATCCACTCCAAGCCCCCAGTAGCAGGTGTACTGCTGTAGCGTTGTCAGTGTAGTTGTATCCTCAGATACTACCGTGACGAAGGCCATTTAAGTATCACTGTAGACTATCTAAGGAAATGTATGCACTGTGATTCTTCACAGTGATTTACAAATGACAAATCAATCTTACATTATTTGGGCTGTAAGACAAGTAAGTCAATGTTCTTATACTCAGTTTTTTGGTAGCCAGAACTTCCAATGAGGACTCTTGCTTTTGAGTGTCTCAATTTCTACATCACCAATTTGAGTCATCTTGGCTGGGATTTCAAAAGATCTTAGTCTTGAGATGACTTCGCTTAAACGATCAAGTGACTTTCTCTGTGTGATGGAAAATAAAGTATCTTCAAATATTGCTCCAGTCTCCAAAATCTTTCTGAGCAAATGGCAAGCTGGCTCTTTGCTTTTATTTATCGCAGAAAAGTGATATCATTTGACCTGCTCCCCAGCTAACAGTGTGAATCGTTGTGGCTAATGGAGTCAATTTGCCATCTCCTTACTTGGTGTAAATAGGTGTCGCTCCATTGAAGTCAACATGACCTAGTGTATATCAGGCATAGCTCCAATGGAGTCAGTGGTCAGATCCCGAGCTGGTATATAGTGACAAGGCTCCACTGATGTCAGTGTAATGCTGGCTGATGATTTATCCCATTTTTGAAATTATGGTTTTAGTTCAGAAGCAAATTTTTCCTCTGTATTACATAAGCATAGCTGAGAAACCATTTTTTTAAAGCAATGAGGACTGGAATCAAGAAACTATAAAATGTCCTTTGTTCTAAAACTGAGTCTCTCCGTATCTCCAGTGATGAGACTTTTTTATCTATATTGGCGCCTTGACTTCAGGAGAGTTTTATGCAGATCACTTCCTGGTTATAAAGTGATTCATGAAGCATTAAGTGTTAGAATCTGCCACATTTTCTTCTCAGATCCATGTCAATGGATTGCTGCGGTACAATGACTAGGTAAGAAATTATCATTAAGCACTCACTCAGTAGATACTGGCTCATAAATTGAGTGAGCTGAATTAAAAAGTTGCAAAGTGTTTCAGAAAATAAAAATTACTGAGCTCTATAAAGTAACTGTCCATCCCCCTACGTCACCATTTGAACATTTCATCAACTGCTTGTGGAAAGGTTTTGCCTGTTGATTTAATTATCAATACCCAGGATATGTGTGTGTGTATATTTGCAAAAGATTGAGAATTATTCCTCTTTTGATTTCCAAGGGCATCAATGAGAAACCAAACCCAGGTGCAAGAGTTCATTCTGTTGGGGCTCACTAGTATTCCTGAGCTGCAACAATTCCTCTTTGGGGTGCTTTTCTTAGCCTACACATGGACCTTAATGGGGAACATCCTCATCATCATCATCACCTGCACTGAGTACCACCTCCACAGCCCTATGTACTTCTTCCTCCGGAACTTGTCCTTTTTAGAGATCTGCTTAACCACAGTCATCGTCCCCAGGATGCTGACAGACCTTAGGACAGAGAGGAGAACAATATCTTTTGCTGCTTGCCTCTCACAGTATTTTTTCCATTTCTTCTTTGGTGGTACGGAATTTTTCCTGCTGACAGCCATGTCATTTGACCGCTATGTGGCCATATGCTGCCCATTTCTGTATACGTCCATCATGAGTCAGAGGCTGTGCTTCCTGCTGGTTATTTTCTCCTGGATGGGAGGTCTTCTCCTTATCCTTATACCTATTGTCCTGACCAGCCAGCTCTCTTTCTGCAAATCCAACATAATCAACCACTTCTTCTGCGACTATACTCCCCTGATGCATATCTCCTGCGGGGACAAGCATCTCCTGGAGCTTATCCATTTCCTGCTGGCTTTCTTCACCCTGTTCAGCACCTTATTGCTAATATTAGTGTCCTATTCCTACATCCTCATCACCATCATGCAGATTCCCTCTGCCAAGGAGCGCCAACGGGCTTTCTCCACCTGCTCCTCCCATCTCATTGTCATCTCCATCTGCTATGGCAGCTGCATTCTCATGTATGTCAGACCCATTCAGGATGAAGACCTGGACCTTAACAAAGGCCTTGCCATCATCAACACTGTGCTTGCCCCGTTGCTGAACCCTTTTATTTACACACTACGGAACCAGCAGGTGAAGGAAGCGCTGAGAAAAGTGGCAAGAAAGACATTTTCTCCCAAGGATGCAAGAGTGTCAGTGCATTGCAGAAATAACAATTAATTAAAAGAAGCAGTGAAATGAAAATGGTCTAATTCTTTATTTTCTATCCACCGTGGTTATTCTGTCAGGAGATAAGCCAGTGTCCTTGTAGGAGGCACTATGTAGCAGGGCTATCTTGGCCTCATGGAGGAGGATTTTACCATTGTACGTAGGGAGGAGAGGGTCAGTGGGATAATCCACTCCTGGAACTGATGGGAAATGATTTTTTTCTGACATGAATAATTTTGATTCAAATATTCTCTTCACATTTTTGAAGGTTTTCCAGGTATCCATTGAAAAACTGAAACATGAAATTTTGGCAGGGGGAAGAGGTTTGTTTGTTTTCAGCAGCTAAACAAGTGAAAGAGAAATTTATTTTAACAAGTTGAAATGTAAACTGGTTTTCAGTTTGCGGCATCCAAGAATTGGGTGTTCTTTCACAACGTTTTGATGCAAAATTTTCTCCAGGCTTATTTTCTCCTCAGTCCTTCCTCTCTGACACTTCAGAGAGCTGACAGATTGTTCTTCTGCAGGAATACCCAATGAGGGGTAACTCTGTAACCAATCTGCATCTTAGACACACAGTTGCGGAATGAGAGATAGCTCAGTTTTTTAAGCATTAGTCTGCTAAACCCAGGGTTGAGAGTTCAATCCTGGATTGGTACTTAGGGAGCTGGGGCAAAAACATTAGTTGGTCCTGGCAGTGGGCTGGACTTGATGACCTTTCAGGATCCCTTGCAGGTCTGTAAGATGGGTTAAAATCTCCATGTTCTTTCATTCCCCTCCATGTTTTTCCAAAAGCTCTGCTGTAGAAATTATTATGGGGAAGTTCTCTGGCCTGTGTTATACAGGAGGTCAGACTAGATGATCACAATGGTGTAGGCCTGCCTTGACATTGGTAACTTGCCTCATTTCTAAGTGGGTATGATTGGGAAGGTGAGTGGAAGTTTAAGTTGTAAACGGACTTGACAGGCAGGATGTTGGAGTCAGGATATCGTGCTAGCTAAGATAAGCTGCAACACCCTGATGCTAAGGCTAATGGACAAGACAAACCGGGAGTGTAAAGATCAGGTTCCACATGAAGAGCACATGGACAGAGCATCTTATACACGGAATAGTTCCAGCAAAGTAATCAAACCGAACCAGAAATGTGTGGTGTAATGTACATCAAATTGAATGAAACATGCAAATAAATGTAAAGGAAGAGGTTGTCTGTGTAACTTTGGATGTGTGGTATGCCCAATACTCATCCCTACACTTGATTTTGATCACCTCAGAGTAGCTTGCTGTATGCCAAATAAATGAACCTGAGTGATGAAATCTGGAGTCGAACTGAGTGTTTGGATCCCAGAGAACTGGATGAAGTGTTCTCCCAGAAATGGACAAGGTATTCTAGATAGGCTAAGTGGAAAAGCTCCCAGAGGGAATCTCACAAAAAAGGCCCTTTTGACTTGGAATCTATAAGTTCTTGTCTAATCAAGTTACTTAGGATGGGTTCAAGGGGAACATATGATGATTAAGGAGGAGATTGTCAAAGCTGAATAATTACAGTGTTGCTGTAGCAGTGTTGAACCCAGAATGTGAGAGAGACAGGGGGGGTGAGGTAATATCTTTTACTGGTGTTAGTTGCCCATGTGACTTTAAGTTTCCTCCTGCAACATGAATTTACTCCTTACTGTCCCACTGTGTATTTAGCTGTAACACTCTGAGTAATTTCCTCGTACTGGAAGAAGAGCTCTGTGAAGTGTGAAAGCTTGTCCCTTCTACTAACAGAAGTTGGTCCAATGAAAGATCTATCCTCACCCAACTTGTCCCTCTCAAAGTGGGATAAGGTATTTGGGGAATGGGGCAGCCCATAGGTGGTTTTAAAAATCTCAGTATGGAGGAGCAAAAGAAGTTCCCATCTCCAAATTCTTTCCTGGGTAAACACCAGAGGTGGTGAAAAGTAGGTATGTATTTTCCATGAAAAATGATGATTGGAATTAAAAAAACAAAACAAAACAAAACATTTTTTTCCCACCAAAAGTCCCCAAATGCTTTGTGGAATTTTTCCAATTCTGCAGTGAAAAATAAAAACTAGAAAATATTTTGCTTTTTGTTTAAAAAACCCTGCAAAAAACACAGCTACAAGAGGAGGTGCTGCTGCCCCGCTCCATCAACTCAATCCAGCGCTTACAGTCCTCACAAAGGGTGTGTGAGACCCAAGTTTGAATCCCCACTCTGCTGGGAATTGAATCACGATCTCCTATCTCAGAATCCCAATCAGAAAGCTATTGAGGATTCTAAGGCAGACTTTTCTCAGTCTCTCCTGTCAAAGCTGTTTCATGTTGTCTAACATACCTAAACAATCATTGGAGCAGGAACTTGAGTCTTTTACATCCCAACTGAGTGCCTGAAGCACTAGGCTATATAGCCCAGCCTCACAGGAACAAAGAACTCTGTCCTAGGCAGCACCAAAAGATTCTGTGGGACTTGGAGTGAGTCAGCCCCCTTTCTTTGGCCAGTTTGGGACTGCAATGAGGTAATGCTCACATGACTCTGAAGCGGGGGGACAAAGCCAGGAGGGAAGAAGGGACATGATAAAAGGGAAGACATTTGCCCTGCTCTTCCTTTCTCTTCCACCTACATCTACAGACACCACACCAAGAGACTGAAGTGCTGATCAAACGGGAGAGCCTGGTTGAAAGGAAACCAGCCAGCCTGTGGTGAGAAGCATCTCTAAGTTTGTAAGGACATTGAAAGTGTTAAGATAGAATGTGTTTTGCTTTTATTTCATTTTAGCAAATCTGACTTGTTATGCTTCAACTTATAATTAATTAAAATGTATCTTTGTAGTTAATAAATCTGTTTGTTTATTCTACCTGAAGCAGTGCATTTGGTTTGAAGTGTGTCAGAGGCTCCCTTTGGGATAATAAGTCTGGTACATTTCAATTTCTTTGTTTAATTGATGAACTCATATAAGCTTGAAGTGTCCAATGGGCATAACTAGACACTGAAAGAAGGAGGTTCCTAGGGTTGTGTCTGGGACTAGACATATTGGCTAGTGTAATTCAGTTGCACAATCCAAGGAGCAGTTTACATGCCAGAGGCTGTGTGTGAACAGCCCAGGGGTGGGGGTTCTCATAGCAGAGCAGAGTAAATCTGGTTCTGAGAGTTAAGGATTGGAGTAACCTAGCAGATTACTGGTCCAGATCACACCAGAGGGGAACATCAGAGAGAAAGAGAGAGAGAGAGTGGAATCAGCCCCATTGACTCCAAGGGAGTTACTCCTGATTTACATCAGGGTGAAAGAGAGAGGAATCAGCTTACATCTGATTTGCACCAGTGCAAGTGAGAACAAAGTTAAACAAATGCCATTGTATTTAATTTGTATTTTGGATCAATCTGATTTCTTACTTTGTTTTCCAGATGAGATTCAGAAGCAATTAACCTGGAGCTCACCAGCAGAGAAGGACTTCAGAGTCACCCCTGACATAAATTAAAAATAATAGGCCAGACTTCAGCTGGTCCTTCTGCTGATTTTAATGGAGTTATGCCAGTTTACACCAGCTAAATATGTGGTTTGTTGTTGTGACTGTTGCAAAGCTTAAGGATGAACCTGACCAAACTGGGTATCATCTTTTAGGAATCTTTAGCAGAGTCTGCAAACAATGAAGAAGTTTTACTCACTAGGTTTTCAAACATATCATATGCATCACACTCAGTTTGATCATTATTGGTTCCGTGAATGATGGATTATAAAGATCAGAATTCACTCATGAGGGATAGGAGAATTTCCATCATTTTCTGTTAATGCCACAAGCTGTTAAGCTTCCATTCCTGCATCAGTACATAATACTCACGAGGAGCTCCAGCTGCCAGCCAGATGATTATTTATAGGTTCATAGATTCATATATTCTAAGGCCAGAAGGAACATTGTGATCACCTAGTCTGACCTCCTATATAACACAGGCCAGAGAACTGCCCCAAATTAATTCTTAGAGCAGATCTTTTAGAAAAAACATCCAATCTTAATTTTAAAATTACCAGTGATGGGGAAACTACCATGAACTTTTGTAAATTGTTCCAGTGATTAAGAACATAAGAACAGCCAGACTGGATCAGAACACTGGTCAATAGTAATGGCCTCGATAGCATTCATCACCATGCATTTTTGAGAGGTTTTCACACCTCCTTCTAGGGCTTATATCTGGCCTTCTCATTTCTATTCACTTTTTTTACCCTGTGCTTACGAAACAGGCTCTACGTTAGTAAATTCCCTTTTTAAACCTAGTTTTTAATGTTTTTAAATGCTTTTTTCTTAACCTACTTTGGTATTGAATAGTTTCAATGCTATTTTATCCTGTGCTTACCAAAAGGTTTTGCCTTAGTAAATTCCCTTTTTAAACCTAGTTTTCAATATTATTTAACTTTGTACTTAACCTACCCTGATATTTAATACACCTTTTACATTTATCTCAAAATTTTCTATTCTTTAATTGCCTACCAAACTAAGCCTTTACCATCATCTCTCCTTACTCAACCCCACTAAAAATCTCTCTTCTTTCAAACTAACTAACCCTTTATAAACAAAAATCTTTCTATTCTTTCATAATCTGCCTTTACCAGCCTCTTTTCTTCAATAACTTACCTCTCTTCTTTCAAATTTCTTTTTTTCCCCTAAACCTTACTCAGACTTTCTTTTTTCATCATTAAATTCTCTCACAGTCTTCTTTCTACCTTTTTCTCTCCAGGTACCCAAGCACAAACATACACAACACTCCCCCTAGTCAAACACATACACACACACATTTTTTTCAAAATGGCTGATGGCGCCACACTTAGGCACCAACGGAAATGGGGTGGGAAGGCGGGACATAAGCCCTAAATGGGGCTTGGAAATCTGTCAAAAATGCATGGTGAGGAATGCTTTTGAGACCATTACTACTATGGTCCATCTACCCCAGTAATCTGTCTCCCAACAGTGGCCAGTGCCAGGTGCTTCTGAGGGAATGAACAGAACAGGTAATCTTCAAGTGATTCTATCCTTGAAAGGTTAATTATTCTCACCATTAAAAAAGATCCAGAGAACTCTGAATCAGTGCCTTATCCTCTTCATTATTTACTAACAAAAATTAAATAGTACCTGGGCAAATATCTGAAATACACCACTATTTTTAGATTTCTGTTGTTTGTGGCTACCATATGGGCAAACAGATGTAGGCCTCAGGCCTGACAAATGCAAATCAGATAGACAAACTCCTCTCCCTTCAGTCCCCTTCCTTCTGCATAAACAAAGATAATAGTCCAGTTTCATTGTGGTTGAGTGGATACAATACCAGAAAGTTCAATTTAACCTAGTGATTATGATATTAAAAGTTTTACAACTTTTATAAGTCTTGTGTTTTTATGTTTGCTCAATCAGACACAATCTGCAGCTTGGAGAACAGCAACACAAGTGGCACAAGGCATCACTGCTGTTGTGTTACTGTTGTGTGATTTTGCAATTGTAAGCCAGATAATTTCTCACTTCCCAGGATGAAAAACTCACAGAGCTCTGTTAGCTGGGGTCTGTTGGTATTAATGAGAGCAGATTGGAGGCCTTTCATCACAAGGCTTTCTTGTTTGGTTTTGATATGATTGAAGAATGCTTGAGGGACTGGTTCCCTTGACTATAACTAACACCAATAAAATACCCCTGCCTGATACCTACAAAGTCCCATGGAGTCAGTGCAGTTTCCCTCATAGAAGCAGGTAAGGAATTACTGTTTTTCACATGATCCATAGTCAATGTGGTAATTTGCCAAAGAATGGTGCACTGTCAGGAATGCTATCCTGATTATTTGTTGGCCGCCATCTGACTCTGCTGTGTTAGCAGTTCTGATACACTTACTCATGTTGAGTAGCCTCTTTTCTCCTCCATCAGCTTCAGTGGAACTTCTTGTGAAGTAAGGCACTCTTCACGAAGAATAAGGTCCAGTAGGAACAGTTCTGCTTTCCATTTCTCTGGCTTAAACTAGGATCTAACTACAATGACGTCTCTAGAAGATTAAAACACATCTTATGGGCCCACTTATAAATACTAATACATGATTAGATATTTTAATAAAAAGTATCAATTGTTTTAGATGGCTATAGAGCCCAACAAGTTGCTCAGAAGAATGGGGATAACTAGAGGTCAATTCCATTTCGTGAAGACTTTTGAGGTTTCCCAAATTTTTTTCATTTTGCTTTGCAACAAAACTCAAATTTTTTGAAAGATTTTGTGAAACAGAATTTTGTTGAAAAATCTTTTTTTTGGTTCTTCCTCTCTCTCTCTGTGACATTTTTCAATGATAAAAGTGTCATTTAAATCAATAAATCACCATGAAACTTTTTGGTTTCCACAAAACCATCAAGAAATATTTAATCAAAATGTTCCGACCAGTGCTACTTATAATTATCTACAACATTTTCTTGTGCTTATAGCCACCTGTAACTCATTCTACCTAGCCAAAATATGCTTATGACAGCTACCAATCATTCAAAAAACCTTTATAAATAATTGCTAAATGGAAAGATTACTGTACATTGCAATGAAAAAGTATGAGATTTTTGTGATTGTATAACACAATATTAATACTGGATTTAATATACAGTCTTTACAAAGAGGGAAAAGAAGGCATGGAGTTTGTTATCTTTGCCCGAATACTCATCTTGCATAAGTTTTCTGGTAGATTAGCTTTCCACAATCTCTCTCTCCCTCTCTCCCTCCTCTTTCTTTATACAGCACTTCTCTCCATAATATGCAAGTGCTTTATAGAGATGTGTCCTAAATGGGAAAATAATTGGTTTGCCTATTCATCTGATGTTGGCAACTACCACTGGGAGAGAAAAGGGAAGCTTTGTCCAGCAATAGGACATTACCTCTGGTTCAGTCTTTCCCAATCTGCAGTAAGGTGATCCAGCATATCTTACTGTACAAGCAGAGAACCATGACTCCAATCTGAAACTGAGAACAATCACTTCCCAAGAATCATTGACATATGAATCCTGTGCTCTATGATCTACACCAGCTGTATATTGGTTTCTGAGTTGATTTTAAAATTTTGGCCTGGGAGCTGCTTTTCTAAGAGGTGTCTTTATTCCTGTGACATACATCCAGAGTTGGAGTCATAGAAGGTTCCTGAATGGACATATGAAAGAGAGGGGGGACGTCTAGTATGGCTTGTCAGAATGTTTTTTGACAAAATGAAATTTCATCAAAATATGACGTTTTGTTAAAACTGAAATGTTTTACTGGGCGGTATCAGTTTCCACAAAAGGTTTGTCCACACTGGAGCTGTAATTTCCATTTCTGGTAAACATACATGTGCTAGCTCTGATCAGCCTAGCATGTTAAAAATAAAAGTGTAGACACAATGGCATGAGAAAGGTGTACCTGCTTCGGAGCCTAGGTATGTGTTCTGGTAGCTAGTTCCTCATTCCACCACTTTAGCTTGCTAGCTTGAACAGAGCTAACGTGTATGTCTCCTTGAGATGAAAATTATGCCTTCCAGCACCAGTGTAGACAAACTCAAAATGTTAATTGGGAAGGTTTTTATGGTCCAGAGGTCTCTGTCCCTTCAGAGGGGGACCTAAATTGATATACTCAGGTTTTCATTCTGAAAAATGGACATTCTGACACAATTCTGTTTCTTGAAAACATTTGAATGTTTTTCTTTTCAGTCCAATGCAGAGAGAAAATAAATGTTGGAACCTCAAAAGTTGCCGTGAAATGAAATTCTCATCTTCCGGTCCACTCTAACGGCTGGCATGACATTCTCCATTGGAATCCCTTCCTCCTCTGGTTCATAACAATCTCAGTTTTTCACACTTCAAGTCACATGGCACTGTTTATCTTTTGTCTCTTGCCCATAGAGAAATGAGTGTTGGATTGGGCTGGGTAGCAGTATTGTGGGACTATGGTGAGGAGGTCTCTCGATTAACTCTTCTTATGTTTATGCTGTCGCTGCATTGACTGAATTGATCTGGGACACCTGTTGAGTGTCTGGCCTTTATATTTATAAGTAGGGATTTTCAACAGAAAATAGAATTTTTCATGAATCAATGATTTTCACAGAAAGTGTCAGTTTCCCTCAAACTTTTGCAATTTTTCCTCAGAAAACCCAAAAAGTTCAGCCAAAACCTGGAAAAACTGGCGTTTTCAGTTTAAAAGATTTTTTTATTTTTTTTATTTTTGGAAGTTTTCACCTAGAAATGTTTACTTTTTGACTGTTTTGAGCTGAAAGTGTGTGAACAATAATAATAAATATAGTGGTAATAGTAGTACATAATTCCACTAGAGATGTTGAAAAAAGGAATTTCCATTACATAGGAAATTCCAACATCGCAAAATTTGTTTTCATTCTTAATTGAAATAAAAAGTCAAAATTTCACAATTTTCCATAGAATGTGAAAGTTAAAAGAAACATTTTTATTTCACTGAAATGAAAGCTTTAGACATTATTGAAACAAAATGCGAAAGTCAAAATCATTTATTTAGACTTTTTACCATGAAAAATTTGTTAAAATCAATACATTTCTGTGAAATATTTCCATGCTGATGAAAATGTATCTTCCGATGGAGAGCCGCCCTATTGAAAAATTTTCAATGAACTTTAATTTTCACCGTTTAGGACAAAGGCTAAGAAATAAAAGTACATTTGTAATATAATATTGTTTTCCTGCACAAAACTGAAGTAAATTTATCATAATTTGGAGTCTTTGCATTAATATTGAGAGTTAATCTTAAAGTTCTCCTCCAGTTGACCTACATCTTGTTGGTGTTGATGCAGGAATCATTGGATGAAATTCTCTGTCCTGTGTTATGATTCCAGTGTTGTTTTCTACCCTTAATGTCTATCATGACGTAAATTTTTGGTGACACTTTTTTAATGTTTTCCAGCATTTCTTATTTACATAAAACATATGTGAATAAATATCAGGACTGTAGAAGAAATGAAAATAAGAAAAAATAATTTCTTATTTTCATATTAGGATGGAATTTTTCAAAGAAGCATAAGAGAGTCATGCACTTGAAATGCAATGGAAGTCAAGTGCCTAACTCCCTTAGGATACTTTGAAAATCCCAGGCTTACTAATTAGTTTTATGAATCAGCTTTGTCTTCCTCAGTCATCAGAATTTAAGAAGATGACATTACTCAGGCTAGTGAAACCTGTCTCCTTATGTCCTATTAATCAATACTTTAACCATAACACAATGCCCAATAAGGAGCCCACAGATTCATTGAATTTAATGGTAACTTGAGGTAATGTTGGTTACTGTATTTATACAGGTACAAGGCTAATGCTGAGGAGACCACAACCTAAAGGATGAGAGGCAATCACACAGATGCCTTCAGGTTCATTCTCCTAGGATTCTCTGACCATCCCCAGCTGCGCCTGCTATTCTTCTCTATGTTCCTCATGACCTACATGGTGACCCTCACTGGGAACCTTCTCATCTTTATCATCACCATGGCAGATGCTGTTCTTCACACCCCCATGTATTTTTTTTCTCAGGGTCCTGTCCATCCTAGAGATCTGCTACACCTCAGTCACAGTCCCCAAGATGTTGGTGAACCTCCTGTCTGAGGATAAAAGCATCACCTTCCTCAGCTGTGCAATGCAGATGAATTTCTTTGTGGCCTTAGGGGGTGTGGAATGCTTTCTACTGGCTGCCATGGCTTATGACCGATACATGGCCATATGCCACCCTCTGCATTATCTGAGCATCATGAACCACACAAAGTGCATGGGGCTGGCCTCTGGCTCATGGCTCAGTGGTCTGGTTGGATCACTGGGCCATGTTATAATCATATTCAACTTGCATTTCTGTATCTCCCATGAAATCAACCACTTCTTCTGTGACATCACCCCAGTGCTGAAGCTGGCCTGTGACATCACCTTCCTGAATAAAGTGGTTATCTTCACCATTTTCCTGATTTTCTTCCCCTTGCCCTTCATCTTCATCCTGGTCTCCTACCTACTCATTATCTTCACCATCCTGAAGATACCATCAGTTCAGGGCAGGTGTAAAACTTTCTCCACCTGTTCCTCCCATCTCATTGTGGTGACTCTCTTCTACGGAACAGGAATCATTAACTATCTGCATCCTAGATCTACTTCTGTGTCGGGGATGGGGAAAATACTTTCTCTTTCCTACTCTGTCATCACTCCCATGTTGAACCCCATTACACACAGCCTGAGGAACAAGGAAGTGAGAGATGCTCTGAAGAGAACAGTCACCAGGAAATGTTTTCTTAACTAAAGAAAATTACTTTACTATCAATATTATTCTGGAAAATGAGTAGTGTGTAAAGGGCTCAGGGACTGACCTGGTATTTATATAACAGGCATAAGGAATTGAATTCCCAACACAGTCTTACTGTTGCAGCTGTGTTGGGTTGTCCCAGGATATGAGAGAGACAAGGTCAAGGAGAACGTCTTTTATTGGACCAAACTTTTATTGGTGGAAGAGAAAAGCTTTTGAGCTTTAGACTTCTTTAGTTCTGGAGAAGGTAACACGAGTGTCCAACCTAAATACATGTTGTAGAAGACCACATAAAATGCATTTTGTTTGTTGTAATGGGCCATAAATCCAGTCTCTGTGAAGTCCATGTTTTTTAGTGTTCAGCAGATCTATGAATTGAAATTCATCTTGTATTTAGCTTGGACACTTGGGTTACCTTGTCTAGACCTCAAGAAGAGCTTGGTGTAGCTCAAAAGCTTATCTCTCTCAACAACAGAAGTTGGTCCGGTAAAAGGTATTACCTCACCCACCTTGTCTTTCTCAATGATTATACGACAATAAAGATAATAACTTTATTATAAACATAATTCTAACAACTCTGTAGTGATGCAACCATAGAAAGTTCGGTAGCTTTTGATTTTCAGATAATCCTGACGGAAGACTGCCACACAGAGCAGACTGGGGAATGCTATTTATTTTTCAATGGGTGTCATAAGTAGATAGGTAAGGGTTAAGTTTCTTTTACCTGGAAAGGGGGAACCAAACACCTGACCAGAGGACCAATCAGAGACCTGGATTTTTTTTTAAAAGTCTGGGAGGGAAAGGAACTTGGGGTCTTTGTTGTTTTCCTCGGCTGTGAGTAAACAGTTTATCTCTACTTCAATCTTCTTTCTAATATTCTACTAAAAGTCTGTGAGTACAAAAGGAAACAAAGTAATCGGCTGTGATGTGCTTTGATTTGTATTTACTGTGTGTTGATTTGCTGGACTGTTTTAAATTGGCTATTTTTTAAATCAGACTGGTTATTCATATTTTCTTATAAGCAAGAGCCTGTATTGATCTTTAATGCAGTATTATTGTTCTGTATTTTCTTTCTTTTTATATAAAGTTTTCTTTTTAAACTTGTGGAAGTTTTTCCTAGTGAGGCAAAGGGGAGAGGAAAGCCCAGGCTGTGGGTTAGTTTCTTATTGTCCCCAGGGCGGGAGCAGGCTACGGGGATAGAGAGAAAGAATCCCTTTAGTTTCCCTGTGTTTGAAGCTGTCTCTTTGGAGAGAAAGGAGACAAGGCTTTCTTGGTATTGTAATGTAAAAGATTACAGCCATTCCCTTAAGTGGCTCAGAAGAGAAGCCGGGGAGAAGCGAAGGGAGGGGGATATTCCCTTGCCCGTGGACTCAGGCTTCTGAGTCTTGGGGGGGTGGTCTTCCCAGGGAAGGGTTGGGGAGACCAGAGAGAGGGAAAGGGGGTCAGGCCCTGAAAATTCCTGGCTGGTGGCAGCGAGAAAGATCCAAGCTGGGTACAGCTTGGGGAAGGTTCACAGTAAGCACCCAGATTTTGTACGCTAAAGTCCAAATTTGGAAAAAAAAAGTTTACTACAATGGGAAATTAAAAAAGAAAAGTTTCTTACAATTTACTACATCTCCCCACCACCCAATTTTTCAGTAAAGCTGAAATTGGGAAAAAAAATTGCTTCAGTAAGAAAGTCTTTATATTGTGTTTTCGCTAATTATTTTTGTTTTTAAAAATCATTTTCAATTTAAATGATTTTCAGTAAAAAGTTCCCATTTTTGAAAACCTAAACCTGAACTTTGCTGGTGAAAATGAAAATTTTGCTGTTTTTTTTTAATTAAGCTTCCAGTTTTTCTATGGAAAACCAGAACATTTTGACCAAATGAAAATTTTCTGTGAACAGTTTTCGTTCCACAAAGGGAACACACACATGTAGCAAAACATCGATCAATGTCTAACCACAGTAGGTACACAAATGATTGACTACATTCAAAGAGTAGTTATCAATGATTCTCTGTCCAAATGGGAGGGTATATCTAGTGGGATATGCAGGGTTCAGTCCTTGGTCTGGTATAGACAATATTTTCATTAGTGACTTGGATAATGGAGTGGAGACTCTGTTTATAAAATTTGCAGATGACATGAAGCTGCAAGGCATTGCAAGCTCTTTGAAGGACAGTATTACAGTTCAAAACAACTCTGAAAAATTAGAGGACAGGTTTGTAATCAACAAGATGAAATTCAATAAAGAACAGTGCAAAGTGCTACACTTAGGAAAACGGTGAATAACTGGAGAGGTGGTAGTAGTGCTGACAAGGATCTGGAGGTTCCAATGGATCACAAATTGAATATGAGCCAGCAATGCAATGTAGTTATGAAAAAGGTTACTATCATTCTCGGGTGCATGATTGACAGGGGTGTATGTAAGTTTTGGGAGATAAACATCCTGCTCTCCTGGACACTGGTGAGACCTCAGCTGGAGTACTGTGCCCCTTTATGGTCATCACACTTTATGAAAGATGTGGATGAATTGGAGAGAGTTCCAAGGAGAGCAACAAAAGTGATAAAATGTTTAAAACACGTGTCCTAAGAAGAAAGGTTTTAAAAAATGGCCACGTTCAGTCTTGAGAAAAGAAAACTGAGGGGGGAAATGATAACACTCTTCAAATATGTTAAGGGCTGTCATAAAGCTGATGGTGATCAATTGCTTTCCATGTCCACTAAAGCCAGGACAAGAGGTAATGGGTTTAATCTGCAGGAAGGCAGATTGAGGTTAAATATTAGGAAAAGCTTTCTAACTCTAAGGGTAGTTCAGCACTGGAACAAGTGACCTAGCGAGGCTGTGGAATCCCCAGTCACTGGAGGACTTTTCAGCACAGGTTGGACACACACCTGTCAGAGACGGTCTAGGACTACTTGGTCCTGTGTGGGGGGGGGGCTGGACTTGATGATATTTCCATCTTTCTTTCGGCCCTATATTTCTATGAAAATGCCAGGGCGATCTGGGTTTTGAACTCCCTGAGGGCTTGTCTACACTTACTGGGGGATCGACATGTGGCGATCAGTGATCGATTTAGTGGGTCTAGTAAGACCCGCTAAATTGACAACAGATCACTCTACCGTTGACTCCTGTACTCCACCAGAATGAGAAGAGTAAGGGGAGTCAATATAGCATAGTGCAGACCAGTTGGTAAGTAAATCTAAGCTACATGACTTGAGTTATGCTACTAATGTAACTCAAACTGCATAGCTTAGATCGATTTCCCCCCCTAGCGTAGAGAAGGCCTTAGTTTTCTTTGGAATTCCAGCCTCCAAGCCGATGAGCAGTGAAGAAGACATCACCAGGGTCCAATCCTTGTTCGTTCCAAGAGAGACACAGGAATATCTCAAGTGGTGATACAATGATGCACCAGGTGTGTAAATCAGTCTCAGGTCCAGAGATACACTGGGTCTGTCTGAGTCCAGCTGCTTTCATATATTCAATACCATGAGGAGCAGTTCAGTGAAGTTTTGGTCAATGGACATTTAATTAAAAGGTGGTAAAATCAGTGTTTCTAAAAGGAAATACTTCTTTACAGAACATATAATTAGACTGTGGAACTCTTCACCACATGATATTCTTGAGGCCAAGAGTTTAGCAAGATTAAAAGAGGCATTGGACATTTATATGGACAACAAGAATATCCAGAGTTAATGCAAAACAAAGATTTTGGAAGGTTTAAACTCATGCTTCATGGTTTAAGCCCATCTCTATTGGGAATTAGGATGAGACCTTCATGGGGGACAGATTTCCCCACACCTTCCTATGGTGGGGTTCTTTCATCTTCCTCTGAAGCAGATGATGTTGACCATGGTTAGAGCAAGGATGTTGAAGAAGATAGGCCGTGGGTTTGCAATTCCTATGCTCCTATGTCCCAGTCCTCTTCCAAGGGCAAATTCTACAACATATTTTCTATTTATTTCCCTCTCTTTTTTTTGTGGAATTAGGTTATTCATGAGCCCTGTGTTGGTCCAAAGGGAATGCCCAACAGACTAATCACTATTGGTCAAGATTACTCAGCAGATACTGACAGATACTGACAAATATATTCACAGGAATCCGGGTGATGGAGAGTGGGAACTGAGGAGTTACTGGAAGAAGAAGAATGATAGGGCAAATCAGATAAACTTTTCTACAATGCTCCAGCAAATAAGGTAACTTAGAATGCAGTTTTGAAAAGCACCTAAGACATGGGATATGAAATATATTTAGGTACCTAAAATGGAGCTAGGTGCCTAGTGGGATTTTGATTTCCAGAAGTATAGGTTCTTAATGCCTATATTAGGGGGCAAGGAATTTATAAAAATCCCAGTGGGCCTCTATCAGCTCCTTTAGGCACCAAAATGCCTTTGGAAAGCTGGCCTTTCGGAACCTAAGTCTCATTGAAAATAAATTTGAGTCAGGTGCCTAACTCACTTAGGGACTTTTGAAAATCGCTCTCAGTTTATATCTGCATCTTTAGATGTCCAAAGACCTTTAAAAATCAGGCCCTCCATCAGGTTTGAAACCATCCTGCAGCTTGCATGGCTCCCTCTACCAAAAACTTGCATAACAAAAGCTAATAACAACACAGCATATCCTCCCAAGACTAAACATTTGCTCATACACTAAGAAAAATAACTTTGAATACTATGTGTAACAGCACTATCTAGTGATGTCCGCCATAACAATATTACTCCTTATTGAAAGTCAACAGGTTTTAGGCCTAAGTGCTTAAAGGCCAGATTTGTAAGTGTTAAGGTGCCTAAAGATGAAGATAGACACCTAACTCCTTTTGATTTCAGTGGGAGGCATCTCAGGCTAGACTCAAAAAAGGATTTAAGAACCTAACAGCCTCTTTAGGCACCTAAATAGCAGGTCCCAATGGGATCCACAAAGTACTTGCTCAGCTGCACCCAAACTCTGTAGGTGCCTAACCTGGCACAGTGTCTACATGATCTAGACAAAACTTAGTCCTGCCATGAATGCAGGAGACTGGACTAGATCATGTCCTTTCCAGTTCTATGATTCTATGATTTTTACAGCAATTTTCCCAAGGTGCCTATGTTTCTACCTCTGAACGTGTGCACTGCAGTCCCATACTGGGCGTTCAGATACCTAAACCCCAGAGGGATTCATAAACAGGAAGAAAATAGCTGTTCCTCTGCCTACCTTGCCTGTGGGCCCGATCTGGTAGACATTCTCAGAGCTTACCTACTGAATCAGCGCCCTGTAGACGAGCATAGACAAAAGAGTGGTAGTCGTGATGGAGGGGAAGGATCTCCCTCAGAACTTTTAGCCCAGTGTGTAGGGTACTTATCTGGGCTGTGAAAAGCCTCCTATGGAATTTCCTGCTCTACCTGAGGGAGAAAACGGATCTACCATCACTCATACAAGTAACCTAACCATTGGGATATTCTGGTAGGGGGCTCCCTCAATGCCTCTGGTTGAGGCATTATTTATCCACTGTGGATAAATAATGAAAGAATCCTTGGGACAGAGAGAGGAAGTCTACCCATGCACAAGAATAACTCCATATCCTGTTGGTTGGACTTGACAGCCAGAGAGGTCGTAGACCTGGAATCCAGTACCCCTGCTCTAATGAAGTTTTAAATGATATATCCACAGTGGCACAGCTTCAAGAGGAGAAGTTGCTGTAGGATGACCAGACAGAAAATGTGAAAAATTGGGACACTTTTTTTTCAGGGGTGGGGTATAGTATTGTCTAAAAGACAAAGCCCCTGATATCAGGATGGTCCGGATAATATCAGGACATATGGTCGCCCTAAGTTGAGGGAGCCCTGCATAAAAATATCTCATAGTTCAATAGCTAGGACATGCACCTGAAAGGTGATAGGCTCCTGTTCAAATCCCTTCTCCCACTCTGGCAGAGGAAGGGCCTTGAACCAGGCATTGCCCACATCCTGAATGAGCACCCTAACCCCAGATCTAAAAATTAGCTGCTGCTCCAGTATAGGCAACACCAAGAGAGGGTTTGTATTTGAGAATCTCAAGCAGAGGGAGGCGTCTATCTCCAAGATAGGGGCATCTTCTATTGGTTAGCTTAGGCAAGGAGCTGCCCAGAGTGCTGTTTTTTGTGGATCGAAATCTAAGGCACAAATTTGTCCCTTTTCGTTGTACAGGTAGCTAATTGAATGTTACTTTGACGAAGTTTCTTTGATACTGTAGACAACAGTTCCCAAACTGTTTGCCAGCACCCTCCCCATTTTAATGACTTATTTCTTCCTGGTACCCCAGACAGCATGAAGGATGCTTTTCTGGGGGGCAAAATGGCTTCTTTCACACAGTATGACCTCACAGGCAATTTTGCTCTACAAAATGAGTTCCTCCACACAATTGGGATGACCATGACTCCCTCTGCTTAATGGCATAACCCCACTTGAGGTCACAAGTCAAAGTTTGGGAACCATACCTAGGTGCTCTTCAAAATCTGCCCCCTGGGAAAATTTTACCCTTAATGCTAATGTTCTTTGTATTGTTTTTTGGTTCTTTGATGAAAAGCTACATTTTTCATGGGGAAAATATCTCATCTATTCCAACCTACTCTAATTCCACATTCCAATGAATCAAGGTGATTGTTCCTCAACATTACCAAATCAGGCAATGATGTCATGAAGAGTGGGACCAACCTAAGGAAGGTGCACTGAACTGGGAGCCAAGAGATTCTGGTTTCACCTCTAATAACTGATGTTGATATCTCTATGCACTTAAGAGACTTTATTGAGGGATAAGGTTTCAGGCCATTTCCTAGAAGGCAGTCAAATATCAGCACCTTGGGTCACTCATGCACTTCATTAATAACTAATTGAGAGGTTTCAAAAGGCCATTCCTGGGAAAGTAGAGACTTGATCCCAGATCTCTCAAATGACAAACCCAAGCTTCATCTTTTTAACCATACTAAAGAAGCTGAGAATGGGTGATACGAGCTGGATCATTTGATGATTATGTGTTCTGTTCATTTCCTCTGAAGTACCTGGCATTGGCCATGGTCAGAAGACAGGATACTGGGCTAAATGGACCATTGGTCTGACCCAGTATGGATGTTCTTATGTTCACACTATCTTTCAAAATGTGGACTCCGAGCCAATGGGAGCTGGGTGCCTATCCTGCTTAGTCATCTTTGCAAACCCCACTGGGCACCTTTCTGAATCTCTTTGCACTGAAATACCTTTGAAAATCTGGCCCTCCTCTCTAAAGAACCTCTGTCCTGTCCACAGCACCCTCCATACCACCTTCCAGATACCTGATGTACAGAACCCTATTGCTGTCTGAAAAAATATTCATGCTTCACTAGTAGAGGTCTGTGTTGAGGACCTGAAAGACCAGGGTTCAAATCCTGTTAAAAATATGTGCAAGGAGTCCTAATGGTTCCACATGATAGAATTTGCTTCACAAGTTTTTGTTGTTAAATATTTGGCTGTGTGTGTCCTCCCAGTGTGCTGTCACAACTCTGTATAGACAGCTGGCATAGCAGACCTCGAGTGAACCACCCAATGACCACAAGATCCTTTAAGATTCAGAGGTGCCCAGCCAGGTTTATTGTCAGTGAAGCACAGTCATAGCAAGTTGTAGGCTCTATGAGGATACTAAAACTTGCATGCCTGTGACAATGGACACAGCTTACTGAATGGCGGGACATTCCACTGCTCCCTTGGCTGGACAAATATACTCTCTCAGAGATACCGCAATATACTCTGATACAAGCAAGTTAGTACTGCCCCTCTGACATAGTTAATTACTGCCTCCTAATATGGTTAGTTATTACCCATCTCCTTGTACATGTTGGTTTGATGAAAATGTCTCTATTTATTACACTGTCATCATGACCTTATCTTTAAGGAGGGCTCAGTGTGCTTCTGTTATCCTTGGGGAATGTTTTTATTACCATCCTTGATATTGGGATATTCCGGTATCTCTCTTCTGGAATGCGTTTTTCTGCAATATCAGCCCTGTTCTTGCCAGATTCTGAGAACTTGCAAGCAGGCAGAGCCTAATGTTTGTTCACAGCCTGACTTTTGCTAACTTTGCTTTATATTAGTAAAGCTTGCCCATTACTTTAGCTCAGGCCTCATAGCAGGCCTTTGACACAAGGGCTTATATCTCAGGCTTTCTTCCTCCTACTGTTTTCTTTTGAAAATCTGGTATATTTAAAGTGCACAGTGAGAAGTTGTACCTAAAAACAAATGCATAGTTTAAAAAAGTTATGTTGAGACACACAACAACAACCACAACAACAACTATGTTAAGACACACAACAAAAACCAAGTGTTCTGTATTTCATCACCTATTTGGATTGCTTGTTTCAACGCTGAAAGGTCAGACCATGGTGGAAAACTCTAAATTTATGAGCTGTGTTGAGTTACTCTCTATTAAGCTGATGTACTTGAAAATCATGCCACTTGGTTACATATTTAAAACATGTTTTGTTCCTTTGGTATTGGAGTGTAAAATGATTGTGGTGTCATTTCCCAAGGGTACATCTAGCATGAGTAAAAGACCTGTGACTGTACACAGAGACCGTGCAAAGTCAGTGAAGATGTTTCTCTGTGATGCAGAGGAAGGTAAGGAATATTGTATTTTGGGGAACTCAAGCAAATGATAGTTATGGGTAACACTTTCAAAAGCACCTGATGTGATTAAGCACCCATTTCCCATTGATTTTCAATAAAAATCAGTGATTCAATGATTTACAAACCACAGTCAGTTTCAGGAAGGCTGTCATTATGTAGATACTGTTCCATCATCTGCATCTGAATGTCACATATTGTTATGGGTCGCTGATGCAGAACAATCTTCATTTACTAGTAAAAAGTGAAGATACTTATACTTTCTTTCTTAAAAAAAAGGAACTCATCACATAACTCTGGATCTCCTTGACATAAGTGGCTAGCAAATGCAATTTCTGATCTTTCCCCGTGCTGAAGCTAGGACGGACGATAGTCGGAGGAGGATGAAAATGACATGGAGGGACCCATATTGTGTGGAAAGTAGGGACAGAACTGACAAAAGGACCTGATTCCTGTGCTGAAACCAGGAGATGGGGGAATTAACAATAGTATCTCTCTGCCTTTATATCTACCTACTCTGACAGAGTATCTCACTATTTTTTATAATATATATTTTTCTATAATATCTAGATGCCTTACAAAGAAATAACTTCCACAGTTGGAAAATGAACTAATTTCATCCCTACTCCCCAGCGGCAATTTAACCAAGAGAAGAATGTTCTTTCCTCTTCAGACAGTTGCTATCGAACAAGGTAAGGTAAGAACTGATCCAAGTAATTTATCAGGCACATTTTGTCTCCTTTTTCTTCTTAAGCAGTATCTGTGAGCAGACCATGCTTTCCTGGAGTGGCTTTATGATTTAAATGTGTTAAATGAATTATTATATTTGGATGACTCACTCTGACAGGGCCTGATTCCCATGTACAGAATAGTTTAATAGATTCAGAGTTTAAGGCCATATGGTCCCCTACAGTTTTTGCAGGTGCCAGTATGGATGATGACTATAAGAAAGATGACCACCATTTTCCATTATTGATAATAGAAGGGAAGGTAAACTGCCCTGAGTCAAGATGGCTTTGATGACCAAATGTGGTCCAGGAAAGACACAGGGGAATACTCAGGCTGAGGGGAAGGGAGACAAGCAAGGGGATGGGGAAAGAAAGGTACAGGATGCAGCTCCCTGCTTGTATAAGTTATCTAAGCAGCTTTTCTGTTTTTCTCTACCTGTCACTACATTCAGAAATCTTTACTATATTGGCTTCTATCTTTCCTCAGGAATAAATACTGTCCAGAGGAACTCAGAGCCCAAATGGCAGGAAGAAATCACACTGTTGTCACTCAGTTCATTCTCCTGGGACTTTCTGACCTTCCAGAGATACAGGCTTTATTGTTCCTGGTGTTTCTAGCTACCTACGTTATCATTCTGACTGGAAATCTTCTCATATTCACCCTGACATTGGCTGATCCTGCCCTCCACACCCCTATGTATTTCTTTCTCATGAACCTGTCTTTTCTGGAGATCTGCTACACCTCGGTCACCCTGCCCAAGATGCTGGCCAACCTCCTCTCGGAGGATAAAACTATCTCCTTCACTAGCTGTGCTGTGCAGATGTATTTCTTTCTATTTCTAGGGGGCACAGAATGTTTTCTTTTGGGGGCAATGGCTTATGACCGCTATGTCGCGATATGCTACCCCTTACGCTATATGCACATTATGAACAATACCAGATGCTCAGAGATGGCTGCTGTGTCATGGATCAGTGGTCTCCTCACATCTTTGGGACACACCTCAGTCATATTCAGCTTGCCTTTTTGTGGATCCAATGAAATTAACCATTTCTTCTGTGACATCTCCCCAGTATTGAAGCTGGCCTGTGGAGTCACTTACTTGAATGAAATTGCTGTCTTTATGGTTGCCCTGCTATTCATAACATTTCCCTTTGTGTTGATTCTGGTCTCCTACCTTCTCATCCTCCTGACCATCCTGAAGATGCCCTCGGCTCAGAGTAGGCATAAGACCTTCTCCACCTGTTCCTCACATCTTCTGGTGGTAACATTGTTCTACGGGGCAGGGATTGTCACATATATGCGCCCCAATTCCACATATGCACCAGTTACCAACAAGGTACTCTCTCTCTTCTACACTGTCATCACTCCCATGTTCAATCCCCTTATCTACAGCCTGAGAAACAAGGAGGTGAAGGGGGCTCTCAGGAGAACAATGTCCAGAAATTGCTTTCTTAAAGGAAACAAATGTATCACAATTATGGGGCCAGGTCCTCGAAGGTACAAATAGGTTTGTGTTTACAACATCTGAGGGTCAGACCCATAGTTCAGAAAAGTCAGCAATGATGTAGAAATTTTCAAATGAAGGGGATTACAGAGTGTGCTTGCACAAAGCCTGTGGATGCAATGATGGAGATATAGAGATGAGGGCTATACAGCTGGTATCAGTCCTTTACATGTCTGTTTTGTTCAACACAGGATTAAGAGATATCCCTCTTGATAAAACCAGTAGAGTTGGGGGTCAACATTTTTCTGCTAAAATGTTTCTCCCTGTGCCAATTGGAAATGGCATTTCTTTTAAAGAGAAATTTTCACCTCAACGCAAACATATTTTTTGAGGGGGTTTGTGGAAAAGCCTAAAATATGAAAAAGTTTCTCTTTCCTGTCACCAAGTTACAAAATATCAAATGTAGGAATGGCCCTGGGCCTACAGGCCTGGGTGCTCCTTTAATTGGGGCATTTGTTCTTGTTTGCTAGCTGGGCACACCCAGCTGCTTATCACAGGAACTTGGCCTTCCTGCGTCCATTCCCCCTTGACTTTCTCAGACGGCCGCGTTTGCACCTGGCAGTGTTTTGTAGTTTTCTTTCTCTGCTGTTTCTCACAGAACTGCTGTGTTTACAGCTGAGGCTGTTTTTGCAACTTGCTTTTTGTTGAGCTCATGATGGAAGATTTTTGTAAGAAATCTTGATTTATGCTGTGCATTTGCGCATATGTAATCTCAGATAATAAAAGAGGCAGGTGAACTCAGAAAAGCAGCTTTTGCCTCCTCAGATTTCTGCAACTTGGTGTCAAGTCTTTCCTTCAATCAAAATCCACAATAAATAAAGAAATATGTTTTTCGGTTGGCAGCAGTGCAACAAAGAAAAAAGTATATTAGAGTTTTCAGTTTCTCAATAAAAAATAAAAACAATTATTGAACAAAAAGTTTATTTTTGGTATTTCCCACAGAACCCCTCCACCCTTCTCTGCAATAAATATATACAATTTGTGACCAACTCTTGAAAGCTGACAGCAGAGATAGGGAGATAGAAAGCCATCAGAAACTGTAGGGTCGGTCTGTGTCCCGCAGTCTCAATAAAGAATCTTTTCTACTGTGAATTTCATTATGGCGGAAGGAAGTTTTGGGCAGAAGAGGGTATGAAGGAGGTGGAAGATGCCTGTAATATGTAATGAATAAAATATGTACATCTCTGCATTAGATTTTTTTTGCATTGTTTGCTAGATAGTTATTAAGAGTTAAAACAGAAACATCCACAAGAAAAAAGGTCACAGCCCAGATAGGAATTCCTCAGCAACACTCTACATTTATTTTCTGTGATATGTTATCTCTGCTTAAACTGGTTTGACCAGGCTAAAGAGACACAGGGACCACTGAGACAACCCTGTTTCCCAGAAGTGGGGGTGCCTGGCTAAGTCAAGTGAAGTCATGATTATTAATAGCCACTCAGCCATGGACAAATGCACCAATAGCAAAATACATTAAATAAGACTTAAAAAATAACTCCAGTATTTTAAAATATTAATATATATCTAAAACCAACATAAACCATTATATCATATATTATCACCATGCTACTTGCTTTTTCTTGATTTTAGTGGCTGACCATGCAAAACAGGCAATCACTTGGATCACAGATATATTGCCAGTTCCTAGTAAATATTCCATTTTCTGAGCAGTGGAAGAAAAAGGGACAAAAACGTGGAAAGTCATTTGATCTCAAGTGGCAATACAAAGTATAATCCAATAAAAAATGCAGTAGGTCTTTCACCTGCCCAGAGCCTAATGGACAGAAGTAGTTACATTTTTCAGTGTCTGTATAACAGCCTCCTAAGTAAGCTGATCTCATAGATTGAAAGCAGAGAGCTGTAACTTGACTTCAGCAAAGCTTTTGATGCGGTCTCCCACAGTATTCTTGCCAGCAAGTTAAAGAAGCATGGGCTGGATAAATGGATCATAAGATGGATAGTAAGCTGGCTAGATCCTCGGGCTCACGGGTAGTGATCAATAGCTCCATGTCTAGTTGGCAGCAGGTATCAAGCACAGCACCCCAAGGGTCAGTCCAGGGGCTTGTTTTGTTCAATATCTTCATTAATGATTTGGAGGATGGGATGGATTGCATCCTCAGCAAGTTTGCAGATGACACTAAACTGGGAGGAGTGGTAGATATGTGGGAGGGTAGGGATAGGATTCAGAGGGACCTAGACAAATCAGAGGATTGGGTCAAAAGAAATCTGATGATGTTCAACAAGGACAAGTGCAGAGTCCTGCACTTAGGAAGGAAGAATCCCATGCACTGCTACAGACTAGGGACCAAGCAGCTAGGCAGAAGTTCTGCAGAAAAAGGGCTAGGGGTTACAGTCGATGGGTCAACAATGTGCCCTTGTTGCCAGGAAGGCTAACAACATTTGGGGCTCTATAAGTAGGAGCAATGCCAGCAGAATGAGGGACATGTTCATTTCCCTCTATTTGGCATTGATGAGGTCTCATCTGGAGCATTGTGTCCAGTTTTGGACCCCACACTACAAGAAGGATGTGGAAAAATTGAAAAGAGTCCAGCAGTGGGCAACAAAAATTAGTAGGGGACTGAAGCACATGACTTATGAGGAGAGGCTGAGGGAACTGGGATTGTTTAGTCTGCAGAAGAATAGAATGGGAGGGGATTTGATAGCTGCTTTCAACTACCTGAAAGGGAGTTCCAAAGAGGATGGATCTAAACTGTGGTACCAGAGGACAGAAGAAGTAGTAATGATCCAGTTCCAGTTGGAGAGGTTCAGGTTGTATATTAGAAAAAACTTTTTCATTAGGAGGGCGGTAAAGCACTGGAATGGGTTACCTAGGGAGCTGGTGGAATCTCCATCCTTACAGGTTTTTAAGGTCAGGTTTGACAAAGTCCTAGCTGGGATGACTTAGCTGGGGATTGGTCCTGCTTTGAGCAAGGGGCTGGACCAGATGACCTCCTGATGTCCCTTTCAACTCTGATATTCTATGATTCTCAGAGAATGAGGCATCTCTCATTTAATTTCTTATACGTACTGGTTATTTTTATGACTGCGAGAATAAGAAGGAAGAGAAGATGATCATGCTACATTTTATTTTTTTCTCATCTTCATTTTGTCTCTAATCCTGATATTTATTCTCATATGTTTTGTCCAAATAAGAAATTGCCCCCTACTGGAAGGAATGAGACCTCCTCTGTGTGCGTGAGTATGATATTTTCTTGATGTGTATGGATGTCTCCTTTCTATGCCTGTGGGGAGTGGGGAGAGAGAAGGGATTGGGAAATCAGAGAGTTGTAAATAAGCAAAAACTCAGAGCCACAAAGGGTTCACACGAGCAATTCCATTAGGGACCATAGGAATAAACACAAGCATTTACACATGAATGTCCTGAATCTGGCTGGTGCTGGTAGCGCGATGTTCCCATTGAGGTTAGTGGGAGATGAAGGCCCTCCATCCAGCCACTCACAGTACAGGACCTTCTTATCTGTTGGGTTTATTTTTAAAGCTGAAGGATAAATGACAATTTACCTTTATAAGATATCTAATTAAACCCAAAGTGTTTAAGGGAACCTGTCCCTGGAGACTCAGAAAACAGCTGAAATACCTCTAATCTACCCAGACTTTCATTCACAGCAGACGCAGGAGTGCTGCCTGGATGTAGAGGTAAATCTGTGGTGGTTTGAATTTTATCTGAGGGTTTGATATCCAGGAATCTGTTCTGTTCTGCTCCTGGTTACACCGATTCAAGCTTGCTAGCATTGTCCTAGTCACCTATGTAGCTGGGAGGAGAACATGGGACATTTAAATGAGAATGAAACACACTGAAATTTGACAAAGCCTCAGCCTCTGCTCTTAGTTATTCAAGGATGTTGTATGTTCTGAGTCAATGACGACTCGCGATTGCTGAACTGGGATTATTTAATCAAAAATTTATCAGTCAGAGATTAGTACAGCACAATAGAAAAGAGTTGTTACATTACCACCCTTGATGTAAGATCAAGAGCTGGGTGTGTGTCTCTTCTTCACTATAACTGGAGTGACACCCACATCCCATACCTGTTCCATTATATAGGGCATCCAAACAAAGAAAATCTCTTTGCTAAAAGAAACACACATTCTGATGTTATTTCTCTACATTCTCAGTTTACCTGATTTATGTGTGAAGGCATAATTATTTACAGCTGAGAGGATTAACTTCAAGATAATATCTTTCAATGGGTCTTTCTTTCTTCCCTCATAATCATTCTTCCTTATCTGATGTAATGATATGTTAGCATTTTATGCACGTACGTGTGTGTGTGTGTGTGTGTGTTTTAAGGGGATGGTTCCCATGAATATCTGGAGCTTTATAGAGACAGAGACACTATGGATTATTATATTCAGTCTAAAGCACAGAATTCCTGAACAGGGTTACATATCAGCCAGGGAGCAGTGTTCTGTGCCTCAGAATTCAACATACTCTTTGTTAATATTTGAAAAAAATATAAAGAATACTTAATATAGAAATGAATCAATTATAGAGAAAAAACAGGACTAAAAGAGTTTATATTTACTAATAGATACTCACAAGAGTAATCACGGCTCTGAATTGGTGTCAAATATCAGAGGGGCAGCCCTGTTAGTCTGGATCCATAAAAGCAGCAAAGAGTTCTATGGCAACTTATAGTTTAACACATGTTTTGGAGCATGAGCTTTCATGAGTGAATACCCACTTTGTCGGACCCATGCATCTGACGAAGTGGGTATTCACCTATGAAAGCTCATGCTCCAATACATTTGTTAGTCTACAACGTGCTAAAGAACTCTTTGCTGCTCCCTCTCTGAACTGAAATGTCTGATTCCAGATTTACACTCTGGCAATGTGAGTCTCAGAGCAGGGTTTGTATTTTTCTTTTAATGGCATGTTGCTAGCTAGTGTGAAAGTAGAATGAATTATATTGTAAAAATAAGAATGGATTAAAGAAATGTTGTATGTACCTTTAAGCAGAAATAAGAAATGTTGAAATACAGATGCCGAAAAGAAACATTAGGCATAAACAAGGGTGCTAATAGTGAAATATTAACAGAAGGTCGGTAATAGTTAGTGAAGAAATAAGTTATGCATGGCTAGCCCAGGTAAACTTATCAGGTTCTGCTTCCTTTGCTATCTTGCTAAGTGCTCCCCCCCTTTTATCTGTATAAGTAAGATAGTTTGTGTCTTGTATGGTGCTCACATTATCTGGGTGTATTAGCAGAGCGCTGTGCTAGTAAAACAGAGTGGTCTGACAAACTGTGAGTCCTGAGTCTAACTTTGACACTAGCTAGATGTTCACGGGGCTAGCTAGCTCGATGGTGATGTACATAGGCACAGCTTTCTTGAAGTCAGTGGGGCTACACCAGTGTATCCCGGTTGATGAAGCTAAAAAGACTGAGGGCTAGATTTTTAATGATATGTAGGTGCTGAGAGGGATTTTCTAAAGTACCTAGGCACCAAACACTCTATGATTTCAGTAGCTGTTGGGTGCCTAGCTGCTTTTGAAAATCCCACCAAACAACTCAATAGCTTTGAAAAATCCAGCCATAGAAGACTAAGAGAGCTTGGCTTGTTTAGCTTAGTAAAATGCATGCTGAGAAGGGTTCTGATTGCCCTCTATAAATGCACTGGGAGAGTAAACATGAGGCAGGGCAAATGCTGGCATAAGAACAAATGGAGATAAACTGTCTGTGAGTACATTTAGTCCGGAAATTAGAAGAATGTTTCTAACCATCAGAGGAGGGAGGTTCTGGAACAGCCTCCCAATAGGGCCAAACAATCTAATTAGTGTTAACACTGAGCTGGATCCTTTTATGATTGGGATTCTATAATGTGGTTCCCAGTGAAAACAGGGAACTGGACTTAATGAGCCAGGAGGTCTTTTCTAGTTCTATATTCCTATGAGCTGTCCCATAATGACCACATGGAAATTCTTTTTTCTCCTCCTTCCACAGATAAGCTATACCAGTGAAATTGCACAGAGGAATCACAGCATGCTGACCTGCTTCATTTTCTTCAGATTCTGGAGACATCTAGAGACCCGAGCAATACTTTGTGTAGGTTTCTCCATTATCTATACCATTGCCCTGACAGGAAACATCCTCATCATCTTTATGACAGTACTGGACCCAGCCATCCACACCCCCATGTATTTCTTCCTTTGGAACCTATCCTTCCTGGAGATCTACTACACCTTGGTCACCATCCCCAAGATGCTGGTCAATTTAATCTCTCAGGAGAGGGCCATCTCCTTCACTGGATGTGCTGCCCAGATGTATTTCCTCCTTTCTCTTGGGACGACAGAATGCTACCTGCTGGCTGCCATGGCGTATGACCGCTACAGAGCCATCTGCTCCCCTCTGCACTACACCCTCCTTATGAACCATAGGGTCTGTGCCAAAATGGCCACTGCCTGCTGGCTCTGCGGAATTCTGATGCCTCTGGGCAATGTGGCTTTGACCTTTTCTTTGCCCTACTGCGGGCCCAATGAGGTCAACCATTTCTTCTGTGATATCTACCCAGTGCTGAAGCTGGCCTGTGGGGACGCCTCGAGGAATGAGGCCTCCATCCTAGCCCTCAGTGTTTTGATCAACCTGTCCCCCTTCTTGCTGGTTGTGGTGTCCTACACTCGAATACTTTCCAGCATCCTGAAGACCCCATCAGCTGAGGGAAGGCATAAGGCCTTCTTGACCTGCTCCTCTCACCTCACCGTGGTCACTTTATTCTATGGCTCAGCCTGTGCTATTTATCTGCGGCCGAAGTTCAACCACACAGTGGAAGTCGATACGTTGATCTCTCTTTTTTATTCTGTCCTTGCTCCAGTGCTGAACCCTGTGATCTACAGTCTGAGGAACAAAGAGGTGAAGAGTGCCCTGAGCAGACTCAGGGGAAGAAGGAGGTTTTCATAAGTCACGGAAAAATATTGGGGCTGTCCAGTTCAAAGTAGGGCATTAAAAATAAAGTTACCAAATTATTGAATCTGCCCAGGTTTTTCTATGAAATGCACCATAGGTTCACTTCTCAGTTCAGCCACAGACTTCCTGTGAGATATATAGCTCCACTGGGAGACAAGGTGGTGGAGGTGATATCTTTTATTGCACCCGATTCTGTTGGGGAAAGGCAATCTTTCAAGTTCACACAAAGCTCTTCTTCAAACCCTAAAGAGACAGGCATAGAACACATGCAACTCTAAAGCTCTATCCACTAGACCACTTTGTTTACCTAGTTGTATGCTGGCCTCCTTGTCAACCTGAAGTGTCCTTGTAGTGATGACTAGAGATCCAGAACAGCCCAGAGAGTGGTTCCAATATGGTCTTCTGGTAAATTTATCAGTGGGCTTGATCCCAAAACTAAATTGCTGTCCTTCTCCTTTGTGAAGTCAATGTCAGATTCACTATTGGTTTCCATGGAGCAAGCTGAGTTTACAGAGATCAAATCAAATGTCAGTTAAACCAAGTTCTTAACCAGATACTGAGACCTCCTGTAATCACACACCTTCCCCTAATCCCCTGATATGTGCCTCAGAAATGTTTGTGAATACACTACAATAACCCTCCATATGTCCACCTTCACATAGCTGTGACCCCTTAACATTTGTATCATGTGTGGAAACAAAAATGCCCCCACACTCCTACAAACATGTACACACGTAAATTAATCAGCCGTATACATATCCAAAAATGCACACACATGTATTCCTGCTGGTGTGCAAAAATGTAGCCGGAGTTCCCCTAAAACACACACGCACATTATCCCTCTCCCAATTCTTCAAACACCACACTCCCTGCAACCCACGCAAATACACCCCTGGGTGCGCTCTCTCTCACACATAACTTATTAAAACAAAAAGCTAGAGGAGGGTGTGAGGTGCTATATTTGCAGCTGGATATCCAACAATCCAAACGTTGTGGGGGTATTTGCATCTCCAGGTTTAGTTTTGTATATTGTAGTTATAAGGGCCAGCTGTGAATCTCAGATCTAGTTCCAGGCGTAGGATGCAGCCTCCCTAAAATTTCAGAGCTGGCATTTTGGTTAAGTCTCATGAATATTTGTCCAAGAAAATGTGTACAGCTGTGCTAGACATGAATGTGTTTCTGTATATGGCATGGCCCTGAAATGATGGGGTCTAAATTAGCTGTTCCCACTCAAGAAAGATCTTGGAGTCATTGTGGATAGTTCTCTGAAAACATCCACTCAATGTGCAGTGGAAGTCAAAAAAAGTGAACAGAATGTTGGGGACCATTTGGAAAGGGATAGATAATAAGACAGAAAATATCATATGACCACTATATAAATCCATGGTATACCCACATTTTGAATACTGTGTGCAGATGTGATAGCTCCATCTCAAAAAAGATATATTGGACTTGGAAATGGTTCAGAAAAGAGCAACAAAACTGATGAGGGGGTATGGAATAGCTTCCTTATGAGGAGTGATTAATAAGATTGGGACTTTTCATCTTGGAAAACAGAAGACTAAGTGGGGATATGATAGAAGTCTATAAAATCATGAGGAGTTTTATTTACTCTGTCTCATAACATAAGAACTAGGGGTCACCAAATGAAATTAATAGGCAGAAGGTTTAAAACAAACAAAAGGAAATATTTCTTCACACAGCACACAATCAACCTGTGGAAATCTTTGCAAGAAGATATTGTGAAGGCCAACTCTATAACAAGAGTTCAAAAGAGAATTCCATAAATTCTTGGAAGATAGGTCCATCAATGGCTATTAGCCAGGATAGGCAGGGAAGGTGTCCCTAGCCTCTGTTTGCTGGAAGCTGGGAATAGGCAACAAGGGATGGATCAGTTGATGATTATTACCAAAGACAAGGTCATTGTGGCACCTTGGAGACTAACACATTTATTTGGGCATAAGCTTTCATGGGCTAAAACCCACTTCATCATCAGATGCATGGAGTGAAAAATACAGTAAGCTGTATAAATATTACAGCACATTGATGATTACCCATTCTGTTCATTCCTTCCACTCATACCTTCCACCAACTGAAGTTGGTCCAATAAAAGATATTACCTTCTCTATCTATTGTGATAGACCCAAGCCAGTTGGGTACAGCAGAGTAGCAGAAGGCAGATATACTGGCCACTGGATAAGCAGTTTTCTGTTTTTGACCAGAGCAGGGGCTGCTCCAGGCTACGGTAGACACATGACTGCAATTAGCCTGCATAGAGTCAGGTGAGGCTGCTAAGCTAATGTAAACACCTGACTCTAATTAAGGCCCCTCTGATACTGTAAAAAGGCTCATTCTGGTCAGGCCAGGGAGAGCCAGGGAGCAGAGCAGAGAAAGTGGGACTGAAGGGCTGGGTAATAAAGATACCCTCAAGCCACTGGAAAGGGAGTCCTAAGGTAAGAGAGAAGAAGTAATTAAGAGAGAGAAGCGGGAGAGCTGTGGGGAACTGACCCAGGGAAGGGAAGCAACTCTGGTGGTGAAAGGTTGGCTGCTGACAGCTGCTACCATTAGGATCTCTGGGCTGGAACCCGGAGTAGAGGGCAGGCCTGAGTTCCCCACAACCCGCCACTACAGGAACACTTCCTGGGAGGGGAAGTCAGGCCCCTGTCAGGACAGGAGGCTAAACTGTTCTGAAACAAGCCCCTAGGGACCTCAGAGACTGTGGGAGTTCTCTCACCAGCTCCTTGCTGGCTTATGATGAAAAGGGCTCAGTAGATTGTAACCTTGACCCTAGAGAGAGAAGGGCTACATGGAGGGTCGCGGTGAGGCTAGCATAAACCGCCTGGAAGTGCAGGACCCACAGGTACAAGTTCGGAGCACTGGCATCCTATCTATCTATCTATCTATCTATCTATCTAATCTCTCCCTCCCCCCTACTCCTGCCTCTCCACCCCCACTTAAACCGCCAGGGTGTGTGTGTCTGTTTCTGTCTGCCATGCTGTCTCCCCTCCCTCCATTTGTGCTGCCTTGTAGAGTGTGAGGCTACATGAACAACGTCTTAGACTTTGAGGGCTCAGCTGAATGCTAGTTTGTCTTTTTGCAAGGCATTCCCTGGGAAATATCCCACCCTCTTCCACTCTCTGACTTCACCTCAACCAAGCTTCACGATCATTACAGCTGTGTACACTATTAAATGGTATGTTTAAAACTTACAGTGTGTGTGTGTGTGTGTATATATATATAAAAAAAAAATTCCCCTCTCACCCCTATGGGTGGTATGTGTCTTCCTCAACCTCGGGTCCTCTACCAGAGGCCTGGGAGTTTGAGGGCTCTGCGCAGTATCTTAGCTGTTCCTAGCACTGCACTCTTCTGGACAGAGAGCTCTGATGTTGTTCCTGGCATCTGTTGGAGCCACTCACCCAGCTTAGGAGTCACAGCCCCGAGTGCTCCTACCACCACTGGGACCACTTTGGCCTTCACTTTCCACATCCTGTCGAGTTCCTCTTTCAGGCCCTGGTACTTCTCCAGCTTCTCATATTCCTTCTTCTTGATGTTGCTGTCACTTGGCACTGCTATATCTATCACCACCGCTGTCTTCTGGTCCTTGTCTATTACCATGATGTCTGGTTGATTGGCCAGTACCTGCCTGTCCATCTGGATCTGGAAGTCCCACAGAATCTTAGCCCTGCTATTCTCCACAACCTTCTGTGGAATCTCCCATCTGGTCTTGGGAGGGTCTAGCCCATACGCTTTGCAGATGTTCCTGTACACAATGCCAGCCACTTGGTTGTGCCGTTCAGTGTATGCTGTTCCTGCCTGCATCTTACATCCTGCCACTATGTGTTGGACTGTCTCTGAGGCCTCTCTGCACAGTCTGCACCTTGGGTCCTCTCTAGTGTGGTAGACCCCTGCTTCAATGCATCTGGTGCTCAGTGCCTGTTCCTGTGCCGCTATGATCAGTGCCTCGGTGCTGTCTTTTAGTCCAGCTCGTTCCAGCCACTGGTAGGATTTCCCAGTGTCAGCCACCTCAGCTATCTGTCGACGGTACATCCTATGCAGGATCTTGTCTTGCCATGGCACTTCTTCTGCTTGGTCTTCCTCCCATGTCTGCTGCTGCTGCCTCAGGCATTCTCTCAGCAGCTCATCTTTGGGGGCCATCTTACTGATGTACTTCTGGATGTTCCGGGTTTCGTCCAGGACAGTGGCTTTGATGCTCACCAAGCCCCGCCCGCCTTCTTTCCGGCTCATATACAGTCTCTGGGTGTTGGACTCGGGGTGGAAACCTCCGTGCATTGTGAGGAGCTTCCGGGTCTTCACATCGGCAGCTTCCATGTCCTCCTTTGGCCAGCTCACTATACCGGCAGAGTATCTGATGACCGGCAGGGCGTATCCGTTGATGGCGTGGATCTTGTTCTTCCCACTGAGCTGGCTCTTCAGGACCTGTCTTATCCTTTGGTGATACTTGGATGTTGCTGTCTTCCTTGCCTCCTCATCGTGATTTCCATGTGACTGTGGGACGCCAAGGTACTTGTAGCTGGTATGTATGCCTGCTATGTGGCCTGCTGGTAGTTCCACCCCATCAGTCTTGATTACCTTCCTTCTCTTCACTACCATCCGGCCACACTTCTCCAGTCCGAATGACATCCCGATATCCTCACTGTGGATCCGCGTCAGGTGGATTAGCGAGTCAATGTCTCGTTCATTCTTAGCATACAGCTTGATGTCATCCATGTAGAGGAGGTGGCTGATGGTAGTTACACTCCTGAACTTGTACCCGTATCCAGTCCTTGTGATTTTCTGGCTGAGGGGGTTTAAGCCTATGCAGAACAGCAGCGGGGACAGTGCATCACCTTGGTATATGCCGCACTTGATGGCCACTTGTGCAAGCTGCCTTGAGTTGACTTCCAGTGTTGTCTTCCATAGTCCCCTTGAGTTCTTGAGGAAGGTCCTTAGTGTCCTGTTGACTTTGTATAGCGCCAGACGTTCGCAGATCCACATGTGCGGCATTGAGTCGTAGGCTTTCCTATAGTCAATCCAGGCTGTGCTCAGATTGGTCTGTCTAGATCTTGAGTCTTGGGCGACTGCTCTATCTATGAGCAACTGGTGTTTTGAGCCTCTGGTGCTGTTCCCAATGCCCTTCTGAGCTGTGCTCATGTACTGGCCCATATGGTCCTGTAGCTTGGCAGCTATGATGCCTGATAGGACTTTCCATGTTGTGGGGAGGCAGGTTATTGGTCGGTAGTTGGACGGTTCGGTTCCCTTGCAGGGGTCTTTCATGATCAGCACTGTCCTTTCTTGTGTTAGCCAGTTTGGGTGGGAGCCTGCTGCTAGCAGCTGGTTCATCTGTGCTGCTAGGCGTTCATGCACTGCTGTTAGTTTCTTTAGCCAGTAGGTGTGGATCATGTCTGGTCCAGGTGCTGTCCAGCTCTTCATGTTCTTGACCCACTGCTGGATGTCTTCTACTGTGATGGTGATTGGTTTCTGTTCTGGGGGATTGCTGTGCTCTGTTCTCAGGTCCTGCAGCCACTTTGCGCTGGTGTTATGAGTCTTCTCTTTCTCCCATATGTTCTTCCAGTACTGTTCAGTTTCTGTACTGGAAGAACATATATATATATATATATATATATATATATATATATAATAGTTTTTTCGTCTGGTGAAAAAAAATTCCTTGGAACCTACCCCACCCCCAATTTACTTTAATTCTTATGGGGAAATTGGATTCGTTTAACATCGTTTTGCTTCGTCGGATGCATGGGTATTCACCCACGAAAGCTCATGCTCCAAAACGTCTGTTAGTCTATAAGGTGCCACAGGACACTTTGCTGCTTTTACAGATCCAGACTAACACGGCTACCCCTCTGATATTTTTCAGGAACATAACTACAATGGTAAGCAACGAGTTACTGAATGTGGTTGTTTCAAATAACTGGAATCTACCTCTGTTTGCAATGTATTTTAAGATCGAGGCTATGGTATACCTGTTAGTGAGTACAAGTGTTTTGTCTTTCAGTCGATAAGTAACACAATTAAGTCTGCAGGATTTTAGCATCCATGTTAAGTAATGATGCATTTTAAATTGATTTATTATTGCTATGATTATTGTTATTATTGCATAACCCAAAACTAACAAGAAGATTGCCAATCTTTCCAAATGTCAAAATTTTGTTAGCATATAGGCCTAAACCTCCAAGATGCTAATGGAACTGTTATCATATAGGCAAGACTTCCTGAAGCTTTGGAAAAGTAATATGGAGAGAAGTAATAAATACTTTACTAATAAGTAGAAAGACATTGCTTATAGAAGAAAAATATGTTTAAGAGCCAGTTTCATAACAGAATTTTAAGATTGTTGTCATGACTGGGATTGGCTACTAAAGTTGTAACTGAAACCATGATGTAAGTGATAAGTAGCTAGACACATTATAAAAGGAGAAACAATGGAAATTGCTAGCCAAAGAGTTTTATTATTGGGACTTGAATCACCTTGTGGAAAATGTTAAAGAGACACTGGGAATGCCTGAGCCATTACATACATTTAATCTATTTCCTGAACGTTAAGTATCCTCACAGCTTCTTGTCAAACTGTCTTAAATGGGCTATCTTGATTATCACTACAAAAGTTTTTTTTCTCCTGCTGACAACAGTTCATCTTACTGAATTAGCTTCTTAGAGTCGGTTGGGCAATTCCCACCTTTTCATGTTCTCTGTATGTATATATATCTCCTCACTATATGTTCCATTCTATGCATCCAATGAAGCGAGCTGTAGCCCATGAAAGCTTATGCTCAAATAAATTTGTTAAGTCTCTAAGGTGCCACAAGTACTCCTGTTCTTTTTGTTAAATTTTAGTTTATCGCCAACCGTAAAGGGCAAAATCAAATGAGTGGTTAAGACTCTTGTTTTGAATCCATGCTAAACTCTTGAATAATACGTCAAAGTAGTACCAGTTCTTTGGAATTGGAAATTGAAGTCAATCCTATCTTTCAGGATGTCACAGTTCAAGGCGAGATGCACCTTCAACTCCTTTCAGTCTCCCTGAATGCATTCTTCCAGGTGGCAAATCCTGATCCTTCATCTCTATGGAGTAAATCACACAATTCTCCCACTCTTTAGACAGGATCCTTGGGATGCATCCCTTGTGTACCAACCAGGATTACTCTGCACGGCTGACTGGATTTGGCTTCCCTGCAACAATTCCCTTTGGTAGCTGTGACCAGTGTGAACAGAATAACAGAAAATAGCTTTTTCCAAAGAGTGTACTCTTTAAACTCAACAGTAGGAAAACAGGCGTTTCAACACAACTAACAACCTACAGGCATATGTGTGAGCTTAGAGTGGCTTTGTTTATCCAGAAGGCACCACTCCCCCCACCTTTCTGGTACTGTTGGAGTCAGATTCACTTGCTCAAAATATGAGTATAAGAAATCTTTATTAAAGAAAAACACTCGGAAAGTGATGATCAAATATTTACAAGTGGGATGCAAATCAGGACTATTTATTACAGTTCCTGGCAGCACTAGACAATATAGCTTTACAATCTCTCTTTGTTACACTGATGTATTTATGCTTTTTGTAATTTTTTTTTCTTTTATGTATGTATTAGTCTCTTATTTCCATATTAACTCTTCACCCCTGTCAGGACAAATTTAGTGTGAGTTCACACCACTCTTTTCTGGCTTTTTAGTTATTTTATCTTTTATTTTCCTCACAGACGTGATTACTATGCCATGTCTTACACATATGGAGTTCTACTTATGGTTATACCACTAAATATTATTAGAACAGTCTCTTAAAATTCACAGCAGGCTTCTTTCAGGCCTATATTTGCTTTCACTCCCAACAGGTTTCAGTCTGCTGTCCCACAGTTCCTGTGTTTCCCACCTTCTATTTTCAGGAGAAGAAATTTTATCCCCCTTCAAGTTCCTTTGTCCATGCAGAGCCTCCTGAACTTGGTCAAATTAGTTTATTCAACCCATTAAGAGGCGGTCAGGGATAGACTAGACTTCACAGTTCTAAGCAGTGCTCCTGTTGAATTTCAATGAGAGTGGGACACCTAGCTCACCTCCTTTGAAAACCCCAGTCTTAATCTCTCAGTGCCCTCCTCCATTTCCCATTGATGGGGTAGACTTCTTTCTCCAGTGCTTCTGCTTGTCTTCCAGATTATTGTTTCTCAGGGACTTTCACTATCTAGATCAGGTATCACCCATATTTACCACAGTATCTGAGTACTTTGTGATCTGTAATGATTTTCAGAACATAAAAACTGACATACTGGGTCCATACAGCCCAGCATGCTGTCTTCCAACAGTGGCCACTGCCAGATACTTCAGAGGGAATGAACAGAACAGGCAATCATTGAGTGGTCCATCCCGTTGCTCATACCCAACTTCTGGCAAATAGAGGCTAGAAGCCATTGATGGACCTATCCGCCATGAATTTTGCTAGTTCTTTTTTGAACCCTGTTATAGTCTTGCCGTCTTCTGGCAAAGAGTTCCACAGCTTAACTCTGCATTGGGTGAAGAAATATTTTCTTTTGTTTGTTTTAAAACTGCTGCCTATTAATTTCATTTGGTGGCCCCTAGTTCTTGTGTTATTAGAAGGACTAGATAAAACTTTCTTATTTACTTTCTCCACATCAGTCATGGTTTTATAGACATCTATCGTATCTCCCCCCTTAGTATTCTCTTTTCCAAGCTGAGGTAAAAACTGGGGAGATAGAACATCCCTGGCCCCAGTGTGTGATCTTGCGGGGAGGGGTAGCGGGGTGGTCACCCTGCTTTGGCCCTGAAAGAGTTAAAATTCAGCCCTATGAGAGGGCTGGGGCTGAGTGCCAATAGGAAAAGGCTGAGAGGCAGCCAGTCAGGATCAGGATGGGCCCTATAAAAGAGCTGCAGGAGTAGAAGGCAGAGGTCAGTCTCACTCCAGCCTTGGAGTGGAAAGGACATAGGATCACAGGGTACCTCAGGACAAGCAGTGCTGGGGAGCTCCAGCCTGGCAACTCCCCAGGCTGAGGCCTTGTTAAAGGCATAAGGAGGTAGTGGGGCTGCAGGGATGCAGCCTGGGGAGAGTTGGTCCCACCCCCTTGCCAGTGATAAGTGGCCATTACAGATTCCAGTTGGCCCCGGAGAAAGAGGGCTAGATGACAACTGGCAGTAGCCACTGAGGCAAGGTGGTCATAGGGGGAGGGGGTTCCCCTGAGAGAGGAGACCCAGAGAGTGGGGGTACTGCAGTGGGCAAGGTAAAGGGCACATGGAGGCAGGTAAGACATCGTCCAGCAGGAGACTCTCCCGGGCTGGAAAAGAGAGAATTCCAAGTCTGACCAGCAGGACGTACTGCAGAGGGGAGTCAGTGAACTACTACACTGATAATTCTATTGATTACTATAATTTCTACCATTTTGCCTGGTAATGAAGTTAAGCTAACTGGTCTGTAATTGCCACGGTCACCTTCTGAGCCTTTTTTAAAAATTGGTATCACATTTGCTAACCTCCAAACATCTGGTACAGAAACCGATTTAAGTGATAGGTTACATAACACAATTAGTAGTTTTGCAGTTTCACATTTGAGTTCCTTCAGAATGCTTGGGTGAATCCCATCTGATCCTTGTGATTTATTACTGTTAAATTTATCAATTTGTTCCATAACCTCCTAACGACACCTCAATCTTGGCCAGTTCCTCAGATTTGTCACCTAGAAAGAATGGCTCAGGTTCAGGAATCTCCCTCACATCGTTTCTGAACCCAGTTATAGTGTTGGCCTTCAGAACACCTGGCAATGAGCTCCACAGGTTGACTGTTGCGTGAAGAAGTACTTTTTGTTTGCTTTATCCTCACAACAGGCCCGCGTGCTACGGCAGTGCTGCTATATCCCCATTGTACAATTGTGGAACTGAGCCTGAGGATCAGCTTTCTAAAGATATTTAGGTGCCTGGTAAGATTTTCAAAAGCACCTAGCTTCCCATCTGTAGACAAGCAGACTCACCCCTGCGGCGCCTCCTGCTGGTGACTTCCAGCAGGAGGAATTATCTCGATTAAGCTCCGGAGTGCCCTCTGCAGGTCGGTGATCTGCCTGTCCTCTGGCTCCCGTGTCCCTTCCTGGACCCGGTGCCTGTTTACATGGGATGCTGCCCCTTGGCAGTAACCCTTTTCTGCCAGGGTGTCCCCTCCCCAGGAAACACCCATCCTCTATCCCCACCTCATCTCAGTATATGGCTACTACCAGTCATTGTCTAGCCCGACGCCCTGGGGCAGACTGCAGTATCAGCCTACTCATCACTGGCAAGGAGGGTTTGTACCCTGCCTACCCCTGGGCTGCCCTCTGCAACCCCCAGTACCTTTTAGCCCAATGCTAGGCGGCAGCCTGGGGCTTTCCAGGCTGGAGCTGCCCAGCTCCTCAGCCTGTCCCCAGCCCTGCTCCACCCAGGTACTTTGTCTCTAGCTCCCTGCAGCCAGGCCCTTCTCCCTTTTCAGGCAGAGGGAGACTGTCTGTGCTTCAGGCTCACAGCCTCTTATAGGGGCCAGCTGGGCCTGACTGGGACATGGCCACAGCTGAGCCTACTTTCTCCAATCAGCCCAGGCTTCTTGCCCCAGCAACAGCCCTCTCCTGGGCTGTTTCAAGCCCTTCAGGATAGGAGCAGGGGACCACCCTGCTACACCATCTCATTGACATTTAATGGGAATTAGAAACCTAGGTAGGTGCCATTGAAAATCCCTTTAGGCACCTGGCTGCATCTTTAGGCATCTGAATCCTTCCAAAAAATCTGTCTCATACATAAGTTGCTCAAAGTCAGAAAGGGACCCTCTGGTAGAACCAAGACTTGATCTGAGGTCTCTCAAATCTTAGGCAAATGCCCTAATTACTGGGCAAGCATTTCTCTCTGGAACAGACTGCCCCTAGTCTCTACTGGAGTATTTAGGCGTCACTGAAATGTGAAGGAATAATACGAAGTCTTCATCATGCGGCAAGGCAGGATGTTGTCCTTAGAATGGCAAGAGCAGAGCATGGAAGCAGCTGGCCTCTAAAGAGCTGAACCAGGTTTCTGCAGTCTGAAATAAGTGCCCCACAAGAACTACACTACATCCATGTCAAGAGTCTATCCCACAAAGGCCGCCAAAACCATGAGCCTGGTTCTACCACCAGCCAAATGTTGCCCCTTGGCAACATCACACATGGAGTAGTATCTTACTCCATTGGGAGTCCTGTTGAAATCAGTAGGACTAATCACAGAGTGAGGTGCTATCCCATGTGAGTAAGGAAGGCAGAACTGGACCTTTAAATTGCTTACGGCTGCAGTGCTAACTAAAGGCCAGATTGTGAATCCTTTGCTCAAACTGGCAAACAATTACTCTCATCATTAGCTCCCTTGATTTCAAAGAGACTATTTGCCTGAGTAACTATTCTCCAGAGTGTGGAAGGGGTTGACAATCTAACCCTCAGTTAGCACCCACAACTGGTCACTAGCATCCTAGTAGACAAATATTAACCAGTGTGATGTAGATTTGAAACACCATGTGCAACCCGTTCCCTGAGCTGTGCAGCCGCTTAGCTATTCTGAGGGTTCTCCTCAAAGCATTAAGGCCAAACTCATCTCTGGTGTAATCCCACTACCTAGAATGGCATCACTCCAGGGCTGATTTTGACCCCTTGATGTTTATTTAGATCTGTCTGGATTCCTCTTGCTGTCGTTTGGAGTAATGATTACCCATAGTTAATAACTGTTTTGGCTCTTCTGAAGACTAATTGTCCGTCTCCAAAGGCAGCTCCACCACTTGCTACTCTGGGAATCAGTGAGGAGGTGCGTTGGGGATATTCCTCTTGTGAGAATGAAGTCTTCTATCAATTCTACTACACTTAATGGGTCAGATCCTCAGCTGATGAAAATTAACATAACTCCATTGACTACCATGGGGCAATACCAACACCAGCTAATGATCTTGTCCAGACAGTTTCGTGCTTCTTGTTTCTCAGAAGGTCACTTTTAGTTGTTTAATGTTACATCAATTTTGTTTTAACATTAATTACCACCGGGAAGTCCATAAGCATTGTCTGTTGCTAGGCATTTAATGCCATGGGCCAAATTCATCCTGGATGCAACTTTGTGGACTTCAGTAGTGATACACCAATTCAGCCTGCTGAGTTTTAACAATCCTCTCTTTGATCTGTTTGAAGTTGAAACTCTGTTTCAGGATCTCAGCAAAGACTTTTTAATAATGCCCAGTGGGACCCATTATAATTAACCTCCATTCATTGTTAGCTGATTCACAGAGCTTAATTTTGAAGAGATACATTGATACCAGTTGTACAGATCAATAAAATTATTAATAAAAGTCCACATGGACTTTAGATCAGGTAGATATTAAGCTTAGATACCAAGGTGATGGGCACATTATATATACCTAAGCTGGATAGATAAGAAGCCTTTTTCCAGTACATCAATCCCAATTTCAAATGCTGACTGCAGAGCCATTATCTCTGAGGCTATGTGGCTCAGGAGAATGCTAATTTGTCATTTGAACAGGGCACGGCAGCAGTGACGTCTGTAGAATTGCTCATGTGAGATGAATTGCAGGGTCTCAGACTAGTTCACAGTGGAATGATGGAGTTCATGGAGGATATGTCCATTAATGGCTATTGGCCAAGATGGTTAGGGATATAACCCCATGTTTGGGGTGACCCTAAACTTCTGACTACCACAAGCCGAGAGTGGAAAAGAGGGGTAATGCCCCTTTTCTGTACACTCCCTATGATTGGGGGAAACAAGATACTTGGCAAGATGAACCATAGACTGACCCAATATAGCATCGCTTATGTTCTTATAAAGATGTCTCCTTAAAAAAAAAGAGACTGGGATTTTTTCAATGGATTAAGGGGATTTCCCATTGACTTGCAATGATGTTAGGTGCCATACTCCCTTAGGTCTCTCGGAAAAGCCCAGGCTAACTTGACATCACAGTTAACTCTAATTAAACAGCCTTGCATGCAGGTTTAACTGAGAAGCCAGGAGCACATTGACTCAAAGACACAGCTCCCCTCCCACCCTGAAGCTCTGTCCACTTCATGGTCACCATAGTCAGTTTCACCTGTCACATGATTCATTGCGTGCCCACACTTTAGCCATCACAACTGTTTGTTGCACAGTGTGTGTATGTACTAGTCCATTGTGGGAAAAATTGTGCAGCTATCCATAATGCCTGAGATGGGGAAGGTATTCCAGAAGGACTTACACGTAGATCTGTACATGGGGTAAACCTCTATGAGATGACTTAATGCACAGAGAGCTGGAAGGAAAGACTGGACATATGGTCAAGGATATGATTAGAAAATGCTTTCTCCACTGCAGAAAATCAGTGTGACAGATCACTTACAGGAAGAAAAGCACTGGCCAGATCATGCATCAGACAGGGGTGACATAATGTTAGCAGTCATTGGCCTGGGTTCTCAGAAGTGACTAGTTATTCAGGGGGCCTCAGTAATTGGCAGCCTGCCCTGAGATGCCTGAAAACGGTCCTGATCCCCAGCAGATCATGCACCTTTAAGGTGTCTCCATTAAGGCACTTCAAATCCCTTGTCACTTTTGAATATAGAGGGTGGGATTTTCAAAATGGCACAGGAAGGCCAATGTGATTTGGACTCCAAAATCCCCTAGGCTCAATTGAAAATCCCAGCCTAAGCATGGAGCATGCAGGCACAAACCATATTTAGAAATACCCATGTCATCAACTCTGTTAGAAGTTGTATAGTGGGCAGGGATTTTGGGGAGGTGCACCTAAACAGGATAGAAGCATATTTAGGGAGTATGTCCTGAAATCAGTGGGTGTTAGGTGCCTACGTGCTTTTTAAAATCTCACTAGGTGTCCAAATACTTTTAAAATCTGGCCCCAAAATACTTGCTCCAGGTTCTTCAGCAGAACTGAGAACTCCCATCCCCTGAGTTGAATGTTTTACTAATTAATCCAGACAACCTCTAGAAAGCAATAGAAAGAAAGGGAGTTTAAGTCCAATTAATGCATTTAGGGCCAGATTTTGTAAAGATATTTGTCGTCAGACGTGTGTGTGCTCTGCTCTGTTCAATGTTGATATCAGTCAGCTGCGTGCGTGTGTTCCCTCTGTGCGCGGCCTCGGTTCTGCAGATCATTGGCACAGCAGACTCTGAAAGAACCCCCAATGACCACAGACTTTAATAAGGTACGAAGAACCCAGCCAGGTTTATTGTCAAATGAAACAGTCTCTAGCTCCCCGGATCAGATGTCTACAGTTCTGCTAGTACATATGTGCTGCCTGACAATGGACTGGCTCGTCAGTGGAGGGACTTTCCACTGCCACGTAGGCCAGACAAAGATGTCCACTCAGGGATGCATTCTTGTATACAGGTACAAAGAAGTTACAAGTCATTGAACACATTGAGGTACAGTCCCTCCATGCATTAGGGTGTTGCTTGTCTTCTGGTAGAGGTTGTTCAAAAAAAAAGTCTATTCATCATATTCTCTATCCATCATATTGTTCTTTTATACTGTCTTTAGGCTGGGTCTGCCTGTTCCTTGTCAACTGCGTGGGATGCGCTCATATCAGGCTGTTCTGGTGCTGTCCTGGCATACATTCATCTTATTATTGCTTGCATGTGTATACGTGTTTTTAGCAGCCTTCCTCTTGCCAACTTCTGTGAGCAGGGCCTGCCTCTGGCTCACAGCTTAACTTTGCTTTATGTTAGTAATGTCTTGACCATTACTTCAGTTCAGGCCTCAGGCCTCATACTGGACCTCGGATACAAAGGGTTTATGTCTCAAGGCCTCATCTTATTACAGTATTTACATGCCTTGTGGGATCTTCAAAACTGCATTTAGGCAGTTAACACTCATAGAAATCAATGAGTTTGAGGCACTAGGATATTTTTGAAAATCCCAAATAGATTCTTAAATACTTCTAATATTCTCAGCTTTAATCTTAGTCATTTTAAATCCCTTTCCATCTGTGGATAGCAAAAGCACCTGGATTTTTAAATGGTATGCTTAAAATTTTCAGAAGTGTCTAAGTGGCTTAGGAAACTATCTTCTATTTTCAAAAGTAATTAAGGACAGATTTTTAAAGTATTTAGGATCCGTATATTAGGCTTCTATGTACATTTAACATCAGCCCTCCTAGGAACAAAGCAGCCCACATTTAATGGAAAATCAATGGATTAAGTGGCTACATCACTTTTGAAAATAGGATGTTAATTTCCACACATTGGGCTCAGACTTTTTAAAGTATTTGGGCACCTAAAGATACAAATAGGCACCTGGCAAGATTTTCAAAACCACCTAGCAACCTAACTTTCTTTCAAACCAATTAAAGTTGCATAGCTAGCTGTTTCTGAAAATCCCTCTAAGCATCTATCTGTTTCTTTAAGCACTTAAATACCTTTGAAAATCTGGCCCTTTGGTGATTTTGAAAATTTTGCACTGTGTCAATATCTCCATTTTATACATTAGGGAAACATGACTTGATCTAGATCACACATAGAGTCACTGGCAGAATCAGGAATAAAACTCAGGGGTCTTGAATTTTAGGCCAATTCCCAAATTATTATATGAAAGTCATTGTTGCACTTGATGCTGTGTCATGGAAAATAAGATACCCTACATGTTTTCTGTTTGAAAACATTGAGAAGAAGAGCATGTTTAATGCCCAGTGTTTAATTCATAGAATATCAGGGTTGGAAGGGACTTCAGGAGATATCTAGTCCAACCCCCTGCTCAAAGCAGGACCAACCCCTGGCTAAATTATCCCAGCCAAGGCTTTGTCAAGCCTGACCTTAAAAACTTCTAAGGAAGAAGATTGCAGCCCCCCGCCAGGTAACCCATTCCAGTGCTTCACCACCCTCCTAGTGACAAAGGTTTCCCTAATATTCAACCCAAACCACCTTCTCTGCAACTTGAGACCATTACTCCTTCTTCTGTCATCTGGTACCACTGAGAACGGTCTTTGGACCCCTCTTTCAGGTAGCTGAAAGCAGCTATCAAATCCCCTCCTCATTCATCTCGTCTGCACACAAAATCCCAATTTCCCCAGCCTCTCCTCATAAATCATGTGCTCCAGCCCCGTAATCATTTTTGTTGCCCTCCACTGGACTCTTCCCAATTTTTTCCACATATTCCTTGTAGCGTGGGACCCAAAAGTGGACACAGTACTCCAGATGAGGCCTCATCAATGCCAAATAGAGGGGAATGATTATGTCCCTCAATCTACTGGCAATGCTCCTGCTTATAGAGCCTAAAATGCTGTTAGCCTTCTTGGTAACAAGCTTCTTGTCCACTGTATCCCCTAGGTCCTTTTCTGCAAACTGCTGCCTAGCCATTCGATCTCTAGTCTGTAGCAGTGCATGGGATTCTTCTGTCCTAAGTGCCGGACTCTGCACTTGTCCTTGTTGAACCTCATCAGATTTCTTTTGGACCACTCCTCTAGTTTGTCTAGGTCCCTCTATATCCTATCCCTACCCTCCAGCGTCTCTACCATTCCTCCATGTTTAGTGTCATCTGCAAAATTGCTGAGGGTGGGGCAATCCTCCAGATAATTAATGAAGATATTGAACAAAATCAGCCCCAGGACCGACCGTTGGTGCATTTCGCTTGATACTGGCTGCCAACTAGACATGGAGCCATTGATTACTACCTGCTGAGCCCGAGGATCTAGCCAGCTTTCTATTCACCTTATAGTCCATTCATCCAGCCCATGCTTTAACTTGCTATCAAAAAAACTGTGGGAAACTATATCAAAAGCTTTGCTAAAGTCAAGGAATAACACGTCCACTGCTTTCCCCTCATCCACAGACCCAGTTATCTCATCATAGGAGGCAATTAGGTTAGTCGGGCATGACTTGCCCTTGGTGAATCCATGTGACTGTTCCTGATCACTTTCCTCTCCTCTGAGTGCTTCAAAACTGATTCCTTGAGGACCTGATCCATGATAGTTCCAGGGACTGAGGTGAGGCTGACATAGCCTCTAGTTCCCAGGATCCTCCTCCTTCTCTTTTTTAAAGATGGGCACTACATTAGCCTTTTTCCAGTCATCCGGGATCTCCCTTGATTGCGATGAGTTTTCAAAGATAATGGCTAATGGCTCTGCAATCACATCTGCCAATTCCCCTTGATTTGTCACACATATACATGTCTGTGTTTGTGTGTCTCTCTACAGTTGGCACAGTGTCATAGAGTCTTATGACCCAAATCTACCCACTCCTCGCCTGTTGACAAAATGCCTTCCCTGTGGTGTACTGTTGTGATTCCATTACTGACCCCCACTATCTATAGCTTGTGGAATGAGGAAACTCAAGGAAAATGGGTTTTTTATAAATATCAAATAGAGCTGGACAATATTGTCAATATTTTGACATTTGATGATATTTTTCATTATAAATTTCATTTTCTATGAAAATAAACTCCAAATAATTTTTTTTTTTGGAAATCAGTGGAGTTTATTTGACCAGCCGCAGTGCTGGTCAATTATTTTTCAGTGATTGTAGAGGTTCATGAAATCTTTGAAATGTTAATTAACATTTTTCAAACTTTTGAAAAACAGGATTTAAACAAAATCCTGTGTGGTTTTTTTTCCTCCTTTTTCTTTAGTTTTGAATTTTTAACAGTTCTAATGTCAAAAAGTCGACCTAATGCCTAAAGACTCAGATTGGTAATTAGATTATGTAAATTGACTTTAAAATAGAGTTACTACTGGTTTGTAAGTATTTGAATGAACAGGCCTAGTGCCTCCAGTGAAGCTACTCCCCAGTTACTCCTCTGAATGAGAGAAGAATTAGGCCTGAATTTTCACCACCTGTAATGGATTTTACAATATTGATGGGGAAAATGAGGGCTTATGTCAATATAGCTATCATCTTCTGGGGAGATAGTGTTCCTACACTGGCAGAAAATGTTTTCTGTTGGTGTAAACTGCATCTATACAATGGTGCTAGGTAAGGAGTGAATAAAAAAACAAAGGCTTGAAAGATTGTCCCTCATGCATCACTTCATTGGTACTATTTACGCAGATCTTAGAACCATAAAAGAAATCGGAGAAGAAAAAAGAAATATTGGACGTGATTAATGAATGAAACCACCGTTTTATGTTCATGCAACTCATCGTAGTCGATGGATTTCCAGCAGTGTAAAACTGAAACGAAGCTGTGCAGCATTAGAGCCTAATGTAAATAATCTGGCAATGCTGGCTGGTATTTGGCTCACTGACTCCAATAAAGAACTGATTTACCCCAAATGTGGATCTGCTTCAGTGACTTCAGTGAAGGCACACCAATTTGAATTAGATGGGGACATGGTTTATTGACTTCAGTTAATTTACTATTTTAAATTACAACATCTGCGGATCTTCGACCATTGACTTTTAGGGATGGAAACTGATTTACACCAGCTGGCATCTGGTCCAAAGATACATAAACAAGTTAAATGCCAAGTCTTTTCCCACTGAAGCCAATAGATGTTTTGGCACTGATTTTAAGGGGAGAGAGAGTAGTCCTTTAACATAACTATTTTTGTATTCATATAATGGGGAGTCTGAGATGACTCAAAGACCAGCTCCCTAGGGCTGCTAAAGAAGCTGTTAAATAGGCCTGTTCCATCCGTGATTGAATTTCTTTGGTAAGCAGAGAGATGAGACCAATGCGGATTGCACAGGTAGGTGAGAAATTCCTTTATTTTAGTAGAGTCATGTTGAATTCCTTTGGATTATTCTGAAGGATGAATCTAGAGGAGCCTTGTTATGTTCCCTTTGTCCCTTGGACTGAAACATGCACTGTTTTTAAGTCTGAAGCCCCGATTTTTGTATCACAGTGAAGGCTTTTCAATATGTTGGAGAAAAACGCAGTTCTCGCTTTTCGTTTGGGTACAGCAAAATCAAATACTTTATTATTCTCAAACAATTGTAATTGAGGGAGCGAGTGCCCTAGGACACAGGGTTGCCCCTGTCCCGGACAGGTCTCTCAACAGGTAAACAATTTCAGTAAGCATTTATACCTTTGCTACAGACAATAGCAAGCAATGTTACAGACAGTAATGAGCAACAGATGCAGTTTGTTTATGCATAGGCTATCCTGCTATCTTATTTTCCTCAGCTTCTGCACGCCAGTCCACGCATTTGATTATTAGGCACGGTCGTGAGTGATAACTTCTCACACAGTTCTTTCTTACTTGTCTCACACTATCTTTGCTTCTCCATGTTCCACGTCATAAGGGATACAGCTGGCCTAACTCCTGCTAACAGACTGACATGCATTAAGATCCCCTGCAAATCCTTGTCAATTCTTTCCCGTCTTCCACACTCCCCCCTTTTGTACTTCTAGTACAACAGATATTCTTAAATTTCTATTTGCATTAAGCCAGGGATTTCTGATTCTGCATCAGATATTTCAATTCTAGGGGTTTTCATTGGATGAAATGACAATGCATGATTAGCATGGACATGAAAGGTATTACTATTATTTCATCTTTTACAACAACAATAACATAATCCTAAATTAACTAACAGCAATGCAAACAATAATATACTCAGAGCAAACATATAATGAGGTTTTTGTACAATTCCGGTTACAAAGCATAATACATCATACCTAGTACACAACGTAGACACTCTCTAAGCTGTATGAAAGGCTCCCATTCTTTTCAGCTTGATGTATATTCTGAAGGATGTGAATTTGTCTTTGTAATTCAGAGATTTTTTGAACTTCTGGTAACAATAAAAGCAAATTTTGAAATCGATCAGGCCCTGCTTTAGTCCAATTAAATGATACCTGAAACCTAAGAGCTACCTGCAGCATTCTATCTGCAGGCCAATAAATTATATGACTGCCTGCAGCAGTGGTAAGATTAATGTGTATATCTTGCAATGTGGTGGCTTTGACATACACACAGCAATCATTAGCTTGAAAAAGTGGGTATCCTGTCAGGGTAGTTCCTAGTCCTCTCCCCTCCCAGCAAACATTATCATAAACAGTGACAACTTCCCCTGGCTTCAGTTTTCATACACATTGAAGCTGTGGTGGTTCTAACGGCCAAAATGTCCATTGATTTCCTAATCCCATCCAAATATCAGCTGTAATCCCAGGAGCACTAACTAGAAATCGATTAGGCAAATCAGGTGGTCTAACTTCCCAGATATCTCGGTGAATCACCCAGTCCCATATACATCCTCCCCATGGACCTGGTAGGATTCGGTACGTGGGAGCCCATACTCCCTTCACCGGTCCATATGCTTGGAAGGAGCACTGTGAATGTTCACACTTCCACTCAGAAAGTCTCCACGTATGTCTCCATGGCCACAGATCAGATGGCACTCCTGATGTGTCTGTAAGGGCAGTGGGCCAAGCCTGGTGTTCAAAATCACTCCAAATGGCCATCAACTGGTCATTCAGGAAATCCTGAATTTCTGAACATGCTAGATCCCACTGCAATTCCTTCCCAGCCTCAGTGATATTCAGTACCATCTCTCTCAGTAACTTCTGGGTCATAGAACTAAGGGTGGAAATAAAATATAACTCACCCACTCCAGCCTGTACTTGGGTTAGCTGAGCTCCAGAAATAAGGCCGGTAGCCTTCTGTAGTTGGCCCAATTGCTCATCATGTTCTTGGTTCTTAAAAATATTCCAAATTGCTGCTGCACTATTGGCCCCATCCCATAAGGATCCAGTCAGGTCCCTTTTCTTTCTAGAGGAAATAACCCAGGCCCTCTGTTGTGCTAATCTAATGGCAGCCCCTTGCGAACAATTTGGATATGTAGAGGTGATCTGGAAATTAGATAAGGGCAATGTAAACTTAACAGTCCCTAGTGTAGTATTGATTACAGTCTATCGATATTCCGCTACATCTCTCTTTGGTGTAGGGTTATATCACATTTGTTGGTTGTGTACCTTGATATATTTCTGGGAGGCATTAATATTAATAGCATAAGAGGGTGTGTATTGCAGTAAGGTACAGGTTACATTATTAATCACTGGAATGGTTTCAATACAGGTAAAATTTCTAGTGGCAGAACAAACTCTTTGGGTATTCATTTGATCATCCACTAATTGGGTAACCAAATAACAATAAGGACCTCTTTCAGGTAGCATAGTACAAATTCCAGGAATAGCCATCATATCTACCTCACTATGGAACCCATCAATTCCAATTATAAATTTTTGGGGCTCATATGCAGTAATATTGTGGATCTTTATTTCCACTGATCCATTTGTTTTCCACTCAATTATTCGCTCATATGAATTCTTTTGAACCTTAAAAAATAATCTTTCAGAGCAATATTCTAATAAATCACTAAGATGGGAAGGCCTTGGCCAATAAATTTCATTAGAATATACAATTTTGTTCATATCTGGATAGATTACAGAGGTGATGGCAAGGGTTGAGGGGCTAGTGGGGGTAACAATTGTGGTTGTAAGGTGCTTTCGGTAGTCATCATCTGAAAGCCAATTAGGGAGGGCAGTACATCCCCGAGGTACTTGTCCATAACCACAAAGTCCTGCCCCTGGAAGAAATCCAAACCACCATTCAATCCCACAGTCCCAAGCACGATCCCCACAGTTTCCTCCTTGCCAATTAACAATGCTTCGTTTCGTCCACCAAGGCCAGTTCTTAATATCTTTTGTAGTCAGGAATCCCTGGACTTTGGAGGTTTTAACAGAACGAATGTTTCTACTTTTCTTTTCCCAGGATAATTGTGGTTTAGCATGATACAGGGGAGAGGTTACTAGCACTTCACCCTGTAATGTTGAAATTCCTTCAGAAAAATCCAAAGGCACAGTAAGTCTGCCAGTGAGCGAGGGAGAGGTTACTAGCACTTCACCTTGTCCTTCTTCCTCGCTGTCCAGTACGTACAGTAGGGCTGGAAGAAGGAGTACGCTGATCATCAGTAGGAGTGTCCTCCCGAGGTGGAGGGGTCTTTTTGCAGTGAGACGCATGGGTCCAGGCAAGTTGTCCTTGACACTTCCAGCAGTGTTGTTGGTTAACAGGACTTGGAAAGGGCCTTTCCAGTGTGGAGCCTGGGCAGTCTTTCGTTGATGGACCTTTATGTAGACCCAGTCTCCTGGTTCCAGCGAGTGGCAAGGTTGTACAGGATCCTTGGGTAGTGCTTCTTTCACCTGTGTATAAAAAGACTTAACACATTTCATTAGTGCCTGACAATGCTTAAGCATCATGTCATCCATCAAATGAATGTCCATCTGAGCTAGGGTCAGTGGGGGTGCAGCTGGTAATCGCATCGGGCGCCCTGTTAAAATCTCATGAGGACTGAGTCCAGTCTTTCGATTGGGAATGGCTCTCATACTCATCAGTGCTAGAGGAAGGGCATCTGGCCACTTTAAGGTTGTCTCAGCACAAATCTTGGCCAGTTTATTTTTTAAAATCCCTTTCTGGCGTTCCACTGTCCCAGCAGATTGTGGGTGGTGAGGGCAGTGAAGGTTGTGCTGGATCTGCAAAGCTGCACATAACTCCTTTACAATTTGTCCAGTAAAATGATTTCCACTATCATTGTTGATACTCACAGGGATGCCAAACCGTGGTACAAAATCTTTAAGCAAAAGTTTCACAACAGTCCTGGCATCTGCTTTCCTGCAGGGAAAAGCTTCAACCCAATTGGTAAATACATCAACTAAAACGAACACATATTCATAACCACAACATTTAGACATTTGAATAAAATCAGTCTTAATATTTACAAAAGGTCCCCAAGGAGGAGGGCGGGCTGCCCGCGTAGCTTTAACAGCTTTACCAATGTTGTGCTGTTAACAAATCACACATTGTTGACAGCAGGAATGTGCTACAGATGGGAAACTAGGTGCACATCAATCTCAGTTAACTGCAGCAATCATCCCCCCTTTGCTCACATCTTCCACAAATACAGCAGCAATCATCCCCCCTTTGCTCACGTCTTCCACAAATACAGCAGCAATCATCCCCCCTTTTCTCACGTCTTCCACAAATACAAACACATAGTTCATGGCTAGCTGTGGTGTAGATCAACCTTTCACTAGCCTGCCAAGCAATACTGCCCAGGTCGACCCAGCAGCCACACACTAAACGTTCCTTAGTACACTTTCATCTACTCCCATTTCAAACCAGGGATGGTCAAAGTGCACTCATGAAATTGTAGCGTTTGACACCAGGGTCCACATGGGTTGTCAGAAAAAAGCAGCTAGCAAAAAATAGATTTGCACTCCAGCTTGCTGCAGACTAAGGATGTTTACATTTAAGCTAGGGGATGTGATTCCCAGCTTGCATAGATGTACCCTTGCCTGACCAGGTACCTAAACTACAAGCGTGTCCAGAATGGCCCAGGCAGCTGCTCCAGCTAGCAGCCCTATGCAAAATCGTGTCTGACCTCTTAGGTGTATAGATGGAGCTGCTGCCTCTGCAACCACAGGCACTGCACTAGCTCAAACAAAGCTAGCAGGAATATATCTATGTGAGCTGAGAACCACACGTCCCAGCTCAAATGTAGGTGTACCCTAAATATTGTTATAGATAAATAGGACTGGAAGGAACCATGATACGTCATCAGATCTAGCTCAGGAACTGAGGCAGGACCATGTTTACCTAGACCATCCCTGAGAAGTGTTTGTCTAATCTGTTCTTAAAAATCTCTAATGATGGGAATTCAACTACCCATAAAAGCCTATTTCAGAACTTAAGTACCCTTAGAGTTACAGAGTTTTCTCCTAATATCTAACCTAAATCTCCCTTGCTGAACATTAAGCCTATAACTTTTTGTCCTACCTTCAGTGGACAAATGATCACCATTCGTGATGATTTAGTTGATGATTTAGTTGGGGTTTAGTACTGTTTTGATCAGGGGGTTGGACTAGATGACCTCCTGAGATCGTTTCCAACCCTGATATTCTATGATTCTCTTTGTAACAGCCCTTAACTTGCTTGAAGACAGTTATTAGGTCTTCCCTCAGTCTACTTTGCTCAAGACTAAACATGTCTAGTGTTTTTTTTAACTTTTCCTCATTTTTGTTGCTCTCCTCTGGACTCTCTCCAATTTGTCCACGTCGTTCTTAAGATGTGGTGCTCAGAAATGGAGACATTAATCTTACTGAGGCCTCATCTGTGCTGAACAAAGCACATTCATTACACCTGCGTTTTCAAGAGGAAATTATAAAAATGTTTTGACTATAAAATATCAACAATAAAGCTGAAACAATGATTCAACCTTATGACAATTAAACAAACAAGCCTCATCTAAATGCCATAAGCTAGGAATAGGCAATGGGATGGATTATTTGATGATTACCTACTCTGCTCATTGTCTCTGAAGCACCTGGCACTGGCCACTGTCAGAAGACAGGATACTGGGCTAGATGGACTTTGTTTTGACCCAGTGTGACCATTCTCATGTTCTTATGATTTGTTCTGACTTCATCAAAACAACATGTTTTGATAAGGTTGAAATGAAATATTTTCAGATTATTTTGTTTTGCAAAAAATTCTGAGATTTAGTTTTTTGTCCTGATTTAACATGAAATGAAATTTCAAAATTTGAGAATTTACCATGGGTTGTAAATTCTGTTTTTCAACCAAATGTAGTTGATTGTATGAAACCCCACCCATCTCCGAAACACAAGAATTGCTCTATTCTGATCTCACTTACATTACTAATGTAGCCACATTGATTTAAGTGAAATGATTATTTACATCACCTAAAGATCTGCTCTGAGAGACAGATCCACCACACCATTACTCCTGTTTTACATGTAACTGACTTTATTTCAATTCATTGCATTAGCATCCAACTGCAGTATCAGAAATTTATCATAATTCCTTTCTGTTTGAGAAAGAGGAAAATCAAGCTGTAAACAATCATAGTTACACAAAGTTGTGGGAGACTGTACAAATATTTTCTATATAATTATGGAGGTTGGGTTTTTCATAGGACATAGGACTGAAAGGGACCTCCTGGGTCATTAAGTCTGATTCCCATCTATGGTAGGCAGCTCTGTCATATAATCCTGTTAGTAAATGTGTCAGGCTTTAACTAGTTAGGTTGTTTGTCCACATTATTTCTACCAGGAGGCTTTTCAGAACATCACTCGTCAATGTTTAGAAACATTTTTAATTTCCAGCCTAAATGTATCTGTGGCCACTTTATTTCCATTTGTTTTTATGCCAATACTGTCCTTTAGCTTCCACTGCTCTTCTCCCTCCCTGATATTTACCCCCCTGACATATTTGTTGAAGGCAATCAGGCCCCCTCTCAGCCTTGATTTAGGCTAAACAAGCCAAGCTCTTTTAGTCTTGTCTTGAAAGATTGGTTCTCCATTTACCTCCTCATCCCAGAAGCCCTTCTCTGTAATTTTTCCCATTTGAATGAGTCTTTCTTGAATTTGAGTGACCAGAATAGTACACAGTATTCCAGATGAGATTTTTCCAATGTTTTGTATGATGGCATTTATAATTGTCTATATATAGCAGAAATATGTTACCTGATACATCTTAGAATCACTTATGTTGTTTTCACAAACACGTCACAACGGTGGCTCATAGTCTTTCTGTGTTTTACTAATACACCACTGCCTTTTTTCTCCTTTCTCACTTTCAGCTGATGAGCTCACAGTTTATATCAGAAGTCCGTGTTATGGGCTCCTCAGTCTACGACCTTTCACTTTACAATATTAAATTTCATCCCATTTCCATTACTCTGGCCCTCAATGTTATCCATTTCTTTCTGTATAGTATTCTGATCTTCCTCAGTATTAACAATGCATCTCAACTCTGTGCCATGAAGAAATTTCATGCTGCAGCCACTCATGATAATATTAAATAAGATCAATCTCAAGACCGATCCTTGAGAAAGTCCAGTAGTAACCTGATTCAAGTCCAGTGGTTCAGCTTTCATCAGAACCTGTTGTCTCCCTTTTACCCAGTTTCTTACCTACGTTAAAATTCTTGTACTGAACATAGTCTTCTCCAATTTAACTGATATCTCCCATGTGCTACTATCTCAGATGCCTTGATGAAATCCAGACATTTTAGATTTAAACCAGTCTTCTTGTCTAAGAATCAGTTATTTGTAAAGGAAATATATCAGATTAGTCTGGCATAACTAAAAATATGTAGATATAGAGGGGGTATATGGGGATAGATAGATGCTAATTTTACTTTATATATATCAAACTTATGTGTAGCCTTTCTTTTTAATTCTTAAGATGAAGTATGATGAAGAAGAGATGAAAAATGATACCTCCATGGCCAAATTTGTCGTCCTGGGGTTCTCTAACCACACAGATATGAATCTCATTCTCTTTGTGGTGTTTCTATGCATTTACATCATCACAGTGCTGGGAAACTGCCTCATCATCATCGTCATAAATGTCAATCCAACCCTTCACACGCCTATGTATTTCTTCCTCAGGAACCTGTCCTTCCTGGAAGTCTGCTACACCTCGGTCACTCTGCCCAAGATGCTGGCCAACCTCCTCTCAGAAGACAAAACCATCTCCTTTGTTGGCTGTGCAGTACAGATGTACTTCTTTCTATTCTTTGCTGTTACTGAGTGCTTTCTCCTTGCATCTATGGCATATGACCGCTACAGTGCCATATGCAACCCTCTGCGCTACACAGCCATCATGGACAAGAGGGTTTGCATCCAGCTGGCTATGAGCTCATGGATATGTGGCATCTTGGTGGCCCTGGGGCACACATCGTTTGTATTCACACTTCCTTTTTGTGGGTCCCACGTGATCAATCACTTCTTCTGTGAGATTCAGCCAGTGCTGAAGCTGGTGTGTAGGGACACCTACTGGAATGAGATCCAGATCATTGTGGCTGCTGCCTTTGTCCTCATGATGCCTTTCACGCTGATCCTGGTATCCTACATCTGTATCATTTCCACCATCCTGAAAATGCAGTCTGCCGAAGGCAGGCGCAGAGCCTTCTCTACCTGCTCCTCGCACCTCATTGTTGTGACCTTGTTCTATGGGTCAGCCCTTATCATGTACTTGCGCCCCAAGTCCAGCTTCTCTCCAGATGTGAACAAATTACTCTCTCTGTTCTACTCAGTGGTGACTCCAATCTTGAACCCTATTATCTACAGCCTCAGGAACAAGGAGGTGAAAGATGCCTTGATGAAAACTGGGATGAAGGTGTTCCATCTACAAAAATAGACATTTTTCCTCCAACTGGATTATTCCCTGGGGAATATCTCTGCTGTCAAGAGATTCTACAGTGCTAAAGACACCAGGAGACAGCTCAGCATTACATAGCAATTTATCACATTGAACATAGTGTTGGTCTACTTTTTCTGAAATTTGTATTTCAATGAAATTTTTTCATTAAGATTTTGAACTTCAACAAATAAATCTGTGAATCTTGTGGAAAACAAAAATTAAAAAAAATGAAATTACATTGCTGCCTCCTCCCATTGTTTCACCAGTTCTAATTGAAGTATATCTGCAGTTCATAGACTCTCTCCCATACACATTTTAATTGGAGTTGGTTGAAATTTTCTGAGTTTCCCAAATATTTCTCCTCCCAAAAGTTAATGACAGAAATCGGTAGAGGAACTGGGAAACGTTTTGCAATTCTCTTTGCCCTCAGTAGATTAGTTTAATTTTTTAGAAATTTCCTTTAAATTTCAAAAAATCCCTACAAAGGAATTTCAGATATCTCAAAAAGAATGCCAACAATCACTCTCTCCCATTTGTCAATCTTCTCTCATTCAGCAACATCTCAGTTCTATACCAGAATATCCTTAATTATAAGATTGCACATGGGTCATCTGAAGTCTAAGAGGAAACCTCTATTGCTAGAAAACTCATTTTTATCATTCTCTGGTCCTGGGACATGCAAAATCATTAATCACAGCATCTTTCCCCCCAGGAATTCATTGTGAGTAAAGGCTACATCCAGTGTGATTTTTTTTCTCCCTCTCACAAGACCTAACTTTTAGGTACATAGAAAATAATTTGTATTCACAAAGCCTGGGTTAGGGATCCAGGATTCCTACACGAGTAGAGGTATATAGGTGCCAAATAATAGGATCCACAAAAGCCAGGATGGTGAGTGGGAAGCTGCCTAAACTAGCTAACAAGAGATACTGAACAGAGCACTGTGTGCTAAACCTTGCCCCTCAACAGAAGCCTGGCACCTAGGTCCAGGCTGAAGTGAAGTGCATATATTTGGTTGGGGTCTACAGCATGAACTACCTCCTGGAGGTAGGTTCCTGAGGGGTTTCTTGCATGAAACAATGTAGGAGGAGTTGGAGCTGCAGCAACCTCCTCATAAATTTTAGCTGGAGCCCCCACAGTTCAGTTCCCCCTCTGTCTGATGAGGATAAATTATTTGTAGAGGAGGTTTCCCACCTTACGGGTGAGTGCCTTAACCATTGAGCTGTGGGATATTCTGCTGGGGGATTCCCTGAGCCTTTCCTAGTGAATGAAGCTCTGCTTTACATAGATAATTAAAGAGTTGTCAGAGCTGGGCGGCTGGGTCCTGGGGCTGCCACTTTCCAGAGGTGTACACCAAGCATCACACTAGAGAGTCATTTTCACATGCTTTCTGGCCCAGTTAATATGCAAGCTTTAGGACACTGCCCTAAGAGGCAGGAGATACATGTTCAAATCCTTTCTACTTGTTGCTGGTTGTTAGCCAGTACAGTAAACGGTGATTAAACTGCCCAAGAAGTCCACAGACTCAGTTCAGAGGTGAAGGCACTTGGCTTTGTTAACTATAAACTTGGCCTGGTGCTAGTTCCCCGGCTCAATGGTTACAGTTACAGTTACACACATATGCTCGTTACAATGGAAAAGCTCAGTGAACAGCAGGACTTCCCACTCCCACTTAGGCCAGACTAAGAGTTAAGGTGAGGCATCCTAACACTTATAGACTGAGACAAGAAGTCTGGGATAAACAATTTATGTGCCACATTACAAGTTTCATGACGTTTGTTACCTCCTATTGTACCTTTCTCCTGATGTTTCAGACAATACACCCCTATTCATCTCTTCAGTCAAACTATTTTATCGTGTTCTAGGCTGGGATGTTCTTGTGCTGGCCTGCTGGAATGTGTTTGTGTTTTAGTGATGTTAGCAATACCTGTGCCAAGTTCATGTACCAGACAGTAAACCTGTTTTTTAATGGGCCTGACTTTTGCTCATAGTATGACTCTCACTAACTGAGCTTTATATCAGCAGGGCCTGATTTCAGGTCAGATTTAGGCCTCATGCCAGGCCTCATGTTTCAGGCTCTCTGTTTCCATCACACTTGTTAGGTAGAGGAGGACTAGAACAGCGGCTGAACCCTATGGCAACTGGGTATCCTAACAACTGCACTAAAAGTTATGAGGGACATCCTCCTCAGCTGTTTTGTGTGGAGCTAGGCAGCCAATGGGATGTCTACTGGATTGGGACCCACAGGCAACGTTGGTGAAGCTATGCCTGTCTTTCCTAGTTAGTGGATCACACTGGACTTTATGCACAACATAATATTGATAGCACACAACATTTTTATTTAAAAAAAATAGAAAGATAAGCAATTAAGATAGCTGACACTAAATGCATTAAAATCTGGCCAATTGTTAGATCTCAAAATGTAACTGGGAATCATCACTGAGTGAGAATGTGTGTAGCAGCGTTCCATACTAGTCAACATTTTTATCAATGACCTGGAAAAAAACCCATAAAATTATTACTGATGATATTTGGAGTTGAAAATAATGAAGAGGATAAGTCATTGATTCTAAGAGAGCCAAATCTCTTGGTTAACTGTGCATAAGCAAACAATTTGCTTTTCAGTATAGCTAAATGTAAATATATATTTCTGGAAATAAAGAATGTTAGCCATACTTACAGGATGGGGGACTCTATTCTGGGAAACAGTGACAAAGAAAAAATTGTGGTGGTCAAAGCAGAAAATCAGCTGAACATGAGCTCCCAGTGCAACGCTGTAGCCAAAACAGCTAATGTGATCCTGTGATGCATAAAAAAGGGAATCTGGAATAGGAGTAGAGAGGTTATTTCATCACTGTATTTGCTACTGGGGTAACCACTGCTGAAATACTGGGTCTAGTTCTTCTGCCCACAATCTCAGAAAGTTATTAATAAATTTGAGATGTTTCATAGAAGAGCTCTGAAAAGGATTAAAGGATTAGAAAAAATGCCTCACAGTTATAGACTAAAGGAGTTCAATCTACTTGTCTTTAGAAAGAGAAAATGAAGGGATGACTTGATCACGGTGTATAAGTATCCACATGAGGAACAAATATTTAATAATAGAACCTTCAATTTAGAAGAAAAAGATATAACATGATGGAATGTCTTAAAGTTAAATCTAGACAACTTCAGACCGAAAGTAAGGCATACATTTTTAATAGAGCAATTAATGTTGGAACAATTAAGCAAGGTTTGTGAGATATTCTCCATAACTGACTATTATAAAATCAAGATTAGGTGTTTTTCTACAAGATCTTCTCTAGGAATTATTTTAGGCAAGTTCTATGGCCTGTGCTCTACAGGTCAGACTAGGCAATCACAACAGTCCCTTCTGCCCTTGGAATATATTAATCCAGACTTGGAAAGACACCCAAGTGCTCATGGCCAGAGCCAGACAGATAGGCACCTAGGGAACTTTGAAACCAAAAACTGAGCTGCTGAGTAAGTTCACATGCCTGCAGGGTTATTCAGTGGTGAGTGAGGAGTTTGTGAAACCTGTGATAGATAAATTTGGGATGTAGGCACCTAATATGCACCTAAGTCTCTTTGTGAGTCTATCCCTTATTCTTCCTCACAAGGAGAATATGTGTGTTAGGGTAATATTTTCACGGTATCATTGGCTTTCAGTAACAGACAGACTTTCAAAGGTATTCAGGTGCCTAACTCTCAGTCAAGTCACTGGGAGTTAGGCACTTAAATATCTTTAAAAACCATGGCTCTGGGTGCCTAAATCACTTTCACACATGACACTTATCTTACAAATCGCTCAGATTATCCAGAAAATGTTACCCCCATCATGAATAGGAGGGAAGGGTAGTAACCTTTACGCAGTACCATAAAATACCTCCTTGGCAGCTGTACTGAATTGCCTTACCTGTAAGATGTTAAGCAGTTCAAATGACCTAGTTGGCATCTGACCAGAAGGACCAATGAGGAAAGAAGATACTTTCAAATCTGCGGAGGAAGGATTTGTTTTTTTGGTGTTCTCTTTTGTTGTTCCCTCTCTGGACAGAGAGAGAAGCCAAGCAGGTATAATATCTCCTAAAAATATGCCTGGAATAATCGAACTAAAGCCATAGAAACTGTGAGTAGGGCAAGGAAATGTATTAGATTATCTTTTGTTTTGGCTTGTGAATTTTCCTATGCCACAGAGGTAATTTTATTCCTGTTTTTGTAACTGTGAAGCTGAGCCCAGAGGGGAATCCTCTATGCTTTAAATCTTCTTATTATCCTGTAAAGTTACTTTCCATCCTGATTTTGCAGGTGTGATTCTTTTATTTTTTTCTTTATAAATAAAGTTCTTCTTTTAAGAACCTGATACATTTTTTGTGTCCTGAAGACAAAGGTCTGGTCTGTGTTCACATTGTTAAGACAATTAGTTGGTATATTATTCTCAAGCCTCCCCAGGAAAGGGGGTGAAGGGGTTTGGGGGGATACTTTGAGGTGATAGGGATCCAAGTGACCCTTCCCTGAATTTTTGTGTAAATCACTTGGTGGTGGCAACAATACCGTGCAAGGACAAGGAAAGGAATATGTGCCTTGGGGAAGTTTTAACCTAAGCTGGTAGAATATAAATTTAGGGAATCTTTCATGCAGGCCCCCACATCTGTACCCCAGAGTTCAGAGTGGAGGGGGGAACCCTGTCATCCCCTATTAATTAGGGTCGAGTAAGGGTAATCTTATTCACATTGAAAATAATGGGGCTTCTGTCAATGAAGGAACTATTCATTGTGTTTTAGGAATCCTCCCCTTTGCCCCGGTGGAGGCGTACTTACTGAAACCATTATGAGCTCAGTCCTGTAACTGTGATGTGTCACAACAATTCTGCCCTTGTCCTTGGGTGGGAATTGTATGAACTCAATGGTATTTTGCTGAAGGCAGCCTGCATTTGGACTAAATCTTGAGGTCCTTGCTTATTTGTGAGGGGTGATATTTGGAAGTGTCTATGGCAGTTAGGAGCTTAAGTGACAGCTGGATATCTGTCCAAAGACACAGAAATTCAATGCCATAGTCTATCCTTTGAAATCATTAGATGTTTGGCATTGATTTCAATTGAAGGAAGATTATTCATTTAACAGTTATGTTACGGCTTCATATAATGGGTCCTCAGACGTATATCAAAACCACATCCCTGGGGCTTCTAAAGAAGCTATTAAATAGTACAGTTCCATCTGTGACTGAATTCTTTGATAATCACAGAGAAAGCTACAGAGGAGGTGAGACATTTTTTGACTTGACTAGAAATATGTTAATTTCCTTCAGATTATTCTAAAAGAACTGACTCTAGATGAGGCATGTTAAAATCCTATTATTTCTTAAATGGAAATGTACTCTGTTTTAAAGTTTAAAGCCCTGATAATTATATCCCACTGTTTCTAAAGTCACAAGTGACTCCACTGCTGTTAACAGCAGAACGGGTAGAAAATATTCCAGCAGAACAATTTGCCATTAGAAAATGCTGATTTGACTAAATCAAAACATTTTACATGGGAATATATTGCTTAGGTCTAAATGTTTATAGGATGCTATCAGAAAGTTTTGGCTATTCTATTCTAGTCAAAATGATACCATTGAAAGATATTATTCAAACATGCCAAGATGATATTTTGCTACCTTTTTTAAATGAAATATTCCATGTGTTTATAAGGTTCCAACAAACTATTTTTGGAATATTTAATTTTTTTAAAAAAACCTGTTGGTCATCCTAATTTATAATCAAATGAAATTTTGAAATCATATCTTTTCCCTGGGATATAAATTTTGTTTTTTCAGCAAATGCAGTTAATAATATGAAAAAGGGAAATGGATTGCTCGACTCTGATCTCATTTCCCTGAGTTTACACCAATGAAACTACATTGATTTCAATGAAATGACTGTGCACATGAGAAGAAGATGGTATAGCTGTTTAGTCACCACAGCTTTCCTTCTGCTTTTTAATAGTAATTGCATAGCCTTTCTTTTTAATTCTTAAGATGAAATATGCTGAAGAAGAGATGAAAAATGACGTAATGTATACAAGGATAAACTGGGATATCGGTGGTTATTCAAGATTTACTTCCATGTTAGAGAGAGGAGAATCATGCTCTAAATAATTGAAATTTGAGAAAGATTTCAGAGACTTTCAACATATTTATTCTATAAAAAATTATGCTTTCATAATGCTGATAGATGCCAGTTGTCAGCAGGCAGGATTGAACCTGGGACCACTAAAGCTTAGTGCATGAGCCTCTAATACATGAGCCTCTATCACAGGAACTAAAAGCCAACTGGCTTTTAGCTACAGCTGTAGAGCAAACTTATAAATTTCTCTCTCAGACTCTAAGTGGTCTCAGTGCCACTAGATAAGATAGAACACCATTCCTAGGAGGTGTGTGGATTAGACTTGGACTTTCAGTGGAGCCTAAGGGTGTTAGGCACTCATCTCAACTTCAGTGAGGAACAAACCTCATATGATCTTATAAATAAAATAAAATAAAAACTGCACTCAGTTATACTTATTCCTTTGTGATATTCAAATTCAGGATGACAGTAATATTTTACTAGGATCATCTAGATGTTTTATATAGGCACAGACACGTGTTCTGATCTTCCTTACGGTAGCACATTGGTGCTACTCACTTGGCTCCAGTGAAGCAACTCCTGATATATCCTAGTGTAAGTAAGCACATCTTAAAAAAGACACAAGTGAGGGGGCAATGATAGAGGTCTACACAATCATGAATGTTGTGCATTAAGTGAAAAGGGAAGCAATATTTGCCCCTTTGCATAACACAGGAACCGGGGGCCACTCAATGAAATTAATAGGCAGTGGGTTTAAAACAAAAAAAGGAAATTCTTCATACAATGGACAGTCAACGTGTGGAACTCATTGTCATGGAATGTTGTGAAGGTCAAAAGTATAACTGGGTTAAAAAAAATTAGATAAGTTCATGGAGGATAGGTCCATCAGTGGCTATTAGTCAAAATGCTGAAGGATACAGCCCCATGCTTGGAATGTCCCTAAGCCAAATTTGGGACAAGAATATAGGGCAGTGGTGGGCAACCTGTGGCCCGTGGGCCACACACAGCCCTTCAGGGTAATCTGCTGTCAGGCTGCGAGACAATTTGTTTACATTGACCGTCCTCAGGCATGGCCGCCCACAGCTCCCAGTGGCCACAGTTCACCATTCCCAGCCAATGGGAGCTGCAGGAAGTGGTGCGGGCCACAGGGACATGCTGGCCACTGCTTTCCACAGCTCTCATTGGCCAGGAATGGCAAACTGTGGCCACTGGGGTAGATCCGGAGGACTGCTCCAAAGTACGCTATTATCTAGAATTTTTATAACTAACTTCTACAAAATATGTAGGTCATAATGACCATTAGTGGATCATCTCTTTCTCTAACTTTCAATAAACTTCTAATATCAGAGGCACCTAGACTCAAGGCTTTCCATGCACGTATCTTCTTTCAGTCTATTTACTTTTCTATCCCTTCCTCTCATTCTGATTAGCAGTAACTGTAGCAAGTTTTGACCTTCCTCTAAAAGCCTGTTTTTAAATTAACCCTTAACTATGTGTTCTATTTCAGTAATTCATGGCAGCTGATTGCACATAATATGGTTGTAATTAGCTTGATCAGATTTTGGAATATACACACCTCTCAAATCCAAGGTAACACAAACAGAGGTGGAGGCGTGAAGAAAGAGCAGATAAAGTAAATGAGATGAGGATTACGGACAATGAAGTCAAAGGACTCTTGTCAGTCTCATGGAAAAGAGAGGAGAAGCAGGCTATCTCTGCAGCACAATGCATAACATAACTCCTCACATGTGTTTTCCATGTAGTTAGTTGGAATTACCATGCAGTGAAATTATGATAAGTAAGTCTATATTCTCAGATTATCTATATCAGTCTAACTTTAATGATTGTGCCACACACTAGCCAAGAATAACACAAATGGTGGTATATTAATTTTATGTTTCTTTATTTTAACATGTCTCCAAGAAACTAGAAGGCAGATTTTGATGTCTGTTCCGTCAGTGCAAATCGATTGAAACTGATTCTGATCACACCAGTGTTTTATCCAATTATAAATTCATTGTTCTCAGTTACCCTCCTTATGATGCTGGTATGAAAGAGATAATTTCCATTGAAGTGAGAACTTTACAGCAATATAAAGATGGTGTAACTGAGAGGAGAATGGGAACCGTTGACTTTAGTAAACTTACTCAGGATTTAAAGTTTTGAGACAGGAGAATCTGATCAAAATTATATTGGGCCTTAACCATATAATATGGAGAGAGTGATGGATGCATGGATAAAAAGGTGAAAAGACAGAGACAGATAGATAGATAGATAGATAGATAGATAGATAGATTAGATTATGCCAATTTGTCTTGATTTAAAGTATCAAACTAACATGTCATTTTTTCTTTTTAATTCTCAAGATGAAATATGATGAGGAAGAAAATGAGAAAAAACAGCTCTGTGACTGAGTTTGTCATACTGGGATTCTCTAATTACCCAGACACGAGTTCCATTTATTTTGTGTTATTTCTGTGCATTTACATCATCACAGTGCTGGGCAACATCCTCATCATTATCACCATCAATGTTGATCCGTCCCTTCACACTCCCATGTATTTCTTCCTCAGGAACTTGTCCTTCCTGGAGATCTGCTACACCTCAGTCACCCTGCCCAAGGTACTGTCCAACCTCCTCTCAGAGAATAAAGCCATCTCCCTTGCTGGTTGTGCAGTACAGATGTATTTCTTTCTCTTCTTTGGCGTTACTGAATGCTGCCTCCTTGCATATATGGCGTATGACCGCTACAGTGCTATATGCAAACCACTGCAATACATGACCATCATGAATAAGAGGGTTTGCATTCAGCTGATAGGTGGCTCGTGTATCTGTGGCACCCTGGTGGCTGTGGGGCATACAACCTTCATCTTCACACTTCCTTTCTGTGGGTCCAATGTGATCAACCACTTCTTCTGTGAGATTCAGCCAGTGCTGAAGCTGGTGTGCAGGGACACCTACTGGATTGAGATCCAGATCTCTGTGGGTGCTGCCTTTGTCCTCCTGATGCCTTTCATGCTGATCCTGGTGTCCTACATCTGTATCATCTCCACCATCCTTTAAATTAGCTCTCCCGAAGGCGGGCGCACAACCTTCTCCACCCGCTCATTACACCTCATTGTGGTGACATTGTTCTATGGGACGGCCCTTATCATGTACGTGTGCCCCAAGTCCAGCTTCTCTCCAGATGTGAACAAGTTACTCTCTCTGTTCTACTCAGTGGTGACTCCAATCTTGAACCCCATTATCTACAGCTTCAGGAACAAGGAGGTGAAAGATGCCTTGAGGAAATCAGGGATGAAGGCATTTCATCCACAAAAATAGATATATTTTTCTCCAGCTAGATTATTCCCTGGGGAATACCTCAGCTCTCAAGAGAATCCATATTGCTCAAGAGACAGTTCAGCATTACAAAGAAATTTATCTAAGCAAATGTATTGCTGGTCAACTTTTTCTGAAATTTGTATTAAATGACATTTTTTCATTACAATTTTGAATTTGAACAAAATAAGTGAGGATTTTATTCTATTCCCTTCTGGCCTAAAAATATGTGAATCTTCTAGAAAAGAAAAGAATATGAAAGTACATTGCTTCCTCTTCCCATAGTTTGAGGAGTTCTAATTCAAGTATTTCTGCCTTTTATATAAAAATCTCCCACATTTCAATTAGAGTTGACTGAAATTTTTTACGTTTCCCAAATATTTCATTTCCCAAAAGTTAAAGACAAAAACATGCATTGGGTAGAATAGCTTGAAAATGTTTTGCTATTATTTTTTCACCCTCAGTAGAGGTAAGTAATTTTTTTAGAACTTTGTAATTAATTTCAAAAAACGCTTTCCAAGGAATTTCAGATATCTAAAAAACATGTTAGTAATCATTCTCTCCAAATTTTCAATACATTCTAATTCAGAAACTTTTCATTTCTAGACTAGAATGCCATTTATAATAGGATCATACATGGAACAGCTGAAGTCTAAGAGGAAATCTGCATTGCTGGTTATAGCATATTTGTTGTTCTTTCATCCTGGAACATGGAAAATCATTAACCACAGCATCTTTTTTTCACCAAGAACTCACTGTTCATCGAGGATACATCCAGTGTGAAGTATCTGGCTCTTTCTCACAACACCTAATTTTTAGGTCCACAGAAAATCATTGGAATTCACAAAGCATGGGTTTGGGGTCCAAGTTCCCTACACAATGAGGGAAGGGAGATAAGCACAAGTGAACGGGATCTGCAAAAGCCAGGAGGTTGGGTGGGGAGCGGACTGAACTAGCTACAGGAGCTCCTCACTTAAAGTTGGCCCGGTTAACGTTGTTTCAATGTTAAGTTGCTGATAAATTAGGGAACATGTTCATTTATAGCTGTGCAATGCTTCCTCCTAAAATAGTTTGGCAGCTGCCACTTTTGTCCACTGCTTGCAGGAAGAGCAGTCCGTTGCAGCTAGCTGTTGGGTGGTTGGAACCAGAGTGGACCAGCAGCTCCCCTATCAGCTCCTTCTATCAGCTCTCCACTTCCCTAAGTTCCCTGTGCACAGGGCCGGTGCAAGGATGTTTCGCTCCCTAGGCAAAACTTCCACCTTGCGCCCTTCCCCGTCTCCGAGCCCCCGTCCTGAGCCCCCACCCCTCGTGGCAGCTCCCCCCCTCCGCCCTCAGGCAACCCCCACCCCAGTTCACCCCTGCCCTGCCTCCTCACTGAGCACGCCGTGGCTGCTTCATTTCTCCCACCTCCCAAGCTTGCAGTGCCAATCAGCTTAGGCGCCGCAAGCCTGGGAGGTGGGAGAAGTGAAGCAGACACAGTGTGATCAGGGAGGAGGTGGGGCAGGGGTGAGCTGGGGCAGGGAGTTCCCCTGCATGCTCCCACCCCCACTTGCTGTAGGCGGCCGTCCCTGCGCTCCCCTGCCCCAGCTCCCTCCACCTAAATGCTGGCCACAACTGGAACGGCTGAAGATCCGGCTGCCATGGTTGCTGCCGAAGAAAATGCCACCCCCCAAATCCTAGTGCCCTAGGTGACCACCTAGGTCGCCTACATAGTTGCACCAGCCGTGCCTGTGCATCAACTGTCCCTCCCCCCACTGCCATGTGCTGCTCCTGCCCTCTGCCTTGGAGCTGCTCCCAGATACTCCTGCTTACTGTATGGGGGGAGGGAGGAAAAGGGAGGCTAATGTCAGGGTGTCTTCCCTTTCCCTCTGCTACTGCACTCCACTTACTCCATCTTCCATAGAGCAGGGGGACACACCGGGGAGGGAGGGAGCTTCTAGGCAGTAGCTAGCATCTCAGGTCCCAGCAAACTGATTTCATTAACAAGGCAGTGTACTTAAGCCTGGGGTCATCTACTTAAAGGGGAAATACACAATTTTTCTCTCACATACAGGGTGTGTGTCTCTCTGCCCTCCCTCCTTTCCTGCTGCCTTCTAGAGTGTTGTGAGAGCTAACCCTTTAGGGCTCAGTCAATTACTGTCAATATGATGGGGGCTAATTCAATATGATGGGGGCTAATTTCGCTACAACAAGTCAGGAAAAAGATCTTGAAGTCATCGTGGACAGTTATCTGAAGATGTCCCTGCAGTTTGCAGAGGCAGTTAAAAAAAATGCAAACAGGATGTTAGGAATTATTAAAAAGGGGATAGAGAATAAGACTGAGAGTATATTATTGCCCTTATATAAATCCATGGTACGCCTACATCTCGAATACTGCATACAGATGTGGTCTCCTCACCTCAAAAAACATGGCACTAGAAAAGGTTCAGAAAAGGGTAACTAGAAAAGGTTCTAGAAAAGGTTCAGAAAAGGGCAACTAAAATGATTAGGGGTTTGGAGAGGGTCCCATTTGAGGAGAGATTAAAGAGGCTAGGATTCTTCAGCTTGGAAAAGAGGAGACTAAGGGAGGATATGATAGAGGTATATAAAATCATGAGTGATGTGGAGAAAGTGGTTAAGGAAAAGTATTTACTTATTCCAATAATACAATAACTAGGAGTCACCAAATGAAATTAATAGGCAGCAGATTTAAAACAAATAAAAGGAAGTTCTTCTTCACACAGTCAACTTGTGGAATTCCTTACCTGAGGAGGTTGTGAAGGCTGGACTATAACAGCTTTTAAAAGAGAACTGGATAAATTCATGGTGGTTAAGTCCATAAATGGCGAATAGCCAGAATGGGTAAGGAATGGTGTCCCTAGCCTCTGTTTGTAAGAGGATGGAGATGGATGGCAGGAGAGAGATCACTTGATCATTGCCTGTTAGGTTCATTCCCTCTGAGGAACCTGGAATTTGCCACTGTCGGTAGACAGGCTAGATGGACCTTTGGTCTGACTCGGTATGGCCATTCTTATGTTCTTATGTTCTTTTAGCAGTAAGGCATTCCCTGGGAAATATCCTACCCTCTGACTCCTCCAACTCAACCAGGCTTCACAATCTTCATCACTATATACCAGTATTAAATTGTTTGTATAAAACTTATACTGAGTGTATGTGTGTGTGTGCATCTTTTGTCTGGTGAAAAAAATTTCCCTGGAACCTAACCTCCCTATTTACATTAATTCTTATGGGGAAATTGGATTTGTTTAACATCATTTTGCTTAAAGTTGCATTTTTCAGGAACATAACTACAATGTTAAGTGAGAAGTTCCTGTACTAAACTGCAGATGCTGAGCTGAGGCATGTGTGCTGAGCCCTGCACCTCAACAGGAGCCCTGTACCTAGGTCCGGGGTGAAGTGAAATGCCTATCTCTGCTTGTGATGTACAATGGTTTCTTGCAAGAAACAAGGAGGAGGAGTTAGATGCAGTAGCAGTTGCCAAATAACTTTTAGCTCAGAGGCTGGGGTACTAAACTTGGAGGTGGGAGACCCCCACACACAGTTCATTTCCCCATGTGTGTGAAGAAAAGGGATTTGTAGAGGAGGTTTCCACCTTCCAGATGAGTGCCTTAACCACTGAGCTCTGGGATATTCTGTTGTGGGGTTTCCTCAGCTTCACCTGTTGAATGGAGTTCCAATTCACATAAATAATTAAACAGTCATCAGAGGAGGACAACTAGGTCTGGGAGTTGACACCTTCCAGGGGAGAAGCCCAACCACCACTCTAGGTAGAGTTTCTCATACAATCTCTGACCCAATTAATATAAAAATATTTATCAAAAAAGGACTGAGAGGTTGGAAATGACTGCTCAAATTATTTGCCCTGGTCAAGGGGAAGGGGACTTGAACAGGGGCTGTCCCATACTCCAAGTGGGTATCCTAGCTGTAGGCACCCTCTACTAGTGAGGACTCTGAAGTGACATGGGATTGTTCCAGTTGAGAAGATCCTGAACGTTGTAATCCAGCCTTGGAGACTACAAGTCCCATGATGTTTTGGGGAAGGGAGAGAAACTTCTGCTTCCAGGGAATGCAGGGAGAGCATGTGGTGGGCTCTATCTTGATGGGGAGGCTAGATCCTGGTTGAGGGTGGGGGGATGAGATTTCTTTGGTGGCGTTCCTTCCCATCCAGGAGCTGCTGCTAGAAAACCAGAGGCTGCTATTGAGACTCTGCTGGGACTTTGACCTGTCAGAGAACCATGGGAGCTATTGCTGGGCTTCATTGCAGCAAGAGAAGACTGTTGCTGTGCCAAGAATTGACTGAGGTTGCCCTGCCATGAAGGCAGCTTCCCTGTTTGGGAAAGTGCTTCCAAGGGAAGAGGACTGTAAAGCAGCAAAGAGACTATAAAGCATTTCCCAAGTCTGAGAAGAGATTAAGAGGTGTTATCATCCAACTAGGTCCTAGGGTTACTGACCTCTGGTTATACACACTCGCAGCTTCAGAGGACTTCTGCAGCTTATAAAGATCCCAAGTTAGCATCTGTTTGCCCCTTGTTGCCAGGGCTGGATGGCTTTATTGGACCAGCAGAGTGTTGTCCCCAGCTTCAACATCCTCTAGCACACCCACACAAGCAAGTGTCTAGAACTCTGAAGTTGAAAGGAGTGCACACTCGGCATGGGGGGGGGAGGAGTGTGGGGCTGGTGCCAATGCAAATGTAAGCTGGTTAAGTTTCACGTATTGCTGTAAACTATATGTATCAATTGATTTATTGAAGCGACTCATGCTGATTTAAATTGATTGGGATATTTTAATTAATCTCAGCCTGTTATATAACATTTTCTTAAGTTGTTAAGTAAAGGTGTGTTTTTTCTAATCTAAGTATATATTGTTTATAATTGGAAACTTTGAGTAAGACCCATTGCACATATTAGCTCAGGTTTCTTCCTGGAGGTTCCCAGGGTATGCCGCTGTGTGGGTATAGAGCCCTGCCAGGTTGGGGAACCACCAAGATTTTGGGGAAGTTCTGTGGACTGTGTCATTCAAGAGGTCAGACTGTGATCATCCCAGATCTTCACAATAGTCCCTTATGTTCTTGGAATCTGTGAATCCAGAGGTCTAGAGAGAGGCTGCTCTGCTCATGCCCAGAGCCTTATAACCAAGTACCTAGGGAATGTTGACACCAAGAAACTGAGGTTCCTCCAGGATTTTGTGAATATCAGTGGTAGCTGAATCTGGGACTTAGGCCTCTAAAGTATCAGTTAGGATACATCCAGACTACCTTTGTGAATCTAACCCTAACTCTCCCTCACAATGAGAATATGAGTTGTGGGGTAATGTTTCCATTGACTTGCATTAAAGGCCAGTTTTTCAAAGGTATTCAGGTCATTAAGGTGCCTAATTCTGAGTCAAGTCAATGGGAATTAGGAATGTACATACCTTGATAAACATGGGCCTAGCTGCCTAAGTCACTTTAAAAACTGGTACTTAAGCTTGTAAATCAAAAAGATGTTTCAAAAATTATTTAGATTAGATTGGTCATCAAACTTCACCCTTAGTTGATTAGGAGCAGGTGCTGGCAATCTTATTCACACTGAAAATAATGGGGCTTATGTAGATGAAGGAACAATTTATTGTTTTTAAGAATCTTCCCTTTGCCTGTGTGAAGTTGTCATTTGTTGAAAGCAGCATTGGCTCAGTCCATTAATTGTGATGTGATACGAGCATTGTGCCATTGTCCTTGGGTGGGAATTGCAAGTACTCAGTGGCAGTTTGCTGGAGGCGTCCTGCACTTGAACCAAACCCTGAGGTCCTTGTTTGGGTATGAGAGGTGGAATTTGGAAATGTGTCTGTGGGATTTAGAAGCCTAAGTGCCAGCTGGATATCTGTCCCAAAAATGCACAATATTCAATGCCATATTCTACTCTGTTGAAATCATTAGATGTTTATCACTAATTTCAAGAGGAGAAAGAGCACAGTATTCCCATTATGATGATGTTATCACTTCATTTAATGAGACATCCGAGGTGTACCAAACCCCAGGTCCCTGGGGCTTATAAAGAAGCTGTTAAATATTGAAGTTCCATCCATGACCGAATTCTTTGGTAACCACAGAGAGGAGATGAATGTTAGAGACAGAGCAGGTGAGAAATTCCTTGAATTGTCCAGAGTTATGTATATTTACTTTGGATTCAATCTAGATGAGTCTTGTGAAATCCCTATTATTTCCTCAGTTGAAATGTGCTCTGTTTAAAAGCCCTGAGTTCAATCCCACTTGGCGTAAATGCTGGGTAACTATACTGCAGTTAATTGTAGAACCGTTTGAAAATATCCCAACACAATAATTTTCCATCAGAAAATACTGGTTGGATGGAACCAAAGCCTTTTACATGGGAATATACTGATTTTGTCTACATTTTGAAATAACATTATAAAAATGTTTTGTCTATTCTATTCTGTTCCAGTTAAAATGATAACTCTGAGAGATATTATTTGACCTTATTAAAATGAAACATTTTTACATTACTGAAATGAAACATTCTAACATGCTTGTAAGGTTCAAAGAATTTTTTTTGCCTATATAATTCTTCATAAAAAAAACTCTGAACATTTGCCTTTCATCCTGATTTGTGATTTAGTGAAATTTTGAAAACTTAGCATTTACCATGGGTCATAAATTCAATTTTTTTACTACATATACTTAATACTATGAAACAGGCAGATGAATTGCTTGATTCTGATCTCATTTACATTGGGTTTGCACTGATGGAACCACATGACATTAGAAGAAGATCTGATGGGATAGATGTAAATCTACCACATCTTCACTCCTGTTTTTCACTGGTGTAACTACATTAATTTGAAAAAGCAGCAGAGAATCCTGTGGCACCTTATAGATTAACAGACATTTTGGAGCGTGAGCTTTCGTGGGTGAATACCCACTTCGTCAGACGCAGGTAGTGGAAATTTCCAGGGGTAGGTATATATATGCTAGCAAGCAAGCTAGAGATAACGAGGTTAGTTCAATCAGGGAGGATGGGTCCCTGTTCTAGAATTAGAGGTGTGAAAACCAAGGAAGGAGAAACTGGTTCTGTAATTGGCAAGCCATTCACAGTCTTTGTTTAGTCCAGAGCTGATGGTGTCAAATTTGCAGATGAACTGAAGCTCAGCAGTTTCTCTTTGAAGTCTGGTCCTGAAGTTTTTTTTGCTGCAGGATGGCCACCTTAAGGTCTGCTATAGTGTAGCCAGGGAGGTTGTAGTGCTCTCCTACAGGTTCTTGTATATTGCCATTCCTGATATCTGATTTGTGTCCATTTATCCTTTTCCGTAGTGACTGTCCAGTTTGGCCGATGTACATAGCAGAGGGGCATTGCTGGCATATGAAATTTACATTAATTTGAGTTAGTCACCTATGGAGAAACTGTGATTTCACTAGTTGTTCATGATTTACTTCCATTTATAGACAGGAGAAACATGCCCTAAAAAATTATAGATTGACAAAGACATTTGAGAAACTCTCAAAATATTTATTCACTTAAATTTGAGACTTCCAAACGAGCATAAGGAAGTTAAACTTCAGTGACGAGTAGGTCTCATACAGATGATAAAATAAAATAAAATAAAAATAAAAACTGCACTCAATAATACTGAATCCTTTTTAAAGTACACATTCAAGAGAACAGTAACTTTTTCCAAGCATGATCTACATGTCTTTCATCAAGTTTTTGTCTTCACTGGTGGCACTGCGTAGGGTACAGGACTATGTCTATATCTATATGCCACAGTGAAAGGAAGTCCGTGATCACTGTTCAGTGTGTAGTTATTAGGACTGTTGATTAATCACAGTTAACTCACTTGATTAACTCAAAAAAATGAAGTGTGATTAAAAAAATAATTGTGATTAATTGCATTGTTAAACAAAAGAATACCAATTGAAATTTATTAAATATTTTGATGTTTTTTGCATTTTCAAATATATTGATTTCTGTTATAACACAGAATACAAAGTCTACACTGCTCACTTTATATTATTATTTTTGATTACAAATAGTTTTACTGTAAAATGATAAACAAAATAAATAGTATTTTTCAATTCACCTTATACAAGTAGTGTAGTGCAATCTCTTTATTATGAAAGTGTAACTTACAAATTTAGATTTTTTTGTTCCATAACTGCACTCAAAACCAAAACAATGTAAAACTTTAGAGCACACAAGTCCATTCAGTCCTACTTATTCAGCCAATTGCTAAAACAAACAAGATTTTTTTTACATTTATGAGAGATACTGCTCACTGCATCTTATTTACAATGTCATCTGGAAGTGAGAATAGGTGTTTGCATGGCAATTTTGTAGCTGACATTGGAAAGTATTTACGTGCCAGATATGCTAAACATTCATATGCCCCTTCATTCTTTGGCTACCATTCCAGAGGACATGCTTCCATGCTGATGATGCCCGTTAAAAAAAATAATACATTAATTAAATTTATGACTGAATTCCTTGGGGGAGAACTGTATGTCTGCTCTTCTGTTTTACCTGAATTCTGCCATATATTTCATATTCTAGCCATCTCAGATGATGACCCAGCACGTTTGTTTTAAGAACACTTTCACAGCAGATTTGACAAAACACAAAGAAGGTACCAATGTGAGATTTCTAAGAATAGATACAGCACTTGACCCAAGGTTTACGAATCTGAAGTGCCTTCCAAAATCTCAGAGGGACGAGGTGTGGAGAATGTTTTCAGATGTCTTAAAAGAGCAACACTCTAATGAAGAAACTACAGAACTCAAACCACCAAAAAAGAAAATCAACCTTATACTGGTGGCATCTGACTCAGATGATGAAAATGAAAATGTATTGGTCTGCTCTGCTTTGGACTGTTATTGAGCAGAACCCATCATTAGCATGGACACATGTCCCCTGGAATGGGGGTTGCAGCATGAAGGGACATATGAAGTGCATCTGCATGTAAATATCTTGCAATGCTGGCTACAACAAAGCCATGCAAATGACTGTTCTCACTTTCAGGTGACATTGTAAACAAGACGTGGGCAGCATTATCTCCTGCAAATTGTAACCAAACTTGTTTGTCTGAGCGATTGGCTGAAGTAGGACGGAGTGGACTTGTAGGCTCTAGAGTTTTATATTGTTTTATTTTAGAATGCATTATTTTTTGTACATAATTCTACATTTGTAAGTTCAACTTTCATTATAAAGAGATTGCACTACAGTACTTGTATTAGGTGAATTGAAATATACTATTTCTTTTGTTTTTTACAGTGCATATATTTGTAATAAAATAAATACAAAGTGAGCACTGTATGCTTTGTATTCAGTGTTGTAATTGAAATCAGTATATTTGAAAATGTAGAAAACATCCAAAATTATTTAAATAAATGGTATTCTATTGTTCTTTAACAGTGCAATTAATTGCCATTATTTTTTTTAATCATGATTAATTTGTTTAATTGCTTGACAGCCCTAGTAGTTATATGCGGCAGTGAAAGGCTCCAGCAGTGGGAGAGAGTGAAGAGATGCAAGATTTTTCCCCATTTTCCATACTCATTCTCTGTATTGGGAAAGGCTCCAGCAGGGGGGAGTTAGCAGGACACCACACTGCTAAAATAGAAGTGTAGATGGGGGAGAGATTGCTAAGGTATGTAGAGAGCCAAGCAGGGTACATAACCTAAGGATCATGAATGTCTTTACTCATCTAAGTCATGCTTCGCCATCTACACTGCCAAGCTAGAGAGTCATACCAGGTATGCCTCCCTAAGTACTGTGCAGTATTAATGTACCCATATAGAGAAACATGGACCCTAATCTTCCTTACCATACTGTAATATTCAAGGAACCCAGTTGGGTCTAGTGAAGCTACTCCTAATTTATCGTGGTGTCAGTAAAAGGACAATTGGTGGAAAAGAAATGGATTACAAAAGGTTTAGAATGTGGGAAATAGGGAAAGATTAACGGGTAGAAAAAGAGAGGCACAAACAAAGGTGATGGCATGAATGAAGAGGGGAAAAAGTGAATAAAATCAGAATTAAGGCCACTGAAGTCAATGGACTGTTGCCAATGTCGTGGAAAGGAGAGGAGAAACAAGCCATCTCTGTAGCACAATGCATAACATAACTCCCACATGTATTCCCAGGTAGTCTGTTGGAATTGTCATGCAGTGAATATATGATAAACAAGTGTATGTTCTCAGCTGATGTATATTGGCCTAACTTTTCTGATTGTGCCACACACCAGGCAAAAATCTGCTATATATTATCTTAACATACATGCCCCAAAAGAATTGGAAGCAGACTTTGACATTTAATTCTATCAGTGTAAATCCATTGAAGCTGTTTCTGATCACACTCATGGTTTACACAAGTACAATTTCATTGGTCACATTTTTTTTCCCCTTTTGATGCTAGTAAAAAAGCTATATTTACACTGAGGTTAGGAAGATACCCCAGTATAAACCTGTTGGGACTGAGAGGAGAATGCAAACCATCAACATTATTGAAGTTATTCTGGATTGACAGTATTCTGACAGAAGAATTGGAGCAAAATAGTGCCGGTCCTGATTCATATCAGACAGACAGAGGGATGTATGTGTGGAGAGATAGTGGACAAGTCGTGATAGATAGATAGATTAACTGTCAGTTTGACTTGATTTAAGGTATCAAACTAATATGCAGTTTTTCTTTTTAATTCTCAAGTTGAATTATACTGAAGAAGAAAATGAGAAAAAACATCTCTGTGATTGAGTTTGTCATACTGGGCTTCTCTAATTACCCAGACATGAATCCTGCTTTGTTCATGGTTTTTCTATGTATTTACATCATCACAGTGCTGGGCAACATCCTCATCATTATCATCATAAGTGTGGATCTTGTTCTTCACACTCCTATGTATTTCTTCCTCAGGACCTTGTCTTTCCTGGAGATTTGTTATACATCAGTGACTCTACCCAAGATACTAGCCAACTTGGTCTCAGAGAGTAAAACCATGTCCTTTGCCAGTTGTGCTGTACAGATGTATTTCTTTCTATTCTTCGGTGTTACTGAATGCTTCCTGCTTGCTTGTATGGCCTATGGCCGCTACAGTGCTATATGCAATCCATTGCACTACACTGCCATCATGAATAAGAGGGTTTGCATTCAGCTGACAGGTGGCTCATTAATCTGTGGCACCTTGGCAGCCACGGGGCACACAACTTTTGTTTTCACACTTCCTTTTCGTGGATCCAATGTAATCAATCACTTATTTTGTGAAATCCAGCCGGTGCTGAAGCTAGTGTGCGGGGACACCTCTTGGATTGAGATCCTGATAATTTTGGGTGCTTCCTTCGTCCTCATACTGCCTTTCATGCTGATCCTGGTATCCTATATCTGTATCATCTCCACCATTCTTAAAATTAGGTCCACTGAAAGCAGGCACAGAGCCTTCTCCACCTGCTCCTCACACCTCATCGTGGTAAAATTGTTGTATGGGACAGCCCTTGTCATGTATGTGCGTCCCAAGTCCAGCTTCTCTCCAGATGCAAACAAGTTACTCTCTCTGCTCTACTCAGTGGTGACTCCAATCTTGAACCCCATTATCTACAGCCTCAGGAACAAGGAGATGAAAAGTGCTTTGAGGAAGATAGGAATGAAGATATTTCATTCAGAAATATAGATAATTTCCCTTCAGTTGGATTATGCCCTCTCAAGAGACTCTAGAGCATGAAAGAAACATCTCAACATTATGAAGAAATTTATCTAATCAAATGTAGTGGTGGAAAACTTTTTTTGAAGTTTGTATTTCAATTAGTTTTTGTAATTAAAATTATGAATTTTCTGCAAAAGAAATGAGGAGTTTTTTCAATCCCCTTCTGTCCTAAAAATCTGTGACTATTTAGAAAAGAAAAGAAAAGAAAAGAAAAGAAAAGAAAAGAAAAGAAAATTACACTGCTCTCTTTTTGCATTTTTTAACCTGTTCTAATTCTAATGTATATATATTTTGTAGAAAAATCTCTCATATTTAAATTAGAGTGGGCTGAAATTTCTAAATTCCTCAAAGATTTCTCTTCACTGGAGGCAAAGAAAAAAAAACATATACTGGGTGGAGGAGCTTGAAAATGTTTTGCTATTATTTTTTCAGCTTCAATAGAAGTATTTAAGTATTTAAAACACAGCTACCCCTCTGACGTTTATAATTAGATTCCACATGGTATATCTGAGGTCTAGGAGGAAATCTGCATTGCTGGTGAACTCATATATATCATTCTTTGGTCCTGGGACACGTAAAACCATTAATCACAACATCTATTTTTCACCAGGAATTCATTGCTCATCAGGGGTACATCCAGTATGATTAATATATCTCCTTCTCACCATGCCTAAATTTTAGGCATATTGAAAACCACTGTGATTCACAAAGCCTGAGTTTGGGGCCTAGCTTCCCTGTAGAACGAGAGGAGGGAGATAGACTCCAAACAATGGGCTCCACAAAAGCCAGGATAAACTAGCTAGTGGGAGATGCTGAGTTGAGGCATGTGTGCTAAGCCCTGCCCCCCAACAGGGGTCCAGTGCCTAGGTCCAGACAGAAGTGAAGTGCCTGTCTCTGCTTGTGATGTCCAGAAAGGAACTGTCTTCTGAGGTAGGTTCCTGAGGGATTTCTTGCAAGAAACAATGGAGGAGGAGTTGGGTGCAACAGCAGCTTCCCTATAACGTTTAGCTTAGAGGCTTTGGTACACACCTGGTAAGTGGGAGACCCCCATTCAGTTCCCCATCTATCTGATGAGGAGAAGGGATTTGTAGAGAGGGTTTCCACCTCCCAGATGGGTGCCTTAAGAAATGAGCTCTGGGATATTCTGTTGTGGGGTTCCCTCAGCCTCACCTGTTGAATAGAGCTCCAATTTACATAAATAATTAAAGAGTCGTCAGAGCAGTGCATCTGGTTCTTGGGGCTGCCACCTTCCAGGGGGGAACTTCAACCACCAAACTAGAGGGTGATTCTCACATGCTCTTTGGCCTAATGGATATGCAAGCATTTATCAAAAAAAGCCATGAGAGGCAGGAAATGTCTGTTCAAATTCTTGGTCCTTTTGAGGGGCAGGGGAACTTGAACAGGGGATGTCCCATACCTCACCTGGGTGTCCTAACTGTAGTTACCCTCTACTAGAGGTGTGTCTGAACTGGTTTGAGATTGTTACAGTTGGGAAAATCCAGAGTGCTGCAATCCAGCCTTGGAGACTACAACTCCCAAGATGCCTTGGGAAAAAGAAAGACACTTCTGCTTCAAAGGGATGGAGGGAGGCCATGCAATGGGCTCCTTCTTGGTGGGGAGCTGAGATCCTGCCAGGGGTGTGTGTGTGGAGATTTCTTTGTGAAGCTCTTTGCAAGCCAGGACTGCTGCTAAGCTGCTACTAGAAAGTCGGAAGCTGCTATTGAGAGTCTGCTGGACTTTGGCCTAGCCAGGAACCAGGGCAGCTAGTGTTGGGCTTCACTGGAGCCAGTGCAGAGAATGTTGCTGTACCCAGCACTGACTGAAGTGGGTCTGCAGTGAAGAGCAGGGTTGTAAACATCTGGTTTTGGACCAGAACTCCTGGTAGAAAAGGGACACTGGTGGCTCCAGTAACCAGTGCTGACCAGGCCACTGAAAGTCCAGTTGGCAGTGCAGCAGGATAAGGCGGGGTCCCCGCGTGCCCTGGCTCCGCGTGGTCCTTGGAAGCAGCGGCATGTCCCCACCTCTGTCTCCTAGGCATTGGGGTAGCCAAGGAACTCTGTGTGCTGCCCCTGCTCTGAGCTCTGTCTCCCCAGCGCCCATTGTCCAGGAACCACAGCCAATTGGAGATGTGGGGGTGGTGCCTGCAGATGGTGCAGCACATTGAGCCACCTGGCTGCGTGTCCTCCAAGGAGATGGAAGGAAGACATGCCACAACTTCCCGGAGACATTTGAGGTAAGCGCCACCTGAAGCCCACACCTCCTACAGCACCTCAACCCCTCAGCCTCAGTCCTGAGCCACCTCTTGCACCTCAAAACCCTAATTACCAGCCCCACTCCAGAGCCTGTACCCCCAGCTGAAGCCCTAATTCCATCTTGCACTCCTACCCCCAGGCACAGCCCAGAGCTCCCTCTCACACTTGGAAACCCTCATTTCCGGCCCCACTCCAGAGCCTGCACCCCCATCTGGAGCCCTAATGCCATCCTGCACTCCCACCCCCAGGCACCGCCCACACTTGGAACCCCTCATTTCAGGCCCCATTGCAGAGCCTGTACCCCCAGTCGGAACCCTCACTCCCTCCTACCTCTGAATTACTTGGGTCCAGCACATAGCCCCCTCCTGCACCCCAATCCCCTCATTCCCAGCCTCACCCCAGAGCCTACACTCCCAGCCATAGCCCTCATTGCCTGCCACAACCCAACCTTGTGCCCCTGCCCAGTGAAATTGAGTGAGTCAGAGAAGGTGCAGGAGATGGAGTGAGTGACGCGGAGAATGGTGGGGCTGGGGCTGGGCCAAAACTGTTTAGTTTTCTGTAATCAGAAATTTGGCAATCCTAAATTTGAGTAATCACCACCTTTGTTGTTTGGGAAAGTGCTTGCAAGGGAATCGGGACAGCAATGAGATTGTAAAGGGTTGTCTGAGTCTGAAAAGAAATGAGGCGGGGGAGGGATAGGCCAGTGGTTTGAGCATTGGGCTGCTAAACCCAGCGTTGTAAGCTCAATTCTTGAGTGGGCCATTTAGGGTACTGGGGTAAAAATCTGTCTGGGGATTGGTCCTGCTTTGAGCAGGGGATTGGACTAGATGACCTCTGAGGTCCCCTCCAACCCTAATTTCCTATGAAGGGGTCTTATCATCAATCCAGGGTTATTGATCTCTGGTTGTAAAAACTCCCACCTTCTGAGAGCTTGCAAAGCATTTAATGACCCCAAGTTAGCAGCTCTCTGCCTCTTGTTGCCTGGGCTGGATGGCTTTATTGGAGCAGCAAAATGTTGTGCCCAGGTTCAACATCTTCTAGCAGGCCCATGCAAGTGTCTAGAACTCTTACATTGAGAGGAGGGTACATTCCAGGGTGAGGTAACCGGTGCAGGTGCAAATGTAAGCTGGTTAAGTTTTATTCACTGCTGTACACTGTATTTATTAATTGATTTATTTGTGTGCCTCCCACTGATTTAAATTGGTTGTGACATTTTTAATTATTCTCAGCCCATTTTATTACATTTTCTTAAATTGTTAAATAAAGGTATGTTTGTTCTAATCTAAGTGTCTGTCAGCTGTTTATAATCAGTGCCTTGAGTAAGACCCATTGCATAGATTAGCTCATGTTTATTCCTGGAGATTCCTGAGGTATGTCATGGAGTGGATGCAGGACCCAGCCCAGTGGAGGAACCACCAAGATTCCATCTTCGCTGGTTTGTGGGTTTCACTGAGCCTTATATACAACATTGTCTTGGAACTAAACAACATTTTTATTAAAAAAATAGAACAACATAAAATTAAGACAGCTCACATTAAATGCATTAAAACTAGCTAATTGGTAGATCTCAAAATGTAACTGTAAACAGGGAATCATCACTTAGTGGGAATGTGTCTAGCAGGGTCCTTTAGGTATCAGTATTTAGCCTTCCACTAGCCAAGATTTTTCTCAATTACCTGGATTGTATTTGTAGGTGACACAAAAGTTAGGGCTGTAGAAAATAATGAAATGGCTAGGTCGCTGATTCTGAGAGATCTGAGTCGCTTGGTTAACTGTGAACAATTGGCTTTTTAATCCAGCTACATGTAAGTGTATGCATCTAGGAAGAATGAATGCAGGCCATATTTACAACATGGGAGACTCTATCTTGGGAAACAGTGACTCTGAAAAACAGTTGAGGGTTGTAGTAGAAAATCAGGTGAACATGAGCTCTCAGTGCAATGCTTTGGGCCAAACAGCTAATTCCATCCTGTGATGCATAAACAGGGGAATCTCGAGCAGGAATAGAGGGGTTATTTCACCACTGTATTTGCTACTGGTGTAACCACTGCTAAAATGCTGTCTACGTCTTCTGTCCACAATTCAAGAAGGTTACTGATAAATTTGAGAGGTTTCAGAGAAGAGCCATGAAAATCATTAAAGGATTAGAAAACCTGCCTTACAGTGATGGGCTAAAGGAGCTCAATTTATTTTGCTTTAGAAAGAGAAAATTAAGAGGTGACTTGATTACAGTGTATAATTATCTACAAAGAGAACTAATATTTTAATAATGGGCTCTTCAATTTAGAAGAAAAAGATATAACATGATGGAATGGCTGAACGTTAAAGCTAGACAAATTCAGACCAGAAGTAGGGCATACACTACCTATTGGAACAATTAACCAAGGGTCATAGTGGATTCTCTCTCACTGACAATTTTTAAATCAAGATTGGATATTTTTCAAAAAGATCTGTTCTAAGAATTATTTTGGGGAAGTTTTGTGGACTGCGGTATACAGGAGGTCAGATGGGGTGATCACAACAGTCCCTTCTGTCTTTGGAATCTATGAATCCAGATGCCTAGAGAGAGGCCACAGTGCTCATGCCGAGAGCCTTACAAGCAGGTATCAAGGATACATTGACATCAAGAAACTGAGCTGGCTATAAGGCTTTGCGAACACCAGTGGTAGCTAAATCTGGGATATGGGCACCTAAAGTGGCATTTAGGCACCAAACTCTCTTTGTGAATCTAACCCTAACCCTTCCTCACAATGAGGATATGAGTCGTGGGGTAATGTTTCCATTGACGTGCATTAAAGGACATATTTTCAAAGGATTCTGGTCATTCAGGTGCCTAATTCTGAGTCACGTCAGTGGGAATTAGGAATGTACATACCATGATAAACATGGGTCTGGCTGCCTAAGTCACTTTCAGAAATGATACTTAAGCCTGTAAATAACTTAGATGTTTAGAAAATTATTTAGATTAGATTGCTTAGAAAATTTTACCGGTGATTAATTAGGAACAGGTTCTGCCAATCTTATTGACATGGAAAATAATGGGGCTTTTGTAGATGAAGGTGCTGTTAATTGTTTTTAAGAATCTACCCTTTGACTTTGTAAAGTTATCATTTGTCAAAGGTAGCCTGGGCTCAGTCCTGTAGTTGTGATGTCATGCAACAGTCCTGCCATTTCCCTTGGGTGGGAATTGTTTGCACTCAATGGCATTTGGTTGGAGGCATCCTTCATTTGGACCAAACTGTGAGGCCTTTGCTTGGTTATGAAAGGTGGAATTTCGAAAGGTGCCCACAGGATGTAGAACTTTAACACACAACCAAAGATGCAAATATTCTGTGCCAAATTGTACTCCTATTGAAGTCAACTATTTGGTATTGATTTTAATGGGAGAAAGACACTGCCTGAATAGCTATGATACGGCTTCATACAATGGGGATTTGAGATGAATCAAAGAACAGGTCCCCAGGGTTTCCAAAGAAGCTCTTAAATTTTCCCATTTCTTCTGATACTGAATTTGTTGTTGATCACATAAAGGAGATGAACATGGCCTACGGAGGAGGTGAGAATTTTTTTGTTTTGACTGTATTTCCTTTGGATTCTTCTAAATGTGCTGAATCTAGATGAGTCTTCTTAAATTCCCATTATTTCTTGAACTGAAATGTGCTCTGTTTTAAAGTTCCAAGCACAGATATTCAACTGAATGCAGAAAACGCTGATTTGATTAAATCAAAACCTTTTACATTGCAATATATTGATTCTGTCTAAATTTGAATAAAACATTAGCAGAAAGTTTTGTCTATTTTATTCAATTCAAAATGATTACATGGAAGATATCATTCAAACATACAAAAATGAAATATTGTTAGATGGTTGAAGTGAAACATTCCATCATGTATTCATAAAATTCCAACAAAATACTTTTGGTATATATAATTTTGTATAATAAAATCAGATATTTTGCCTTTTCATCCTGGTTTGTGATTAAATGAAATTTTGAAATCTTTGTATTTACCATGGGGCATGTAAATTCTGGTTTTTGATCAAATATAGTTAATAATGTGGAAAAGGAAATTAATTCCTCAGCTTTGATCTCACTTAATTGAGTTTACACTGATGGAACCATGTGGACTTCAATGAACTGACTGTGTACATCAGATAAGGTAGATGTTTAGCTACCATAGCTTTCCTCCTGTTTTTTACTGGCATAACTGCATTAATTGCAATGAGTTTCACAGGGATGCCCTAAATAACTGTAATTTGACAGGTTTCAGAGTAGCAGCCGTGTTAGTCTGTCTCCACAAAAAGAACAGGAGTACTTGTGGCACCTTAGAGACTAACACATGTATTTCAGCAGAAGCTTTCGTGGGATACAGCTCACTTCTTCGGATGCAATTTGACAAAGAGTCTTAGGAGACTTTCAATATATTTATTCAGTAATAATTCATTATTGGATTTTTGGTGAAGATTCAGGGTACAATTTTAGTGAGGAGCAGGTCTCAAATATAAATGAAATGAAAAAATGCGCTCAATAAAAACTGATTCCCATACATATACAAATTCAAGAGGACAATAATTTTTACCATCATGATCTAGATGGTTTACACAAGGAGAGACACGTGTTCTCATCTTCCTTACCATAATATAATGTTACTGCAACTCATTTGGTTCCAGTGAAGCTACTCCTGATTTATCATAATATAATTAAGCTTAGAAAAGGGACAACTAATGAGGGAAATGTTTGACTTCTATCAAATCATGAATGGTGCGGAGAAAATGAAAAGGGAAGTCTTATTTACTTATTTGCATAACATACAAACTAGGGGTAACTCAATGAAATCAATAGGCAGCATGTTTAAGACAAGCATAAGGAATTATTTCTTCATATGTACACAGTGATCGCGTGGAACTTATTGCCAGGGATATTGTAAAGACCAAAAGTATAAATGGGTTAAAAAAAGAACTAGATAAGTTCATGGAGGATACGTCCATCAATAGCTATTACCGAAGATAGCCAAGGACACAACCCCGTCCTCTGGGTTTCCTTAAGTTTCTAACTATCAGAAGCTGGGACTGGATGAGGGGATAGAACATTCATTAATGGCTCTGTACTTGTTCATCTCCTTTGAATCATCGTACACCTTTCACTGTCAGAAGACAAGATATTGGGCTAGATGGACCATTGATTTGACTCCGGGTGAGCACCCTTACTTTCTGAAGTAAAAATAGAATTGATAAAATGAAGAGGATTAGTAAAGTTTTATGATATGAGGAAAAGGGGAAAGTTAATGGGTAGATAAAGTGGGGCACAAACAGAGGTGGAGGGATGAAGAAAGAGACGACAAAGTAAATCAGATCAGGGTTACTGGCACTGAAGACAATGGACTGTTATCAGTTTCGTGGACAAGAGAGGAGAAACAGGCCATTAGATTATATGTGTGTGTGTGTGATTGTGTGTGTGTTTGTGTGTGCTATAGAGTAGCACAGTGAATAGCATAACCTCCACATATGCTTTTCATATAGAGAGTTGAAATTGCCATACAGTGAAATTACGATAAACCTGTCCATATGCTCAGTTGAAGTATGTTGGCGTAGCTTCCCAGATTGTGCCACATTCCTGTTGAGAATTAAATAAATGGTGATATATTATTTTAATGTACATGTTCCAAGAAACTTGAGTGCAGATTTTGAAATTACTTATACCAGTGTAACTCTGTTCAACCTGATTCTGGTGGCACCTCTGTTTTATATAAGGTCATTGATCCAAGTATTTTTTCTTCTGATGCTAGTATAAAACAGGTGCATTTCCACTGAGTTTATTAACATACACTAATATAAAGCCAGTGATACTGAGGAAAGAATGGAAACCATTGACTTCAGTGAAGTTACTCTGGATTTAGTGTGTTGTGATAAGAAATTTGGTCCAAAATGGTGTCAGTCCTGATTCAGTCCTGATCAGACAGGCAGAGTTATGGTTCCATGGAGAGAGAGGTGAAAGAACATAGATTAATAGATAAATAAATTTAATTCACCATACCAAACTAATATGTAGTTTTTCTTTTTATTTCTCAAGATGACGTATGTTGATCAAGGAAAAAATGAGAAATAAGACCTCTGTGACTGAGTTTGTCATACTTGGCTTCTCTAACCACACAGACGGGAATATCAATCTGTTTGTGGTGTTTCTATGCATATACATCATCACAATGCTGGGCAACATCCTCATAATCATTGCCATAAGTGTTGATCCGGCCCTTCACACCCCCATGTATTTCTTTCTCGAGAACTTGTCCTTCCTGGAGATCTGCTACACCTCGGACACTCTGCCCAAGATGCTGGCCAACCTCCTCTCAGAAGATAAAACCATCTCCTTTGCTGGTTGTGCTGTACAAATGTATTTCTTTCTATTCTTTGGAGGAACAGAGTGCTTCCTCCTAGCTGCTATGGCCTATGACCGCTACTGTGCCATATGCAACCCACTGCGCTACACAGCCATGATGAATAAGAGGGTTTGCATCCAGCTGTCTAGTGGCTCATATATCTGTGGCATGCTGGTGACCCTGGAGCACACAATCTTTATTTTCACACTTCCTTTTTGTGGACCCAATGTTATCAACCACTTCTTGTGTGCAATCCAGCTGCTGCTGAAGCTGGTGTGCGGGGACACCTACTGGAATGAGATCCATATCATCGTGGGTGCTGCTATCATTCTCATTCTGCCATTGTTGCTGATCCTGGTCTCCTACGCCTTTGTCATCTCCACCATCCTTAAAATTAGCTCTGCCGAAGGCAGGTGCAAAGTATTCTCCACCTGCTCTTCACACCTCATTGTGGTGACGTTGTTCTATGGGATGGCCCTTATCATGTACGTGCGCCCCAAGTCCAGCTTTTCTCCAGATGTGAACAAGTTACTCTCTCTGTTCTACTCAGTGGTGACTCCGATCTTGAACCCCATTATCTACAGCCTCAGGAACAAGGAGGTGAAAGATGCCTTGAGGAAAACAGGAATGAAGATATTCAGTTAAGACAGAGATTATTTTCCTTCATCAGGTTTGTCATCCGTGGATTGTCTAAACTCTAAGGGAACTTTAGAGCTTTGAAGAGACCAACTGGCATCTGAACTCTACAAAGAATTTCCCTTTATCAAACTGGTCAACCTGTTCTGAAGTATTGTATTTCCAGGAAATTTTTCATTAATATTTTGAATGTTGACAAAACAAATGAGGAAATATTAATTAATTTATTCATTTGAAATCCCCTTCTGGCCTTAAAAGCAATTAATTCTATTAAAATAAAGAAAAAGGAAGGAAAAATTTGAAATGTCATCTCTCCCCTTCCCATTGTTTGAGCAGCTGTAATTCTGTAATTCAAGTATATCTGAATTTTATGAAAAAAATCTTCCTTATTTTAATAGGAACTGGTTGAAATTTCCCATATGACCTTTTTCTTCTGAAAGCTGATGATTAAAATGTGTGTTGGGTAGGGAAACTTTCATGGGACATCCGAGGTCTAAGAGTAAATTTGCATTGTTGGTTTTATTCTTGCCTGGGCAATCCAGGGTTGCTTTATAGTTAAATCAAATGTAAGTTTATTAAATAAAGCACAGATATTCAAATGATAGTAGGCAGAAGCATTGGAAACCAATGGTAACATATAAAATAAAATCATAACTGTGATGTAGAAACCCAACACTGGGCAAGAAGGGGTTAAGGGATTATTTTGGGCTGAACCAGCGCCCCCCTCCGGGTCCCACATGCAGCAAATGCTCCCTATGCTGGAGGCATTCAAAAACAGGTATTTAACTCATTTGAGTGGCAGAGCTGGAGGTGAGCAGACCTGCAGTCCACAGCTCCAGCAGCGCAGAGCAGAGGGAAGCCTAAAGGCTCTCAGACAACTACCCAAAGGGGCCCTCCCTGATGGAAGGGAGGACCCACCCTAGAGACAACCAGAGAGGGAAGTATTCTGTGGATCTTGGACATTGGTAACCCTCTTCTTTTGGTTTGGATTTCCCCACCAGGCGAAAGCCTTGGATGAAACTCTCCGGGGCAGGTGGAACAAACAAGAGGTTGGCAGGGCCCAGGGTTGGAGCATGGTGGTGTGGGAGGACTCAGGCTCCTCTCCTCACAATCCCTTTGGCAGTCAGCTGTTGCAGCCATGCCCACTAGGCCATGCTCCCCAACCAGACCCTGGATGAGGACTATTACTTAACACACCCTCTAGAGACTAGATTTAATTAACAACAACCTCAGGAACAAGGAAGTGAAAGATGCCTTCAAGAAAACAAGAATGAAGACTGGCCAGAGACAGGACACTAGACGGGGAGGGCTCTGAGTTACTACAGAGAATTCACCATTTACACCAGTTTAATATTCCAAGTGACCTGTGCCTCATGCTGAGGAAGGCAACAAAAGTGGCTGGATCACTACAAAAAGTAATTTTCCCTCAGTTGATACCTCACACCCCATTGTCAACTGTTGAGAATAGGCCACTTCCACGTTGATCAAATTGAACTAGTTAGCACTAACCCCCCACTTGGTAAGACAACTCCCATTTTTTCACGTGCTGTAATATATATATATACTGGTTACTGTATTTTTCACTCCATGCAGCTGATGAATTGGGTTTTAGCCCATAAAAGCATATGCCCAAATAAATTTGTTAGTCTCTAAGGTGCTTCAAGGACTCCTTGTTGTTTTTACTGATACAGACTAACATGGTTACCACTCTGAAAAAAACCCAAGTTCTCTTCCAATCTGACCCAGAGGAAAATTCCTTCCTGACCCCAAATATGGTGATCAGTTAGACCCTTAACATGTGGGCAAGACTCACCAGGCAGATACCTGGGAAAGAATTCTCTGTAGTAACTCAAAGCCCTCCCCGTCTAGTGTCCATAATTTGAGGACTTCAGTAACTCAGCCTGAGGTTAGGGGTCTCTTACAGGAGTGTGTGGATGAGGTTCTGGGGCCTGCAATGTGCAGGAGTTCAGACTAGATGATCATGATGGTCCTTTCTGACCTTATAGTCTATGGGTCTATGAGTAACAGCATACTCCCCTGTCCAATAAATTATAACTCTCCAGCACTTTACAGCCAGGCTGGCTGTGACCTCCTGTTTCATGAGACAAAACATAATGTTGGCTTGTCTCTTTGGGGAAGGATACAGGGAATGCGTTGCACCCCTAGATATATCAATCTGTCCTTTGTTCTGTATTCATAAACAAGAGGCCCTCCTGCTGATTGATTATTCCTGTATATTTCATTTCTTCTAGATATCACAATCTCTTAATCAGCACTTAGCTCAGTATGCAAGTATGTTAAAATTATGAGGCAAACAATATACAGTGCACACATGATTAGGCAGGAAGATGAGCATCTGTTACGAACTACCTGAAGGGCCCATGTCCTAGATGTGTCATCTCCTGGTAAACTTCCTTACCTTCAGACCTTAAGAATGTCATTTCCAGTATAGATGCATAAGTTTTTAAATATTAGCCATCCATGCATTTCACAAAAATTATGATGTCCACAGGGCTACTTACATGCCACCTGTTGGTGAACTAATATGCAGATATGTGACCTATAGAATCCCTTAAAATACCTTTGCCCCACCCGTCAATGCCCTCTGAAAGTTAGCAACAAGAGGTTGCTGGTTCACAGTTGGTCAGCTTATTTTTATGATTGTGGGGTCCTGAGACATGAAAAATCCTTCATTACAGGATCTTTTTTGCCCCTGGGGTATTCATTGTTAGCCAAGGGTTCATCGAGTATTATGAGTTTTTCTCCTTCTGAGAAGACCTAAGTTGGGATTCACAGAGCCTCAGTTACGGGCCAAGGCTCCCTGTACAATGAGTGGAGGGAAATAGGCACCAAATAATAAGATCCATAAAAGCCAGAATGCTGAGTTGGGAACTGCCTAAACTAGCTAATTGGAGATGGCGAGTTGAGGGGTGTGTGCTAGGCCCTGCCCCTCAACAGGAGTTCAGTGACTAAGTCCAGACTGAAGAGAGGTACCTCCCATGTCTTGGGTTCCATAACCAGGAAGCCCTCTCAAAGAGTTAGGTGCTTCTGGGGTTTCTCGCAAAAAAACAAAACAAAAACAAAAGAAAACAACAAAGGAGGAGGAGGTTGTGCAGGAGAAGCTGTCTCAGTGGCTAGGGCACTCACATGGGTTGTGGGAGACCCCCTGCAGTTCTGTTCCCCATCTGTCTGATGAGGAGAAGGGATTTGTATCAGGGTTTCTCACATCATAAATGACTGTCATAACCCCTGGTTACAGGATATCCTGATGTGGGGCTCCCTTGGTCTCTTCTGTTGGAGCTGTTCCACTTGAATAAATAAATAAAAGTCACTGGAGCAGGGCAACAGGAACCCAGGGCGCTCAGCTTCCAGGAGATTACACTAAGTACCACACAGGAGAGTCAGTCTTACACGCTTTCTGCCCCAAAGAATATTCATGTATTTAACCAAAGTGAAACAGCTTCAACAGGAAGGACTGAAGCCAGACCATACTGGAATATCCTATAAGCATTCATGTGAGAGAAGGGGAACCTCTGTTCAATTCCCATCTATTTGTGAGACTCGGTGTTGGGAAGGGGGACTGGAACAGGGTTGTTCCCCATCCCAAGTGGGTACCCTAACCACTAAGCTAAAAATTCTGAAGGATGACCTCATCCTTTGCTGTGTTTTTGTGCAGTTAGGTGCCCACTGTGACTAAGTTTGTCATTCTCAGCTTCTCTAACCACCCAGACATGAATCTCATTCTGTTTGTGGTGTTCCTATGTATTTACATTGTCACAGTGCTGGGCAACATTCTCATCATCATCGTCATATATGTCGATCCGACCCTTCACACACCAATGTACTTTTTCGTTAGGAACTTGTCCTTCTTGAACCTCTGTTACACCTCAGTCACTCTACCCAAGATGCTGTCCAACCTCCTCTCAGAAAATAAAAATATTTCCTTTTCCAGTTGTGCTGTTGTAGGGAGGCACCCTGGCTCCCCGCCACGCCTGAGAGGGATGAGCCAGAACAGGTGCCTTAGTGGGCAGGGCCACCGCCACCTGTCCCCGCCCCCCAGAAGTCGAGGGGCTGGACAGGAAGTATAAAAGCCCGGCCTCAGCGCTCAGTTGACTGCAGACTGCCGGAGAAGACAGGCGCTGGTACCCGAGCTCCTGCTGGGCCCAGCCTGCCCCGTGCTCACTACACGGAGAAGCGCTGGCCTGACCTGCCTCGTGCCTAGTACCCAGAGGAATGGTGGCCCAAGCTTCCCCATGCCTGGTATCCAGAGGAGCTGCCTGAGCTTCCCCTTGCCCGGTATCCCAAGGAGTGGCCTGAGCTTCCCTGTCCCCGGTATCCAGAGGAGCTGCCTGAGCTTCCCTCCGCCCGGTATCCAGAGGAACCCATGGTCTGGGACCCGCCGGACGACGCCGGCGAAGGACAGGTACCTAGAGGGGGGGAGATTGGAAGTGGCCCAGGAGAAGCTGACCCTAGTCTGGCTCCAGGGGACCCCGAACCAATGTCAGTGTGTTGCGGCCAGGATTCCCCACTGACTGCAGCGAACCCCTGCTGCTGCTAGGGCCCCGGGCTGGGATGCAGTGGAGTGGGAGGGCCTGCGTCCCCCCTGCCACCCTTCCAAGGGTGGCAGACTCCCCCTCCCCCTGGCCTGAGGAGGCATCTTGTGCTGTTTACCTCGCTGTTCGGCACTTGCTTGAGGGTCTGACCCTTAACTGGGTTTGTTGCCCCCCTGAGCCAGGGCTTGGGCTTTACAGACTGCTACTGCTCACTTGTTGCTCAGCCCCTGCTGAAAGGCCTGAGCCTGAACTGTGTGCTGCCCAGCCCTCCCCAAGGGCCTGGGCTTATATAGTGTTTACTTGTTGCTCAGCCCTGCTGAAAGGTCTGAGCCTGAACTGCTTAACACCCCGCCCTGCCCAAGGGCCGGGGCTGATATCCTGTGTTTGCTCAGCCTGCTGAAGGGCCTGAGTGCCCAACTGCTTACTGCCCCGCCCTGACCCAGGGCCTGGGCTCCTAGAGACCATTTGTTTGCTCAGCTGTTGCTGAAGGGCCTGAGCGCTGAACTGCTTACTGCCCCGCCCTGATCGAGGTCCTGGACTCCTAGAGACCATTTGTTTGCTCAGCCCCTGCTGAAGGGCCTGAGCGCTGACTGCTTACTGCCCCACTCTGCCTCAGGGCTGGGCTTATAGAGTCCATGCTTACCCGGCCCCTGTTGAAGGGCTGGGACTCTGCCTTGTTTAGAGACTATTTGTTTGCTCAGCTTCTGCTGAGGGGTCTAGGCCCTGGATAGATCGCTGCCTGTAGCTAGGCTTCCTGGCTCCCCGCCACAGCTGAGAGGGACGAGCCCCAGCACCGGACCCTTACAGCTGTGCAGATGTTTTTCTTTCTATTCTTTGGCATTACTGAATGCTTTCTCCTGGCTTCTATGGAATATGACCGCTACAGTGCAATATGTAACCCCATTGCGCTATGTTGCCATTATGAATAAGAGGGTTTGCATCCAGCTGACAGGTGGTTTGTGGATCTGTGGCATGCTGGTGGCAGTGAGGCACACAACCTCTGTCTTCACACTTCCTTTTTGTGGGTCCAATGTGATCAACCACTTTTTCTGTGATATCCAGCCAGTGTTGAAGCTGGTGTGCTGGAACACCTACTGGATTGAGATCCAGATCTTCGTGGTTGCCGCCTTCACTCTCATGATGCCATTGTTGCTGAGCCTGGTGTCCTACATCTGTATCATCTCCACCATCCTAAGAATTAGGTCCTACATCTGTATCATCTCCGCCATCCTGAGAATTAGGTCCACTGAAGGCAGGCGTAGAGGCTTCTCCACCTATTTCTTCACCTCATCGTGGTGACATTGTGCTACAGGACTGCCCTTATCATATATGTACACCCAAAATTCAGCTATGGTCTGGATGTGGACAAGTTGTCCTCTCTTTTCTATTCAATGAGGATTGAACTCTTGAACTCCATTTATCTACAGCTTCAGGAACAAGGAGGTGAAAGATGCTTTGAGGAAAATAACAATGAAAATATTTTTAAAAAATCAGATAATTTTCCTTCAGTCACACGAGCCTCTGAAAAATATCTCCCAAGTAGTGTCTCAATCATAATGGAGATGTTTCCTTTGTGTAATATAGTGCTGGTGAAATTTACTGAATTTTGTTTTTCCATGAAATTTTTCCTTTAATGTTTTAATTTTAACAAAAGAAATGAGGAAAAAAAATTCATTTTTAGAATATTATTGTATTATTACTTGAATCCTCCTCTGGCCTTAAAATCTATTAATATTTTAGGGGAAAAAACAAAATACAAAATAAAGACATTGCTTTACCAGGTATAATTCACAAACATTTCAGTTCAATAGAAGAGTGCCCTTGGATGGTTGACTTTTTCTGAATTTCTCAAATATTTTGTCAGAGATGTTGATGATAGAAATTGGTAGGAGGAAAAGGAACTCAAAATATTTTACTTTTTTTTTTTATAATGAGCAGCTCTAACCATTATATTTTATGACACCAGTGGTCCTCTTTCTTATAGGTAGTTTGACTTGGGCTGCTGTAGCGGGGACCTCAATATTGCATAGGTGGTTTAAGAGCAGAGATGGACAATAATTGGAATTCCTGTCCCCCAGGAAAAGCTGGCATTTCAACATTTGTTTTCATTCCAAATGAGGATAAAAAAAATAAAAGTTTTAAATTTTTCACAGAATTGAAATTCTGAAAAATTGTGATTTGGAAATATTGAAACATTTTATTAAGAACATAAGAATGGCCATACTGAGTCAGACCAATGGTCCACCTATCCCATTATCTTGTCTTCTGACAGTAGCCAATGCCGGGTACTTCAGAGGGAGTGAACAGAACAGATAATCAACAACTACTGAGGCTAGGGACACCATCCCTGCCCATAGTAGCTACTAGACAGTGATGGACCTATCCCCATTAACTTATCTAGCTCTTTTTTGAACTCTGTTATAGTCTTGGCCATCACAACATCCTCTGGCAAAAGTTCCACAGGTTGACTGTACGTTGTGTGAAGAAATACTTCCTTTTGTTTGTTTTAAACCTGCTGCCTATTAATTTTATGTGGTGACCCTTAGTTCTTATCATATGAGAAGAGTAAGTAACACTTCCTTATTTACTTTCTTCACACTAGTCTTGATTTTATAGACTCCTATCATATCATAATACATTCTGAGATTCCAACAATAAAAATGTTTATTTTTGGTTCATTAAGCTGACCAGATGGCTCCATTCTCCCATCTGAAACAGGCTCATTGAATGTACTATCTCCCTCATAATCCATCCAGAGACATATGATTCCCATGATGCATCATGGAATGTGGGAAGGTGGAATTCCTCATTGTATAACTGGTGATGTAGACCTTCAGGGAGCCTGGCCCTTAAGAAAGAATGGGGGCTGGAATTACAACTCCCAGAAGGCAATGCACTGATAGGGAAATGCGGTTTAATGCTTTTTTGAACTGTTTTGAAACAAATAATTTTGGGACAGTTCCAAGAAACAAAATATTTTCATCTGAGTCGAACTGACTCAAAACTTAACATTCCCATTTCATGTTTTCCAACGGAATTCATTTTTGTGGAAACTGCATTTTCTGCCAGAAAATCCATCCTACAAAAAATTCCCAAGCACATCTACTTAAAAGCTTTTCCTATTTGACTGTGGTCTTAAATTGCAGCATTAGAGGTTTTTAAAAAAACAGGTTAGACAATCAACTCTCAGGGACGCTCTAGATATTACATGGTCCTGCTGTAAGCGCAGGGGACTGGACTAGAAGATCTGTCGAGGTCTCTTCCAGTCCTACGTTTCTATGATTCTGTGATTCTGTGCTATTTCAAAGAGATCACAATTCAATATTTTCTCCCAAGTAGATACTTATAGAGAGTAATGAAGGCACTCCTCAACCTTCTATTTGTTAAGAAGAATAGATTGTTGTACAATGTGTACTGGATAATAGACCTTAGGGTGCAGCAGAGGGTGAGGGCCTGAAAAGGGGCAGCTACATTGTATAATGGGCAGCAGGGGCAGCAGAGGGTGGGGGCAGGGAAGGGGCAGTGTAACGAGGCGGTGTGGCTCCCCTCCTTCCCAGGGAGGGTCGAGCCCCGTCAGTCACCTGTAGGGGAGGGGCCACTGAGCGGTAGTCTCAGAACCCTGCGGCAGGCGGGATTGACGGCGAACACTAAGAAGTGTCGAATAGTCTCGCAGCAGACCACCTACCTCGGCTATACCGTCGGGCAAGGACAGTAAAACCCCTCGTGGGGAAGGTGCAAGCCCTCGTAGAGTGCCCCACTCCAACAACAAAATGACAGGTACCGCGATTCCTGGGACTCGTGGGATATTACCGCCGGTTTATCCCGCAGTTTGGGTCTATTGCCGCACCCGTGACCGGGCTGTTAATGAAGAATAGCCCTTGGCAGATACAATGGACCCCTGAGTGTGAGGAGGCCTTCAGAATGCTCCAAAGCTGCTTATGTCAGGAACCCATCCTGTATAGTTCCGATTTTGACTAACCGTTCATCCTCCAGACAGATGCGTCCGAGGTCGGCCTAGGGGCGGTCCTGTCTCAGGAAGGGGATGGAGGAGACCACCCAGTACTATACCTAAGCCAGAAACTGTTCCCCCGGGACAGGAATTATGCAGTAATTGAAAAGGAGGCCCTCGCGGTAAAGTGGGCCTGCGAGGCCCTTCGGTTCTTCCTCCTGGGCGCCCCGTTCACTCTCATCACAGACCACACCCCCCTCCAATGGCTCATGCGCATGAAGGTCAACAACGCCCGCATCATGCGCTGGTACCTGGCCTTGCAGCCCTATGCATTTACCATCCAGCATCGGGCTGGCAAGGACCATGCTAACGCAGACTTCCTATCCCGCCTCAAAGAGATGGAACCACCTGGCCCCGACAGGTGGGAGCCAGACTTGAGGGGGGGCAGCGTGTAACGAGGCGGTGTGGCTCCCCTCCTCCCCAGGGACGGTCGAGCCCTGTCAGTCACCTGTAGGGGCGGGGCCACTGAGCTGTAGTCTCACCCCTTAGAGGGTCAAGCGGCTACCTGGAAGCATAAAAGCCGGCTCTCAGCCCTCAGTTGGAGCCCAGCCGCCGTCAGGAGCAGACCTGCCAGCAGGTGCTCGTGACTGGGAAGTTGCTGAGGCCCGAGGCCGGTGCCGTTACTGGCCAGAGCTTCCCCGTGCTCGCTACGACGAGGAGCTGCCAGAGCTTCCCCGTGCTCGCTACGACGAGGAGCTGCCAGAGCTTCCCCGTGCTCGCTACGACGAGGAGCTGCCAGAGCTTCCCCGCGCTCGCTACGACGAGGAGCTGCCAGAGCTTCCCCGTGCTCGCTACGATGAGGAGCTGCCAGAGCCGCCCCGTCCCTGCTGCTCCCCTGAGGAGCCCTCGGAACAAGCCTGGCCGGACTTCCGGGGGGAGCTGCCGGACCTGCCGCCCAGCCCTGACTGGGAGGAACCTATGATGCTGGACTTCCCAGGAGCTGACACCACGGACCAGATAGGCATGGAGGGGGATATCGGAAGTAGCCCGGGGGCAGCCGACTCTAGTCGGGCTGCAGATGTACCGATACCAATGGCAGTGTGTTGCGGTCAGGATTCCCACTGACCACCTTTAGCAGTGACAGCTGCTACTAGAGCCCTGGGCTGGAACGCAGTGGAGTGGGTGGGCCTGTGTTCCCCCTGCCACCCGTCCCCGGGTGGCAGAATCCCCCTCTCCCCGGCCTAAGGAGGCCATTTAAGTGAAGCTGATATAACTGAGTGTTTTGTGCCCCACCCGAACCAAGGGCTGGGCCCCCTTTGACTGTGCCACTGCTCAGCCCTGCTCGAAAGGGCCCGAGCGACCCAAACTATTGACAGCTCCCCCTGAACCAGGACGGTCGGAGCTGATCTAACTGTGTGTTTGGTGCCCTGCCCGAACTAAGGGCTGGGCCCCCTTTGACTGTGCCACTGTTCGGTCCCGCCCACAGGGCTCAAACTACTCGAACCGTTAATGCCAGTCTCAAGGACAGAGGCCCTCGAACAACGGGTCGAGGCCGGTGTGGCTCCCCTCCTCCCCAGGGAGGGTCGAGCCCTGGCAACACCTCGTTACAGGCAGTTATACCATATAATGGACACTTGGAGGCCACAGAAGTTAAGGGAAGAGAAGGGGACAGGCACACACTGTATATTTGTAAGATCATGTCACAAATTTAGAGGCTGAGTTGAGAAGTTTTTAGAGCAGTGGTTTTCAACCTTTTTTTCATTTATGGACCCCTGAAAAATTTTGAATGCAGGGGAAGATCCTTTTGGAATTTCAAGCTGTGTTATCCAGACCCCTGCCATAGAAATCTGAAACTGAAAACTGACTGAACAGACTTCAACTATAAATGTTGCACATATTCAGATGCATGAGAAAGGCTGCTAAACTGTGGGCCTCTGTGGTAATGACAGCACTCCGGGTTTTGTTCTGTAGGAGAAGTAGTCACATCACATGCTTTTGATTTATCTGAAAAATTGAATTCCTTTTCTTGGGATCTGAAACTTTATTTTCGTAGTCACTTTTTGTGGACCCCTTAGACTTAGTCTGTGGAGCACAGGTTGAAAACCACTGTTTTAGAAAATTTGGCCCATGAACTATGAAAATAATCCAATCTCCTGCTGGCTTCACTTGAAACTTTGAAACAGGGGTAGGCAACCTATGACACGTGTGCCAAAGGTGGAACACAAGCTGATATTCAGTGGCACTCACACTGGCCAGGTCCTGTGGATGCATTTCATCAGGCCCTGGTGACTTGCAGGCATCTAACTTTTCTAAGTGATTTTTAACTTGTTCTTTTTTTATTTTATCTTCTAAACCTACCCCCTTTCCATTCACTTTTTCTGTGTTTTTCTATCTTATTATCTGTCCCTTTCTTAATGATTCCCAACATTCTGTTCACTTTTTTAACTGCTGCTGCATATTGAATGGATGTTTTCAGAGAACTATCCACAATGACTCCAAGATCTCTTTCTTGAGTGGTAACAGCAAATTTAGATGCCATCATTTTATATGTTTAGTTGGGATTATGTTTTTCAATGCATATTATTTTAAATTGTTCCATTCTTGTAATCCTTGTTATTATCCAGATCTGAACTCCCTCTATTTCTATTGTATCCTCTTTTGAGATGGGGCTAGCAGAATCAGAACACAACATTCCATTTGGAGATATCTTGTTAGTAGATCAAATGGCATTAGACTATTTTCAGTGTTACTTTTCAACACATTACATATGCATCCAAGCTGGGATTGTCAAAGGAGTTTAAGTGACAGAGAGCTATGTGTTGTCCCTTTAAAAATAAAAGCTAGTAAGACATTGCAATAACTTTACACATCTGGGTAAATCTCTTCATGTCTCAGTTCATAGATTCATAGATATCAAGGCCAGAAGGAACCATTGTGATCATCTGCTCTGTCTTCCTGCAGAACTCAGGCCAGAGAACTTTCCTGAAATAATTCATAGAACAGAGATTTTATAAAAATATCCAGTCTTGATTTAAAATGCAGTGGAAAACAGAGGGAAACATGTTCCCCCTTCCCCCGTGCTAGAGGGTGGTTGAATTAACTAATCAATGTTTGAGAGACAACATAGGTGAATCATCTTCTGTTGAACCTCACCCACCTTTTCTGTCTAGTATCCTGGGACCAACATAGCTACCACAACACTGTAAACACTAATTAATGTGTGTGAGTTTCACAGTTACAGTGCTAGCTACATCATGTGCCTTTTCTGGGAGCCTCATGTCTTGGGTCTCTGACCCTTCCCTGACCTGGGATGGTATATGGTGCTTCTCCCACTCTTAAAAGGGGATGGGAGCACACTGCTGTATGCACAAATTACTTGGCACCCTGCAGGGCCAGTTGAGCCAGAGAATGAAAATGATGCTGTAGCCTGGTGGTTAACATGCTCATTTGAGCAAGAAGAGACCAAGGATCACACTCCCTTTGCTGAAATAGATTATATAAAACAGAACAGATACAGGAGAAGAGTTTGAAAGAGAGAGCTCCCCCATAGCCCAGTGGTTAGGGCTCCCCTCCAGTATCCCAATTTCAAATCCCTTCTGCACTTCAGGCACATTGAGGAATCAAAGTGGGTCTTGCACACTGTGCATAAGTGGCCTGACCACTGGGGTAAAGATTATAAAGAAGTAACCACCATCACATCCGCTTGGTATTTTGTGAATTCTTTACTTTACTTTGCCCTGAAAAATGAAACACAAAGTTCGAGATCAAAATAAAATTAAAAATTTCTATTTGACATTGCCAAAATATTTCCACTGTTTTGGTTCCATGAAAACTATTTGGAGAACTCTGCATGAACTTCAGTCTGCGGTTTTCAGTGAATAAACTATTTGTCTGAAAAATTTCACCAAGCTCTAATTTACACTACTGACAGTGTAGAATCACTCCTCTGAACTTGGATCAATAGTGATTCTGGATATACATGGGTGTAACTGAAGGCAGATTTAAAAGTGATATACCTGCCAAGCAGGCAGAAGGGAATTTTCACTCTTTCCTTTCTGCTGTTTTTCTCTAACACCTCCTCTTATATGTAAGTTACTGTCATTTTTCCACAAAAACTACCATGACCAATTGGTGCAAATTGCACTGATTTCTCCTTTTAAACCTTTTTTTTTTGGGGGGGGTCACCTTATGCCCAAGGTCTGAGTTTGCTGCCTCCTCAACTGAATTTATACAAAGGTCACTCCGGTAATTTGGATGAAGTTGTGACATTGTGCAGTCTATATGGGTTTATAAAAATATGGTAATAAGTGAATATAATATAAATGGAATATGCTTCATGCAAAAGGTCTCTTGTAAGGTATCATTACAAAGCTTATAATCTACTGAGTATGATCATCCTATTTGTATAAATGTACCACTCTTGTATCTGGGACTAAAAATATGAAATATAACTGTGAGGGCCTATTGTAATTATGCCAAGTTTAGGCCATTAATGGTGGTTTGAAATCTTAATAGCTCCCGTCAACCAGGACAAGTGACTGGGGCTCTGTTTGCAAGCAAACCTTCCTGTGAGTCAGGCTGGGAGGAATGAAGGCTTGGGGTCTTACAGTGACATGAGATCATGTGACATGAACTGGAATCCATCTTTAACCTGGTGCTTCTCCAGTGGGGGAGGGGGTGGAAACCAAGAGAGAGACAAAGGATTCCCACCTTATATAAAAAGGGGTGGAACTGAACAAAGGAGGAGAGCCATCATGAAGAATTCCCTAGCTACCAGCTGAGCTGGAACAAGAGCTGTACCAGGGAAAAAAATTGTGCTCAGGCCTGTAAGATGTCTGGTCTGAGGAAAAAACTTACTGAAGCATCTCTGAGGGTGAGATTATCTGTATTCAGTTGGATTAGACATAGATTTGCATGTTTTATTTTATTTTGCTTGGTGACTTACTTTGTTCTGTCTGTTACTACTTGGAACCACTTAAATCCTACTTTCTGTATTTAATAAAATTACTTTTTACTTATTAATTAACTCAGAGTATGTATTAATACCTGGGGGAGCAAAAAAATGTGCATATCTCTCTATCAGTGTTATAGAGGGTGAACAATTTATGAGTTTAACCTGTATAAGCTTTATACAGGGTAAAACGGATTTATTTGGATTTAGACCCCATTGGGAGTTGGGCATCTGAGTGCTGAAGGCTAACACACTTCTGTGAACTGTTTTCCGGTAAACCTGCAGCTTTGGGGCAAGTAATTCAGACCCAGCGTCTTTGCTGGAACAGACGGGAGTGTCTGGCTCAGCAAGACAGGGTGCTGAAGTCCTGAACTAGCAGGGAAGGCAGGGGGAGAAGTAGTCTTGGCACATTGGATGGCAGCTCCCAGGGAGGTTTCTGTGATCCAGCCCATCACAGAAGTTACTCCTGAAGAGATCAGAATTAGCACCAATGACTTTAATAGGGTTATTCTTTATTGACACGTGGTGTAAATGACAGATGAATTAGGCCCATATACTTGAAATGAATGAGGCTACCTATATTCAGACTGAAGAAAGTACTTTTCCTCCCTTCAATAATCTAAATATCCATCTATCCCGGTATTAGCTCATCTATCTGTAACCCATGCACGCTGAGTGTGGAGCTGTCCCCCTCTGCTGGTGACTGGGCCACATAGAGGTTGATGGGCGTTGGCTAACAGAGATGGCTTTTTTAGCATAGATAGTAGAGGTTCATGTGTTAAGCTCCAGAGGTCTTAGGTCTAATTCCTGCAGCCAATAACCTATCCAGGGCCATGGTGCTTCATATCTATCTATTTTATAAGGTTTCCCTCCACCATGGTGTCTGAGTGCCTTTTCACTTCCTTAGGAGGTGAAACATCCTGATGACATGAAAGGAAGAAACCAATCCACTGCAATTGAGTTCATCCTTCTGGATTTTCTGGTCTCTCTAACCTTCCAGTTTTACTCTTTGTGTTGGTCCTAGATACGTACATGATCATCCTGCTGGGGAATGCTTTCATAATTCTTATAACATTTGCTGACTCAGCCCTTCACACCCCCATGTATTTTTTTCTCCAGAACTTGTCCTTCCTGGAGATCTGCTACACTTCAGTTACTATCCCTGAAATACTGGTCAACCTCCTCACCAGGGCGAAAACCATCTCATTTTCCAGTTGTGCTGCACAGATGTATTTCCTCATCTCCCTAGGTGGCACAAAGTGCTGTCTGCTGACCCTGATGGCATATGACCGATATATGGCCATATGCCGCCCGCTGGTGTACACTGCCATTATGAACAAAGGTGTTTGCATGCAACTTGTGGGCATTGCATGGCTAAGCAGCAGCCTTGTGACACTAATGCATGTCACATGGGTATTTAATCTCCCCTTCTGCCCGTCTAATGAGATTGACCATTTCTTCTGCGATGCTCCACCTGTACTTGAGTTGGTCTGTGGAAACACTTACATGATTGAAATTGAAGCCCTTACCTCAACTGTATTATTTGTCGTGATCCCATTTGCACTGATACTTTGGTCCTACATTTGCATTTTGGCCACAATCCTGAAGATGCCGTCTGCTGAGGGGCGGCATAAAACCTTTTCTACTTGCTCCTCACATCTCACTGTGGTGGTCTTGCTCTTTAGCACGGCTGGTCTCACCTACTTCCAGCCCAAGTCCAGTGGTTCACCCACTACCAGCAAATTCTTGTCCCTCTGCTACACCATCCTCACACCGTTGTTAAACCCAGTTGTCTACAGCCTGAGGAACAATGAAGTGAAAGGAGCGTTAAGGAGAACCTTTGGCAGGATATTATCTTTCTGGGGCCAACCGTGATTTTGAGATGAATGACTCTGGACTGAAACTTGCGGATCTGAATGTGACCCCAGAATTGGGATCACAATCTGGATCAGCATTTGCCTTTGCAATTCAAAAAGATTCTTGAAAACGGATTCCTCTTCATTAAGACTGTGTTGCACAAGTGAGCTATAGAATTGTTCTGTTGTCCATCACTCCTTCTTCTGGGATGCTTTCTGCTGGTTTGGGCTCAGAATAGGACTCCCAGGAGTTCCCTCAAAGAGCTCAGCACCATTCTGCTGCTGCTTTTTGCCTCAGTTTGCTTGGGGTTTCTTTTAGCACTGATCAACAAAATTATCTCAAAAATGTTTTTTTACAAAAAGGAAATTTTCACTTAAAGAGTCTGCTTTCCTTGGAAATTTTCCATTTTTTAACCAGGAATCCAAATCCTCCCCAAATATTCCTTTCTTTGGTTGGTTTTGGACATTTTTTGTTCTGTTTCTCATTTGCTGAAAAATAAAACTTTGTGGGTTTTTTTGGATTTTTTACAAAAAAAATGAAATTTTTCAAGGGGAAAAAAATTCTGACCCATTGTGATCAAACTCTAATCAAACTTATTCACTCTAAAATTGGAGGAGAAAAAAAACATGCAGAAGAAGAAAATGAAGTGGTGGTGAATGCAGTCAGTAGAAAGAGATGTGGTACTGCATTTAAGTTCTGGCTCTCTGTCCATCTAGGATATTTCTCTTATTGTTGTTCACTTATTGTAATGATTTATGTATTTGTTTTTAATTGTATACCTCTCAAAAACTGACACCAAAATTTCACTGGTGTAAATGGGACCAATTTGTATATGGGACCAATATATATGAATGCTGTGTTAGGCCCAGAGACTTTCATGACATTTACCCTTGCTTACTGTGGATTTGCTTCTGGATAAATTCAGTCATTGATATGAGGAATTCTATATGGAAATATGTGTACAAACAAGCATATGCAAATGATAGAAAGAGAGAGAGAGAGAGATCATGCTGTTTCTCTCTCCCTCGCTCTCTCCTTTTTTCTTGGTCAATAATTCAGATTAGGTGTCCTCATTGCAGAAACTATAAAGTGCTCTTTTCTAACCAATGAGAGTAAAATGTTCAAGAGTGTGTAAGTCCCATGTGTAAAGTGACATAGGTGCCTAAATCCCATCAGCCTTGAATATTAATTTACAATATTTGTTTGTCTATTTTTCTCAGCCCTCACTAAATCTCTAGTTATCTGTCTGGTCTCTGTCTCCTTGGCTCTCCTGGACTGGAAGGCCAAATGTCAAAGATAAAGCAGGGTCACAAAATTTTGGGTGGGTTTGCAAATGCCCGAAAACAAAAACTTACAAATTAAAATTTAGGAATCTATGAACAGCTTGTGCAGGGGCCTCCCCACAATACACCATCATGGCCACTGAAGGTGTCCAGAGTGAGACAAAGAACAGCAACATCACTGCCTAACGCTGTAGGTAGCAGCCAATGGAAGCAATTCAGCTCAGTGATGGGCAGGACCTTCTTTGTTGAGGTCCACTCCAAGAGGTCATTTAAATTCTATTGAGTTTAACTCAGAGACTTGATCCTGATTCACCACTCCTGCATTAATCCAGTTCTATGGACTCCATGGATTAAAATAGGTTTATATCAACTAAAAGTAGAATACCACAGTTAGGAATCTGTCTCATTTTTTTTTTCAGAGCATTTGAGATAATTCTACCAGGACTTATGAATTCTGGGCCAAAGTCAGCACTGGTAGAAGTAGCATAACACCTCTGCAACCAATGGTCGTGATACAACTTCAGCATTGGCATTGGTAACTTCTTAAGCACTCAGATAATGAAATGTAATAGAGTATATGGGCCAGAATCTTGGTTGCTGTAAACTGGCATAATTTTACTCAAGATAATGCTTCATATCTCCAGATGGTGTAAATCAATGTCTCTACATTGGAGGCAAAGGATGAGACATAGATAATAGGCCCTGTATCTATCTATCTATCTATCTATCTATCTATCTATCTATCTATCTATCTATCTATCTACTGCACCTTATAATTGTCTTGACAATTATTGCAAACAACTCTGATCTCAATGTTTAATTCAATGAACTTCCACTCTCACTACTTGCTACTCTGACATTTAATCAATGGGGAAAGAAGCCCAGCTGATGTCAATCAAGGTAGCCCCAGCGGAGTCTATGGGCCACTTCCCTTGCTGCTGTACATCAGCAGAGCTCCACTGAGGTCAATGGGCCAGATCCGCAGCTTGGGTAAAGCAATGAAGATCCATTGAAGTCAGTGGGCCAGATCCCCAGCTGATATAAATCAGTGTAGATCATCTGAAGTCATTGGGTTAGATCTCCAGCTTTGGTAAAGAAAGGTAAATCTTCTGAAACCAATGGCCAGTTGCCCAGATCCCCAGTAAAGTTCCACTGAAGTCAGTAAAGCCAGTGTTGTAAAGTGGAATTATGGAGATTTAAGCAATTTGAGAACATGGCCCATAAAAGCAGTGCATGGTTGAGAGTTACTTCACAAGGAGGCATCTCTGCATTATTTCTGCCTTTGGTCCAAAGAATTGCTTCATGTAATATTTCCAGGGTGGGGAGAATTTTTTTTTGGGAGGGTAGCCATCCCTTTGAGGGACTCTGGGACACCACACACACCCTAAAAACTGGGCGGGAGCTTGAAGTGGGCGGATCAGATTGCATGTTTACACTCAAAGGTTTTGAGGTAAGAAGGGTGCATGAAATCACCTCCCCATAAATACTGGGAGAAAAATTAAACAGGACACCTGATGCACAGTGGCCTGCTAGCAGAATGTTTATTTTCTGAATAGTTGAAATGTGAAATTCTGTAGGGTCACGGCAAAAGGGTCATCTAGGGAATAAATCTGTCCACTGTCATATTCCCAAAACCTTAAACAGGCCAATATCTGTGCTTTGCTTTCTCTTCTAAGGCAATGAATAGTGTAATAGCCTGTAGTGATAGGTTACCACACAGGTCCTCCTAAGCAAGCACGCTTAAATAGAACAACATCTTCACTTTGCTTTCTCTTCTAAGGCAATGAATAGTATAACAATCTGTAGTGATAAGTTACCACACAGGTCCTTCTAAGCAAGCACATTTATTCTTAAGGTGAAAGCATTACAGGGAACATATATGGAAAACAATGAAAGAATTTAAACACATGCTAAAAAGCTTCATAGAGATCACCCCAACTCCAATCTCAGGCTCTGGTAGATGACAGTCCTTCAAAACCCACAGCTGTTTTTTTCTTTTGATTATAAGTTCATAATTATCTCAGATTCAGACCAAGAACAACCATCAATAGTTCATTCTTTCCTTTAGATAGCTTGTGTCTTTAATCTTAGCATCACATAATAGGTGATCAGCAGACAATATCATGGAGTCACAGTCTCGGTGATCTGAAAAAGCTCAGAATGAAGTTCAGTTAGGATTCTGCTGCAGCATATCTCCTCTCAGAGCACTCTTTCACCAGAGCAAGAAGCCTCCTCAGCTTCGGTGCTTCCTGGGTCCAACCTTGGAGTGTTCAGCCCCCTGTTCACCCTGTGAACTCCCTGCAGCAAGTCCACCTGGATGTCACACCTGGAGAAGCCTTATACACCCCCAAAGGACCCATCACACTAACTTCGCAGTCAGAAGTGACTCAGACAGCATTGTAAAACAGAAGGTTTTATTAGTTGAGGGGAACACAGTGTAGAACAGAGATTGTTAGCACAGAAATCATGAACTTTCAGTAAAGTCCATCTTGGGAGCACCCAGAGCTCCAGAACCCTGGCCCTCCCCGCCTGAGTCCCAAGCCAGGAAACTGATCAGCTTCCAGCTGCCTGGACTCAGTCCCACCTTTTGTCCCTCCATCCTTTGTCTCTTTCCTGGGCAAACGGGATTACCTGGCCTGCACCTCTCCCTTTTGCTCTCCAATGCCTCTGGCTGATTCTTGTATAGGATGGGGCCTGGCCATCAGCTGCCAGGCTGCAGGATGTCGGCCATACTTTGTCCCCAGGCAGCCAGTCAGTAGTCACACCTACTCTCTACGGGTCCCTACAATGATCACACACCGTTATCCCACCACCTAGATACCTGAGTAATACATATGGGAAAGCGAGGCGCACACACAGTAAAAGAAACATTAAGAATATTCCTATTTCTTCACATCTCTCCCACCTTCAAGACCAAACTGAGCGGGTCACTTTATCTAGTGACCTGGGGAAGTTCACCCACTGCCTCCCATGACAAAGCCTGGGCCATAACATTTTGGCACTCCTGTTAACATGAACCACTTCCATATCATAATCCTGGAGGGTCAAACTCCACCTCAGCATCTTGGCATTAGCCCCTTTCAACTGGTGCAGCTTTTTAAGACTCCACAGCAGGGCCAGAGAATTGTCCACTTCTCAGAGCATAGCTTAAAAAGGCTGAGTTAGTGCATAACCAGAGGTAGAAATTTACATTCGCCTCTTCCAAGAAATTCCTCAGGGAAACCACTTGACACAGTTTGCCTCTAAAGTCCATTATTGTCTGGCTCATTTTTCACTAGAGTCCTTTGAACTTCAGAACACTTCCCACAGTTCACATCCCGTCTCCTCCCTGATGAGGGTATGTACAAACACAGCCCAAAATAATATACAAACTTTGAATTAGCACAATAGGCTCCAATTACTTTCAAACTTAATTCAATCAGGTTTTTTCAAGGATGTTGCTGGGACTTACCATATCTGTCCCATGTACAATGCTTAAAGACCACTTAGAAACACATAATTGACTTGACCTGTAGTGAAGCCTCCCAGAACTGTGTTCTGCTTACATGAGTTTTCTTAATGCACCCATCATCACAATACTTTAGTGCTATCCTGTAGTGCATTAATGAACATCTCTGCAGTTAACTGGAATTCTCGTGTTCATTTAGGAATATGAACCCCTGGAATGGGGAGAGAATATTAAACTATATTAAGAGGTAAAAAGGCACTTGGTTAAGAACGTCTTGCTTAAAATTTTACCCAGAGCTTCTTTTATCTCCTGGTTTCTCAGGCTGTAAATGAGTGGATTTATTATTGGGGAAATCACAGTATACAACACAGCAGCCAACATGCCCTGATACGGGGAAGATGCTGATCCCGGCCTTAGGTACGTATATATGCCAGTGCTGATAAACAATGAAAACACAAGTAGGTGTGGCAGACAAGTGGAGAAGGCTTTATACCTGCCCTGTGAAGAGGGGATTCTTAGCACAGCAGAAAAGATGTGAAGGTAAGACACAAATATTGAAATGAAGAAAAATAAACCCACCAAAGCACTTAATACAATAACCACAATTTCATTAGTGCTTGTATCAGCACAAGAGAGTTTCAGTAGCTGTGGGATATCGCAGAAGAACTGATCAACAACATTGGACCCACAGAAAGGTAATAGGAAGGTATTAGCAGTGTGGCACAATGAATAGATACAGCTGCTGATCCAGGAACCAGCTGCCATTTGTGAACATGCCCCTCTGGTCATGATGACCCTGTAACGCAAAGGATGGCAGATTGCAACGTAGCGGTCATATGCCATTGCAGTGAGAAGGGTCACCTCTGCAAAGGCAAAGGTGATGCCAAAATAGAGTTGGGCAGCACAGCCAAAGAAAGAGATCAGCCTGGTGTTGTTTAAGGAGTTCATCATGGACTTGGGGACAGTGACGGAGATGTAGCAGACATCTAGGAAGGACAAGTTGCCCAGGAAGAAATACATGGGGGTGTGAAGGTGGTGATCAATGGCTATGGCTGTGATGATGAGAAGATTGCCCACCAGGGCTGCCAGATAAATCACTAGAAACACCAAGAAGTGTAAAATCTGCAACTCCCGAACATCAGAGAATCCCTGGAGAAGGAACTCGGTCACAGTGGTTTGGTTGAACATTTCCTGCTGTGTAGAGAGAAATTCAACAGTAAAAACCAGGGTCAAGGTAGAAAAGAAGAAAAGAGGACAATATATGCACTTATTCTTCTGTAGAAAAAAATCTAGTTCCTAGAAGTAATGTGGAGGGTTTCCTTCTCTAAAGTCAGACAAATGCAAGAAGAAAGTACTAGCGACAAATTATTCTCAATGAAACTTTTATTCAGATACTTTTTGTGTATTTAATGTTCATGATATGTCCTGGAGTGGCTTGCAATTTTCCCAAACTTATTTGCTTTTCAAAATGCTTCAGGATCATTTACATCTAGAGAAACCCATTGGGTCAAATTCTCTGCTACTGTACATTTTTACCTTCTATAAAACTATGTCAGCTTACATCAGCAGAGAATTTATCTGGCTGTTTTCAATATTTATTTTTGTAACTTCACTAGGCAATATCAATGTTAATTTTTAAACATTAGTACTACTGATTTATATTTTCACAGTTGCAAAAATGTATGAGTTTTAAGCATTTTTCCCTTGCATTTTATCTATTTAAATTTTCACAGTTGAGGGAAATTATCGGGAGGGTATCATACAATGGGGGGACAGACAATGCTTATTTAATTATATTAAGATTCAAAAAATTGAAGGTTTGTAACCATTAAAATACAAATTGTTAACATCATGTCAAAATATACAAATTAACTAGCTTTTAATTAAAACTCTACTAAGTTCTCAAGTAGCATTTTTCTTATTTTGACTAGCTGTATCTTTTGATTGTTATCAATGGAAATATGTTTGCTGGTTTGTGTGTTTATGGTAAAATTAATATTTACTGATATTTACCAAGAAATCTCTAACTCCTTCAAGCCTCCTTATAATTCAATACAAAGGACATAGGGGAAAAAAAAGAATAATAATTTTTATATATAGTACATGTGGAACCATATTTCTTTATAATTGCCAGTTCACTGAGATCTGGAAAGGAATACTGTCCTGTGATTGTGCCATCAATGACACCCATGAAAGAGAACTGGCATGAGAATTGGCTCTTGTAGACACAATTTCTATTGAATTGGATCACCTAATAAATTTGTGCTTTAAGATTTACTGTAAATGAAAACTGGAATTGTTCTATCAGCCAGGCAGAAATAGACTTGCATGTGCCCTGAAGAAAGCAGTCAAATGTGAATTGAATAATCTCTCATTCTGTTCCCTGCTCAGAACCTGAACACTTAGGCTGAGATTTTTTAAAGCTGCCTAAGGGACCTTGATGCCCAATTTCCATTAAATGAGTGGGAGCTGGATGTGCAAATCCTTTAGGCATCCTTGAACATTTTAGCCTTAATCCCGAGGAAGAATTTACTGATTTACTGAATCTGTCAAAAGAGGATAACTTTTCTATACTTCCCCTCCCATTCATCAGCCCCCTATCTATCCATCTTCACCTATCCGCATCCTTAACAACTTCAGCTGGGGTTTTAAAAGTTGCCTAAGAGAGTTAGGGACTCAACTCTCATTGACTTCAAGGTGTTTAACTCCCTGTGTCTCTTTGAAATGTATTTCATGAAATGTTTAATGCTTTCTTTCTTTATTTCTCCAATACATATCACATCCAAACTCACTTCCTATTCCATAAACAACCAAGATAGGAGCTCCTTACCCTGTGCTAGAAAATGACATGCCCAGAATATAAGAAACCTTCTTTCCTCTGCCAAGAAAAATACAATGCACTTGTTATTCTCTGGTAAAATTGCAGTCAATGCACATATATTTACAATGTTATTTGTTGTTTGTCTATACTGCCAAAGAGCACCCATTAGCTGCGAGTCTCAGAGCCTACATCAACTGACTTGGCTAATACCACTGGCTAAAAAGAGCAGTGTAGACATTTCCGGATGGCCTGGAGGACCAATTCTAAAACCCAGTGAAGTGAAATGTTCTCAGAGCCTGGCTCCAGCCTGAACAGGAATTTCAATTTTGTTATTTTTAGCCTCATAGCCTGAGACCCATGAGCCCAAATCAGTTGACTGAATCTTTGAAGCTTGCTGCTATGGGATATTTCTTTTCTTCATTTGCTGTATAGACATATTCCTGATGTCCAAAAAAGCCAGTGCTGTTTTTGATGGAATAAACATAAGAAAAAGATGGTGGTGATTCGAGTCCCATTCTATCTAATTCCACGGGGCACCTGGAACACAACACCCCTGGACACATGGCAGGACTAAGTATTATCTATACCATCCCCGACAGGTGTTTATCTAACCTGCTCTTAAAAATCTCCAATGATGGAGATTCCACAACCTCCCTAGGCAATTTATTCCAGTGCTTAACCACTCTGAGAATTAGGAATTTTTCCCTAATATCCAGCCTAAACCTCCCTTGCTGCAATTTAAGTCATTTGCTTCTTTTCCTACCCTCAGAGATTGTAGAAGAATAATTTTCACTCTCTACCTTGTAACAACCTTTTATGTGCTTGAAGACTGTTATCATGTCCCTTTCAGTCTTCCTTTTTTCCAGACTAAACAAACCCAGTTTTTTAAATCTTCCCTCATAGGTCATGTTTTCTAGGCCTTTAATCATTTTTTGTTGCTCTTCTATGGACTTTCTCCAATTTGTCCACATCTTTCCTGAAATGTGGTGTCCGCAACTGGACATAATAGTTCAGTTGAGGCCTAATAAGCTCAGAGTAGAGTGGAAGAATTACTTCTCATGTCTTGCTTATAACACAACCCAGAATGATGTTTGCTTTTTTTGAAAGAGTGTTACACTGTTGACTCATATTTAGCTTCTGGTGCATTATGACCCACAATTCCCTTTTTTGCAGTACTCCTTCCTAGACAGTCATTTCCCATTTTCTATGAGTTCAATTGATCCTTCCTAAGTGGAGTAGAATTTCATCCTATTTACTTCTGACCATTTCTACAATTTGTCCAGATAATTTTGAATTATAATCCTATCCTTCACTTGCAACCCTTCCCAGCCTCGTATCACCTGCAGATTTTATAAGTGTATGCTCTATGCCATTTATAAATCATCCATCCATCCTCATAAGAAGCTATCTATATAGCAATCCATCCATCTCCATAAATATCTATCTATCTATCTATGTATCTAAATCTGCTTTGACTTTTACATAACACAACACCATCTTCTTGAATCAGACAGCACAGGACATCAACATATACCTTGGTAAATTATCCCACTAAAAGAATATTGATAGAAAGACAGATCTGGATGTCAGTGCAGAAATAAATTCAAGATTTACATTGGCTGGTGCTGAAATCAGAATCTTGTTCAGTTACATGATAGGAAGCTTACCTGCTGGAATCCCAAGGTGAGATGCCTGTATTTTTTAAGATGGTATAAAACTGTAAAATGAAAGTAAAACACTGAAATACATGCATTCCTATATCTCCCTGCCCTCCTAAGTCTGCAACCAAAGAATTACTGATGACTGGGAAAGGGAGACTGACTCATAATGCAGCTGCTTAGAATTAGTTAATAATGTTGATTATAGTTCACCTGTTTCTTAATCAAAGCAAGCAGTTCCCACCCTACCAGTGCTCCGTAGTCACCATCAAGTATCATGGAAATATATTAAGACAAGATCTGCTTTTGATATGGTGGGTACTCAAGCCAAACCTTCATAGCAGTGAGCCACTAGTGCCTTGCCAAGGAGATTTATCCAGGTGATTTCTCTGACGTGTATCAGGGTTGTTATTCCCTGGAGGCCTGCAGAGCTCAGAAACAAGGACACAAGAGGAATCTGCCTTGTAATCAAGAATAAAAACAATTAGATAACTAGGACTGGTCCCAAAAAATTCAAATTAAACCCTTTCTTGTTGGAAAATAAGGCAGCATTGCCAGTGCCAAATGTTCAAAAATGTCTCCTCCCAAAAAATATTCACATTGGCTTAAAAATCATATCTATATATCCATCTATCCAGCTATTCTAAGGCCAGAAAGGACCGTTGTGATCACAGGTCACAGAATATAAGGGGTCTATTCCATTCCTCTGGGCCAGCTTTGTTGCAGATGGGATCGATGGTAAAACTCTCTTTGATCTGAACATCAATTAGATTGGGTCCTGAGTTCTCTATACACAATATAGGTAGGCCTGTATTATATTGGAGGTTTTTCTACTTAATGTAATGGTTCCTTCCGGCCTTAAAATTTACAAATCTATGCACAGCCAGTGCAGAGGCTTCCTCACAATACAGCCTGATGGCTCCTGAGTGTGTCCAGAGTGAGACAAGTAACAGAAGCATCACTGCCTAATGTTGTAGGTCACGGCTGTGGTTAGATGTTAATAGATGTTTGTCTCTGTGTGTGTTTTTGGGTGCATGTGAGGGTCACCAGCCTGATTAGATGTTAATAGATGTTTGGCTGCATGTGTGTGTTTCCTTTGTGTGTCCCCACAGCCCAGTGCAAACAGCTGGCATGTCAGACTTTGAGTGAACCACCTAATGACCACAAGATCCGTTAAAGGACAAAGGCATTAAGCCAGGTTTATTGTCAACAAAGCACAGTACTAGTATTCAGTTGAATCCACTGGAGTATACATGTATACTCGTAACAGTAGTGAATGGTGGGACATTCCATTCCTCCCTAAAGCCAAACAAAGATACTCTCTCTGAAATATATCTTTATATCTCGATACAAACATGATGGTACTGCCCTGTGACATAATTACTGTAGTTACTTCCCCCTAAAATGGCTAATTATTTTTCATTATCTTGTACATGTTGATTTAATTAAAACATTTTTATTATATACTATTATTCTAACCTTATCTTTCAGTACGTTCCTGTTATCCTTGGGGAATGTTTTTGTACCATCCTTAATATCGGAATGTTCTGGTACCACTTCATATCAAAATGTCTTTTCATAAGTACTCTGTGGCTAACACTTCATAAAATGTGTATTTCTGCAATATTAACCTGGTTCTTGCCAGACTCTGTGAGCAGGTCCCTGCTCTATAAGAAAAAGATCCAAAAATCAGGACTGTCCCTATAAAATCGGGGCATCTGGCCGCCCAAGTGGGAAATGTCCTTGTAAAGTGTACGACAGCTGCTTGAGAGATGAGAAAGGTACCTACTAACAGGAAGGAGGTGAGACTTCTTCCCACAGTTTCTGACTCCCTAATGTCCTGCCGAAAGGTAAAGGACTCTAAGCTAAGTGGGAGAGGAAATCTGCTCTCCTTGCCTGAGCGTATGGGGAACAACAGGCCACCCCCGTGGAGTGAGAAATCAATATCCCTACTGTTTGCCTCAGTTCAGGCTATCGGAGATCCTGGGCCCTGACTGCCAGGGAGGTGGGGCAGAGAGAGGAATTTAGCTTATGGGGAGGTTTGAATAATCTCCTTTGCTAAACCCCTCTGCTGTTACAAGTGCATTGTGGAGACCCTCTTCACAGGAACACATCTCAGCCTTATTTCTGCTTTTGGTTGAAATAATTGCTATGTGTAATATTTCCAGGTTGGGGAGAAGTTCAAATAATTTAGGGGCAGCCCCATGGGGGACAGTAGGACACCATATGCAAGCCTTCAAACTGGATGGGAGATGGGAGGGGGATGATTAGGTTGCATGTTTACACCGAAAGGTTTTGAAGTAAGAAGGGATCATGAAGTCTTCCCTCATAAGCACTAGACAGCAAAAATTAAAGACGGCGGCTGTCAAACGATGTTGTACAGGTTTCTGCTGTCTGGTGGACTGCTAGTAGAATGTATATTATATGAATAGTTGAAATGTTACATTATGGAAGGTCATGGCAAAAAAGCCCTCCAGGGAATAAACTTGTCCAGAAAATCAATCAATGGGTTAACGAAGGTGCTTGTCATCAGTCTAGTTTCACCAATTCTTTATAGGATAGATATATGTCACAGTTTAGGGTAAAAAGCAACAGAGAGTCCTGTGGACTTTAAGACTAACAGATGTATTGGAGCACAAGCTTCTGTGAGTGAATACCCACTGCGTCAGACATCTGTTAGTCTTAAAGGTGCCACAGGACTCTCTGTTGCTTTTTACAGATCCAGACTAACATGGCTACCCCTCTGAGTTTAGGGTAATTGACTCTGTATTCCCCCTCCACAGTTCCTTGAGGGAAGCTACTCCCAGCTCCTAGCCGTCACCTTTCTTGAGCAGAGGCTCTCTCTCCTTCCTGAATGGAGTTTTTCCAGGCTGCACAGCTCCTTGACTACACTGTGATATTCCCAGAAAACTGAAACTGGCCAGTGTCTGAACTTTGATTTCTGTTTTAAGGCTGTGAACAGCACAATAGCCTACAGTTATAAGTTACCACCAAGTCTTTCTAAGCAAGCACATTTATTCTTAAAGTGAAAGCATTGCATTGAAAACATTTCAAAAACAATGAAAGAATTTACACACATGCTAAAAATGTTAGCAAAGCTGATCCTACCTCTACCTCAGGCTCTGGTAGGGATGAGTCCTTCAAACGCACAGCTGTTTTTTCCCTTGGGTTAAATGTTCATAATTGTCTCAGATTCAGAACCAGCACCAACATGAATAGTTTAATATTTTATTTAGACAGCCTTGGCTTTTAAACTAAGTGTCATGTAACAGGTGATCAACAAACAATGGCCCCCTCTTCAAGGTTTACATACATAAGAATATAAGAAAGGACTTACTGGGTCAGACCAATGGTACATCCAGCTCAGTATGCTGTCTTCCCACAGTGGCCAATGCCAGGACATTCAGAGGGAATGAGCAAAACAAGCAACCATTGAGTGATCTATCCCCTGTCACCCATTCCCAGCTTCTGACAAACAGAGGCTAGGGACACCATCTTTGCCCATCCTGGCTAATAGACCATGATGGATCTATCCTCTAGTTCTTTTTTAAATGCTGTTATAGTCTTGGCCGTCACAGTATCCTCTGGCAAGGAGTTCCACAGGTTGTCTGTGCATTATGTTTGAAGAAATACTTCATTTATTATTGTTTAAAACCTGCTGCCTATTAATTCATTTGGTGACCCCCTAGTTCTTTGTTATGAGAAGGCGTAAATAACACTTCCTTATTTTCTTTCTCAACACCAGGAATGATTTAATAGACATCTATCATATCCCTCCTTAGTTATCTCTTTTCCAAGCTAAGAAGTCTCAGTCTTATTAATCTCTCCTCCTATGGAAACTGTTCCATACTCCGAATCTTTTCTCTTTTCCTTTTCTGTACCTTTTCCAATTCCAATATATCTTTTTAAGATGGGGTGACCACATCTGCACGCAGTATTCAAGATGTTGACCTACCATGGATTTATGTAGCGGCAATATGATATTTTCTGTCTTTTCATCTATCACTTTCGTAAATATTCCCAACATTCTTTTAGCGTTTTTTGACTGCTGCTGCATATTGTGTGGATATTTTCTGAGAGTTATTCACAATGACTCTGAGATCTTGAGTAGCAACAGCTAATTTTGACTTGATCATTTTACTTGGTATTTTGTTTTCCTATGTGCATTTTTTTGTATTTGTATGTGTAGCTTGAAAAGGCTGTTTTTTTCCATAAGCAGAGATAGGAATTTGTATTCACCTTGCCCTAGAAATTCCCTCAGCAAACCACTTGACACTGTTTGTCCCAAACTCCATTTTTGTCTTGCTCATTGTTCACTAGAGTCCTTTGAAATTCATAACCCTTCCCAGGGCTCACATCCCATCTCCTTGCTAGCTAGGATACATACAAATGTAAGAAAAACTTTGCATTCACTACAATGGACTCCAATGTCTTTAAAAAAATAATCCTGTCAGTTTTTTCCCCCAGGGATATTCCGGGACTTGCCATATCTGTCCCATGCACCATGTTTAAACACTGCTTAGAGACACATTACTGATTTGACCATGTAGTGAAAAGTCTCAGAATTGTGTTCTGCAGTACGTGAGTTTTCATAATACATCCACCATCATAGTATCTTAGCACTGTCCTGTAATGCAGAGATTCTAAAACGTCATTGCACCACGACACCTCAGAGAGGGGAACAAAGCCTGAGCCTGCTCAAGCCCCTCCACCCAGGGCAGAGGGGCCAAATCCCAAGGGTTTCAGCCCCAGCCAGGGACCTATAACCTCAGCCCCTCTGCCAAGGGCTTCTACTGCAGCCTCGGGCGGTGGAGCTTAGGCTTCAGCCCTGGGTCCCAGCAAGTCTAAGTCAGCCCTAGTGACCCCATTAAATAGGGATCACAACCCACTTTAAGGTCCCGACCCACAGTTTGAAAACCACTGCAATAGTGAATTTATGAGCATCTCTGCAGCTAAAAGGAATCCCACCATTTATTTATGAATACGAGAACCTGGAGTGGGGAGGGAATAGTAACCTATATACATATTAAGAAGTAAAAAGGCTCTTGGTGAAAAATATCTGGCTTGAAATTTTGCCCAGAGCTTCTTTTATCTCCTTGTTTCTCAGGCTGTAAATGAGTGGATTCATTACTGGGGTAACTACAGAATACAACATAGTAGCCAGCATGCCCTGATACGGGGAAGATTCTGATCCCGGCCTTAGGTACGTATATATGCCAGTGCTGATAAACAACGAAAACACCACTAGGTGTGGCAGACAAGTGGAGAAGGCTTTATACCTGCCCTTTGCAGAGGGGATTCTCAGCACAGCAGAAAGGATGTGAATATAGGACACCAATATGGAAATTAAGAAAAATAAACCCACAACAGCACTACACAGAATATCCACTATTTCATTAGCACTTGTATCAGCACAAGAGATTTTCAGTAGCTGTGGGATATCACAGAAGAACTGATCAACAACATTGGACCCACAGAAAGGTAATAGGAAGGTATTAGTAGTGTGGAGCAATGAATAGATACAGCTGCTGAGCCAGGAACCAGCTGCCATCTGTGCACATGCCCCTCTGGTCATGATGACCCTGTAACGCAAAGGATGGCAGATTGCAACGTAGCGATCATATGCCATTGCTGCGAGAAGGACCAACTCTGAAAAGGCAAAGAAGATACCAAAATATACTTGGGCAACACAGCCAGAAAAAGAGATCAGTCTGGTGTTGTTTAAGGAGTTCACCATGGACTTGGGAACGGTGACGGAGATGTAGCAGGCATCAAGGAAGGACAAGTTGCCCAGGAAGAAGTACATGGGGCTGTGAAGATGGTGGTCAATGGCTATGGCTGTGATGATGAGAAGATTGCCCATTATGGCTGCCAGGTAGATCACCAGGAACACCACAAAGTGCAAAATCTGCAGATCCCGAACATCAGAGAATCTCAGAAGAAGGAACTCAGTCACGGTGCTTTGGTTGGACATTTCCTCCTGTGTGGAGAGAAATTCAAGATAAAACCAGGGTGAGGGTAGAAAAGAAGAAAAGTGAACACTATATGTGCTTATTCTTCTTCAGAAAAGATTCTGGATTCTAGAACTAGAGAATAGAATACTGCTTTTCTAAAATCATTCAGATACAAGGAGAAAGTATTAGTGACAAGTTATTCTCAATTTGTTTAGATACATTTTGCATATTTAATGTTCATGCTATGCCCTGGAGTTGATTGACATTTTCCCAAACCTAATTGCTCTTCAAAATGATTCAGCCTTATTTACAGCTAGAGAAATCCATTGGATCAAATTCTCTGCTAGTGTAAATGTTTACTTTCTATGAAACATTGTCAGCTAACATCGGTGGAGAATTTGTTGGGCTGTTTTCAAAGTATGCTCTTAATTATGGGAAGTAGAATCCTTATCTCTAGATGTCACAGAATTCAATTTTTATTTTTTTATAACTTCACCAGACAATATCAATGTTATTTTTTAAACATTAGTATTACCAATCTATATTTTCAAAATTCCAAAAAATTATGTTTTAAGCATTTTTCCCTTGCGTTTTATCTATTTAAATTTTTACATTTGCAGGAAATTATTGGGAGGGGATCACAGAATGGGGGATACAGACAATACTTGTTTCATGAGATTGAGATTGAAAAAAATTAAAGGTTTGTAACCGTTAAAATGTAAATTGTCAATATCACCTCAAAATATACAAAGTAAATAGCCTTAAATCGAAGCTTGACTAAGTTTTCAAGTACCATTTTTCTTACTTTGCCTAGCTGCATATTTTGATTATTCTGAATGGAAATATTTTTGCTGTTTTTTTGTGCGTATGGTGAAATTAATATTTACCAGCTTTCATTGATATATCTCTAATTCTTCCAAGCCTACTTATAAGTCAATCCACAGTATATTGGCACAGTCAATGGACATGTATTTACAATGGTATATGGAGTATGTCTACATTGCAAAAAACCTTCCACTAGCGACGAGTCTCAGCGCCTAGATCAACTGATTTGCACTCATGCGACTGGGCTAAAAGTAGCAGTGTACACATGCCCGTTTGAGCTGGAGGACCAGACTTAAAACCTGGTGAAGTGAAAGGATCTCAGAGCCTTGCTCCAGCCTGAATGGGAATGTTTGCACTGCTATTTTCAGCCCCATAGCCTGAGCCCCATGAGCTCAAGTCACTTGACTGAATCTTTGAAGCTCGCTGCCATGGGACATTTTTTCCCCAGTATAGACATATTTATGGTGTCCAAAAGAGCCGATGATGTTTTTGATGGGATAAACAAAAGCAACAGGTGGGAGTCTGATTCTATCTGATTCCACAGGACACCTGGAACAGTACACTCAGTGCTAGGCATCAAAAAGAAAGATAATGATAAATGAAGGCAGAAGTGGGAGGAACAGAGTTTGTATAGGTTGGAGGTAATTAACTGTAAGTAAAGCTTATTCTGTCATCCAACCAACCCATATTTCATTCATCTACCCATCCCTATAAGCAGCTATCTATATAACAATCCACCCATTTTTCTCATTATATACCTATCAAGCAACAGCAATTCATCCATTTCCATCATTCTCTCTCTATCTATCTATCTAATCTGCTTTGACTTTTACATAAATCAGCACCAGCTTCTTGAATCAGACAGAAGAGGACACCAACATGTATCATGGTAAATTATCCCACAAAAATAAAATTGATAGAAAGACAGATATGGATGTCAGTGGAGACATAAATTCAAGATTTACATTGTCTGGTGCAGAAATCAGAATCATGTTCAGTTACATGATAGGAAGCTTACCTGCCAGAATTCTGAGTTAAAACACCAGGTATTGTTTCAGATGCTATAAAATGATATAATGAAAATAGGACGCTGAAATACATGCATTCCTATATCTCCCTGCCCCTCTAAGTCTGCAACCAAAGAATTACTGATTACTAGTACCATTTGGGGCTGGGAAAGGGAGACCCACTCTTAATGCAGCTGCTTAGAATTGGTGAATAAAGTTGATGATAACAAGCAATTCCTTACCTACCAGTGCTCTGGAATCACCATCAGGTATCATAGAAATATATTAAGACAAGATCTGCTTCTGATGTGGTGGGTACTCAAGCCGAACCTTCCTAACAGTGAGCAACGGATGCCTTGCTAAGGAGATTTATCCAAGCGATTTCTCTGACATGTACCAGGGCTGTTATTCCCTGCAGAGCTCAGAAACAAGGACACAGGAGGAATCTGCCTTGTAATCAAGAATAAAAACAATTAGATAACTAGGACTGGTCCCAAAAAAAAATTAAATTAAATCTTTTCTTGTTGGAAAATAAGGCAGCATTGCCAGTGCCAAATGTTCAAAAATGTCTCCTCCCCAAAATATTCACATTGGCTTAAAAATCATATCTATCTACCTATCTATCCATCCATCTGTCCATAGATTCCAAGGCCAGAAGGGTTCATTATGATCATCTTCTCGTCTGAGCTCCGATATAATGTAGGCCAAAGAATTGACTCCTTCCTTGAGCTGTCCAACTGAGCCCTATAAGGCTATTGACTTTTGTCATGGTACAATTCCCCACTCTGAACCTTAGCGTCCAAGAGATGGGGTACCAGCATGAATTCCCCTAAGCTTGATTACCAGCTTAGGACCTGTAGCACTGCCACCAACCAGGAATTCCAGTGCCTGGTACACTCTAGTCCCCCCAAAACCTTGCCCAAGGACCCCCAAGACCCAGACCCTCTGGATCTCAACACAAGGAAAGAAAACCCTTTCCCCCAACGTTGCCTCTCCCAGACTTCCCCTCCCTGGGTTACCCTGGAAGATCACTGTGATTCAAATTCCCTGAATCACAAAACAGAGAGGACAATTCACCTTCCTCCCTCCTTCTCTTTCCCCCTCCCAGACTCTCCCTGAGAGAGAAAATAATCCTAACACAGAGAGAAATTAACCTTCCTCTCCCCCTTCCCTCCTTTCTCCCCACCAATTCCCTGGTGAATAGAGACCCCGTCCCTGGGGTCTCACACCAGAATAAAAAAAAAACAATCAGGTTCTTTACAAGAAACTTTTAATTAAAGAGAGAAAAACAGTCAAAATTATCTTTGTAAATTTAAAATGGAATAGGTACAGAGTCTTTCAGCTATAGACACTGGAAATACCCTCCCAGCCTAAGTATTCAAGTACAAATTAAAATCCTTTCAGCAAAAATACAAATTTGAATTCCTTTCACCCAAATACACAATTAAACTCCTTCCAGCCAAATGCACATTTGCAAATAAAGAAAACAAACATAAGCCTAACTCGCTTTATGTATCTAGTACTCACTATTTGGAACTTATAAGAGCCTGTATCAGGGAGATTGGAGAGAAACCTGGTTGCATGTATGGTCCCTCTGAGCCCCCAGAGTTAACAACAACCAAATTCTAACAGCACACACAAAAACTTCCCTCCCTCAAGATTTGAAAGTATCCTGTCTCCTGATTGGTCCTCTGGTCAGGTGACAGCCAGGCTTACTGAACTTCTTAACCCTTTATAGTCAATGAGATATAAAGTACTTCTGTGCTATTAACTTTTCTGATCTGTTTATGACAAGTTTAATGTAGCAAATAGAATTTGGCCTTATATCTGCCTATGAGGGAGACTTTCAGCCTTAGGGAAAGATTTTAAAGCCATTGAGGTGCCCAGTGAGATATTCAATAATGCCTAGTTGCCTAACAACCACTGAAATCAAGAGGTTTTAAGCAAATAGGTGCTTGTGAAATTCCAACTAAGCCCCGAAATATCTTTATAATTCTGGCCCTATTCTCATTCAAATACAGGCTGTAGTTCATTTTATCATTGTGTTATTTGGTATTATAGTTAATTCATATGCTATTTCATATATAGTCAATGAATGTTAACTAGATTTAAATTGTAGTATTATAGCAGTATAATACTGCAAAGTATTTCAGAGTGATGATTGTGTATTAGGTAGTGTATTACCTAGTGTAATTGTGTATTACCTAGTCTGGCTCAGCTAAAATCTTCTAGAAGATTTTAGCTGAGCCAGACTAGGTAATAGGCTTAACAATGCTTGATATGAGTGGATGATATAGGAGTAGCCCTATGCCAATAAAGTCACAAGATTACTGTAAAAGATCTGCCAATAGATGATGTTATGGAAAAACTGATTGCAGTAGACCGCAACGTACTGCCCAAGATTATGAGACACTTTATTGTAAAATGAAATGTCCTGTCCTGACAGCAGGATACATGTTGTATGTAGATAATAATAGGAGTAGTAGAAGGAGACCCCAAGACATAAGAACTTGTATCAGAGGCTTAGCGTGAGGCCTAAGGCCTGAACTAAAGTAGTAGTCCTGCTTTGCTGATATAAAGCAAAGAAGCAAAGTTTGCAGAAGTCAAGCTCTGCCTCCTTGCAAGCTCACAGAACGTGGCCAGAACGGGGCTGGTATTGTAAAAAACACACACATTTCTGTGAAGTGCTAGGCACAGGATAATCCAGCAAATGCATTCCAGAACGGTGGTACCAGAACACCACAATACCAAGTATGGTATAAACATTCCCTCCATTTAATAAGAACGCACTGGAACCTCCTCAAGATAAGACATATCAGACCCTACAATACTTTTGAGGATGTGAGTAGGACTACAGTCTTAGACAAGCCATGGGTTTTATGCATGTTGAAGGTATAATCATAAGTGGTGTCATGGTATAATTCCCGACTCTGAACCTTGGCATCCAAAAGATGGGGTACCAGCATGAATTCCTCTAAACTTGATTACCAGCTTAGGACCTGTAGTGCTCCCACCAACCAGGAATTCCAGTGCCTGGTACACTCTGGTCCCCCCAAAACCTTGCCCGGGGAACCCCAAGACCTAGACCCTCTGGATCTTAAGACAAGGAAAGAAAACTCTTTCCCCCACCGTTGCCTCTCCCAGGCTTCCCCTCCCTGGGTTACCCTGGAAGATCACTGTGATTCAAACTCCTTGAATCCTTAAACAGAGAGGAAAATTCACCTTCCCTCCTCCTTCTCTGTCCCCCTCCCAGACTCTCCCTGAGAGATAAAATAATCCTAACATAGAGAGAAATTAACCTTCCTCTCCCCCTTCCCTCCTTTCTCCCCACCAATTCCCTGGTGAATCCAGACCCCATCCCCTGGGGTCTCACACCAGGATAAAAAAAAAACAATCAGGTTCTTAAACAAGAAAACTTTTTAATTAAAGCGAGAAAAACAGTAAAAATTAACTTTGTAAATTTAAAATGGAATAGGTACAGGGTCTTTCAGCTGTAGACACTGGGAATACCTTCCCAGCCTAAGTATTCAAGTACAGATTAAAATCCTTTCAGCAAAATACAAATTTGAACTCCTTCCAGCCAAATACACATTTGCAAATAAAGAAAACAATCATAAGCCTAACTTGCCTTACCTACCTCGTACTTACTATTCTGAACTTATAAGAGCCTGTATCGGAGAGATTGGAGAGAAACCTGGTTACATGTCTGGTTCCTCTCAGCACCCAGAGAGAACAACAACCAAAAACTAACAGCACACACAAAAATTTCCCTCCCTCAAGATTTGAAAGTATCCTGTCCCCTGATTGGTCCTCTGGTCAGGTGACAGCCAGGCTCACTGAACGTGTTAACCCTTTACAGTCAAAAGAGATATGAAGTACTCCTGTTTTATTAACTCCTACTATCTGTTTATGACAGGGGGCCTATCTGGATACCCCAGACAAGTGGGAAAAGCCAGTTGGAGCAGAGAGAAGATTTTACGCCTGGGCCCTCTATCAAAAACATCATTGAGCAATATGGTAGCTGTGTCCAGACATACACAAACAGGGTGAGGGCTTTCAAAAAACCTGGATTTCCCTGCAAGAGGGAGATAGAATCATGGAGATAAACTGAGGCTAGGCTGGATACCAGGAACTTCTTGAGGTTCCTAAGAGGATTTGAATTTGGTTCATGTCTTATCCTATAACTGAAGATGTAAGACCATCAAGATTGGCTTGTAGAGAAGCTTTCATTTAGATTAGATTAAATACAATTTCATAGAGTTCAAGGCCAGGACATGGCAGAGTCAAACACATTTTTCTCCATAGGGGAAGGGGGTCAAATGCACCCCTTCTGTAACTCCACAGAAATAAACAAACTCACAACATGGATGAGTCCAGGCCTTTCAGTTAAGTTATTTCCTCCCAAATCTACTCCCGTACTCACTAGGGATAATCAGAGCATCATATCCTCATAGGTGGCTCCTTAGGGAATTTCCACATGGTCTGTTTCTTTTAGGAGCTATTGATACTTGCTTTCCTGAGCTGAAGGGATGTTCCTTGTACGCTATGCAGAAGCAGAAGCAAGGACTGTGAATAGACAGTGTCCCAAGGTATCCCAAGAATAAACAAAATGTCCTGTTATCAGTCCCACACTGGGCAATGGGCAGCAAATGAGATCTCATTTCACATCATGGTCACATGGGACTATTATAGAGAGCTCAGTGTACATGGGAAGTAGCTGGCTCAGAGCACAGGGAATGAGGTAGATCCCTTCATCTTTAGGGATCTTCTTTAAGTTAGTGAGTAGCCTGCAGCAGCTGTTCCCTTTCTGACCCCTGAGAAAAGAGTTGCTGACATTTCTCAAGGTCCTGGACAAGGAACCACAGCACACACACCTCAGCCAATCCATCTGAGCTAATTGGCTTCTCTGGGGGACTGAAGGCCCAACCCTAACCTAGAAACACAATCTCCAAGCAGGTGATTCAGTTTCCATCTAAGCCATTGGCTTCTCTGTGAATAATGCACCTCTCCTGGTTCAGGACACCTGTGTTCTTTCTCTGTGGTCCACCAAGGGCAGCCATGCTAGGTTCTCAACTCATCAGCCATCATCTCTCTTTGGCAGAGACCTGTGTCTTTCTCAGTCCTGAACAGATTTTTGCACAGTTCCCTGCCTATGGTATGACAACCACAAAAACTGAGGCCATGTGAAAGGCCAATGTCTCCTTTGCTGTGTCTTTGAAGGCTCTGTGTTAGGATATAGATAGTCAGCCCTGTCTGCAAAGGCCAATACTTTAAGAATGTAGGTGTATTTTAATTACTTAGCTAGTCATAGAAGTATAAAAGAAAGAATTAAAATTACTGTCTGCTGGTATAAGGGCCTTTTTTTACTGTGACAGTCTGAGGCCTGGTTCTTAGGCTAAGGCCTTCAGCTAAGCAACAGAGGACAGCCATAAACTAGGAAGTGTATGGTTACATTTTTACATTCAAACTAGTTACATTGAAATAAAGTGCTATTGGGCTGTTAGGAATACAATTTTATCCTAATGTTCCAGAGAAAGGGAAAAGCCTGGAAGATGTGAAAGAAAACTTAGTCTGATAGCATTCTGTTTGGCAAGAACTCAATTTTTAATAGCTCGGATGTGAAATTCTTATTTTTGTATTGTTTTATTCCTGTAGTCTTCACTTTTCTATTGTTTGTCTGTATAATTTTTGTTTGGTTTTGTAATTGTTTTGGTCTGCTGTATAATTAATTTTGTTGGATGTAAATCAATTAAGGTAATGGGATATAATTGGTTAAATAACCATGTTACAGTATGGTAGGATTGGTTAGTTAAATTTCAGTAAAATGATTGGTTAAGGTATAGCTAAACAGAACACAAGTTTTACTATATAGTCTGCAGTCAATTAGGAAGTAAAGGGGGAATGGGAACAGGGACTGGGGGTGGGGTAATTGGGAATATGTTTTGCTAAGGGGGAGAATGGGAACAGTGGATGGGAACAGGAAGAAGGACACATGCAAGGCTCTGTGGAGTCAGATTTGGGAAAGAGGACACTAAGGAAGGAAACTGGAATCATGCTTGCTGGAAGTTCATCCCAATTGAAAATTGTTTGCACCTTTGGACTTCGGGTATTGTTGCTCTCTGTTCATGCAAGAAGGACCAGGACACTGAAAGGATGAAGGAATAAGCCCCTAACACTATGGACAACTGTAAAATGCTAGTGCCAAGTGAGTTTGATGTCTACAGGATTCAGCAGCAGCTGAGCAGGAATTTCTTGAACGCCAGTGGGAACTTGAGTCTGGCATTTAAGCACTTAAGTCCTTTTGTGAATCTAGCCCTTCTTGCTTTCATTTCAGGTAGAGACAAAGGTACTCTTACCTTGCAGAGAGGTGAACTGCAACCTTGAGTCTCTGATGTCAGCCCTTCCATCAGGATTTCAAGACGCGGAGATGGTCTTCTGTCAAATAATTGAATTATTTCAGTAAAGGTCTCCCTTCTGTGTCACCCATCTTGTTTTCACTGTGAAATTGTATAACCTTTGAGTTCCAAATTAAATGAAAGGAAATATAACACCTTTAAAATTTTGGAAATATTCTTCTAATCTTTATACATCTGCTTTTCAATAAATGGATTCACTAGTTGCTTTCTAGAAAGCTAAAATAGGGTAGAGATGACAAACAGGTTACCCTCTACTTATATATGTGTATATATATATATATGTGTATATATATATATATATATATATATATATATATATATAAAAATTCCCCTCTCACCCCTATGGGTGGTATGTGTCTTCCTCAAGCTCGGGTCCTCTACCAGAGGCCTGAGAGTTTGAGGGTTCTGCACAGTATCTTAGCTGTTCCTAGCACTGCACCCTTCTGGACAGAGAGCTCTGATGTTGTTCCTGGGATCTGTTGGAGCAACTCACCCAGCTTAGGAGTCACAGCCCCGCGTGCTCCTACCACCACTGGGACCACTTTGGCCTTCACTTTCCACATCCTCTCTAGTTCCTCTTTCAGGCCCTGGTACTTCTCCAGCTTCTCATATTCCTTCTTCCTGATGTTGCGGTCACTTGGCACTGCTGTATCTATTACCACCGCTATCTTCTGGTCCTTGTCTATTACCACGATGTGTGGTTGATTGGCCAGTACCTGCCTGTCCGTCTGGATCTGGAAGTCCCACAGAATCTTAGCCCTGCTATTCTCCACAACCTTCTGTGGAATCTCCCATCTGGTCTTGGGAGGGTCTAGCCCATACACTGTGCAGATGTTCCTATACACAATGCCAGCCACTTGGTTGTGCCGTTCAGGTATGCTGTTCCTGCCTGCATCTTACATCCTGCCACTATGTGTTGGACTGTCTCTGAGGCCTCTCTGCACAGTCTGCACCTTGAGTCCTCTCTAGTGTGGTAAACCCCTGCTTCAATGGATCTGGTGCTCAGTGCCTGTTCCTGTGCTGCTATGATCAGTGCCTCGGTGCTGTCTTTTAGTCCAGCTCTTTCCAGCCACTGGTAGGATTTCCCAATGTCAGCCACCTCAGCTATCTGTCGATGGTACATCCCATGCAGAGTCTTGTCTTGCCATGGCACTTCTTCTGCTTGGTCTTCCTCCCATGTCTGCTGCTGCCTCAGGCATTTTCTCAGTAGCTCATCTTTGGGGGCCATCTTACTGATGTACTCCTGGATGTTCCGGGTTTCGTCCAGGACAGTGGCTTTGATGCTCACCAAGCCCCGCCCGCCTTCTTTCCGGCTGGTATACAGTCTCTGGGTGTTGGAATTGGGGTGGAAACCTCCGTGCATTGTGAGGAGCTTCCGGGTCTTCACATCGGCAGCTTCCATGTCCTCCTTTGGCCAGCTCACTATACCAGCAGGGTATCTGATGACCAGCAGGGCGTATCCATTGATGGCGTGGATCTTGTTCTTCCCACTGAGCTGGCTCTTCAGGACTTGTCTTATCGTTTGGTAATACTTGGATGTTGCTGTCTTCCTTGCCTCCTCATTGTGGTTTCCATGTGAGTGTGGGATGCCAAGGTACTTGTAGCTGGTCTGTATGTCTGCTATGTGGCCCGCTGGTAGTTCCACCCCATCAGTCTTGACTACCTTCCCTCTCTTCACTACCATCCAGCCACACTTCTCCAGTCCGAATGACATCCCGATATCCTCACTGTAGATCCGCGTCAGGTGGATTAGCAAGTCGATGTCTCGTTCATTCTTAGCATACAGCTTGATGTCATCCATGTAGAGGAGGTGGCTGATGGTAGTTCCACTCCTGAACTTGTACCCGTATCCAGTTCTTGTGATTATCTGGCTGAGGGGGTTTAAGCCTATGCAGAACAGCAGCGGGGACAGTGCATCACCTTGGTATATGCCGCACTTGATGGCCACTTGTTCAAGCTGCCTTGAGTTGACTTCCAGTGTTGTCTTCCACAGTCCCATTGAGTTCTTGAGGAAGGTCCTTAGTGTCCTGTTGACTTTGTATAGTGCCAGACATTCACAGATCCACCTGTGCGGCATTGAGTCATAGGCTTTCCTGTAGTCAATCCAGGCTGTGCTCAGATTGGTCTGTCTAGACCTCGAGTCTTGGGCGACTGCTCTATCTATGAGCAACTGGTGTTGTTCCCAATGCCCTTCTGAGCTGTGCTCATGTACTGGCCCATATGGTCCTGTAGCTTGGTGGCTATGATGCCTGATAGGACTTTCCATGTTGTGGGGAGGCAGGTTATTGGTCTGTTCTGTTCCCTTGCAGGGGTCTTTCATGATCAGCACTGTCCTTCCTTGTGTTAGCCAGTTTGGGTGGGAGCCTGCTGCTAGCAGCTGGTTCATCTGTGCTGCTAGGCGTTCATGCACTGCTGTTAGTTTCCTTAGCCAGTAAGTGTGGATCATGTCTGGTCCAGGTGCTGTCCAGCTCTTCATGTTCTTGACCCACTGCTGGATGTCTTCTACTGTGATGGTGACTGGTTTCTGTTCTGGGAGATTGCTGGTGCTCTGTTCTTAGGTCCTGCAGCCACTTTGCACTGGTGTTATGAGTCTTCTCTTTCTCCCATATGTTCTTCCAGTACTGTTCAGTTTCTGCTGCTGGTCGCTCTGCTGTTATTGTGTTGCTGCACTGCAGTTGGGAGTACACCTTGGATGGTTCTTTGGAGAACAGGACATTTACTTTTTTGGCCTCTGCTTCTCTAGAGTATCTCCTTAGCCTGGTTGCCAGTGCTGTGAGCCTTTGTTTAGCAGTCTCTAGGGCTTCAGATGGAGTCAGGTCCTTGTATTTTTTCAGTAGCTGAGTCTTATCCTTAATCTCTACACCCTTCTGTAGTTCCACCAGCTGACTAACTTCTCTCCAAGTCACCTTGATCTTATCCTCCAACCTCATTTTCCAGGGTGGGTACATACTGTTGTTCTTCTTGTTCATGTAGCCAAGCATCTCCAGGATTACAGAGGCTGTAACGTATACCAGTTCATTGGTTTGAGTTATGGTGGTAGTAGGGATTGTCATGAGGGCTCTATTGGCATCTTCTAACATACTATCTGATGGTATTTCTCCACTGAGCCTTAGTAATCAGTCTCAAGGATTGACTGTAGCTAGTTTCTCCATGATCTTATGCCTCATTTCAGCTGCTGTGCTCTGCAATGGAGGGGGGTGGCAGTGAAGTTTCAGCTTCAGGTGTGGGCTGCACATCCACTTGCTCTTCCAGGTCTTCTTGAGTCTGGGATATAATGTGGTGTTGGTCTATCTCAAGCTGTAAGAGCAGCTTCCTCTTTACTATGTTGAAGCATTGGGTAACTAGGTGTTTCTCAGTAAGTGTGGATGTAGGTCTTTTGTCCATCCATAGTCCCCTCATACATTTCATATATCCCCTCTCGTTAGGTCTACTGTTGTAGTAGCATTCCATCAATTCCAGGTTCTCTTGTCTCATCCATGAATGGTTTGTTCCAGTAGTCCACTTATCAAATTGTCCTGGTTCCTCAACATCTGGTGCAGACCTTGTTAATGCAGGCGACGTCCGAGCCGGCATGACTCTCCTAGTTCGTGTCACTCTCATATTTGAGGTAGGCAGGTGAAGTGTTAGGGTGTCTTTTGCCCAAGGACCCCTACTAGAAAGTTGGGTACCAACTGGGATTTGAACCCCAGTCTCTCGCATCAAAGGGTAGTCTCCCGTATTAAAGGGCGGCGCTCTTAACCACTACGCTATCCAGTCACATATATATATATATATATATATATATATATATATATATGTGTGTGTGTGTGAGCAGTACAGAGACTGTAGTGAAGGTTGGGTCAAGGTTTTCAGTTGAACAAGATACATTTCCTTTGCTTCATTCTATGTCCATACCTAGAATGTATCATGTCCTTTGCTTTTTCTCCGATGCCTAATAAGTATAAGCAGTTTGTTTCCTTCTTCTTTCTTTCCAATATCATCCCTCCACAGACTGTATCCAATCCGAGAAATGTCTAGACAAACCACAGTGACTGAGTTCATTCTGCTGGGATTCCCTGTATATTGAGAGCTTCAGATTTTACATTTCATGGCCTTTCTAGTGGTTTACCTGGCAGCTGAGATAAGAAATATTCTTACCATCATGGGCCTAGCCCTTGAACACCATCTTCACACCCCAGTGTACTTCTTCCCGGTTAACTGATCCTACTTAGACGCTTGGTAATCCTTTGTCACATCTCCAAACCCACGGCTAACGATTTCATCAACACCAGATTGATCTATTTCTCTGGATGTGCTGAACAAAATTATATAGTTGCCACTTTTGCTGCAACAGAGATGAATCTTCTTTCTTCTCATACAGCAATGACATATGTCTGCTATGTTGCCATATCCAACCCTCTGCCTTAGAGGGCTATCATGAACGGGGCAAATATGCCTAGAGGTCAGCTGGTTCTTGGAGACAGTGAGGGGAGAGGAAAGGGCAGCTGTACTGTATAATGGGCACTAGGGGCAGCAGAGGATGACAGGTGGGGAAGGGTGGCTTTACTGTAGGGGCAGCAGAAAGTTTGGTATTCACTGCACATTAAGTGCCTATGCCTTTTGAAAATCTCACTAAATGCCTATTTGAGTCTGTAGATGCCCAAATATCTTTAAACATTTGTCCCATAAGACTCATTGAAAGTCAGTGTGACTTAGGCACGTAACTCACTTACACACTTTTGTAAATACCCCAAGATACCAATGTCCATCTATTAGTGCCTAATACCTTTGTAAATCTGCCGTTTTTCTCTTTCTACCTGAATTCTCTGTTTTTAAATTGAGGATAATACTCTTCTCTTCCTCTCACAGCAGCTCAGAGGATAAATACTTTTAATATTGTGGGGTGCTCAGAGATTTTGTTGATAGGGGACAGGTAATGATGACATAGACAGGACAATGGTGTGTATCTCATCAAATTTGTGAAGAGACTGAAGTAAACAATTTTACTGTCTGCGTGATTTTCCTTTGAAGTTAGATGTTCTCCATCAATAAACTTGTTTGTAGACTGTTTGATGGGTTTCTCATAAATGATCCCTTCCCACCTGTTTAAAATTCCCAGCAGCAGAAATGCCCAGGGAGATCTTACCCTCTCACAGAAAGGATAATTTACACCAGATAAATATTGAATTGAGAAAGTCTTTTGCGCTTTCATAAAAAATCACAAGGCAGAATATGCCATCCAGATTAACAGATCTGAGAACACTGTGAGGAAGAAGCCAGCCTCTAGATCCATGGTCCCGTACATCCTAGGTGAGTGCTCTCACTGCTAGGATAAAATTTATGAGGGAGCTACTTCTGGTCAGAAAAAACCCTTGACCCTAAAGAGGGATCACAGCTGAGAATGCAAAGCCCGGATCCATGTTTCCCTCCAGCACAGACTCAGGCATCAAACTCCGAAAGAGTGCTCAGGACAGACTACACCTCTCCTTGACAACTTAAGTGACTCCCCGCTGAGTGAGCTGGCTTTTGTGAATCCCATTTCGAGGTGCCTGTCTCTCCCCCCATTCATTCTATAGGATACCTGGATGCTAAATTCAGGTTTTGTGAATCCCAGTGATTTACTAGGTGCCTAAGTCCCTTTGTGGTTTTCGGTTTAGAGCTTTAAAGAAGATGAAACCCCAACCATTCCATCTTCATTCTCTCCCCACTTCAGGATTTTCCCTCATAGAATGTTATCATCTCTGTTTATTGAGGTATATTACAGACACTCTCTGTCTTTCTTTCTTCTCATATGCTTTGTCTGTTCCTCATTTAGACCCTCTGCTGACCTGGGAACATTGGATGTATATAGTGATAAATGAATGTAGTTGAGGGAGCATGAGTCAATATTGAGTCTCCTCTCACTGCCTTCTTGTTAATTTAATTGAAATGTTTGGAAGATGCGAGCCTGGAAAACTAATATTCATGATGAAGAGGTTTTGACATCCATTCCTGGGATGAAATCCAGTAGACATGGGAAGATCTAGAAGTTTTGACTTGAGATTTGTTAGTTATAGACTCTGAAAAAGTCCTGTTTCTTGCTCAACTTTTTAATCCGGGATAGTTTCTTTTTGTGATTTGAGGTTATTTCTTTTTGCAAGAAATTAACATATTGAACATTAGATCATGCCAAAAATATTTTAATTTCTACTAAAATTGTCAAAGGACATGAATATTGTTTTTGTCAACACCTTTCCCTGAATTTTTCTTTTTTTCCAAAACAGAATTAATACCCAATAAAGGAATATTTGTTGTTCTCAATAAGCGCAAAACATCATTTTACATTTTCAGAAAGATGGCAAAAGCTGGTATTTGTTTTAATTTTTCAAATGAAATATTAACAGTTTCAATGATATTCAATATTCTCCATTTAGTCAGGAAGCCATTATTCATCACAGAACAGAACAAAGAATCACAAAAAGTTCAGCAAAACTTTTTAGTTTCCCAATACATAGTTACATTTAACACACCTATTAGACTCTGTGTTGAAATTCAGAGCAACCTGGCAACCAGGAATTTACACAGGGTTTTAGACATGTTATTTCAGAAGATTTGGAATGTCTGTGGGCTAGAGGATTTAATGGGAGAACTCACCTTTGTGTCTTTCTGAGTTGGGAGTACTATGAAACAAATGACATTAAGGTACATACATGCTTTTAAAAATCCCACTAGATGCCTAAGTAGCTTTCAAATCAGGCCATTAGACTCTTGAAAATGTTACTCTTTCTGCCTAAATCACTTATGCTTCTTAGAAAATCCCAGACTAAGTGAGCAAGTGGGATTTATCTCCTTGGTCCATAGGACTCTCACAGAAGAATCTCATGCTCAATGAAAAATAAGGCAGTAAGAAAGCATTTTTCTCAGCTGAAGTATATATCATCTTGATGCCAGCTGGTGAGCTTCAGTTATAATGAAACTGTTTCCAGATTCAGAAGTATTCAACTAGAAATATTGGATTCAAACGTCAGAATCTTGACCTTTAAGAAGGATGATAGACATGTTTTTATACTTTTGTTAGCTTCACAGGTATACTATTATATATTTTTACTTGTAGGCTGAATGGGGAATTGGAACGTCAGGAAATCTTATAAAGTAGACTAAGTAGAAGTGAGGGAGGTATCTTCCACTATAGAGAATGACTTAAATCTTGACTGTCACATTTTTCAATTCACTGGGCCAGATATCCAATGCAAGTGCAGTCCAGGGGTCAGATTACCACCTGGTGTAAACCAGTGTAGCTCTGGAAAGTTATTGCAGCTCTGCTGATATAAAACAGTTTGAAGATATGGAGTCAGATTTTCAAAGGAGTTTATGGGCTCCTTAAGATGCATAGAGGTGCATAGAGCAATTTTCAAAAGCTCCCGAGTAGGCTGTGCACAAGAAAGCTCATCTAGCATTGAAAGCTCCACTAAAGGGCTAGAATCACAAAGGCTTGTTGATATTGTCACTGTGCTCAAATTTTACATGCCTAGAAAACCACTGGGATCATCTGCTCTGGTGTGGGGCAGAAATATAGGCACCTGGGGGACTTTTACAACCAAAATTTAGGCGCTGAACAAGTTTAGGTGTCTTTGGGGTTTGGGAGCTTTTGAATGGCAATTTTGTGAATTCCAGTGGGGCCTGATTCTGGGTTTAGGTGCATAAAGTGGCAGTTAGGCAGCTGAACACTGTTGTGACGCCAGTCCTAGGCAGCTACCTAAATAACTTTGAAAATCAGGCCCAGGTTGCTTAAGAAAGAAAGTTATCTGTTAGTTTTCAGTAACTCAGAAGGAATTTGGATTCTTTCCAAACAAGTGTATGGGAATAGCTGTGAAAACATGGCGTCTGCATGATACCAATCAGATCAGAATTAGAGTTGGAAGAAATGGAGTTTGCACCAGTTCTATCAACCAGGTTTGTGGCTAATGAAATATCAAGTCACTTTTAAGCTACCATCAGATGCCTCAAGTATCAGTGATATCAAAAACATGCTTGTCCATTGTCTCAAGTATCAGCTGAAACATACCACCAGTAATCAGCACGAAAAGGGGAGTTTACATTATCTTTATTTACATAATCTTTATAAATTATAATGATTGACTCTGTATTAATTTTCTAACTTCATCAAGTACAATTGTAGAGGTTTTGTTTAATTTTCTGTAGGGACTGTTCATGGAAAACAGAGACAGAGGAAATCAATCAGTGACAGAACTCATCCTTCTGGGATTTGGGAATCTCCCTGAACTGCAGATCCTTCTCTTCCTGGTGTTTCTAGTGATCTACATGGTGACCATGGCTGGGAACATCCTCATTGCAGCACTAGTTGTGGCTGATCAGCACTTTCATACCCCCATGTACTTTTTCCTTGGGAACTTGTCTTGTTTAGAGACCTGCTACAGCTCCACTGTCCTGCCTAGAATGCTGGCCAGTCTCCTGACTGGGGACAGAACCATTTCTGTTAGCAGCTGCATCATACAATTTTATTTCTTTGGTGCTCTGGTGGGTACAGAATGTTTCCTCTTATCCATGATGTCATATGATCGGTATTTAGCGATATGCAAACCACTGCATTATGCAGCCCTCATGAATGATAGGTTCTGTCTCCAGCTAATAGTTGCATCTTGGATGAGTGGGTTCCTGGCTATGATCATAGTAATAATAATAATGTCACAGTTAACTTTTTGTGGTCCAACAGAAATAAACAGTTTCTTTTGTGATTTCATCCCAGTAATAAAACTCTCCTGCAGTGATCTTCATGTGCTGAAGGTGGTTGCTTTCATATGCTCTTCAGTATTCTCAGTGATTCCATTCATTTTAACTCTGACATCCTACATTTGCATCATCATCACTATCCTCAGAATCCCTTCCACCACTGGGAAGCAAAAGGCATTTTCCACCTGCTCTTCACACCTCATCGTTGTTACTATTTACTATGGGACACTAATCATTGCCTATATGTTACCAAAAACTGATACACTGAGAACCCTGAATAAAGTATTCTCTGTCTTCTACACTGTCGTTACACCTCTGCTCAACCCCCTCATCTACAGCCTGCGAAACAAAGAGGTCAAGGAGGCCCTGAAAAAACCTCTAAGTAAATGTGTGGTTTTTTGCAAGAATCATGGAAATGTAGGATTGGAAGGGACCTTGAGAGCTCATCTCGTCCAACCACCTGCACTGAGGCAGGAACAAGTAAATCTAGCCCATCCCTGAGACGTGTTGACCAGTCTGTTGTTAAAAATCTCCAGTGACTGGGATTCCACAACCTCTGTTGGAAGCTTGTTCCAGACCTTAACTATCATAGATAGTATCAGAGGGGTAGCCGTGTTAGTCTGGTTGCTTTTATCATAGACAGAATTTTTTTCTTCTATCTAACCTAAATCCCTTGCTGCAGATTAAGCCGGTTCCTTTTTGTCCTACCTTCTGTGCACGTGGAAAAACAATTGATCACTCTCCTTTTTAGACCAGACCTTAACATATCTGTGGACAGTTATCAGATTCCCCCTTCAGTCTTTTTTTTCAATACTCAATATGCTTAGATTTTTTTTAACCTTTCCTCACACGTCAGGTCTTCTAAACCTTTCAACATTTTTGTTGCTTTCCTTTGGACTCTGCATTTTGCTCACAGCCTTCCTAAAATTCATATAGTCCAAGTTAATGTTTTTAAGGTAAAATAAAATTTGAAATGATTGTTATATGAGATTATCACTTGTAATTTGAAAATTACTTGTTCAAGTGAGTGGTCCATATACTAGGCATATGAATATAGGTTGTAACTGGAATTTGTGAAAGGTCGGTCAATGAGTTTTTTCAAAGGAAGTTCAATGGAATTTTTTATCTCTAGACACCTTTAAAAGTCTCAACTTCCACACACACAAACCTGTAGAGGTGATGGATTAGGGGGCAGAGTGCAGAGGGGGAAGCCAATGGGGCATGTTAAATTAACTGATCATATGGCTTTGAATTTTATCCCACAAGTGTACTATCTACTGTTAGGATATAGATATTCATGCCTGTCTTTAAAGGCCTATATTTTACAAATTTAGGTACATGTTTATCACTTAGCTAGTTATAGACGTATAAAAGAAAGAATCAAAATCGTCTGCCTGTGTAAGGGCCTTCTCTCACTGTGATAGTCTGAGGCCCTGATCTTAAGCTAAGGCCTTTGGCTAAGCAGCAGGGGCAGCCATAAGCTGGAAAGCGAATTGTTACATCCTCATATCCCAAACCAGCCACACTGAAATAAGGGAATCTGGGGCTGTTAGAAAGGTGATCTGATCTATCACCTCCAGAGAAAAAGAAGAGCCTATAAAAATTAAAGAAAACTTATTTTGATACCATCCTGTCTGGCAAGAACTCACTTATTAATAGCTAGGGTGTAAAATCCTCATTTCTTTGTTGTTCTGTCACTGTAGTCTCCACTTCCCTATTGTTTGTCTGTATAATCTCTGTCTGCTTCTGTGATTGTTTCTGTCTGCTTTATAATTAATTTGTTGAGTGTAAACCAATTAAGGTGGTGGGATATAATTGGTTAAATAATTATGTTAAAATATGTCAGAATTGGTTAGTTAAATTTCAGTAAAATGATTGGTTAAGAACTCAAGTTTTACTCTATAGTCTGCAGTCAATCAGGAAGTAAGGGGCGGGATTGGAATCATGTTTTGCTAAGAGCAGGATTGGGAACAGGGAATGGGAACAGGGACAAACGCAAGACTCTATGGTTTTAGAGCTGAGAAGCGGGACACTGAGGAAGAAAATTGAAATCATTACTTGCTGAAAGTTCACCCCAATAAACATTAAATTGTTTGCACCTTTGAACTTTGGGTATTGTTGCTCTCTGTTTATACAAGAAGAACCAGGGAAGTAAACGGGTAAAGAAATAAGCCCTCTAACATCTCCCCTTGGGTGTCACCAGACTGTAGTTCATTTTATCATTGTGTTATTTGGTGTTATGCTCATTTCATGTGCTATTTCATATATTATAGTCGATGTATGTTAAATAGATTTAAATTGTAGGATTATAGCAGTAAAAAACTGAAAAGTATTTTGGAGCGATGAGTGTGTATTAGGTATATATGTGAAGCATGGGTGGAACACAAGGCCCACAGGCTAAGGCCTGTAAGATTTTAGCTGAGCCAGAATAGACCATAGGCTTAAGAGTGGTTGATATGAATGGATGGCATAGGAATGGCCCTATGCCAGTAAGGTCACAAGATTACTGTAAAAGATCTGCCAATAGGTGATGTTACAGAAAAATAGATTGCAATAGACCACAACGTACTGTCCAAGATTACGATACACTTGATTGAACATGAAATTTCCTGTCCTGGCAGCAGGATACATATTGTATGTAGATGATAATTAGTGTGGTAGAAGAGAGCCCAAGACATAAGGCCTTGTATCAGAGGCTCAGTGTGAGGCCTAAGACCTGAACTAAAGTAGTAGTCCTGCTTTGCTGATATAAAGCAAAGAAGCAAAGTTAGCAGAAGTCAGGCTCTGCCTGCTTGTAAGCTCAGAGCATCAGGCAAAAACAGGCTGGTATTACAAAAACACACACATTCCTCAGAAGTGCACTCATGCTAGCTTCTCAACTCATCAGCCATCATATCTCTATGGCAGACACTCTCCTGAACAAGTTTTTGCACAGTTCCTTTCCTATGGTGTGATAACCTCAGCAAGCCAGGCCATGTGAAAGGCCAGCGTCTCCTTTGCTGTCTCTTTTAAGGCTATGGACAACCGTAAAATGCTAGTGCCAAATGTGTTTGCTGTCTACAGGATTCAGCATCAGTTGAGTGGGGATTTCTTGAATACCAGTGGGACCTGATTCTGGCATTTAGGCACCTAAGCCCATTGTGAATCTAGCCCTTCTTGCTTTCATTTCAGGTAGAAATGAAGGTAGACTTACCTTTTGGACAGGTGAATTGTCAGCCCTTCCATCAGGTTTTCAGGTCCAGGACACAGTCTTCAATCAAGTAATTGGATTCTTTCAGTAAAAGTCTCCCCTCTGTGTCTGTGTCTTGTTTTCATTACGAAATTATATTGCCTTTGAGTTCCTCATGAAATGAATGGAATTATAATACCTTTGAAATGTTGCGAAAGTTCTTCTAATCTTTATATATCTGTTTTTCAATAAATAGATTCATTAGTTGCTTCCTAGAAAGCTAAAACAAGGTAGAGGTGACAAACAGCTTACCCTCTAATTATATATGTGTGATCGAGCAGTACAGAGACTGTAGTGAAGGTTGGGTCAAGGTTTTCAGTTGAACAAGATACATTTCCCTTGCTCCATTCTATGTTCATGTGACTTTCTAGGACATTACACCTGGAATGTATCATGTCCTTTGCTCTTTTGCTGGTGCATAACAATTATAAACAGTTTGTTTCCTTCTTTCTTTCCCACGTCATCCCTCCACAGACTGTATCCAATGCAAGAAATGTCTTGTCAAACCTCAGTGACTGAGTTCATTCTGCTGGGATTCCCTGTATATTGAGAGCTTCAGATTTTACATTTCATGGCCTTTCTAGCAGTTTACCTGGCAGATGTAATGAGAAATATTCTAATATCATGGGCCTAGCTCTTGAACATCATCTTCACACCCCAGTGTACTTCCTGGTTAACTGATTCTTCTTAGACCCTTGTTACTCCTCTGTCACCATCCCCAAACCCACGGCTAACGCTTTCATCAACACCAGATTGAGCTCTTTCTCTGATGAGTTACCCAAGACTTAAAAAGTTGCCACTTTTGTTGCTACAGAGAGGAGTCTTCTTTCTTCTCATACAGCAATGGTGTATAATATTAATTTGCCACTCTCTGCTTTAGAGGACTATCATAAATAGGGGAAAATGTGCCCAGATGTCAGCTGGTTCCTGGAGACAGTGAGGGGTGATGAAAAGACAGCTTTACTGTGTGATGGGAACTGAGAGTAGAATCAGGATAGAGTGGGGAATGGGTGGCTATACTGTATAAATGGACACTTAGGAAGCAGAAGGTGAGAGATAGGCAAGTGACAGCTATTCTGTGTAATGGGCACTAGGGACAACAGTGTGTTTTGGTGGGGCAGCATAGATTCATAGAATATCAGTATTGGAAGTGACCTTAGGAAGTCATCTATTCCAACCTCCTGTTTAAAGCAGGACCAATCCCCAGATAGATTTTTATCTCAGTTCCCTAAATGGCCCCCTCAAGGATTGACCTCACAACCCTGGGTTTAGCAAGCTAGTGCTCAAATTGCTAAGCTAATCCTCCCCCCGAGCAGTGGGGGGCAGATGGGGAAGGGGTGACTATACTGTAGGAGCAGCAGAGGATTTGGTATTCACTGCACATTAAATATCTCGGCCTTTTGAAAATCCCACTAGATGCCTATTTGCATCTGTAGATGCCCAAATATCTTTAAATATTTGTCCCATAACACTCATTGGAAGTCAATGTAACTTAGGCACCTACTTAAGTTATACATTTTTGGAAATCCCCCGTGATACCAATGTCCATCTGATGGTGCCTAATACCTTTGTAAATCTGCCCTTTTTCTCTTTCTACCTGAATTCTCTGTGCTTAAATTGAGGATAATACTCTTCTCTACCTCTCACAGGAGCTCAGAGGATAAATACTTTTAAAATTGTGGGGTGCTCAGAGACTTTTTTGATGAGGGACAGGTAAATTGCATAGACAGGACAATGGTGTGTATCTCATCAGAGTCATGAAGAGAATGAAGTCAAGGTTTTTACTGTCTGCATGATTTTCCTTTGAGGTTAGACGTTCTCCATCATTAAACTTGTTGTTTGTAGACTCTTTGATGGGTTTCTCATAAATGGTCCCTTCCCACCTGTTTAAAATTCCCAGCAGCAGAAATGCCCAGGGAGATCTCACTCTCTCACAGCAAGGATAATTTATCCCAGATACATATTGAATCGAGAAAGTCTTTTGTGCTGTCATAAAAAAACACAAGGCAGAATATGCCATCCAGATTAACAGATCTGAGAACACTGTGAGGAAGAAGCCAGCCTCTAGATCCATGGTCCCATATATCCTACGTGAGTGCGCTTAGAAAACTGTTTAGAAATTCGGAAGTATTCAACTAGAATGGTGGGATTCAAACATAAGTCTCTTGACCTTTAAGAAGGATAACAGAGGCATTTTTATACTTTTGTTAGCTTCACAGCTATACTATTATATATATTTTACTTGTAGGCTGAATGAGTAATTGGAATGTCAGGAAATCTTATAGAAGAAGACTAAGTAGATTTGAGAGAGGTATCTTCCACAGTAAAGAATGATTTAAATCTTGACTGTCTCATTTTTTGAATGCACTGGGCCAGATATTCAATGCCACTGCAGTCAATGGGTAAAATCCCCATCTGGTTTAAATCTGTGTAGCTCTTGAAAGTTATTGAAATTCTACTGATATAGAACAGATTTTAGTGGTAGCCATGTTAGTCTGTATCATCAAAAAAAAAAAATGAGGAGTCCTTGTGGCACCTTAGAGACTAACAAATGTATTTGGGCCTATGCACTCATCAGATCTGATGAAGTCGGTTCTAGCCTACAAAAGAGACCAGAGTTCAAGTTGAAAGAAATGGAGATTGCATTGATTGTATTAAGAAGGTTTGTGGCTAATGAAATGTCAAGTTACTTTTAAGCTGATATCAGATGCCTCAAGCATTAGAGATATCAAGAAATGCATATTCACTGTCTGGAGTATCAGGTCAAAAATAACATTAGTAATCTTCCATTTCTCTTAACCCTGACATCTTACGTGTGTATCATCAGCACCATCCTGAGAATCCCTTCCACCACGGGGAGGCAAAAGGCTTTTTCCACCTGCTCCTCTCACCTCATCATGGTCACAATTTTCTATGGGACCCTAATCATTGTGTACATGCTCCCAGACACTGCTGCACTGCGAGACCTGAACAAAGTGCTCTCTGTCTTCTACACTGTCCTGACTCCCCTGGCCAACCCCCTCATCTACAGCTTGAGAAACAAAGAGGTCAAGGTGGCCGTGAGAAAAGCTGTAAGTAAGACTATGACTTCTATAACCAATCAGAAACTATGTGGTAGGCATTTATTGTAAGTTACAATCAAATATGTAGAAAGGGAGCTCATCATGCGATGCAGTGTAGCTCATGTGGGCATCCTTAATTATTAGAGATGTTCTATTACCTATAGTAAGACCCCAAGTATGAGAAAGGGCCAGTTTAGAAGTATGGACTGCGGGGCCAGGTATAAGTTGACTCATAAGATATAGTCTGGATGGACCCTGGATCTTCCTGGGGTAATGTGAGTGAAATGAGCTGCACTGCAAGATGGGCAGTGATTTTAGGGGTTTAAATACGAGATATACCTTGTTTGCAGTGTTGTTGTAGCCATGTTTGTCCCAGTATATGAAAGACACAAGTTGGGTGAGGTGATATTTTTTATTTTGTGCTTACAGGGAGCTTTTCTTCATGTCAGAGAAAGGTACTCAGAGAATCACAGCTAAATACAAGGGTGGAATAGGTAAGGCATTAACGCATGTTACAAAAATCATTGAAGGTGGGGTAGGCAGTTAACACTTCTACAATAATCGGACAAAGTGGGGTTAGTGGGTTACAGATGGTTATAACGAGCCAGAAATCCAGTGTCTTTATTGAAGACATGTTTTTTGTTGTCTAGCAGATTTATGAATGAAAAGTATAATTAAAAAATTACAATGCATACTCACTGGGGGCCACATCCTGAAAGAATCTTTCCCAGACTCCTTCTTTGGGCCTTCAGAAAAACCCCTCAATGTCACCAAGCTCATCATCAGAAGCTCCCCACCAGGATCCACCAAAACAAAGCAGCACCAGCCCCTGCCATAGCAACAAATGCAAAACTTGGAGACATATCTCCACTGCGACAATGGTCAATATCCTCACAAGGCGCCTTTCAAGATCCATGGGCCCAACATGTGGTGTACCTCATCCAGCAGACATTCTTAGAGCAAGTCTGATTGCACACAAAATGTCAGGGAGAGGAGGCAGCTTCTCTTATAAGCTTTATCCCACTGTTCAGGGCACTCACCAAAAATATGGGAGACTCCCTCAGGTCAGGTTCCCTCTCTGCCTGAGAAGTAGAAGGGATTCAAACATAGGTTTTCAATGTTTTGGCTACATGCTGTAACCACAGACTGAAGGGTAGGTTTGAAGGATGAGATTTTTAACAGTAAATGATGGTAAGCATCAATTTCACCTTACACACACGATACAGCAAAAATATTTCCTTTGAAAAGAATAGAAATATATATGGATAGGCAAAGTAAGACAAATGCTGCTTGGGAACTTATTAGACTTTGATTGAAGGATATTTGCCTTGTATATTTTGTCATGTGATTTCAGTTTCTGTTTTAGTGATTATAAAGCTTTAACTTTTTGCAATTAATGTCTCCTGTCATTAAATAATAACCCACCCTCTTGTCTTTGTCCCCCCATTATTTCCCATAACTATGAACATTTAAACTAACAATCAGAAAAAATACTTAAATCTATGATGCTGCACAACTGTGATTATGTAAATTGATAAAAATAAAAAAATGCTTATAAACCAGGGTTTCTCAAACAGAGGCCGCCGCTTGTGTAAGGAAAGCCCCTGGTGGGCCGGGCTGGTGTGTTTACCTGCCCTGTCCACAGGTCGATCCGATTGCGACTCCCACTGGCTGTGGAACACTGCTCTGGGCCAATGGGAGCCGTGATTGGCTGGACCTGTGGATGGGGCAGGTAAACAAACCATCCCCTGCCCACCAGGGGCTTTCCCTACACAAGCGGAGACCCCAGTTTCTGAAACCCTGTCATAAACAAACATCAATATTATGCATCAAAATTATAAAAAAATAAAAATTGAATTTTACCAAGCCTAATTAAAGGAAATCCTGACACAGTGCTCTTCCAGTCTCTCCTGTTGAATCTGTTCCACTTTGTACAAGCAATTAAATATGCATTGGGCCTCATAGCAAATGAAAATGACTCTGTACCCCAGCGGTCAAGGCAGTCACTTCAGAGCTGGAGATCCCTTCACCTGATTGACCCAAAAGGGGAATTGAACTTGGGTGTCGATAGCCCAAGTGGTTATTTAACTGCTGGGCTAAATTTTATAATGGAAGAGACTGCTATTATTTCATTTTATCCCATGTCTCCCTCTGGCCATTATATGCATGCAGAGCCTGCCTAGTGGCTAAGGCTCCTCAAGTGAGACAGGCTGAGGACACCAATTTTCACAGGTTTTTTGATCGCGCTGCAGCTTTGGTGTCAAATGGGCATTCCATGCCTAGAGGCAGAAATTTAGGCACTAAGGAAATGTTGACAGTACAAATGTAGGTGACTAGGGCCAGATTTTTAAAGGTATGGATTTCAGTGGGTGTTTAGATGCTTTTGAAAATCTCACTAGGCACCTAAATACTTTAAAAATCTGGCCCTGAGTTAGTTTAGGTGCCTACAGAGTTTAGTGGCAGCAGAACAGGTGTTTGTGGATGCAGTGGTGCCTAAAACTGCCTAAAGCTGCCTAAATCTCATCTTGAGATGCTAAGTCCCTTTGTGGATCTGGGCCTTGGTGACCAGCAGGGGTGAAAGAGAACGAGTAGGGGGCAGTACAGCATACTAGTAAGAACTGCGCCAGCCCATACCTAGCCCATATTAAAGCACAGTCACAGCAGCACTTTAATGTCCCTGTCCCTTTTGCCTCCTCTGTAGGTGACGCTGCTGGTAGGGTCCTTACCAGAAGGGACGCCTACCTGGGAGACAAAAGGGGCAGGGACATTAAAGTGCTGCCGTGACAGCACTTTAAGGACCATCCTTTGCTATAGCAGTGCTTTAATTTCCCTGCCTCTGCCCCCGACGGGCATAGTGGGGCAGGGGCAGAGGGAGCAGCTGCCCTGGGGCCAGCAATTTAAAAGGGTCTGGGGTTCTGGCCGTGGCTGTCACTGACACAACAACAGCATCTGGAGCCCTGGACCCTTTAAATCAACACGGGGGCCCCAGGTGGTTGACCCCTAGCCCCGCCCTTCTGCCTGAGGCCCCGCCCCTTCTGGGGGCCAGAGCCACCCTGGCCCAATACCAGTAAGTGTCCTGACTTACTTTTACCCCTGGTGACCAGACATCATTTTCACCTGCTCTGCTGCTACCGGTCCTATTATTTTATTGAGAGGCTTACACAATGGGTCTGAGACATCAGTGTGTTACTCCATGTTCAACATCCTTCTCGAGATTCATCCCCTTCCTTCATGCCACTGCAATGGCTTTAATTTCAGAAGTTTCAAGCATTTTTTCTCATGAAAAGTGGGCCTAAAATGAAGAAATTGGAAAACAACCAGCCAAATGGCCTACTGCATAGGGATCAATTCTCCAAAGGAGAGTAGAATATGAATATCCACTGCCTTGCACCTTGTGTACTCATTCACACCTCTGAATGAGACTATAAATGCTTAGGTCCTATTTCTCCTCTGATTTATGCCTCTGATGTCAATGCAGTCATTTCTGATTTACATCAGAGTCTTTTAGAGAAGAACCAGGACCTATCATTCTATTCTGGTAGCATTTTACATCTGCTCTGTCATTCTTCTGTACAGGTGTAATCCATGACAGAAGACACAATGTCATGGAAAACCATGCCCGCATATACCGTGATTTATTTAAAACCTTGGCAAACCAGGGCAGTGATGAATGAAAATTCAGAAGGAAGTTTCCTCACATGTGGACACTTCTCCCAAGAAGGAATGACTGAACTACCAGCTTACTTTGTCACAGTCAACCAACCATTCATGATTAAATTAACAGCTGCTGGTCAGCATTGACCTTAAATTTGCAATCAACCTAGAGGTAATGCTGTTCATATCTCTTTCCCAGATCTAGGCAAACCATTCATAATAAATACACGTAATTAGAGAACAATCATGTGCACACATCGTCTAACATACAATGATTTTACATACAGAACATCAACGTTATTTTCCAAAATCAAATTTTTCAACATTTTTCATTGTAAATTTGAGCTGAGATGAAAAAAAAATCTATGCATATTAATCTGAATTGTAGATGAGTTTTTGTAATTTTTCTGTGTTTCAAGCAGCTACAGAGATGAGCATCATTTCTGAAACTTTGGTGACTTTTTTGGCCAAAATGTTTAATTTCAAGCCCCCCCAAAATTGACAAAATGTTAACAACATTTTTGCATGTTTCATTTTGCAGTTTTTGGACACCAGTTCTACCGTAATATTGAACGCTATTGTTGTCAATGGAGCTACTCCAAATTTGCATGGTTGTGTAACTGATATCAGAACAAGATCTGTGCTCAAATTACTTTCTGTGAGAAAATATTTTTCTCTTCATTCTGTCCCCCTACAGTCTCCTCAGAGCCCCTTTCACTTCCTTGTTCCTCAGGCGATACATAAAGGGGTTCAAGGTGGGGGTGATGGTTGTGTATATGAGAGCCAGCACTTTGTTGCTGTCTGTTGAGTCAATGAACACGGGTCCTAAATAGATAAGGCTGCCACTCTTGTAATACAATGTCACCACAATGAGATGTGAGGAGCAGATGGAGAAGGCTTTGTGTCTCCCTTCAGTCAATGCCATCTTTAAGATGGTGGAGATGATAAAGGTGTAGGTAGCACAGTGCAGACTCACCCCTACAGCGCCTCCTGCTGGATGTCCTTGGGAATTAGCTCTTAGACCCTGGAGCACCCTCTGCAGGCCGGTGATCTGCTTGCTATTGGCCACCGTGTTCCTTCCAGGACCCCAGTGCCCTTATGTCAGGGTTCTGCCTCCTGCAGTACCCCACAGACTTTCTCTGGGTTTCCCCACACCAGGGGAACCCCCCACCCCCTATCCCCATGTCACTTCAGTCATGGCTACTGCCAGTCTCTGCTTAGCCCCCGCGCCCTGGGGCAGACTGCAGTCTATCAGCCGATCATCACAGGGAACAGGGAGTTTGGACTGGCTGCCTTTACGCACCCTCCAGCTGCCTCTCTGCAAGTCCAACATGTAGAAGGCCTAGAACTAGGCCCTGCAGCCTGGGAAGTTACTGGCCTAGGGCTTCCCAGCTCCTACAGCCTTCCCCCAGCCCTGCCTCCCGCTAGGTCCCCTGGGTGAGTTCCCCAGCAGCCAGGCCTGTCTCCCTCTCAAGCCAGAGTGAGACTCCTCTCTCTGGCTTCCCTGGCCTTTTTATAAGGCCCAGTTGCTTACTTTGGGGAGTGGCCCCAGCTGCAGCCACTTTCCCCAATTAGCCAGGGTTTTACTCCGTTGCCCAGCCCTAGCCCTCTGCAGGGCTTTTCCAACCCCTCCAGGGCTGGAATGGGTGTTCACCCTGCTACAGTGTAGGACACAAGGATGAGAGAAAATGGAGTGAAGATAACCTATATAGTAGCAGTAAACAACTGCATTTCATACCTTCAATGTATGTGTCAATGCAAGAAAGCTTAATCAATGGGGGAATATCACAGAAGAAATAGTTAATGTGATTTCAATCTTCCCTCATAGGTCATATTTTCTAGACCTTTAATCATTTTTGTTGCTCTCCTCTTGACTTTCTCCAATTTGTCCACATCCTTACTGAAATATGGCACCCAGACCTGGCCACAGTACTCAAACTGACGCCTTATCAGCCCAGAGTAGAGCGGAAGAACTGCTTCTCGTGTCTTGCTTAAAATATATCTGCTAATCTCAGAATGATGTTAGGTTTTTTTGGTAACACTGTTACACTGTTGACTCATATTTAAGTTGTGATCCACTTTGATCCCCAGATCCCTTTCTGCACTACTCCTTCCTAGGCAATCATTTCCAAGTTTGAATGTGTGCAACTGATTGTTCCTTCCTTAGTGGAGTACTTTGCATTTGTCCTTATTGAATTTCATCCTGTTTACTGCAGACCATTTCTCCAGTTTGTTCAAATCATTTTGAATTTTCATCCTATCCTCCAAAACACTTGCAACCACTCCCAGCTTGGTATCATCCAAAATTTTTATCAGTGTACTCTCTTTGCCATTATCTAAATCATTGATGAAGATATTGAACAAAACTGGACCCAGTACTGATCCCTGCAGGACCCCACTCCTTATGCCCTTCCAGCACGATCTCAACTACTGATAACTATTCTTTGGGAATGGTTTTCCAAACAGTTATGTATCCACCTCATAGTAGCTCCATCTAGGTTGTATTTCCCTAATTTGTTTAGGAGAAGGTCATGTGAGACAGTATCAAAAGCTTTGCTAAAGTCAGGACATACCACATTTACTGCTTCCCTCCATCCACAAGCCTTGTTACTCTGTCATTTGATTTGACATGATTCATTCTTTGTAGTGACAGTATCTTATCATCTTCCAGGTGTTTGAAGATTGATTGCTGGATTTTTTGCTCCTTTATCTTTCCAGGTACTGAAGTTATGCTGACTGGTTTGTAGTTCCCCAGGTTTTTCTTACTCCTCTGTTTATAGATGGGTACTATATTTGCCCTCTTCCAGTCTTGTGGAATCTCTCCCATCTTCACTAATGGCTCAGATATCTTCTCAGTCAGTTCCTTGAGTATTCTAGCATGTATTTCATCAGTCCCTGTTCACTTGAAGACCTCTTACTTGTGTAAGCAATTTTTAACTTGCTCTTTCGTTATTTTAGCCTCAGATCCTAACTCATGTATAGACCACACTGAGATCCTCAAGTAGCGGGTGGTATGGATACGCGAATGTATATTCTTATTATTGAATCAAAGACATTCCTAAATAACTGTTGATAATTCCAGTAAAAATGAGATTATTTTTTCATTATATATGGACAAGAGCTAAAATTGATTGCTTTTTTTTTTAAGTAAAGTCTCATAGAAAACTGGAGATAGTAAAGAAGGAGAGGGGAAAATATGAATATTGTTGTGGAGGAAGGAAATTAAACAATCTAAAATATGAAGAAACTTCCAGAGACTTGGAGTATGTGACTATATGACAGCCAGATGATATAACAACTATGGACAGACATGTAGAGGGTTGTAAAGGAGAATAGAGCTGATTGAAACATTTCAGATGAATGTTTTTGGTAAGAAAATGCTGAGTACACAAAATTTAAATGTTCACCTGGAATGTTTTATTTTTATCTGTTGGAGAAATTCATATTGTCGGGGAAAATGATTTAATCTTTACCATTTTAACTATAATATAATATAATATAATATAATATAATATAATATAATAAACATTAACTTATTAAACCCTCCTGACATTTTTACCTTATTGAAATGCTATATTTCAGAATATTTTGTTTCATTGAAAAATCTGCAGTGTTGACTTTTTGGCCTGATTTGGGGTAAAACCAAATTCTGAAATTATTCATTTCTTGCAGGACAGAAATTAATTTGTTAGACTAGCCCTGAAAAAGGTATAAGGCATTGTTCCTGTTCTTATTTGTGATAATAGTAATAATGAATAACTAGCCAGTTCTTTGAGGCCTTACTGATTACCATCTGAATTGTTCCTTGAGCAATTCCACAGAAACCAGTGTGATTATTTATGGAACAAGGCCCCATTTAGGCTGAAAGTATTAAAATATGTCCTCTAATATTTATACAACACCTTCCAACGCAGGTTCTATGAGCAACCAACATCAGTTGTGCCAGCTTCACAACCTCTGGCTGTGGCAGGTCAGTATTTACCCCACTATTGCAGATGGAGAAACTGAGGGACAGAGAGGCAAGAAATGATTCTCCAACAAGGTCCCACAGCTAGCTTGTGATGGGAGCAGTAAGAAATTCTGGGTCTCATGAATTGCCTAGGTCTAAGCATAGAATTACTCCTGAATATATCCTATAGATATGAGAGTGTAACCCTCAGCAAAAACCCAGTGATATGACTGATCATACTAGACAGATGGGGGCCATGTCTCTATACAGAGACAGACAAGCTTTTTATTTCATGAACCCACTTCCATTCTAAAGACAGATGTAAAGTCTTCATGAATAAAAAGGCTGCTGAACCCACAACCCGGACACCTTGGATTTCAGGGAAAAAAAAAACAAAACATCTGTAAGAAGTCACTTAAAGCCAACCGCTACAATCTAGAAAACTTTACCACATGAGGTGGCTTATTCATGTGCCTTTGCAGAATTGAGCCCTGGATAAATATCTGATAAACTAGACAGTCCTATCGCTAACACTTCTAGATTTCCAGAATCAGGAAGATATGTCTAAAATTAAAAGGTAATTGGCAATGACTTAATTCAGTGTCTGAGATCTCTGAAAATCATGGGGAATTAAAAATAATTGAATAAAGATCATAAAAAAAAAGAGGACAAATACATCATCATTAGCATTAATGCTACGCAATCGCTTTCTATAAATAAAGTAATAAAACACAAAACAAACTCTCAGTTGCCTTCAAGTTAATTATAAGATACTGGTTTCTCCCTTTATTGATTGCCAGACTCTGCCAGACATGGAACTATGTCTGTCTGATTTACTAGAGTGGTAGGTTCTGGTTTGCATTGCTTGCAGGACACCTTTCTTTCTTTCTTTCTTTCTTTCTTTCTTTCCTTGAACTGAGGTAATATCTAAGAGTCCTGATCATGCATCAGAACCACATTGTTCTATTCTCTGGACAAAAACTGAGCAAAAAGACAACCTTTGTCCCATCAAACTTTCAGTATAATTACATCATTTCCCTATCTGTATGGCTGTGGGAAGATTTTACATTATTACATGGAGTCCTGGGGATGGCTAATGTCATTTCCAAAGAGGGGCACCTATGTAATTGCAGGTTTTTGTTTCTTCAGGAAAGCAAGAAAAATACTCAGGATCGATTCTCAGCCTGTATACATTCTCTGCTACGGTTTAGAATTTATGCTGGGTTTCTGTACTCTAGTCCCAAAGGAGGGCTCATTACTCTCATTTAGAAAAGACTTGTGCTTTTGGAAGTGAAGAAATAAGTTTAATCTCTATTCTCCCCATGTCTCTGGTTTTATTTGATTCATACAGTAACTGTGTGTATTGTTTGTAATTCCTGGGTACACATTTCACTAATTGAGCACCACCAGAATTCAGAGAAAAGTCCTGATTCTGTCTACATTATTTATGTACAGTACTGTCCATGGTAGCCCAATGAAATCAAGTAAGCTTCTTGCATGGCGTAACACCTACCTCAAGAAGATCAACTTGTTTGTTTTCAACATCTTCATAGGGCGAACAACTTTCCTATGTATAGTCCTGTCCTATGTTACCTCACTTCCACCATCTTGAGATATGCTCTACGAAGTGGAGGCTGAAATTTTTTCCACCTGTATGTCTCACTTGACCCTCCTCCTCCTATTCTGTGACACCCATGTTGGGCCCATCTCCAGCTACTCACTGAATAATGACAGGGTGTTGTCTGTGCTTTACAACACAGTCACCTCTCATGCTGAAGCCATTGAGCTACACCCTGAAGAAAAGGATGTGAAAGTGACACCGAGAAAAGTCTTGATGGGGAAATTATATTTGCATTGAAATTGGAAATGTTTTTCTGACGGGCTTGTGAATATCTTTTCGGTGCTAAAGAACTCTCCTTTTTTCATTTCATTTTCTGCTCTGTGTTTAGTAGAAATGGTGAAAAAATTACAAAACAAATGAAGTTACTTTCATCAGGAGCAGCGGCAAGGTTTCAGGCACCCTAGGCAGAATTTGGGTTGGGGCATTTTGCGCGCTTCCCACGGGGCATGCAGGAGCTTCTGGTTCCGCTCCCGTTGCGCTGCTGAAGAAGGACCCTCGGCCAAAATGCTGCTGGCGACAGGGGCAGTCATTGAGCTGCTGCCGAAATGTCGGTGGAAGGTCCTTCTTCGGTGGCGCGAAGGGAGCGGAACCAGTAGCTCTCGTGCACCCTGTGGGGAGCGTGCAAAATGCTGCCCCCTGAATCCTGGTGCCCTAGGTGACTGCCTAGGGTCGCCTAATGGAAGCACAGGCCCCGACTTTCATTTGGTAAATTCAAATGGACCTATTTTGTTTTTTTTGTGTGAAATTTTCTATTGTACTTTATTGTTTATTATTCATGCTCATTTTCTACAATTTTCATGAAATTTTGTTCAAAATCATTCTCAACATGGTTAGCTTGCAGCACATGAACATTGTTTTCCAAAATTAGCTTTTTCAACAACATATTTCATTGCAATTTTGACTTAAGATGAAAAGAAATCCATGCATATTCACATTAAATGTAGATGAGTTTTTGTGATTTTAATGTGTGTTTCAAGCAGCAGTATCTATGATCAACATTTCCGAAACTTTCATGCCTTTCTCTGGCCAAAATTTCTAATTTCAACTCCCCCAGAAAATTGACAAAATGTTTTCAACATTTTTGTGTGTTTCATTTTGCAGTTTTTGGACACTACATCAACTGTAGCAGTGAATGGCATTCACATCAAAGTAACTGCTCAAGATTTGTACGGTTGGATAACTGATCTCAGAACAAGACCTGTATCCCAATTATTTTCTTTGAGAAAATATTTTTCCTTTCAGTCCATCCCACAACAATCTCCGCACAGCCCCTTTCACCTCATTGTTCCTCAGGCTGTAGACTATAGGGTTCAAGATGGGGGTGATGGTTGTATACATCAGAGCCAGCACTTTGTTGCTGTCCGGTGAGTTAATGGACTTAGGTCTTAAATAGATCAGGCCACTGCTCCCGTAATACAGTGTCACCACAATGAGGTGTGAGGAGCAGGTAGAGAAAGCTTTGTGTCTGCCATCAGCCGAAGCCATCTTTAAGATGGTGGAGATAATAACAATGTAGGACACAAGGATGAGAGCAAATGGAGTGAAGTTGACCAATATAGTAGCTGTAAACAACTGCATTTCATATGAAGAGGTGTCAGTGCAAGACAGCTTAATCAGTGGGGGAATGTCACAGAAGAAATAGTTAATCTGATTGGATCCACAAAATGGCAAGGTGAAAACCCAGGCTGTGTGTACTAGGGATACCATGTTACCACTGAACCAAGATAGAACTACCAATGAAAGGGAGACCTTCCTGTTCATGATGAGCCTGTACCTCAATGGGTTGCATATGGCCACACAGCGGTCGTACGCCATTGCAGCGAGAAGGAAGCACTCAGAGATTCCAAGGAAGAGCAGGAAGTACATTTGTGCAGCACAGCCCACATAGGAAATGCTCCTGTTGTCTGAAAGGAAGTCCACCAGCATCTTGGGGATGATGACAGAGGTGTAGCAGATCTCCAGGAAGGATAAGACTCGGAGAAAGAAATACATAGGGGTTTGAAGGGCTGTGTCTATGGTGATGAGGATGATGAGGATGTTCCCCATCAGAGTAATAACGTAAATGAACAGATAGATGAAGAACAGAGGCCCCCGCAGGTCACGGTGGTTGGAAAATCCAAGTAGAATGAATTCAGTTACCGTGGTGAGGTTCCCCCTTCTTGATTCCTTTGCATATTTCATCTGTGGAAGACAATAAATACCTAGATATCATGTGAAGTAATGACCTACTGTGGGAAATAAGGAGAAACAGTCAAAGGCACACATTCTCCAATGGACTTTCTGTGAGAATTGGGGCCTATGTCTTCAAAGATATTTCAGTGGCTCACTCCCATTGATTTCTATGGGAGTTAGGCACCTAAATACCTTTAAGGATCTGTACCTGGGTTCTTTACTGCCCCACGTGCATTTTGTTGGTGATGGTAATAAGACATTCAGGTCTGTGTATTTGCCTGAGATAGACTTTTAGGTTTTGTTTAGCCATTTGAATTTTGAGGTCTTTAAAACACAATTCTTCATGTCTTACTACCACGTGTGAGCAAAGAACAAAGACACCATATGTTGCTTCTGCCTAGCCAGTTGGTGTTACAGCCCAATAAGAAAATATAATGAATAGAGTTAAAGTGTTGCTGGGCATGGTGGGAGGTTGATATACAAATGTAGAATTCCTTTCCCATGACAAGATCAAACAATCAGTTTGGAGGGTGAGGTGGATGGGCGGAGGTATAAGAAACACTAAAAGCCAAAGAAACGGTGACCCTGGCTGAAACAGAACCTCACTGTTTATCCCTCCCATGAGATAAAAAAGAGATGGTACTGAAGCCTCCAGACTCACCACCCTCAAGAAAAGAACATGACCATAAATTGTAAAGGAGTGGTCCCCCATCCTTTTGTGGCCAGTAGCACATTCATGTTTTCAGAAGAGTGTGGCAGGCGCCAACAATTTTTCAAGGCTTATTTTGTATTTGCACATTAAATAATATGAAAAACACCATATTTAATATTACATAATGAATCCATAAGATAAACGATATTACATATGAATCCATAAGATAAAAAAGGTAATTTTACATGTAAAAGGTATTAATTAAATTATTCAGCAATTACTCTTTCACCTTACCATGTGAATTTGCTCTTTTTTATCTACCTGTAAGAAAAAATTAAGTAGTTTTTAAAAAATAAATGTCATAAACAGTTTTCCTCGTATTTATTTTAAAAAAGTAAAACATTGTTGATCTGCTGGTCCAAATATATTTATTATTCTTACTTTAACATAGATAGCCAGTTATAGTTAATTAAAAATATTCTTTGTATTGTTACTGGTATCTGGATTTCAATAAACAAACCAACAAATATGAAAAAAAATTAAACACAAGTTAATCATATGCGCTTATCAGAACTTAGTGGAAAATAGGTTTAATTAAGTCACATGTTTTTTCTAATAGAGTCAGTGTTATTTTTGGCACTGCATTTCTTCAGCTAATTTGTCTTAGTTGGGAGAGTAGGATGATATTTCTGTTCATAAGCAATTGTCAAGATGGGCATCTGTAAGCCGAGATCTGTATTTTGATTTTATGATGTGCATTGTTGAAAACAGAACTTCGCATAGATAAGTGGAACTGAAATAAGATTTTATTTTGTATACTATGTTTTTTAAGACAGGAAACTTTTTTTGGTTAAGCAGTTTCCAAAAGTTTTCATCTGTTGCACAGGATTTTAGAATAATATCATTTTGAAAGTCCAAAATCTTCAGGTCCAAGTTTTCTGTTCTTACTTGAATGAGACTCACAATTGATGTAGCCATTTCTGTTACCTCTATTTGGCAAGTAAAAGGATTCACAAGAAAGGCAACTACAGGTTCAGTGATGGTGAACTGTTGAAATCTCTTTTCAAATTGTTCCAGAAGTGTTTGAATGCGGATAACAAATGGTGACGGGTTAAAATCACTGTCACATACCATTTTCTTCATACTTGGGAAATGGACAAGAGACTTCGTCTTCATATGTGACACCCAAAAGATCAGTTTTGCTTTGAATGATTTTGCAGAACCTATCATTTGAGCCACATATTTGTCATTTCCCTAGAGCTCAAGATTTAAAATGTTCAATTTGTCAGTGGTGTCGGCAAGAAAAGCCATGTCCATTAACCAGCTGGAGCCTTCTAGTTGCTCGAAGTTCTGATTTTTGGACTTCAGAAATTCTTTGATTTCTTCAATTAGGCTTAAAAAACTTGCAAGAACTTTACCTTTGCTCAGCCATCGTACTTCTGTGTGCAAGATAAGATCAGATTGTTTATCATCAACATCTTCCAACAGGACTTAAAAAGTCAGTGTTGCAAAGGTTTCACTCGAAGAGAGTTAATAATTTTAATAACAACATTCATGATGTGTTGAAAAGAAAGAACTTCAATGCACAAAGCTTCTTGGTGGACAATGCAATGATAAGACATAAAGTTTGGAAAGGATTCATTCATCTTGCAGAGTGCAATGAATCCATTGGTGCTGCCCACCATTGCTGATGCCCCATCAGTGGTGATCGCAGACAGCTTGTGTAGTGGCATACTAATTGATGTTGCACATGATTTGAATAAATTATAGATGTCCTCACCCTTTGTTTACCCTTTCATAGGCAATACTTTTGTAACTCTTCTTTTATGGTGAAGTCACTAAATATCATCCTCACCATAACTCCCAACTATGCTGTATCCGATATATCTGTCAACTCATCGAATTGCAGTGAAAACCAGTCACATATTTCCAAGTCATCCTTTAGCTGAGTTTGCATGTCTCTTGAAATTGCATGTATCCTCCTGGTAACTGTGTTGTCTGATAACTGCAAGTCTTGTATTGCCGACAAAATCTCACCCTTGTTAGGAAATCCTTGAAACAGACAATCAGCACCAGACAAAAATGCTTCCTTCAACAATTCACCATCTTGAAAGCTTTTTTTCTTCTTTGCGAACAGATGAGCAATTTTAAAGGAAGCAATAGTAGCACATTTAGACTTTACCACTTGTCTAGTGAAAACAGATTGCTGGGCAGATAGAAGAAAATTAATCAACTGAAATCAAACCTTTCTCAACTCAGATTTAAGTGGATGACTAATATCAAAAGAACCATAATTAGTTCGGAAATGGTGTTCGACATTATGTTTTTTTGACACTGCAACAGCACCCCCACACAATAAGCAAACACATTTCCCTTTATTTTCAATAAAACAATTGGATTCTTCCCACCCTGCATTGAAATAATATGCATGTTGTCTTTTATTTGAACCACTCATTTTATGGCAAAATGTTAAAAAAATAATAAATCGCAAAGCTCAAGAAAACAGCAGTATCAGTGCAGCAGAAGAATACAAACATACAGGACCACCTCCAGGCACCAGTGTAGCAAGCATGTGCCTGGGGCAGCACATGCTACGAGGTGGCATTTCCTCCATTCTTGGGATGGCAGAATCGGGCACCTCATTGGGGACCACAGTTGTAAGGAGTGGGAACAGGGGTATGCACTAGAGGTATAATTAAGTCTGCTTAGAAGGAGGAGTTGGGAAAAAGATCAAATAAAAGCTCTACAGGTGTTCAGAGCTGTGGATTATCCTTGCCTGACAATTCCAGTAAACATTGCACTGCCTGCACTTTGGAGTCTGGCCTTCTGCTTTCTGTCTGCATGACAAGAGCCAAGGAGGATGAGGGGAAGCACTAATACTTTTGAAAACTTTCCCCCAAAGTCATTGAGGTAAAATCTTCCTTTACTTCACCAAGTGCAAATCTCCTTTAGGCTCCTTCCAAAATCCCAGTCTGTGTTGGCTGCCATTTCTGTATTCTAGATGTGGCCAGAAAATGAGAGAAAATGTCTCAAGGGAAAGAATCACCTTCACAAAGTTCATTGTTTCTGTGTAAAAAATCAGGACTGCCTTTCAGACAGACAGACTCATAGACTCATAGACTTTAAGGTCAGAAGGGACCATTATGATCATCTAGTCTGACCTCCTGCACAATGCAGGCCACAGAATCTCACCCATCCACTTCTATAACAAACCCCTAACCTATGTCTGAGTTATGGAAGTCCTCAAATTGTGGTTTGAAGACCTCAAGCTGCAGAGAATCCCCCAGCAAGTGACCCATGCCCATGCTGCAGAGGAAGGTGAAAAACCTCCAGGGCCTCTACTAATCTGCCCTGGACGAAAATTCCTTCCTGACCCCATATATGGTGATCAGTTAAACCCTGAGCATGTGGGCAAGACTCACCAGCCAGCACCCAGGAAAGAATTCTCTGTAGTAACTAAGATCCCATCCCATCTAACATCCCATCACAGACCACTGGGCATACTAACCTGCTGATAATCAAAGATCAATTGCCAAATGAATTGCCAAAATTACTCACAACAGACCAATAGAAAGTCAGACAGACACAGAGGAAGACCAATAGAAAGCCAGATAAGTCAATAGGTAGATTGACCAATAGACTAATAGGTAGATGGATACATTTCACTGAATTATTTTGATTTTATCCTCTTTCAAATTCCTTTAACCATCCCATCTTCTTTCCTGCTACATTAAGTATGCACAGTGGTTGATTGTTGGTAATCAGGGCCAGTGCTTCCATTAGGCAACCTTAGATGATCACCAAATGGGCCAGGATTCGGGGGGAGGCATTTTGTTTGCTCCCCACAGGGCATGTGGGAGCTTTGGGTTCTGCTCCCATCGCGCCACCGAAGAAGGACCCTCTGCCGACGAGCCATGGAAAACAGTGGCAGGCAATTGAGCTACCACCGACATTTCGAGAATGACTGCCGCTGTCGCCAGCAGCATTTCAGCGGAGGGTCCTTCTTCGGTGATGCAACGTGGGCAGAATCGGAAGCTCTCGCAATATGCCACCTCTTCCTTTCCCCTAATTCTGCCTAGGGGGCCAGAAACCCTGGCACCGCTTCTGTTGCTAATAGTAAGAAATTGAATGACTACACAATGTTCTAATTGGCACACTGCATAGACTCTCAGGGGACACAGAAAAGCTACTTTGAAGTAGATGGAGCTACATTGATTTGCACGATAAGTATTTTCCCTCTTCTCAGTGAATCCGAATGAATAATTCTGAGAGCCTGAAAAAATCAAACCTCCCTTTCAGCATGACTGGTGAAATTTTAATGCACCTACAGGCTTTATACTAAAATGTCAGAGAAGATGGACATGCTGCTTCACTTCTTTTTGCCTTTGTGTCTCCACCTATAAAAAGGGATGATGATTTTTACTTATCCCTCAGTAGAGTTTGGGGCTAATTTCATTAATGTTTATAGTACCCTTTGCGTTTCTGAGATGACTGTTCCTATGGAAATTAAAAATGACATTCTTATTGAATCAAAAATGTTCTCAAATAACTGTTAATCATTCAAATTCAAATAGAATTGATTATGGTTGAATAATATGTGGACCAAAGCACATTTTGATTTTTTGGGGGAGTATGTTAAAGAAAGGGCAATAGAAAACCTGAGAGAGTACAAAGAGAGGTAAAAATCTGGTTGTTTTTTGTTTGGGAAAGGACTTAAAAGATCTAAACTATGAAGAAATTTCTAAAGACCTGGAGTATGTGACTGCAGGATTGTAAGGAAATGTTACTACTGTGTATAGAGAAATAGAGCAGGGTTTCTCAAACAAGGGTCGCCACTTCTGTAGGGAAAGCCCCTGGTGGGCTGGGCCAGTGTGTTTACCTGCTCCATCCGCAGGTCTGGCCAATCGTGGCTCCCACTGACCGCAGATTGCTACTCTGGGACAAAGGGAGTTTCTAGAAGTGGCAGCCAGTAAGTCCCTCAGCCCACGTAGCTTCCAGTAGCTCCCATTGTCCCGGAGCAGCGATCTTTGGCCAGTGGGATCCGCGATTGGCTGGACCTGTGATTGGGGCAGGTAAACACTCCAGCCCGGCCCACCAGCGGCTTTCCCTACAGAAGTGGCAACCCCTGTTTGAGAAACCCTGTTCTACAAATAAAGTAATAAAATTTAATACAAACTCCTAGTTGCTTAAAGTTAATTATCAGGTACTAATATATCTCTTTGCAATTGCCACATTCTGCCAATACAGAACTATCTCTGTCTCATTTTCTCGAGTTGTATGTTCTGGTTTGCATTGCTTGTGGGACATATTTCATTTATTTATTTATTTGAAATGCATTAATGCCTAGGAGCCCCGAGCATGGACCAGGACTCCATTATGTTATGCTCCTGACAAAGCCTGAACTAAAAAAGACAGCCTTGCCCCGAAGAACTTGCAGTCTAATTACATCGTTTCCCAATCTGTATACCTGATGGAAGATTTTACATTACTATACAGAGCCCTGGGGGTGGCTAATGTCAAGAACTTCCAAAGATGGGCACCTATTTAACTGCAGTTTTAAATTTCTATAGGAAAGCCAGAAAAATAAATACTCAAGGGACCAATCCCCAGTAGGTGAAACTTCTTTCTTTGAAATGACACCACTTGAGAACCTCCCCCAGGTTACTATACAGAGACAGTTCAAGTCATGGGAGCAAAAGCAACATGCCCTCAGATATGTTTTCAGTCCATGCAATAGTGAACGCCAACCAGAATGTAGCTAGATCCCAAATAATTTCCTCCTACCTCCAGCTCTCTCTGCCCAGCTCTCTGCAGAATGAATGTGCTGATATCAATGGTCTATTTCAGTCCCCTTATATGACCTTTGGGGTGGAATTATGCTGCAGCCGCTGTGCCCAATACACTGGGGGATTTACACCTGTGTATTCCCACTGTGTCTCTTTAATTGGGAGGAAAAACTCTGCAGTGAAAGGATTTTCAGTGGAAACTTTTGTCTTTTTTTTGCTTGAGAGTTCCTGGAGTCGATTCTTATTCACATTATAGGGACTTCATATGGCTCTGTGAACATAACAGAGCCTTGGAGTGGATGTCAATGTCATTTATGTCCATTTTCAGGCCCTTTTCATACTGCTAGAATGGTACAAAGCAGCCTCTGTGTCAATGAGGCTCAGGTCAGCTAAGCTGAATTCTACTCAAGGCTTCAGCTACACTAGAAGCTGGGTGAGTGGCAGCAGCACTGTCTAGCTGAATGAAGTATGTGCTCTTGGGGTCTGAGTGGCTTTGTACTTGAGGTGACTAGCATACGGTCACTTGCCACTGCCCACGCTACTGCGGCTACACTGCTATTTTTAGAACGCTAACTCAATGACAGCTTAGCACAAATATGTGTCCACAAGCTGGGAATCACACCTGTAGCTCCAAGGGCAGACGTAGCCTAAATTACACAGGTGTGAATCTAGATTAGGGCCTCGTATTGCAAATCCACGAGTGTGATCCAGTGAGAGACACCTTTTGGCTTAACAGGGCTTCAGAGCTGGCCTTCAATGGAGGGCTCAAGTATAAAAGCTATGTGGAGTGCCATTTACTTGGTAGTGACTACCCATAGTGGGCAACATTACTCCAGGGAGGTAATTGTCACAGATTAGTGGATTCCAAGGCCAGCGGGGGCTGTTGTGATCATTTAGTCTGAGCTTCTGTCATGGTATAATTCCCCACTCTGAACCTTAGCGTCCAAAATATGGGGTACCAGCATGAATTCCTCTAAGCTCAATTACCAGCTTAGTACTTGTAGCTCTGCCACCAACCAGGAATTCCAGTGCATGGTACACTCTGGTCCCCACAAAACCTTGTCCGGGGAACCCCAAGACCCAGACCCTCTGGATCTTAAGACAAGGAAAGAAAACCCTTTCCCCCACCGTTGCCTCTCCCAGGCTTCCTCTCCCTGGGTTACCCTGGAAGATCACCGTGATTCAAACTCCTTGAATCTTAAACAGAGAGGAAAATGCACCTTCCCTCCTCTTTCTTTCTCTCTCTCCCACAGTCTCCCTGAGAGAGACAGTAATCCTAACACAGAGAGAAATTAGCCTCTCTCTCCCCTTCCCTCCTTTCTCCTCACCAATTCCCTGGTGAATCCAGATCCCGTCCCCTGGGGTCTCACACCATAATAAAAAAAACAATCAGGTTCTTAAACAAGAAATTTTTAATTAAAGAGAGAAAAATAGTAAAAATTATCTTTGTAAATTTAAAATGGAATTGGTACAGGGTCTTTCAGCTATAGACACTGGGAATACCCTTGCAGCCTAAGTATACAAGTACAAATTAAAATCCTTTCAGCAAAATACAAATTTGAACTCCTTCCAGCCAAATACACATTTGCCAATAAAGAAAACAAACATAAGCCTAACTTGCCTTATCTACCTAGTACTCACTATTCTGAACTTATAAGAGCCTGTATCAGAGAGATTGGAGAGAAACCTGGTTGCACGTCTGGACCCTCTCAGCACCCAGAGAGAATAATAACCAAAAACTAACAGCACCCACAAAAACTTCCCTCCCTCAAGATTTGAAAGTATCCTGTCCCCTGATTGGTCCTCTGGTCAGGTGACAGCCAGGCTCACTGATCTTGTTAACCCTTTATAGACAAAATTGATATGAAGTACTTCTGTTCTATTAACTCTTACTTATCTGTTTATGACAGCTTCTGGATAACCTGGACCAGAGAATTCTTCCAAAACGATTCATCTTTGAACAACTGTGTACTTTAAAACAACGCAAAGCAAAGCATCCAGACTTATTTTCAAAATGGTCAGTGCCCTTGTCCTGCAAACACTTCTTACCAAACTTTGGCCTCGTTATAGCAAAGCATTTTAGCACACGTCTCACTTTAAATCTGTAAGTAGTTACTTTAAAGTAAATGGGAGTTTAACACATGCTCAAAATATGCCACTGAAGCATCAGCTGAAGGGTCATTGACTTCAGTGAGGCTACTCATGCTTAAAGCTCAACACACAATTTACCAACTCTGGGCAATAGTCCTCCTGTATATCTAGGTAATTCTGTGGTCTTCACCATTGAAATATAAGCACGTTCAGAATAATGAACAGATTTTATGCTAACCACACCCTTGTGAGGGAAGTCAATATTATTACCTGACATAACTGGAAAACAAGTTATGTTTGTGATGATATATTGCTTGAAACAGGTGGTGGTATAGTAGGAGAGTATGCTTCAGTCTGCTGCTTTCTCTAATTATTCATGACCACTGAACAATGAGGAAGAATAAGTGATGCAGCCAGGGTCACCCAGGGAGTCTGTGGCTGAACCTGGAATGTAACCTGGTCTTCTGAATTCCACTCCCTTGCCTTTCAATTGATTGAAATACGGGAGTTCTCCACCATAACTTACTAAATGAAAGATAGGGAAAAATATGAAAATTTTAACCATTTTCCAACTAGAGAAAAGTTAGAAAAGGAGAACAAAATATTGGATAAAATCTCTTATGCTCACTCTTTTTATAGTTTAAAGCAATAAAAGTATGTGATTAGCATATTGCCATTGAACGTCAATGGGATTTGAGCATCTATATGCCTCAAGCTTCTTTGGAAGCTGAGCCACAGTTGATACACTGTAGAATGTTATTAGCTAAATTGGAAAAGTAAAACAAACATCATAAGTAAATCTTTGTCAAATTATGGACCAGTTGACACCCACCATGGCAAAGGTGGAACATTCCTTTCCGTTACAGCTGTGATTCTAATTCTGGAAGTACTAGGCATGTGTGTGTTGCTCTCATGTGAAATGTTGAGTTCCATGAGGGGCTCTGATCTGGGTGTAATTTCTCTTAAAATAACTCTTGCTTCTGCTCATCCTACCTGAAAGATCAATGAGATTTGGGAGGTAGGTGATCCTGAGTTTGAGTGCTATGCCCTAGTGGCTTGGGAGGGGAAGGCATTGATTAAAGAGAGCAGCTACAAGCTATAGGCAAACAGATTTCCACACAGCTTCAGTTTCACCTTTGTTATCTTCTTTACCAGGAATCTAACTTTGGTGGGAACAGAGGTAGGCCAATGTGAACACTTTTGCTTATACTCTATGCTTATACTCTGAACATTGCTCCAAACTATGGCTTTGCTGACACAAGAAAGTTCCACTGGTTGAACTTCAATCATTTTCTTGCCTAAAATTGGTACATAAGCCTCTATGGAAACTCTTATTTCAGATTAAAAATTGTGTATTTAAGTTTAAATTAAGCCTTTGGCTAAAATGAAATGTCTGGCTTAAACCAAAATAAAAGTACCCACAAGCATCGATATTAGTTTAACCAAATCAGTCTGAATTCACAGCTGAGGTCAAAAATGTGTGCAATTATCTCTTGTGGACTAGTCCCAGTGGATGACTTCTTAATCTCATTTAGAAGACACTTGTTCTTTTAGAAGAAACAGAATCAGGTTTCACTGCATACTTCCTGTATCCCTTGGTGTATTTGATTCACACGATTGTCATTAGATGTTGATAGATGTTTATCTGCATGTGTATGTTCTCTCTGTGTCCCGCCCCAGTCCTGCGCAGGCAGCTGGCATGGCAGACCTTGAGCAACCTGCTCAATGACAACAAGATCTGTTAAGGGATGAAGGCACCCAGCCAGTTTTATTATCTATGAAGCATGGTACTAGTATCCCGCAGACTCTACCAGACCACTAACACATGTATGGCCATAACAATGGACAAGCTCAGTGAATGGTGGAACTTTCTGTTCCTCCCTAGGCCAGACAATGATACTCCCTCTGAGATACACCTTTATACCACAATACAAACAAGTTTCATATTGCCCCTCTGGCATAGTTACTGCCCTTTGACGTGGCTAGTTATCACCCATTACTTTGTACATGTTAGTTCAGACAAAACATCTCTATTGTTTACTGTCATCCTGACCTTATCTTTAAGGAAGGGTCAGTGTTTTCCTGTTATCCTTGGAGAATGTTTTTATATTATCGTCTATATTGCGATGTTTTAGTACCACTTGATATTGGGATGTATTTGTGTGATCACTCCGTGCCTAGCACTTCTTAGGAATGTGTAATGTGTATTGCAACAATAACAGCCCTGTTCTTGCAGATTCTGTGAGCAGGTCATGCATCTTGCTCACAGCTTGTCTTTGCTTTATACCAGTAAAGCTTTGACTTCTACTTTAGACCAGGCCTCCAGCCTCATACCAGGCCTCTGATACAACAGCTTATGTCTCAGGTTCTCTTCCTACTGCAACAATAACTGTTTCTGTTATCTTCAGTGCCTGGATACACACTTTGCTGATTGAGCACCACTGGAACAGAAACAGAGGAAGGTCAAGATTTTGCCAACCTTATTTACGTTGAACAATATGTTATTCTTCATGGTAGTCAATGAAATCAAGGAAGCTGGAGTTACACCTGCCTCCAGAAGATAATCTTGTTTGCCATTAGGATCTTCACAGGGTGGACACCATTCCTGTGTATAGTCTGGTCCTATGTGTACCTCATCTTCACCATCCTGAGATATGCTCTACGAAGTGGACTCTGAAACTTTTTCCCCCTACACATCTCACTTGACCATCCTCCTCCTGTTCTGCATCACCTATGTTGGGCACATCTCCAGCTTCTTCCTTGATAACACAAGGTGTTGTCCATGTTTTATGACACACTGACCCCTCATGCTGAACCCATAGAGCTACCCCCTGAAGAACCAGGATGTGAAAATGGCATTGAGAAAAGTCTTGATGGGGAAACTGTATTTGCAGTGAAATTGCCAATGCTTTTCTGAAGGCTCTGTGAATATCACCTGGGAACTAAGGGACTCTACTTTTCTTGTTTGGTTTTCTACTCTTTGTTTAGTAGAAAAGGTGAAAAAAATTACAACAACAACAACAAAAAAGAAATTAGCATCATTTGGTACCTTCAGATGTTCTCATTTTTTTTTCATTTTTAGTGAAACTTTGTATTTTACCACATTATCTATTATTTACATTCATTTTCAACAATTTTACATGAACTTTAATTCAAAATCATTCTCAAAATGGTTAGAATACAGCACATAAACACTGTTTTCCAAAATAAGATTTTTAAACAGAATTTTTCATTGCAATTTTGAGCTGAGTTGGAAATAACCCATGCATTGCCATATGAAATGTAAATGCATTTTTTGTGATTTTCCTCTTTTTGTTTCAAACACCTACAAATAACTATTTCTGAAATTTTGATGACGTTCTTTAGCCAAAATTTTAAATTTAAACTCAAACAAAAAATTGACAAATGTGTTTCATTCTGCAGTTTTTGGACACTAGTTCAACTGTAACTATGAATGCTACTGACTTGAAGGGAACTACTCCAGATTTGTACATTTGAGTTACTGATATCAGAACAAGAGCTGTGCCCAAATTACTTTCTACGAGAAAATATTTTTTCTCTTCATTTTGTCCCCCAGCAATCTCCTCAGAACCTCTTTCATCTCCTTGTGCCTCAGGCTGTAGATAAAGGGGTTCAAGGTCGGGGTGATGGTTGTATATATCAGAGCCAGCACTTTGTTAGTGTCTAGTAAATGAATGGACTTAGGTCTTAAATAGATCAGACCACAGCTCCCGTAATACAATGTCACCACAATGAGGTGTGAGGAACAGGTGGAGAAGGCTTTGTGTCTGCCTTCAGCTGATGCCATCTTTAAGATGGTGGAGATAATAAAGGTGTAGGACACAATGATAAGAGAAAATGGAGTGAAGATGACTAGTATAGCTCCTGTAAACATACAGAGGGATATCAATACAAGAAAGCTTAATCAATGGGGGACTATCACAGAAGAAATAGTTAATCTGATTGGACCCACGAAATGGCAAGGTGAAAACCCAGGCTGTCTGTATTAGGGACACCACATTACCCCAGAACCAAGAGACAACTGTCAAGAAAAGGCAGACCCTCCTGTTCATGATGAGCCTGTACCTCAATGGGTTGCATATGGCCACATAGCGGTCATATGCCATTGCAGCCAGAAGGAAGCACTCGGAGATTCCAAGGGAAGAGAAGGAAGTACATTTGGACAACACAACCCATGTAGGAAATGCCCCTGTTATCTGAGAGGAAGTTTACCAGCATCTTGGGGACAGTGACTGAGGTATAGCAGATCTCCAGGAAGGATAAGGTCCGGAGAAAGAAATACATGGGGGTGTGAAGGGCTGGGTCCATGGTGATGAGAATGATGAGGATGTTCCCCATCAGTGTAATTGTATAAATGGACAGATAGAAAACAATGATACAATAAAATCTAAACATTTAGATGGGATGTTTTGATTTTGTCTAAATTGTCTCTAGAAAATTGATATGGTATAATAATCTTGCCTCATGGTTATCATTTCAATGATAATATAATCAAATGTACAGAGTCAAAATGAAATGTTTTCAGATTATTAAAAACTGCCTTTTTACTTTATTCAGATACAGTATTTCAGAATATTTTGTTTCCCTAAAATAAAACCTTGAGATTTTGAATGTTTGGCCTGATTTTGTTTTAAACCTAATTTTGAAAACTATGATTTTATGGTAGGACCGCTATGAAAAAAGAGAGAGGGCATTGTTCTTTTATTTATTTCTAATAACAATAATGATCAAGAGTTAGCCAGTTCTTTGAGCCCTGAGCAATTCCACAGAAACAAATGTGATCATTTATGGAACAAGGTCCTGTTCAATGTGAAGCTAATGCAATATGTCCCCTACAATTTACATAGGATCGTCCACCAAATACCTCTGAATAACTGACATCAGTGTGCCAGTGACACAACCTCTGGCTGTGGCAGGTCAGTATTACCCCAATTTTGCAGATGGAAAAACAAGGGACAGGGAAGCAAGAAGCCATTTTCCACCAAGGTCACACAGCTATTCTGTGGAGGGAAAGAAAGAGATTCCGAGGCTTATGAGTCACCCTAATCTAAGCACAGAACAGCCCCTGAATATGCCCTGTAGATATGAGAGTATACATCGCTGTGGAAACCGAGTGATATGACTGATCAAACTGCACAGATGGAGGCCATGTATATAGAGAGACAGACAAAGAATTCATTTCATGCACTAACTTCCACAGCCATCAATCCAGTGCCTTTGGTTGGTTCTCAAGATGCTCCATTCTAAAGACAAAAGTAAAGGCTGCATGAATACAGAGGCTGCAGAGCCCACAACCTGGACAGCTTGGATATCAGGAAAAAACAACATCTATAAGAGATCGTTTAAAGTCAACCTCTACGATCTAGTAAACTTTGCCCCAAGAGGAATCTCATTCCTATGCCTTTGCAAAATTGAGCCCTGGATACATGTCTGATAAAGCAGACAGTCCTATCAGGTTGCTAAACACCACTGAAGTTACAGAATCAGGAAGTTCTATGTTTATGATAATGATCAGGCAAAATTAAAATGTTATAGGCAATGACCTAACTCAGTGTCTGAGATCTCTGGAAATCCCTGTTCACTTAGGTAAGGGGAGTTGAAAGTAATTCAATAAAAGGAGAGAAAACACTTCATTAGTGTTAATTCTACCTAATCCTTTCCAGAATAATAGTAAGATAACTTGATAGAAACTCCCCTTTGCCTTCAACTTAACTTCACAGTTGCCAGATTTTGCCAGATCCAGAATGATCTGAGTCTGATTTACTTGAGGGATATGTTCTGGTTTGCATTATTTATTGGACATCTTTTCTTTAGTTATTTATTTGAATTGAGGTAATGCCTAGGAGCCCCAGTCATGGAACAGGACCCCATTGCACTATGCTCTGGATAAATCCTGAATAAAAAGTCGGCCCTTCCTCCAAAAAGTTACAACCTAATTATATCATTTCCCAATCTTTTGGAAGATTTTACATTAGTATATGGAGCCCTGGGGATGGCTACTGTCAGGAACATCTGAGGATAGGCACCTATTTAATTTCAGTTTTAAATTTCTTTGGGAAAGCAAGAAAAAGAAGTACTAAAGGGCTGATACTCCGCAGATGAAAATTCGTTCTTAGAAATGAGAATCTTCCCCCGGATTCTATACTGAGATTGTTCAAGTCACAAGGGCAAAAGCAACATGTCCTCAGCTATGTTTTCAATCCATGCAAAAGTGAATGCTAACTTAATTCAGTCAGATCCAAAATAAGTTCCCCCTAACTCCAGCTCCTTGTGCTCAGCTCTCTGCCGGAAGAAAGTTCTGATTTCTGTGGTCTATTTCAGCCTTCTTACATAAACCTTGGGAAGTGATTATGCTGAATCCTCTGCGCTCTGCACACTAGAAAATTTTATACCCATGTGTTCCCACTGCTTCTCTTTGATTAGGTTGCAAAAGGCTGCAGCATTAGGTTTTTCAATGTAAACTTATGTGTTGTTCCTGGACCTAATTCTCATTCGCATTAAGGCCAATTCATGTGGCTCTGTCTAAGTCCAAGAGCCTTGTAGTGGGTGTGAAAGCCATTTATATCCATTTTTATATGGCTAATATGGTCCAAAGCAGCATCAATGAGATTCAGACCTACTAAGTCAAATTCTTTTCTAAGACTATATCTACACTTGGAGCTGGAGGCGCAGAGGTACAGACATCTGCTGGGGAAGCAGAGGTACAGTCACCTGCTGGGGAAGCAGAGTTACAGATAGCTGCCGGGGGAGCAGAGGTACAGACAGCTGCCGGGGAAGCAGAGGTACAGACACTCGAGCCTCTGCCGATGGTGTCTGAGTGGGTTTGTAAATCAAAGTGATGACCTCATGGTACTGCTGCTTGCCGCTGCCTGTGCTACTACAACTGCTCTACTATTTTTGCACACCATCTCAATGACCGCAAACACAGGTAATCTACATGAGCTGCTAATCACACCCCTAGCTCCAAGTGTAGATATACCCTAAATTACACCAGTGTGAAACTGAATTAAGGGATCCATATTGTAAACCCATGAGCCTGATTCAATGAAAGAAACCTGTTCGCTTCAGATCTTACCCTCAAAGGAGAGCACAAGCAGTCCTGTTTCAATTAGTGACATTTACCTCATGGTGACTACTTACAGTGAGAAACATTACACCGGGTAGTAACTGCTCAGGGAATCATGTCATAACTGTGTGAACTTCCATACAGCTAATCCAAATTTGTTCCTGTCACGTTAAAAGCAGAACTCCCCCGGATAGATCAGCCTGCTTTGGGTAGGGTAGGTAGGTCATTGTCATAAATCCATGGATTCCACAATCAGAAGGGTCTCTTGTCATCGTTTAGTCTGAGCGTCTGTATAAACCAAGCCAGAGAATTCCAGCTAAGTAATTTGTATTTGAACTAGAGTGTCTACATTAAAACAAAACAAAGCATCCGATGTTGATTGAAAGATTATCAGTAACAGAGAATCCACCACAACCCTATTCCATTTTGTATTCTCCATGTCAAGTAAGGAATTGCTACCAAATTTTGACCTCATTATAGTGAAGCAATTAAGCATGTGCTTCACTTGAAACCTGTGCATAGTCACGTGGAAGTCAATGGTAGTTTAACACGTGCTCATTTAATCCCACTTAAGCATCATCATACACCTCATTAGTTTCTGTGAGGCTACTCATGCTTAAAAGCTGGAGAACATTCCTTTTTCAACCAACTAATTGATAAGGCACCAGCATGGAACTCAGAAGGCCTGATTCATTCCTGGCTCAGCCGCAGACTCCCTGGATGTCCTTTGCTGAGTTACTTAATCTTCTTCATTGTTCAGTGGTCATCCACAAGAAGAGAGAGCACAAAACCAAATCCCTGTCTGTATGGGGATAACATAGGCCACCCTCAAAGAGGTGCTGCTAGTGTAAACACCTGTGAAGGTGCTTATATTAAAGTGATGTGGATCACGTAAATATCTAGATATATAGAAAGACTATCATTCAAATTTGGTAAATAAAGAAATTCCTTTCTCACTCTCCTTTTTACTGTTTAAAGCAATAAAACCATGTGATTAATGTATTGACATTGAAAGTCAATGGGATTTGAACATCTAACTTCCTTAGTCTCCTCTGAAAATCCCAGCCATAGTTCATAAAGTCTATAATCTTATTGTGTAAACTGAAAACAAATAAAAAAGAATAATACAAGCAAAACTACACAGAATTATGGAGCTTTTGACATGCATCATGGCAAATGTGGAACATTTCTTACCATTAAGCCATGATTTGAATTCTGGAACTAATATGTGTTTGCATGCTGCTGGTTTGTGAAATGTTCTGTTCAATGGAAGGCCCTGACATGTTCAGCAACTCTTCTAAAAGAATTCTTCTTTCTGATTCAGCCTAGTCGAAGGATCAATGCTTCTCCGAGGATGTGGCTGAGATTTGGGAGGGGAGAGACCCTGAATTTTTCAGCTGTGCCCTACTGGCTCAGGAGGCATTGATGAGTTTTGATGTCTAGCAGAGTGATGAATTTAAGCTCCCAGGCTTGTCTTTTGAATGGTTTTCTTTGAGGATGAGGACTGAGATGTCAGATACGGAGTGATCGTTTTGTGAAAAGTGTTTGCCCATGAGTGATAGCGTTCTTTTGTCTTTTATTATTTTTCTATGTGAGTTCATTTGTGAGCGTAGTGATTGTCTAGTTTCACTCATATTGTTGTTGTTGGGGCAGTTGGTGCTTTGGATGAGGTACACCACATGTTGTGATCAACTTGTGTAGGCCTGTAGAATCTTGGAAGGATAAGCTTGTGTGGCCAGAGCTCGCAGTTTCAGGGAACTGATCCACATCAGGCACAGACAAGTCTCCCTGGGCAGAGGGTGACAAAGTGCCTCCAAACCCCAGGATCCTCTGGGAAGCATCACCATGGTCACAGGAATTTAACCTGCATGTTTCACCAAATGACAAGCATGCCATCCACTCATCCACCCCTCCATGAATGATCATAATATATGAAAAATATCAATCCAGAAAGTTAATGAGAAATCTAGCTCAGTATAGAGATGGTTGGAGATTTTCCATTAGAAACATGGGGGACAGGGGCAGAGGGGAGGAATTTGGGCAGAAAGTGGCTATTTCATCAAAATTGACTTTTCCTTGGGAAATGTCTTTTTTCAGTTAAAAACAAAACATGGTGGTTGATTTTTGTCTTTGAAAATCTTAGCAACAAAAATAATCATCAAAAAATATAGCTGAAAATGGATTTTCCTCAAAATGTTTTCGGAGGGAAGGGAGGTAGATGGAATTACTGACTAGTTCTACTGAGAAGAAACCGCAGCCTGATGGGCACTTAAATTTTATGATCACTGCTAAACATAGAGAAATTAGACACAAACATAAAAAACTCTTGCTGGAAGGTTGAAACATAACATGACTTTATTTCTTGGACTACAGAACAATAAGTTCACAAAACTCCCAAACCAGTGAGAGACAAAGCAGGCTTTTTCCTTAGGCATAATTCACCCCACCTTGCTCTAGAATGGCTTTGTGCAGATTGACTCCTAGTCCTAGATTGCAGGCTTCCCTACAGAGCCCTTTGCCTGGATGCAGGACCAGTAAACCCTTTTCAAACTTGGAATGATAGCTTTTTGAAACACCACAAGGCACATTCAGCGAACACCTGTAAATCACATTGATTTCAGTAGGATTCACATTCCATATGGTTTGTTTCAATGGGAAGATATTAATTAAGGACTGATTTGAGCCAGAGAGTCCAGGATTGGACTTGGAGTTTAGATCACATGAACTGCATCATACTGTCTCCATGTTCATTTGGGTCTAAAGACATTAGCTTGAATTCTCTGAACTGCTGTGAAAGAACCAAGTTTCCTGACCACTTTCCTCAGGGCCTCCTTTACCTCTTTGTTTCTCAGGCTGTAGATGAGGGGGTTGACCAGTGGTGTGAGAATGGTATAGAAGACCGAGAAGACTTTGGTCATGCTTTGAAGTGTTTTGATGTCTGGAAGCAAGTAAACAATGATTAGGGTCCCATAGAAAATGGTCACCACGATGAGGTGAGAGGAGCAGGTGGAAAATGCCTTTTTCCTGCCAGTTGTGGAAGGGATTCTCAGGATGGTGGTGATGATAGAAATGTAGGACGTCAGGGTTAATAGAAATGGTGGTAGTGTGAATAAGGAGGACAGCAGAAAAGCCACAAGTACCATGCTCTGGGTGTCACTGCAGGAGAGTTTTATCACTACATTCAATTCACACAGGAAATGGTCAATTTCATTGGGACCGCAGAACATTAACATTGATATCCAAGATACTATTATAGAAGCACCTACAAATCCACTGACCCAAGACCCAGCCACTAACTGGAAGCAGAACCTATAATTCATAAAGGACACATAGTGCAGTGGTTTACATATCGCTAAATACCGATCATAAGACATCGCTGCCAGAAGGTAGCATTCTGAACATGCCAAGACACCAAAACAATAAAGCTACATGAAGCAGCCATTCACAGAAATGATTCTGTCCCCAGTCAGCAGACTGGCCAGCATCCTGGGCAAGACAGTGGAGGTGTAGCAGGTCTCCAAGCAGGACAGGTTCCCCAGGAATAAGTACATGGGGGTGTGAAGGTGATGATCAGCCATAACTATCGCAACAGTGAGGATGTTCCCAGCCATGGTCATAATGTAGATCACTAGGAACAGCAGGAAGAGGAGAATCTGCAATTCTGGGACATTCCCAAATCCCAGGACAATAAATTCCATGATGGACGTTTGATTTCTGCTTTCATGTGTGCCACGGGGAGTATCCATGGGATGGGGAGAGGGGGAAAGAGAACGCTGCAATGATAATAAAGATACATTTGCTTTTGTAGTACAGTGGCAACATTATAATTCAATTATTGCTCAGACACTCCCCTCTGATGATTACCAGCCCTAGTCTTACTTGATGAAACTGGACTGGAGTGTTTAGCATCAGCTATCACTGCTGCTGGAGGCATCAACAATATTGTTTGCATATTTCTCTTGTCACACGATTCATTGCTGGGGTGGCACCTCTCCAATGCACTGTGGGTGGGCTGCATTATAGCATGGAACTCAGAAGACCTGGGTTTTGTTTCCAACCTTTGGTCAATCATTTCACTGTTCAGCTGAGAGACCATGCACAACTTTCTGCATTCAGAAATATAGAAACAACTTTCTCTTGTCATCATGTTTGCTGTTTATATTTATGCCCATCAGTGTAGATTTGTTTTATATCCATTTCAATGTGATCATTCCTAACAGAGGACAGATGTAAGGGAGGCTTGATTTCTCTACACTGTACTTTTCGGCAACTATATCACTTTACAATCACTCATTTATTTTTAGTTTTTCACCATATCATACTTGGAGCCCTATCATGGAACAAATTGAAATCAATGAGACTGATTATAATGTGCAAAATTAAGCATATGACCAATTTTTGTAGGATCAGGACCTTAACTGATTAATCAGTGTGATACCACAGTGATGTGCATAGATAGATAGATAGATAGATAGATAGATAGATAGATAGATGATTTTTCTGTCCATATTGCAACTTCTAGCTCTGTCTGTTTCCTTCTGTCCTGCGTATCATTCAGAGAGGTATTTGAAAATACTTTGGGTATTTCATTAACATGGCTCTTTCAGATAAATAATGCAGATGTTAAATGAAATGTGAGGTAACACTGGCCCCCTAACTTACATTTTTTTAAATCAATGCCCACTTGTATGATCTCTTGGCCAATTGTCCACCACTGACATTTCTCAAGAAGATTGATGAATTGTAGCTTTTTGCCATTTCTATTACTTTTTTTGTTGAATTGTCTGAGAACAGACAGAAAAATTCTTCAATACATTCATGATAAAAAAGTGCTCACAGAGTTCATCAGTGAAGAATATTTTGTCTCCAGATCATTCTCAGAAATGTTATTCTAAATGTACACAGGGCTGTTCTGTTACATTTTACTGATGGTGTTTCCTCTACTCTTCGTTGGATGACTGCCTAGCCCAGCGCGTACTTCACCGTATACCTCAGTTTACATATAGGTAGTAAACAGGGCCCTCTGGACAGCAAGAGCGGGTAGACTGGTTTCTCAAAGACAAAGGACAAGCTGATGCCTCTAGCCATGTGTCATCAAAGTTGATGGGCAATCGCTGTTCAGGTGGCCATCCTTTGAGCACCTGGTTTGTAATGTAGTATCCAAAACACAGATGAGAAAAGTATAGAACAAAGCAACAAGTTATGAAGCTGTTACAAATGGGTGGGTTGGGTTTTCATGATGTATAGAGAGTTTTGTAACTTGTCAAACCATATTATAAATGTCACTAGCATCAATGCATATTTCTGAAGCATGTCTTCTTATGTCCATCCTCTTTGTAACAGCCCTTAACATATTTGAAGACTGTTATAAGGTCGCCCCTCAGTCTCCTTTTTTCGAAAGTGAACATGCCCATTTTTTTAACCTTTCCTCATAGCTCAGGTTTGCTAAAACCTTTGATAATTTCATTGCTCTCCATTGCACTTTTTCTTCCTAACTTTTCATTTCCCTTTATTGAATTTCATTTTGTTGATTTCAGATGAAATCTCCAATTTGTCAAAGTCATTTTGAATTCTTACCTGTCCTGCAAAGTGCTTGCAAAGCCTTCCAGCTTGGTGTCATGTGCGGATTTTATAAGCATACACTCCACTCCGTTATCCAAATCATTAATGAAAATATTTGATGGTACCAGACCCAGGACAGAACCCTTGGGACCCCACTAGATACATCCTCCCAGTTCAACAGAGAACCATTGATAACTACTCTTTGGATAAATCTCTACAGCAAATAACAAAACAAAACAAAAACACACAAAAAGTACCCAGCAGCAGTGAATCTCAGAACCTGGGTCTGCAGACTTGGTCTTGTAGGATTCATGCTACAACACTAAAAATAGCTATGGACACGTTCTGGCTTGGGCTGGAGATCAGGCTATGAAACCCATTCCTCTCCCTGGGCTTCAAACTGGCTATTTTTAATGCCATACCATAATTCTCGCAAGCCCAAATCTATAGATATGGGCTCTGAGACTTGCAGACAGAGTGGATGTGATGTACCCTTTGAGTACGGCCTTTCAGCAACTTTTTTACTCATTTTATAGTAATTTAATCTAGATCATATTTCCCTGGTTTGCGTATGAAAATGTCATAATGGACTGCATCAAACGGCTTACTAAAATCAAGACATATCATATCTATTGCTTCTCCCCTATCCAATAGACCAGTTTATATACATGTGAACATAAAAACAATGATGCATACAGGCATATAATCGTAATCACCAAAAAATCAATCAAATGCACTGGTACAATTATATTCACATATATACACATATATGCACAGATGTATATATGCAAGGACATGCCTCAAAAATATAGAAATAGATAAAAGATGTTGGCTATAATTTTTAAGCCATCTAGGGGATTTAGATCCTTATTTCCCATTGGCAATTAAAAGCATGGATGATTTTTTTCAGACATTCCAGTAGAAATGCAAACCTTTCAAGTTGGACAGGTGAAAAAATGTTTTGGGTTTGGTGCATGTATGTAGGGGGGTGTTGTATTTTTCCCTTGTGGAAAATTTCAACTGTTCATTGAAAAACAAAAAAATCTCCTAAAGCACTCTTTTGGGGGGTACTTTTGCAACCAAACCTCCAAAATTTCCCCCCCCAAAACTGAAAAGTAGTCTGTTTCCAGGTTTTATATATATATATATATATATATATAAATATTAAAAGAAAGCAGACACTTTCCATTTACCCAAGAATCAAAACCTGATTTTTCTTTTTTTTAAATCTCATCCATTCCTCTCTAACTTACCTGCTTGTGAGCAAATTGCTTCTGTTAGCATAATTCTCCAGGTAATAAAGGCATACATTTATATATATTTTTGGTGTTCACTAGGAAGGTACACTGAAAGAGCCTCTGCTGTGATGTTGCCAAGCAACCAGAACTGCCCTTAGTTATCACAGATGAAAATCGAGGGCTTCCAAACGTGTAGAGCTGGCTACATCTGATATAGCAAGATATCAAAAAATGTACAGCTTAGATCAGTCTGGTTCAGACTCGAATAGTTATGTTGAACCAAGCTGTGAGTGATGTTATGCTGGACTCTGGCTCATTGCTTTCCAGTGATTGTGACTATGGTGGTATCATGAAACATCTATGTCACCAATGTCACACTGTCGAAGCCACTGTCACTTTTTACTGGACCCTCATGCACATTGAACATGTGTAGTTGATTTTTTTTATTCCTACTAGAGAAATACCCAGAGGCCCAGAGGTTAGAGGTGACAGAAAGTCCACCACAGCCTCAGAACAAGGCGGTATTCATTTTTATGGCCACATGTGCTGTAGCTTTTCTGCATTAGGCTATATGATCAAAGGTTCCTTGCTAGGATATGTGCAAATAATAGGCTTCCATGTATCTCAGCTTACACACCACAGGCTCCAGAGGTCTTATAAAGCTCTGCCAAAGAGTAAAGAAGAAGATGTGGGCTGGGGACATGGAAGAGGAGTCAGGGCAGAGCAATTGTCCAACTTACATGGAGAGCGTTGGCAAGAAATTTTGGCCCCATTAAAGTCAAAGGCAAAACTCTTGTTTAATTAACAATAGTAGTGACACAAGTTATAAGAGACCAAAGCAGATCTTGAATAAAGCAGAAATGAAATTGTTAAGGAGTTAAGCTTGGAGTTATAAGGATGGGCCATGCTTGGAATGAACAAATTAGAGGAAGTGTGAAGGCGGTACCGATTATACAAAAGCTAAGGGAATCCAGGCTTATATCATTTGAACTTGTGAAAGGAAAATTGGAAGAACAGATGGGAAACAGATTGTTGATCTTAGAAGAGGGAGGTAACAGAATGATGACCCAAAACTAGATGGATGGATGTCCTACAAAAGGATCTGGATACTTGCAAAGTTTCAGAGGAACTGCTTCCAGACAGACTGGAATGGAGAAGACTTGAAGAGTTGACTCTGTTTAGGTGGGATGCAAGCTAGAAGACGAAAAGCAGTAGTAACATGGATACAGGTTGTGGTGAAGGTGGTGAAATAAGTTACAGAAGCAGTAGTAGTATAATTAGTAAGTGGCTTAATCGTGTCCTCACCATGAGCTCAGCTCCTGGATTAGACCAAGAGGGCGATTCTGACTGATGCACTGCTTCTCTGGTAAGGGGTTATGACTGATCTCCTCCTGGGCCCATACCATCCTCCTGTATCCAGTGCAGGAGTGTACAGGGGTGCCCTGCACCCTTTCCACATTCAGGGTTGGAGCAGTGGTCTGAATGCTTGCTGTAGGTGGCTGCCTGGGGCTAACTGGTCACCACATTTTAGGATTGGGAAGGGCTTTCCTGCAGGTCATATTTGCTGGGACCTCATGGGATTTCATCTTTCTCTTCAGCATGATCTGCTAGGATCAAATGGTCACACCACAGCGGATCGATTCCCTGCTACAGCAGGGACCTCAACCACTCATAACACCTCAGTCTATTTACCCCTTCACATAACACAAGAACTAGAGGTCACCCAATGAAATTAAAAAGCAGCAGGTTTAAAAGAAAAAAAGAAAGTATGTTTTCACATAACGTACAGTCAACCCATGGAACTCATTGTTGGGGGATGTTGTCAGGCCAAAATATAAATGGATTAAAAAAAGATTTAGATAAGTTCATAGAGGATAGGTCCATCAATGGCTATTAGGCCAAACAGTCAGGGACTTAACCCCATAATTTAGGTGTCCCTAAACCTCCAACTGCCAGGAACTGGGACTGGATGACAGGGGCTGGATCATTCACTAATTGCCCTGTTCTGTTCACTCCCTCTGAAGCACTTGGCATTGGCCACTGTCAGAAGACAGGATAGTGGACTAGACTGAACAATGGTCTGATCTAGCATAGCTGTTCTTATGTTCCTGTTGTGTAGCTGTGGCATACCACAGCTTAGTCTTCTGAGGGCTGAAATACCGTTAGCTTAACTGAAATCATTGGGCTTAGTATGTGGGTGAAATGTAATGACCTGTGATGAACAGAAGGGCAGAATGGATGAGCTAGTGGTTCCCTCTGGCCTGAAGCTTTATGAAACTATAGAAACGTTTGCCCCCTTTAGTACCACTGAATAACTCCCAGTGCGAGTTGGCCAAATAAATGTAGTAGTAGCAACAAGAGTAGTAATGGCTAGTAAAATAATGTCTATGTTTGACTGCTCTTACTTCATTTACATCTGCAGAACTTCATACCCTGTGTTCAGAGTCCAATATGAATATTAACTGTGTAACCCCATCACACTCCTCTTAAATTTTGACCATCCATAACTCACACTATATGCCTATTAAACCCCCTGGCAGGAAGGAAACATGAAGGAATCTCACACTTCCTCTTTTGTAATGCAACCTGTTTGTTGTGTGGTGATGTAATGTATACTACCCTTTCAGACCACTGACGGTTAGCAAGGTGTCTTTGTCCAGTTCTGATAGGGACTTAGATTTACATTGAGGTCTGTGATACATGGTGGTGTATTTGGATCTCTGTTCTCTCAATACCAAGTCCATTTCAGAAGACTATAGTGAAAGAAAAATATTGTTTTCTTGATGTGTCTAAAATTAAATAGGTTTGTATCTATGAAACAACAAGGAATTAGGGAGAGGAAATATTTTATTTTATTTTATTTTATTTTAAAGAGAGTAGATGATGATGACAAACAGACTGTTAGATAGGTAGATAGATTGATAGATTAAGCTCGATAGATAGATTGATAGGTCATTCTTTACTGTTTTATTACTATTATGCAAGGCAATTTACAGTAGAAGAAAAGAGTTTTCCTGATGCAAAGACATACTGAGACATTTTTTCCTCAATTAATTTTGACCATAATTTTGATTATCTGTTCTGTTCATTCCCTCTGGGGCAACTGACAATTGTCCACTGTAGGAAGACAGGATACTGGGCTAGATGGACCTTTGGTCTGACCCAGTATGGTCATTCTTATCTTCCTATGAGTAGGGCCCTAACAAATTCACAGCCATGAAAAATGCATCATGGATTGTGAAATCTGGTATCCCCCATGAAATCTGGTATTTTGTGTGCTTTTATGCTATACTATGCAGATTTCATAGGGGAGACCAGCTTTTCTCAAATTGAGGGCCCTGACCCAAAAGGGAATTGCAATGGGCTGCAAGGTTATTTTAGGGGCGTTGCGGTATTGCCACTCTTACTTCTGCACTGCTTTCAGAGCTGAGCGACCAGAAAGCAGCAGCTTTTGTCTGGGCACCCAGATATGAAGGTAGTGCCCCATCAGCAGCACAGAAGTAAGGGTGGCAATACCATACCATGCCATCCTTATTTCTGTGCTGGTGGTGGGCCTGCCTTCAGAGCTGGGCTCCCAGCCAGCAGCCACCGCTCTCCAGCTGCCCAGCTCTGAAGGTAGCTCCGCTGTCCGCAACAGTGCCGAAGAAAGGGTAGCAGTACCACAACCGCCTCTACAATAACCTTGTGACCACCCCACAACTCCTTTTTGGGTCAGGACCCCTTCAGTTACAACACCGTGACATTTCAGATTTAAATAGCTGAAATAATGAAATTTATGATTTTTAAAATCATGTGACTATGCAATTGACCAAAATAGATCGTGACTTTGGTAAGGACCTACTTATGACAAATAAGAGAAAAATTTGTTTTAGGAAAAAATTCAAAATTGCAAGAATTTGCACATTTTCAAAGGTTTAAAAGAGATTATTTCAATAGTTTTTCTAGATTTTTTTAAACATAATTTTCTTCTCAACATTTTTTAAACAATATTGAAATGACTGCTGAACTTTTGTCATTACAAAATACCATGTAAAGGAAACATTTTGATAACCCTTTAAATGGTATTTTCTCTTAAAAATGATAAAAAATGTCATGATATTTTTGTAAAGAATGAATATTTTTGAAAATCTTGGCCATATTTTAGGGGTTATTTTTCATTTCAAAGATGGATATTTTTGAAGGGAAATATTAAATATTTTATTATTATTATTATTATTATTATTATTATTATTATTATCATCATCATCATCACCAGTGCTAAAATATTACATATACATGAATACAAATGTTCACATAACATAGCTACTTAACATTTAATTTCATTATATTTTTAAGGACCTATTTTCTATCTATACATACAAAGACGTATGTGTAGACAGATATCTTTGTACAACTACACATACTAGTGCATACATTTTGGAATTGGCACTATTTATGTTCTTGCTTTATTTATTTCACTGGTGTGCAAAATTTCAGTGTCAGATGCTCTATCAGACACTTTTTATCTGTCACTTATACTCTGTCACTCCTTGTCCCACGCCTCTTCCCCACCCCAGAAATTCTTGTATAATTTCAAATACCTCAGAAACTTTAAACATTTTCATTTAAAATCAACTTCGCACAGAAAAAAAAATCATTTCCCATCACTCCATTCAAAATTACAGTGGCCCTGGAAGCATTATGTCATGAAATCTTCAACTAAAATGAAGATGATCAAAATTTTGTGAGAAGAGTGTTTTTCTAGTGAAAAATAGCTTTGCATGAAAATTCAGCTTTCCATGAAAAGCTGTCCCCAACTTTGAAATGTTTCCATTTTCCACAAAAGTTTCAGTGACATTTTAATCTATATATTACTGTTGAATTAGCATTGTACAATTTTATTTAATAGATAGATAGATAGATAGATAGATAGATAGATAGATAGATAGATCTTTTCAAAAAAAAATTGGAGTTTCAGCTAAAACTAATTTTTTCACAGATAATTAAATTTTCATCAGAAAATCAAAAGAATACTTTTTTTTGTTTTAGGGCTGAAATATTTTCACTTCTCAGTAGTTTTTTGCCCTTTTTTAAAAAAAATAAAATAAAAATTTACTGGTGATAATTTTCCATATTGGGAAAAAAATCAACCAGCTTTGTTAGACAGATAGATACATTGATTAAATGGCTAATCTTGCACACAATGTGTCAAAAGATCCAATGGATGAAAGCTTAGGCTAGAGAAATTCAGCCTGTAAATAGGTAATATATATTTAACAGTGAGATTAAGTAACAATTGGAACTACTTATCCAGGGATGTAATGGATTTCCATCACCTGAAGTCTTTAAAGCAAGACTGAATATAGGAAGTAATGAGAGAAATTATATTCCATATAGTATGAGGACTAGATGATGGTAATGGCCCCATTTGCCCTTTAAATCTATAGAAAGATAGATAGGCAATATTTCACTATATTAGAACTGACCTGCAAGGTAAATTGTTAAAGGAAAGGAGTGATTTCCTGACCCAAAGACATAGTGAGAACAAGGTTTTCTTCCCTGCTGAATTTGCACCATTTAGAGAAAATGTGTTAAGACAAAATAAAGAAATTGGGAATCTTTTCATTTCAAGGGGTTAAAAACAAGTTTATTTCAATAGTTTCTGTAGAATTTTTTCAATCATTTTTTTCCATTTTATTGACCATATTATTGAAATGGCTATGAATTTTTTCATTTACCAAACAGTGGGTAAATGAAACATTTTAAGAATTCTTTAAATGTGATTTTATTTGAAAAAAATATTAAATGCCATATTTTTTGCAGAAAATGATTTTATTTATTACTTTCATAGGAAAAAAACACATATAACTAAGGGTCACACATATGAACTAGAGTTTACCAGAGGGATGGATGCTAAGGGATGGGGCACAGCATGCTTAGATCTGAGTGGGCAGGGATGGTTCCAAAAGCTGTAAATAGGTGACACAATGGGTGGATCACTTGATGATTACCTGTTCTGTTCATTCCCTCTGGGGCACCTCGCATTGGCCACTGTCATAAGACAGGATACTGGGTTAGATGGACCTTGCGTCTGACCCAGAATAGCCTTTCTTATGTTCTTATGTACCTCCATTTCATGCTGATGTTAGCAAATCGAGTTTGTCTTTCCTGATTTTTGTAGGAAAAGCACACATTTGGCAAGAGCTTTCCTCAGGGCCCTGTTCACCTCCTTGTTTCTCAGGCTGTAGATGAGGGGGTTGACCATGGGAGTCAGGACTGTGTAGAAGACAGAGAACACTTTGTTCAGGTTTCCCACTGTAGCACTATCTGGTAGCATGTAGACAATCATTAAGGTCCCATAGAAAATTGTCACCACAATGAGGTGAGAGGAGCAGGTGGAAAAGGCCTTTTGCTTCCCAATTGTGGAAGGAATTCTCAGAATGGAGGCAATGATAGAAATGTAGGACATAACAGTTAATAGGAATGCGGGAAGGGTGAAGATGGAGGAAAGTATGAAGGTCACAAGTTCCATCTGGCTGGTGTCACTGCAAGAGAGTTTGATCAAAGGGGTGAAATCACAGAAGAAATGATCAATTTCATTCGGGCCACAGAAAGTGAACTGTGCCAACAAAGAGGTTGTGACAGTGCTAGCCAGGAAGCCACTAATCCAAGACAAAGATGCCATCTGGAGGCACAAGCTGCCATTCATCTGCACTGCATAGTGCAAGGGTTTACATATTGCTGAGTATCAATCATAAGACATCACTGCTAGGAGAGCACATTCTACAGCTGCCAGGGAGCTGAACAAATTAAATTGCATGATGCAGCCGCTAATAGAAATAGTTCTGTCCCCTGTAAGGAGACTGGTCAGCATCCTGGGCAAGATGGTGGAGGTGTAGCAGATCTCCAAACAGGACAGGTTCCCCAGGAAGAAGTACATGGGAGTGTGCAGGTGTTGATCAGCCACAATTAAAACAATGATGAGGATGTTCCCAACCATGGTCACAACATAGATCACTAGGAACAAAGGGAAGAAAAGGATCTGTAGTTCAGGGAGATCCCCGAATCCCAGCAGGATGAATTTTGTGATGGACGTTTGATTTCCAGCTTCTGCATGGGCTTGGAAGTGAATCTGAGATCAGAAAAGAAACTTTATAGTATGCTTAGTATTAACTAAGTATCAACTAGTATTGCAAGGAGATCAGTTTTATACGAAATTGGTTTACATGTGTTCCAACTTTTCTTTTTCTTTTTTTCTTGTGGAGTTTTCACTGGGATCTCTCCTAGTGGCAATCATATGGTGGCTCTGTGTCTTTAAAAAACCCTTTACTAGCTTTATTGGTAACTCTATTACGTTGAAAATGCATGTCCACTTTTTTGTTCTTTGATAAGGCACTCAGACACCACAGCAATAATCATGTGACAGAGAGAGAGAGAAAGAGATTGTTTGAATCAAAGAATGGAAAATCATAGAAACAGAGATAGATTAAGATCGATGGACAGAAGAATGGATAGGTAGGCTGACAAAGAGAGAAAGAATGACACACTCAAGCATGAATGATCAGAGAGAGAGAGAGAGAGTAATTGTTGGAAATGAAGTATAGAGAGGCAGATGAACATAGATAGATATCTTTCATTATTACAGCTTTACAGGTTTTGCCCTCCGATTCAGTGTATGTTTATATTGGCTTTCGCTCTCTGAACTAGCTGTGTATTCCCAGGCTGAATTTTTTTTCTCCTTTTCTACCCAGCTTTCGAACCTCTGACTCTGTCTTCATCCTGACTTCAAACACTCAATGGAATTCAGTTCCAAACCAATGTTTCATAATCAATGAATGGAGGGAGACGTTCCTCTGAAACTCCTTCTACTTTCCCTCTGGCTAATATTAACTCTAAATCAATCCATCAATATACATCTGCTACTCCCCGGTGAAGGAAACGTGTAAGACAGATTATGCCTCCTTTCTGTCTAAAGCATTATGACCTCAATTCAAGAAGATACTCAACTTGCACTTAGCTTTTAGCACAGGCACAGTCCGATTAACTTACATGGGATTGCTCACAAGCTTAAAGTTATGCATATCCTTAAGTACCTTCCTGAATCAGAGTCTATAGTGTTTTCCAACTTAAAGGGGTAAATGTTGTGGTGGAAACAAAGGATTCGGCAGGATGATCTATCAAATCTTTTATCTTCCCTAAAGAGGATGGAAAACTGTGGAACTACTTACAAAGGGATATGATATAGTATCTGTCACTTAAAGTTATAAAAGTTATGACTGAATATGTTTCTTAAAGGTATGCCTTAATTGCAACCAGAAGTTGCTATTCTATTCAAGAATCACTGGCTGAAATTATCTTGCCTGTATTATGCAGGAGGTCAGACTAGATGACCATAATGGTTCTTTCTGCCCTTAAATTCCATTAATCTGTAAATTGGTTTACCTTTAAGGAGGAGGTATTACCAGCCAAAATCTCTGATGTGAACTCTTCACTCTTAGTATTGACTCCAAGATATGGGTTCTGCAATCTATCTTCTATCCTCATCATCATCATTACTATGCGCAGATGCTGGCTTCCTCCGGGCCCCGAGGTGCACCCATGGAGTTGGCACCTATATTCAGGTGAGATCTTTCGATAAGGAGACATGCCTATGCTTGACTATATGTGTCAGTTCTGCTACCCAGCTGCATTAAGTTTGCCTTCTATCCATCTACTGAATTACAGCATCTCTCCTAATTCCTTATTTATTCTTATGGGAGAAGGGGAAACCTCCCTTGACATTTTAGCTGATGGCAGCAATAACAACGGCAGGGGTTTCCATGTGGGATTTGAACACTGTCCTCCCTTCCGTTCTTTTGAAAAAATCAGCCATTTTATATATAGTTAGATATAGTGATGGTCAAAAATAAAAAAGGTCAAAATTGAAATGAAACATCTTGAAATTATGGGAGTAGCACATGTCAGCCAATCCATTCCCAGTTTTGTGGGGCAGGTGGATTATCTGTTCACAACAACGTTCAGGTTGAGATTTTCAGAGTTGCTCAAGGGATTTAGATGCCTAATTTCCATTAGAAGGAAGTGGAATGGACATCCCATCCTTTAAAGGGCTATGAATCTCTCATACTATTCGTGTCCATTGATCAAAGGCAAAGTATTGTTATGTCAGTAAGGTTTTTACATTTCTGTTATTATTGGTTTAATGTCAAGAGATCTCAGCTGAGACCAGAGACCCATTATGCTAAGACCTGTGCGTGTACATAGTAAGAAAGAGACCATGCCATGCTGACAGCACAATCTAAATGGTTTAAAGGTGGGAGTGAATACTGAGGCACATAGCAGGGAAGTGACAGTGCTAGAAGTCTGAAGTAGCACTAGAAAAGGAACCCAGGTTTTCCGACTCCTTGTCCCAGACTCCATGAAGTGTGCACAGCATTACTTCTACAAACTTTTGGCATTATCAAGTCATTTAAAGTCTCATATTTTCGAAGATTCCCGGGAGATACGAACATACAGTGGGGGTCTCTAAAAATCCCAAGTACAATCTGTACATTTAAACCCCCAGGAAACTCTGTATTTGTGACTTTATTTAGTCATAGGAACGAGCAAACTCAGACTGACCAAAATCACAAACATTTTTAGAGCTCATGCAGTTAATTTTGTGGATCTCAATTTAAATGTCAAGGTGCTGTTGAGTTATCATCATCATCATCTATATCTATCTCTACAGAGATTCTTTATAGCCTATGGACTCATGCTTACAAGCACTTTCAATAGACTATGTAACTGAGAAAAGTTACTCATATTGATAAATGTTGGTATGACCCACTCATGAGCGTATGTTACCAGCCCCTGTCCCTAACCCTGAAGCCCCATGCTGATCCATACAAGATATGACTGTTACTGCCCACATTTACAAAGGTTTGGCTTTTTATCTCATTCTGTACTGGTTCATATATTTAGCCCTCAATGCCCTCCTGTTCAGGGCCGGATGTGTCAGCCACAGGGATGGTTGGAATATTTAGGACCAGGTGTCTACTAACATATATCAAAGCAGCAATCCTAAAAGTACAGTGCAAACCTTTAATACTTAAAGGTTGAAGTTTTCCAAGCTGCCTAGGAGAATGGACCCCAGTTCCTATTAGATTTAATGGGATTTGAGTATCCTGATCACCAAGGCAGTTTTGAAAATATCAGCTAAAATCTCTACATTTAAAATGACATGAAACTCAGCATTTATAATTTTATCAAGCCATATTGACATGCAAAATATTAAATGACAAAAAACATAGAAATCTTGTCCCTTTTTTGCTTACAAAAAACCCATAACTAGCCAAATAACAAAGAAACAAACAAAAACAAAAACCTCTCTTAACTAGAAAATCTGAAAACGAAAACTTTTCAGTCCAAATACACTTTTTGTTTTCAGCTGAAATTTCTCAGTTTTCAACCAAACATCTAACATTTTCATCTGGAAAACCCTAAATATATTTTATTTTGACAAAAACATTTTTTTTGAGGGGGGGAGCTTAAAGATAGGATTTTCAGGGTTTTTTTGCTAAGTAGAGTCACTGCTTTCCAGTGTAAGTTCCCCATCCTTCAAGTATGACCAGGTTTCCTTTTCATAGATATATAACCTCTATTTGGCACTGGTGAGGCCACATCTGGAGGACTATGTCCATTTTTGGGCCCTGCCCAACAGAAAGGATGTAGACAAATTGGAGCGAGTCCAACAGAGGGCAACAAAAATGATTAGGGGCCTGGGGCACATGACTTATGAGGAGAGGCTGAGTGAACTGGGCTTATTTAGTCTGCAGAAGAGAAGAGTGAGGGGGGATTTGATAGCAGCCTTCAACTACCTGAAGAGGGGTTCCAAAGATGATGAAGCTAAGCTGTTTTCAATGGTGGAGGATGACAGAACAAGGAGCAATGGTCTCAAGTTGTAGTGGAGGAGGTCTAGGTTGGATATTAGGGAAAACTATTTCATTAGGGTGAGGGATGAAGCACTGGAATGGGTTACTTAGTGACATGGTGAAATCTCCATCCTTAGAGGTTTTTAAGGGCCGGCTTGACAAAGCACTGGCTGGGATGATTTAGTTGGGGTTGGTCCAGCTTTGAGCAGGGAGTTGGACTAGGTGATCTCCTGAGGTCTCTTCCAACCCTAATCTTCTACGATCCTATGAATCTATGAATGGGTCTGTATTGAAACACGTGTTCAAATGAACCCAATTCATCAAGGAACCTAAATCAGCCTGGATAACTGACATATCATTATCATTTGCCACCTCATCATGTTTTTTTGGCAGCACCAAGCACAGCCACCTGCAAGACCCACTAGACACACATCTATTAAATGATTCACCATTTGCAATTACCTTTTACAGTTCATCAGTGTTAGAGGGCTTTCTCTTCACCCTCCATGCTGGTTCTTGTCATGCAGACAGAAAGCAAAGCATCAGAAGTCTGATGTGTAGACAAGGTGATGTTTACTGGAGTTAGTTTCCAGCAAACATGTGTTCCATAACCATGAAAAATGCTGCTTTAAGAGAAATGATACTAAGTGAATCCAATTTCCCCATAAGAATTAATGTAAATGGGGGGGGGTGTTTCAAACAAACAATTTAATACTGTACACAGCAATGCTGATTGTTAAGATTGCTTGTGGTGTGAAGTCAGAGCGTGGATGAACTAGGACTCAGCTGAGCCCTCAAGGGTTAACACATTGCTGTTGATGTAGCCTCACACTCTACAAGGCAGCTCAGATGGAAGGAGGGGACAGCATGGCAGACGAAAGACAGAGACACATACCCTGTGTGAGAGAGAGATGCCCATTGCCCCTTTAAGTACGCCAACCCCACTCTAAGTAGACTGCTTTTTTAAGTAGATCAGCAAGTTGACTCATAGACTCATAGACTTTAAGGTCAGAAGGGACCATTATGATCATCTAATCTGACCTCCTGCACAATGCAGGCCACACAATCTCACCCATCCATTTCTATAACAAACCCTTAACCTATGTCAGAGTTATTGAAGTCCTCAAATTGTGGTTTGAAGACCACAAGCTGCAGAGAATCCTCCAGCAAGTGATCTCATGCTGCAGAGGAAGGCGAAAAACCTCCAGGGCCTCTGCCAATCTGCCTTGAAGGAAAATTCCTTCTCGACCCCAAATATGGCGATCAGTTAAACCCTGAGCATGTGGGCAAGGCTCACCAGTCAGCACTCAGGAAAGAATTCTCTGTAGTAACTCAGATCCCATCCCATCTAACATCCCATCACAGACCAAGTTGAGACAGCAGCTGCTTCCAGCAAGCTCCCCTTGTCCTTACCAGTGTTATGTCCCCCCTGCTCCGGAGATAGGGTACAGGAGGAGAGGCAGGAGCCGGGGGGGACACCCTGACATCAGCACCCCTCTTCCCACCCCCACTTACACAGCAAGCAGGAGGCTCCTGGGAGCAGCTCCAAGGCAGACGGCAGAAGCAGCACCTGGCAGTGCGAGGAGGGACAAGTGAACTGCCTTGTAATTGATAGCCTGCTGGGCAGCTGCTACACAGGGAACTTAGGGATTAGAGGGGCTGCTGGTCCTCCCTGGTTCCAAGCCCCCACCAGCCAGCTCCAACGGGCTGCTCTTTCTGCAAGCCATGGACAAAGCAGATGGCTTCCAAACAACGTTATAAGGGAGCATTGCACAACTTTAAACAAATATGTTCTCTAATTGATCAGCAACGTAACAACAAAACAATATTAATTGGGACAACTTTAAGTGAGAAGTTACTGTACCTGAAATTCACACTCACAGTCCCACCCCTTACAACTTAGAGTCATTTTGTGCCTGAGGTCTTCGTCCAACCTCTTTTGTACCTCATGGGATGGGTAAGGAGTGAGCTTGTGCTGCTGTCAGGGACAGGCATTTCTTTGGTCTTTTAATGTTTTATATCTTCCCTGCAAGCCCCTTTATCCCTCCCAACTGGTTGCTTGACTTTGGCTTGAGATAGGGATTGAGGAAACCTTTAAGTGTGCTCTGAGTTACACTTTAAATACTCATATCTGTTCCCATTGTATTAACAAATCCAGCTGACTGGGCAGAAGCAATATCACAGTGTCTTTGTCCCTTGTTTACACAGATTAGTATGAGTATCAAAAAGTCAAACCCAAAATTGTATCCCAGGTTTACAAACAGACCAATGTACTAACAGCCAGTTTTAAAACTATTTAATCTGGGCTATAATGATTTTATATAGTGCTATTTTTAAATGAATGTGACAGATTCCTTAATATAGTGTCAAAGGAGCTTCAACATAGTTACTTTATGAATCTAATTTGTCATCTCATAACAGAGAAATCACAGAATCATGGAAACATGCAGCTGGAAGGGACCTTGAGATGTCATCTAGTTCATCCCCCAGGCTGAAGCAGGACCAAGTATCTCTAGACCGTCTCTGATAGGTGTTTGTCCAACCTGTTGTTAAAAACCCTCCAATAACGAGGATTCCACAACCTCTCTCAGTAAATTATTCCAGTACTTAATTGCCCTTAGAGTCAGAAAGTTTTTCCTAGTATCTAACCTAAATCTCCTTTGCTGCAGGTTACCCTTGACGGACATGAAAACAACTGGTCACCATCCTTGTCAGGTCCCTCTTCAGCCTTCTTCTCTCAGGACTAAACACACCCAGATCTTTTCAGCCTTTCCGCCTAGGCCAGGTTTTCCAAACCTTTTATCATTTTTATTGCTCTGCTTTGGGTTCTCTCCAGTTTGCCCACATCTTTCTCAAAGTGTGGGACCCCGACCTGGACACAGCACTCCCAGGGCCGCCAATGGGGGACAGGGGAGGGGCAGAAAAGAGTCTGTGGGTCTGTGGCTGCTACTGCCGGCAGTGCAGCAGGGCTAAGGCAGGCTTCCCGCCCACCCTCACTGCACGGCGCTCCTGCAAGCGGCCGTCATGTCCCTGCGACCCCTGGGGAGGGGGTCTCCACATGCTGCCTTGCCCCAGTGCCAACTCTGCAGCTTCGGGGGTGGTGCCTGGGACACCCTACCTAGAAGCTGCTGTCAGAGGGGTGTTCCAGTTGCTTTCAGGAGCCAGACGAGGTAAGCGCCACCTCCCTGACCCCCTCCTGCCCCAGCCTAGAGCCCACACACTGCATACAAACTCCCTCCCAGAGACAGACCCTGCTCTCCCTCCCGCACTCAAACTCCCTCCCGCAGACTGTACCCTGCACCCCCTCCCACACCGCACCCCCCTGTCCCAGCCTGGTGAAAGTGAGTGAGGGTGTGGGAGAGTGAGCAGTGTGGGGGGGGGATGGAGTGAGCAGGGGGCAAGGCAGGGGGTGGGGCAAGCATTTTTGGGTTTAAACGATTAGACAGTTGGCAACACTACCAGGCGGGCATGTGGAAGCTCTGGCCATGCCAGAAGAGTGCGCTCAGCAACCAGCCGCCAGCTCACTGGGCACCAGCCAGCACAGGCGCGCAACTGCCCAAACGTCAGCGGACTGTGTCCGCACAGGCATAGCTTGTGCGTGTGTGAGGCCCACTGACTGTTCTACCCTAGGTCCCACAATTGCTGTCAGGAAGCCTGAGTACTTCAGCTAAATCCTCAACAGTGCAGAGCAGAGTGGGACACTTATCTCCATTGTCTTATATACGATGCTTCAGTTAATACACTTTTTTGCAGCTGCATGACATTGTTGTCTCATATTCAATTTGTGATTTACTATAACCCTCAGATCCTTTTTTGAAGTACTACTGCCTCGCCAGTTAGGGGTGCTGGAACAATTTTTATAGTGGATCTATGCCTGATGGAAACCATAGAAACCATGTATTTGGTGTTTGTTATTACTACTTCAGCACCCCCAGAACCCCTAATTCCAGCATCACTGTACCAGTTATTCCCAGTTTTGCTTTTGTGTGTGATATTAGCTTTGTTAGAGGACATAAATCCTTCCTCTATTTGGTATCTAGGATTGTGAAGCTGCAGCTCAAGCACACAAAATAGAAGAAAAATTACTATTGAGGTCAGAGGAAATTTTGTTTGGCAAGAGAAGCCTGCAATGAGTAAAGGACTTTGCTCTTAGGATAGACAATCACTCTCCTATGTATGCTCCCCATCTGTGTCACTGGAGAAAAAGGGCCAGATCTCCAACTGACGTCAGTGCAACTGGTGGATTTACACAAGATAGTGATCTGGTACCTATACTCAAATAAAACTAAGCCAATTTATACCAGCTGGGGATCAGACCCACTGTCTCTGACAGAGCTAGGGTGGACTTACACCAACTGGGATCTGGCACATATGCTGCAGTGGAGCAGACCTATATGTTTCTCAATAACTAAGAACGTTGTTCCTCCAGTGTTCAGCTCATCCATACACACGCATTTAAATTTCTCAGAAACAAATTTCTCAGAAGCCCAAATGATAATGTTTGCCTTGCAGAACAATATTTATTCTGTTCTCTTTCTTGTAGAAAATCAGAGGCCAAACACAGTGTCTGTATCTTCTCTCTTGTTGCAGCTCTCAATCCTATTTTTTTTCTAGCAAGTTGTGTGTTCGCTTGAGCTAATCCCACTAAGTGACTTTCTGATTTATTACCCAAGGGGGATAACAGATGAAAGATGCATGTGATAAGCTTCTGCTTTGAAAGAATGGCAGGTCAGATGGGAAATTTGGCGATCCAGGCAATCAGTCAGCTGGTATAAATGACCTCAATGTACCTATGCCGATGGGGGCTACCTGATTCACTGGATCTGAGTATGGTGGTGCTGGGTATGACACCATAGTTGAAGATACAATGCATTTCCTTTTGGCAGTGGAAAGAATGGTGAACACCTACTTTTTGTGTAGTAATTAAAGAAATTGACCATCCTGGTTGTTGCAGAGGCCAGGTGCTTTTCCAGACATTCAAAAAGGGTTAGGATCTCCTCCGAGCAGCTGCCAGTCAAAGGGCCTTGTGGTTGCGCAGACACATCTAAAACACATGAACAAATTGTAAGCGGAGCAGCAACATCTGTCTGAATCTGCAGAGCACATGACATGAGAGATCTGAGAGAGGAGAATTTCCCCCAAGTGTAATTGATGCAGCAACAGTGCCTGAATCTGCAGAGAGCCTGAAACTATAACTTGGTAAGAAGGAAAGTGCCCCGTTCATCTCAGTGGGGTGTTACTCTGAAATGCACTGCCAATCCCAACCCATCTGAAAACCCTCTGTGCATATGGATGGAGCTTTGCTGCTAATACCCTATCCTCACTATGCTACAGGGAGGGGCGGGAATGTTGGCAGTAGCCCCTAGATGTAGAGCTCTCCACATGCATAGATAGACAGTGATTGGACTAAATCCTCCCTCTCCTGAGAAAAACCCCAGCCCAGCAAAAGACAGGGATTGGATGCGTCAGGGAGCAGAGAGTCTCAGCCTGACCAAGAATGAGCACTGGTGGTGCCCCCATGAAGTCATGGTATAATTCCCCACTCTGAACCTTAGCGTCCAAAAGATGGGGTACCAGCATGAATTCCTCTAAGCTCAATTACCAGCTTAGTAATTGTAGCACTGCCACCAACCAGGAATTCCAGTGCCTGGCACACTCTGGTCCCCCAAAACCTTCCCAGGGGAACCCCAAGAGCCAGACCCTCTTGATCTTAACACAAGGAAAGAAACCCCTTTCCTCCACCGTTACTTCTCCCAGGCTTCCCCTCCCTGGGTACCCTGGAAGATCACTGTGATTCAAACTCCTTGAATCTTAAACAGAGAGGAAAATGCACCTTTCCCCTCCTTCTCTCTTTCCCTCCCAGGCTCTCCCTGAGAGAGACAGTAATCCTAACACAGAGAGAAATTAGCCTCTCTCTCCCCCTTCCCTCCCTTCTCCCCACCAATTCCCTGGTTAATCCAGACCCCGTCCTCTGGGGTCTCACACCAGAATAAAAAAAACAATCAGGTTCTTAAACAAGAAACTTTTAATTAAAGAGAGAAAAACAGTAAAAATTATTTTTCTAAATTTAAAATAGAATAGGTAAAGGGTCTTTCGGGTATAGACACTGGGAATACCCTCCCAGCCTAAGTATACAAGTACAAATTAAAATCCTTTCAGCAAAATACAAATTTGAAGTCCTCCCAGCCAAATGCACATTTGCAAATAAAGAAAACAAACATAAACCTAACTCGCCATCTACCTAGTACTTATTATTTGGAATCTATAAGAACCTGTATCAGAGAGATTGGAGAGAAGCCTGGTTGCACATCTGGTCTCTCTGAGCGCCCAGAGTGAACAACAACCAAATTCTAACAGCACACACAGAAACTTCCCTCCCTCAAGATTTGAAAGTATCCTGTCCTCTGATTGGTCCTCTGGTCAGGTGACAGCCAGGCTTGCTGAACTTGTTAACCCTTTACAGTCAAAAGAGGTATAAAGTACTTCTGTACTATTAACTCCTACTATCTGTTTATGACACCTCTAGAGGTCTGATTTAACAATGTAGTGGCCTGCTATTGACCCAGAGGTAACTAGTGAGTACCTCAAGTCGTAAGGGCTTATGCAGTCCTATTGAAGGACAGTGCTTGGTTCTAACTGTTAGCCATGGTTTCTGCTGTATACAGCCATAATCATAGCACCAAGTGCTGAGCTGGCTTCTCGCTGACTCCTCAATAATAGCTGTACGCTTTGCCCACAGGGCAGAAATCTCACCCAACACAGTTTGTGTCTGGGGAAGATTCCCAGAGACACCAGTGAGCGCTAGATACCCAACACCCATTGACTTTCAGCAGGACCTGACTATGTACCTCCCTTAAGCTCTTATGAAAACTCCAGCCTCCATGTAAACTCTGGGCTCCACAGCCTAAACCAATGAACCTTGCTAGCCAGACCAGTGCTGGCAGATCCTCAGCTGAGAGAAATCATCAGGGCTCCGCTGAAGTCAGTGGGGTCAGATCCCTAACTGATGTGAATCAGATTAATATAACCATAAAATAAAACACAATTTGCTGGCAAATAGAGTGTCTAAAGCTTGGAGGATTGTAGCAGGGAGGTAGATTAGAATTTTTTTAAAAAACAGAATGGGGAAATTCTGTGGCCTGTGCATGCAGGGGTCAGACTGACCTTGAAATTTATTATAGCCTGGATGAAGGCCAACCAGTCAGCCTGTGGTGAGAAGCATCTTAGTTTGTAAGGGCATTGAAAGTGTTAAGATCAGTTTAGAATGCATCTTGCTTTTATTTCATTTGACCAAATCTGACTTGTTATGTTTTGACTTATAATCACTTAAAATCTATCTTTTTAGTTAATAAATTTGTTTGTTTATTCTACTTGAAGCAGTACATTGGTGTGAAGTGTGTCAGAGGCTCCCCTTAGGATAACAAGCCTGGTACAAATCATTTTCTTTTTTAAATTAATCAATTCATATAAGCTTGCAGAGTCCAGCAGGCATAACTGGGCACTGCAAGGTGGAGGTTCCTAGGGTTGTGTCTGGGACCGGAGATATTGGCTAGTGTCATTCAGTAGCACAATCCAAGGAGCAGCTTGCATGCCAGAGGCTGTGTTTGAACAGCCCTGGAGTGGGGGTTCTCACATCAGAGCAAGGTAAGGCTGGCTCCCAAAGTCAAGGATTGGAGTGACCTAGCAGATTACCAGTCCAGATAACACCAGAGGGGAACATCACAGCGCTGTACAGACACATGGCTAGAGGTGAACCCTGACTCAAAGAGCTTCCATTTTAACTAGTCAAGACAGATGAAGGGTGAGAGGGGAAACACAACCCAGAGAGTGCTAATAATCTGGACATGGTCACACAATGGGCCAGTGGCAGAGTCAGGAGTGGTATCCAAGTCCTTATCTACTAGAACATGTTGCCTTCAAGTGTGTATGGGCTATGAAACTGCTCACTGTTAAGACTATAGTTTCACCTTCAAATTTCTAAGGAGCCTCCCAGTCAACAGTGAATATTCTGTGAAGCAGTCAATGCAAGCATGTGATAGAGAGAGAGACAAACACGCTGCCCTTTCTTTCATGGACAGCTTTGTTCTTCCTTCCTTCATTTTTATTTTCCTTCAATCTAAAATAAAAGTAAACTCAGCTAAAACTTACAGTTATGATACACTTCTCATTTACCCTGGTTTTAGAGCAGTGTGATTACATTGACTTCAGGAGAGCTATTCTGATTCGTATAATGAGAGGTACTATTTATACAGCAGTACATCCGTGAGCAAGGCCAGTTACAAGAGAGACTCGCTAGGAGGCAGGCTAGACCACCCACAAAGAACGAGGGGCTTGTGAAGGGCCATCGCTGACAATTGAGTTGGGTATGGGTTCAAACCATGGCACTGGCTCTCCAGGTTGACTCCAGGGGCTGATCCCTGCTCCTACATGGAGACTCACTGGCTAGGGCTGGCTGGAAAATGAATTCCGTGTCATAACAAATGTTGAGGTGCCTAAATTTTCTCCATATCAATATGAAAATAAGGTGATTCAAACTTTTTTGGAAAAAATTACAAAATGAGGAATGTGTTCTTCCCCAGGCCCAAATAGCTAAAAGCACAGTGATAAGGGGCTCTCATCTGGAATGTAGGAAACCCAGGTTCAAGTCCTTGCACTGCATGAGTTGGAGCAGGGACTCACTCAAGTTAGTGTCCCAACCACTATGGCTCAAAATGCTTTACAAAGGAGCTACCATCATTATTTCAATTTTACAGTAGGAGGAAAGTGAGACATGGGCGGGGAGTGGCTTGGCTAAAGTCATTCAGCAGGCCAGTGATAACAATGGGAATTGAACTGAGCTTGCCTGAGTTTCAGCACAGTGCTCCATCCACAGTGCCTTTGAAAATCCCAGCCAAAGTCCTTTCAATAAGTCACACATAGATGTGCAACCAGTTATGGGAGGCTCTAGGGGATGTTTCTCTAATTAGATCCCAGGGAGTTTTCTGAGCGTCTTCTTCCCGCCTGGTGGAAACTGGTCCAAACTCATCAGCATCGATGCAGTTGTCCCTACGTGCAGCCATTCAGAATCTGCCCAGCTTTGTCTTGCTAAGAGAATGAAGGGAGAAGGCTTTGTCTATGAACTGGAAGATGGGAACAACTCTCAGCTGCTGCTCTCTGCTGCTCAGGTGACAGGGACAGAACTTTCCACTGCTCTCACTCTGTTTGGGAACTTTCTTAGGGCTTAGTTTTGCGTTCTCTATTCCCTCAAAAATCAGTAATATAAAGGTGGGGAGACACTGGGTCTTACCAGAGAGACTAGACAGATGAGTATACATGCAGACAGAGACACTAGATCAAGGGTAGGCAACCTATGGCACACATGCCAAAGGCAGCACATGAGCTGATTTTCAGTGACACTCACGCTGCCCAGGTCCTGGCCACTGGATTTTAATTTAATTTAATTTTAAATGAAGTTTCTTAAACATTGTGAAACCTTATTTACTTTACATACAACAACAGTTTAATTATATACTATAGATTTATAGAAAGAGACCTTCTAAAAAGGGTAAAATGTATTACTGGTACGTGAAACTTTAAATTTGAGTGAATAAATGAAGACTCAGCACACCATTTCTGAAAGGTTGCTGACTCCTGCACTAGATAAATGGGTATATAGAGAAATGAAGAAATCAGATCGAAGGGTATATATACAGAGAGATGGAGATATTAGACAGATCAGTATATATGTAGAGAGAGTGATGGAGAAACGAGTATATATGCAAATAGAGAAACATAGTGGGTGAGTACATATGCAATAGAGACAAAGAGAGATGAGTGTATATATATACATATATACTGGAAGATAAATATGTATGGGGTTATATAGATTAAAAAGCCAAAACCTTTTGAAAATTCTTTTTTAGATTTTACTTAATCGTATTCAGGCAAGAGTTTCATCAACTTCAAAGATAATTTTTCCTTAAAAGAATGGAATAAAAAATATAATCTGGATTTGGCTCTGTTGGTTACACGTTACGTTCACAAATGAGTGAGTGAATTTTTACTCTTTTCCTCACTTTGATATGTTCTTGGGAATATCACAGTTACAGACGCATGTTATTTATTAGATTGTCAGAGCTCTAAAGATCTACACACTGTAAGAATTTTAATTTTATTTCAAGTAAATTTTAGTAATTCATTTTTCTGTCAGTGAACTTATTTTCTTCCTTCCTTTCTTGTTACATGGTGACTATGATAAACCCTTTAGCATATAATATGATATAACACATAAACCACATATATATATATATATATATATGTATGTGTGTATATATATATATATATATATATGTATATATATAAATAACCCCAATTCACACCATGCGATACAGAGAGGGACTCACTCTCTAGTAGAAAATCAGCCCAAAACCTATTTCCTGCAACATGAATGTATTGTCTGTGCTGTCACTAGAATAGGAATGGCATCGTGATTTATTATTATCTTCCTTTAGCTGTACTATTTCTTCACTTATGTTACGTTCATGCAAATGACTCAACTTCTGTACAAACTTGGTTTTTAAGGCCAGGGTTTTCAAAGAAAGCTGAGAAGAGATAGATAGATAGATAGATAGATAGATAGATAGATAGATAGATAGATAGATAGATAGATAGATAGACTGACTCTCTTTTCAAGTCAATGAGAGCTGGGCTCTTAATTCACATAAGTGTTTTGAAAACTCCAGGTTAAATATGTTTGATTTGCTGAGAATTTTCCTGATCTCAGTTGCACCAGTACAAAAATGATCAGGGGTATAGAACGGCTTCCATGTGAGGAGAGATTAATAAGACTGGGACTTTTCAGCTTGGAAAAGAGATGACTAAGGGAGGATATGATTAATGTCTATAAAATCATGACTGGTATTGAGAAAGTAAATAAGGAAGTGTTACTTTCTCCTTCTCATAACAAAAGAACTAAGGGTCACCAAATAAAAGTAATAGGCAGCAGGTTTAAAACAAACAAAAGGACGGATTTCTTCAGACAACACACAGTCAACCAGTGGAACTCTTTGCCAGAGGATGTTATGAAGGCCAAGACTATAACAAGGTTCAAAAAAGAACTAGATAAGTTCATGGAGGATCACTCCATCAAAGGCTATTAGCAAGAATGAGCAGGGATGGTGTCCCTAGCCTCTGTTTGCCAGAAGCTAGGAATGGGGGACAGGGAATGGATCACTTGATGATTACCTGCTCTGTTGATTCCCTTTGGGCACCTGGCATTGGCTACTGCCAGAAAATAGGATATTGCGCTAGATGGACCTTTGTTCTGACCCAGTATGACTATTTTTATGTTCTTAGGTAAATCTGAAGGGATTCCATTGATTTCAATGGATTTAAGGTAAAGGAAAGATGTTCAATTCCCATTGGAACCCATTGGGATTTTGTTTATATATTTCACTTAAGTTCCTTTGCAAATCTCATATTTACTTCTTGTTTCTGTTGGTGCAATGAAGATGAGAATATAGCCCTCTATTTTATGTCAGTTCTGAGGGAGATATTCAAAAGCATCATTCACTTTCAGTGGCATTTCTGCTCCCAAATCACTTAATCTCTTTCAAACACCTCCCCTCCAAGTTTTATGTTATGAATCACGTCAAATCTAAATATTACTATATTTTAACCTATTCCAGTTTCTGTGAGATGAAATGAATGTAACACTAGTACACTAGTACAAATGGAAATTAATGGCTAGTAACACTAAATACTAATAGACAAATATGATTTGAAATTAACATCAAATGTTGACCATTATTATTATATTTTGCTTCACCTTTTTGTAATTTGAGTTTTCCTCTACTAATTCAAAATTTGCATACAAATACTGATTCTGCAAAGATAGCATGGTGAATTTCATGCACATGAGTTGTTGTGTGGAAAATAATGGAGCTACTCATGTGTTTAAAGTTAAGTGCCTGCTTCAGTCTTCACAAAACTGGGACAGAAAAATGACCAACTTTGTTTTGGCCATGAATTTAATGCAACACCAGTAGCACTCAAAGCTAAAAATCCAATGTCTCTATCTGTCCTTCTCTCATTCCTTCTTCCACTTGTGATGATGATTTTCTATTGACCTTTCTGGATCCCAGATTGAATATGATAATAGCAGGCTATAAAGTGAACATCAAAAAGTGAACTGTCTTCTTCTTCTTGATATAATAGCAATTTTTTTTTAACACTAGTCGCTGAAAGCATAATGGATGTGGCAATTAGACAAAGTAATCTACCATTGTGTAGTCTCTCTCATAGAATCAATGAAATTATTGAATACAAATTAGCTGTAAAGTAAGGGTGGTAATTGGTTGAGTGACCTATGATATCACAATGGTCTCGGACTTTTGGCCTGGAATGTATTCCTGCCTTATTGTAGCCATACACTGCAAAGGTGTAATTTGTGAAGTCAGAATGGCTGAGAACTTAAAAAATAGGATGGCAGGGAAGCACAAGTCCCAGTGATGTTTGAACCTGATGATATTCTGAACAGAAAGCCCTCCACTATGCTTGGGACTGTTTTCACCACTTTACGCTGACTCAATAGACACTCTAGGCTTCAGAATGACACACAGATGGGCAACATATCTGGAATCTTATTACAGAGCTAGGTAACATCAGATATGACCCATACTGTTATTGAGTATTCCATTCTATAAAGCTCTTTATGAAGGTAGGTTTATTATAACTACATGACAGATGGGGAAACTGAGGAATTGAACAGTGAGGTGCATTGATCAATGGCTCAGTGGCAGGACTAGGAATAGACCCCAGGAACCTTGATTCCTAATCAGTAACATACCTCTTACTACCTTACATATAAAGTCTATCCATTCCTTTCCCCTCTGTGATGAAAGTTAGCATTATTCTTGATCTGCCACATTGTAATTGAGATTTGAATTTTTTTCTTCTTTGCCTTCAAGTAGGCAGATTCCTACTGATATCCTGATGCATCCTAACATACCTGATTCTTTTTCTGACCCCCTGCTGCAAATTGAACACAGGTCTCCACTGGACTTTCCTATAACAATCACCAGGCCTTTGTTCTGACTGGTAGCAGGTAACTGAAGACGCAGGGATGTGTGGAAATAGTTCCAAGGTGCACAAATCCTTTCCACTGATAAACAAGGGATCTCCTCTGCCATTGTGCACTCTACAATTTCCTGCAAGGACTTTGTGCCCTCTTAAAGACAATGGGAAAGGTTTTCAAATGTGCCAAAGCACATGTGAGAGGAGGGATGATCCAGTACTTATGGTGTTAGTCGGGGACTTGAGAGACTGCGGGATCCATTTCTGCACTGCCACCAACTGTCTGTACCTAAATCACTTAGGTCCTTTTGTAAATTACACTAGAATCCTATCTGCGTCTGTAGGCATCTCAAGTATCTGGTCATCTGTCCATTCTCTATCTGTTAATTGGGCATAATAGCATGACTCAACCTCACCTCAGCGTTGTGACGGTAACTACATGCAAGCGCTCACATACTACAGTGAGAAGATGGCCACACAAGAATCTTCGATAAAAGTTGAACTGATTTTCAATAGTACTTATCCTTCTAAATCCCTTAGGTGCTTTTTAAAATCTCCCGCTTTACAGTTTTGAGTTAAAGATGGTTGAGTTGTTAGGGTAATACTGAGTGAGATCTTCTATTGGGGCAAATTAGTGTAGCACTTGCAGTCACCGTTCAAGAATCTGGGCCATAGTTCCCTCAACAGTGAGGGGTTCCAAACTAGAAGTTGGGTCTAATAATGAGGAATATCAAAGTAAAGTGCTGAAGTGAAAGATCTCAAGAAAACAGGCATCTGTGACTTCAACCACTTATTTCTGTCTATTTCTGACTCTGCAGACCCTCAAGGGCCACATGGAGCAGGAGAATGATACCGGTATCCAGGAGTTCATCCTGCTGGGATTCCCAACCATCGTGGAGCTACAGATACTGCTCTTTGTGATATTCCTGGTGGCCTATATGCTGACCCTCCTGGAGAATATGGTCATCATTGCCTTGATCCAGACAAACCATCACCTCCGCAAGCCCATGTATTTCTTCCTCAGTCACCTCTCCTTCCTGGAAGCCTGGTATATCTCAGTCACCATCCCCAAACTGCTGGTGAATTTCCTGGTGGAGAGCAAGAGCATCTCCTTTGTGGGATGCATGACCCAACTCTACTTCTTCAGCTCCCTCTTATGCACTGAATGTGTCCTGCTGGCTTCCATGGCCTACGACCGCTATGTGGCCATCTGTAACCCACTGCGTTACCCAGCCATCATGACCCACCAGTTCTGCCTGCAGCTGGCAGCTGTCTCCTGGGTAAGTGGCTTCTCCATCTCCCTGGTCAAGGTCTCGTTCATCTCGCAACTGATGTTTTGCAGCCCAGGGATCATCAACCATTTCTTCTGTGATATCTCCCCAGTGCTGAACCTGGCCAGCACCTACATGTCACTGACGGAGACAGTGGACTTTGTGCTCGCCTTGATCATCCTGATGGTCCCGCTCTCTGTGACCATTGTATCCTACCTGTGCATCATTGCCACCATCTTGCACCTCCCTACTGTCCAGGGGAAGAAGAAAGCCTTCTCCACCTGCGCCTCCCACCTCACTGTGGTCATCATCTTCTTCTCAACCTCCCTTTTCATGTATGCCCGGCCCAAGAAGATCCACCCTTTTAACGTGAACAAGCTGGTGTCGGTCGTGTACACTATTGTCACCCCCATGCTGAACCCCTTCATTTACTGCCTGAGAAACCAAGAAGTGAAGGGGGCACTAAGGAAAGCTTTCTGTGCTGTGATTGCTGTCCACCAGGCCTCTGTTACAGACACAGCCCTCCAAAGGGACAGAGAGTTCCATGCTGGTGGAATATGAACAGCATGCACCTTATGGCATGTAAGGCCAGGATGGATAGAGATCCTTTTTATTGACACAAGCTGAGAGCTGGAAAGACTGAGAGAACCACATGGCAGTCTCTCTCCAGGAACGTCGATAAATAATCTCCTTTCTGTTTTGTATATCCAAACTCTGTCTGTCTTCTACCCACAGGGAATGCTAATGAGACCAGGGAAAACACATGGCTCGGGGGGTGGAAGGGGATTTCAATAAGGATTATACAATCCCTGGAATTCAAGAGGTGTTCAGATCTGGTGTTCCAATTCCCATCAGTCTCTGGTGTCTATCGTCTGGAGCGGTTGGGAAATTGGGACACAGACTGGTCAGTCAGTTCTCCCAAGAGAATGGGTAGGAGACCACTCTCTTGGTACAAGGCAGGAGAGAGCACTGGAATGACCCACAAGGACAATGATGCTTCATGAGCCCTAGGGAAGCAAACTAAGGAAGCTAAAAGATCATTTCCATTTTCTGTGGACCAAGTCCTGGGGACATTCATTATTTTGTACTCATGCAAATTCCACTGTAGCTGTCTTGAATAACAGTTGAATAAAAATTGAGTTAGGAGTTGTGAACCTTTCAGGTCAGCATGGATTTCATTCCAGAAGGCAATTTAAAAAATCCAGCCATTGATATTTTACCACGGAACATTTCAGTGTTAAGAACACGACATTGTCTGACAGAAGAGTGGCTGGCGTGGATCATTCTGACCAGGCCTAACGGCTGCACAGGTAGGGTTCTTAGATGTTGTGAAGATGGAGCACATGGCAGAAATGTCATGGAAGTAGCACAGGTAAATAGACCACTGACAGAGTTAGACTTTATTGTCAAAGAAAGTGGTTCTTTGATCCTGTACTCCACCCAGCACTCTCACTAATCAACACTATTCCTACTAGTTGAAGCTCAGTTTAGATCTCTAGTAGAGTTTCCAGAAGACTTTTTCTCCAACAAATCTCAATACACACACACACACACACACACACACACACACACAATCTCCTCTCTGCACCCTGTGCAGCTACTTTTTGTCTTATTTCTTCCCAGCTACTACATAGCCCCTTTGGCTGGTGACTCTTACATGCTCAGGGTCTATTTGGTTGCCATATCTGGGGATAGGAAAGAATTTCCCCAAGGTTAGATTGACAGAGACCATGGGGGATTTCCACCTTCCTCTGTAGCATTGGGCATGGGTCTGGTTTGAACTAGTGTAAATGGTGAATTCTCTGTAACTTGAAGTATTTAAATCAAGATTTGAGGACTTCTGTAGCTCAGCCAGATGCTCTTAGCCTGTTACAAGAGCGGATGGGTGAGGGTCTGTGGCCCATAATATCTACAAGGTCAGACTAAGTGATTATGATGATCCCTTCTGCCCGCGGAGTCTATGAGACTATTTTTATGCTCCCCATATGTAAATTCCCCTGTGATTAGATGTGTGGATGAGTTTATTTTAATCATTTTCTCTATAATTATTTTTGTGTCACCCAGGTCCCTTAAAGAAGGTTTGCGAACCAGACCAAGTGTTTACAAAGGAGGTACTCATGATTAGACGATCTCTTTCTTAGAAACTGGTTCCCCCCCTATGAAAACTTTGGGGAACCCCAAGCTGAAAGTGTTGGTATAAAAAGCTTTACATCTTTATGGTCATTTTCTTGAATCCAGCACAGGGTGATAGCATTAATTGTGCTACTAAGCTGTAAGATGTTGAGTTGTTTGGTCTCTGCTGGGAAAAAAATAGGATTGTACATTTGAGTATAGAAACATGATGAAATTCAGACTTCTGGGGAAACATTTTTTTTTTTAGTCTTAATTCTCTATGTCCTTGAGTCTCCATTATTTCGGGGAAAATTCTAAGGCCTGTGTTAAAAAGGCGGTCAGACTAGCTGATCACAATGACTTTGGGATCTAAGAATCTATAACTTTGTGCAATTTATACTGGACTAGATAAACACATGGGCACTGTAGGCCTATGACAAGGGTCCAAACTCCTGGAGTCATGTGATTACCTCAAAATAACAGCTTTATGTCTGTTTGCTTGTTTGTTTTGTTTTTCTTTTTATTTTAGACTCTTGTGCTGAAAATGCTTAGAAAAATAATCTCATTGTAACCAGTGTCACAGCCTCTTCAGAGAAACTGGAACAATATGTGCCCCTGGTATACCAGAGACAGTGGAGTCTTTCTGCATAGACAGAGAACCTGAGCGAATAGTTCTGAGATGGAAAACTGCCCTGTATCTCTCAATGGGATGTTATGTCCAAGTCCCACTGGTTTGAGGGCCCCACTGTTAGGGGGCTTTCCCTTCACCCCCTCCCCTGGTTCTTGTCATGCAGACACAAAGCAGAAGACCAGAAGTCTGAAGTGCAGGCAATGGGATATTTGGTTAGTTTCTAGCAAGCATATCCATATGTCTGATGCCACAGAGCCTTTGCCCATCTCCCTGTTCCCTATTCTCACCTCCTCCTTCTTAGCAGGCCCAAATATACCTACAGTGGATGCTCACAGTCCCAACCCTTACAGCTTATGGTCAAGTTCCATTTTGGATGGTCATGAATTTGTGGTCTTGGTACCCCCTCTTTTGTATCCCATGGGAGGGGCAAAGAGTGAGGTTGTGTACTGGCCAAGACCAGGATTTTCTTTGGCTTTTAGTGTTTTTTATGACTCCTCCCAACTCCCTTGGCTCTCCTAACGCTTTGCTTGACCCTGGCTTGAGAAAGGAGCCAGGCAACCTTACAGTCTATGCTTGTACATATTACACTCCCACCATACCCTGTATCAATATAAACTCTATCTCTTCTCATTATAGTCAGAAACCCATCTGGCTGGGCAGAAGCAACATTCAGTGTCTGTTTTTTGTTCACACATATTAGTAAGGATATAAGAGTCTCAAAAATCAAACCCAAAATTCTATCTCAGGCTAACAAACAGGCCTATATACTAACATCCACCAACACCATCCTGTGTGTGGATGGAGAGGAAACGTTGGTTCAGCCAGACAGCAATGGATGATATGTTTTGCCACCAGGAAAAACCAGCCTGCAGGGGAGAAAATAGGCATGAGGCACCCGGACTACAGTTTCCAGGATGCACCATAGCAGCATAGGTGGACACGGGTGAATGTTTAACTGTCCTGAAATGAAAAGTTTCAGTTTGATTTGACAAACCAAAATATTTTGATTTGATTTTCCCAAGAGAAAAATCAGATGGAAAAAAGTGAGCAAAATCTAAATTTTCTGATAGAAAATTTTGATTGTTCAGAAATTGCATTTCCTGTTGAATAAATATTTGCATTGAAAAGTCCTAACCAGTTCTACTCACAACCAAAGATGGTTTCCCACTAACGTAAATGGCAGAGGCTGGGACTAGGATTTTCAAAGTTATCCAAGAGGGCTAGGTGCCCATTTCAATGGGAAATGGGCACTTAAATCCCAATGGCTCCTTTGAAAATTTTTGCTGGCACTGTGTCTGGTGTAACAGGGACAAGCCCTCTCCATTCTCAGACCTATTGATTCAGTTCCTCTGTAGATGTCCAGCCCCTGTTACACATGCAGCTGGTTGCTCTTCTCAAACCAGGTCTCCCTGGGGCTACCAACACAGAAACTCCTGAGTTCCCAATCTCCTTCCTCATTCCCAGAGTCCCAGCTCCACATCCCCTTTTCCACTGCAATAGAGTAGCCCTAGAAGGAGGCAGGAAGCAGGCCATGGATGGGGATGTTAAGCAAAGCCAATTCACATTCTATTAGTATGTTAATAGACAGACTAATAGAGGTCATGGTGCAATGGCCCCTGGAGATAAACTCCTGGTAGGATGTGAATCCCACCCATCAGCCAACCCTGCCAAGAAGCAGTAAAGGTAGGAATTCACTTACTGAAAACAGACAATTCATCTCTATACTTAGATTTATTTTTCAGATGGTACATTCTGAAGTCAATAAATTAGAATGGCAGATTAATAACTTGGAAATTCCATGGTAAATTTGCATAGTAAATTTGATCTGCCAAGACATAATGCACCAATATCTCTCCTGAAGTCAAGGTGATGTTATTCTCAGAGTGCTGCAGCAATGGGCTCAAAGTGTGTTTTTCATTTCACAACCAAATCAAAAAGGGAAATGTTATAAGTTACAAATTTTATTGCATCGTAAAATGTAGAGCAAATGGGCCTGATTATCCATCAAATTACACACACTTTAGGACAGTGTAAATGCATTTACTTCAGTGGAGTGACTCCTAATTTACATCAAGGTGAATAAGAGGAAAATCAGATCCACTGATTTGCATGTGGCTCCTAATGATTTACACCTGGATCAGTGAACGCTCCTGGTTTACAAAAATCTGGGTGAGATTTGAATCAAAACAACTTGCTTTATTGAGCTCTGTTTCAGACAATTCTGAAGCAATTCTGAAGCACTTAGGAGAGAGGAAAGTGATCAGGAACAGTCAGCATGGATTCACCAAGGGCAAGTCATGCCTGACTAACCTAATTGCCTTCTATGACGAGATAACTGGGTCTGCGGATGAGGGGAAAGCAGTGAATGTGTTATTCCTTGACTTTAGCAAAGCTTTTGATGCAATCTCCCACTGTATTCTTGCTGGCAAGTTAAAGAAGTATAGGCTGGATGAATGGACTATAAGGTGGATAGAAAGTCAGTACTGGGCAAATTAGTCAAAACAATAGTTAAGAATAAAATTGTCAGACACATAGAAACAAACTGTTGAGCAATAGTCAACATGGTTTCTGTAAAGGGAAATCATGTCTTTCTAATCTATTAGAGTTCTTTGAAGGGGTTAAACAAATATGTGGACAAGGGGGATCCAGGCTTTTATGTAAATTAAGAGGGATAAAAGGGAAGATCCTTTCATGGACTGAGAATTGGTTAAAAGATAGGGGAAAAGGGTAGGAATTAATGGTAAATTCTCAGAATGGAGAGGGGTAAATAGTGGTGTTCCCCAAGGGTCAGTCCTCGGACCAATCCTATTCAACTTATTCATAAATGATCTGGAGAAAGGGGTAAACAGTGAGGTGGCAAAAAAAGCAAAACAGGATGTTAGGAATCTTTAAAAAGGGGATAGAGAATAAGACTGAGAATATATTATTGCCCTTATATAAATCAGCAGTATGCCCACATCTTGAAACTGCATACAGATGTGGTCTCCTCATCTCAGAAAAGATATACTGGCACTAGAAAAGGTTCAGAGAAAGGCAACTAAAATGATTAGGGGTTTGGAGAGGGTCCCATATGAGGAAACATTAAAGAGGCTAGGACTCTTCAGCTTGAAAAAGACGAGACTCAGGGGGGATATGATAGAGGTATATATAATCATGAGTGATGTGGAGAAAGTAGATAAGGAAAAGTGATTTACTTATTCCCATAATACAAGAACTAGGGGATACCAAATGAAATTAATAGGCAGCAGGTTTACAACAAATAAAAGGAAGTTCTTTTTCACTCAGCACACACAGTCAACTTGTGGAACTCCTTGCCTGAGGAGGTTGTGAAGGCTAGGGACTACAACAGCGTTTAAAAGAGAACTGGATAAATTCATGTTGGTTAAGTCCATAAATGGCTATTAGCCAGGATGGGTAAGGAATGGTGTCCCTAGTCTCTGTCTGTCAGAGGATGGAGATGGATGCAGGACCTCCCAGAGGATTCAGGCGGCCTGGGGAAAAGCAATTTTGGGGGCCCCTTCCACAAAAAAATTGAAATACTATGCAATACTATATTCTTGTGGGGGGCCCGCTTCTGGGCCTGGCACAAATTGACCCACTTCATCCCCCTCCCACACATAGGCAGCCCTGGGAAAAATAAACCTTCTGCATCTAGGCACAAACCCAGTTTTGAGAAAACTTATTTACAAGGTATCACCGGTTCTCAGCATCAGCCAGTGCTTAAAGGCACAAAAGCTCATTAAAAGAACTGGACAAATATTTTACAACAAAACTTCTTCTGGATTGAAAACTAGGGGTTTTTATAAAAGCAGAAAAAAAAAATCACGGACAATGCCTGCTTTCCTTCAAAATTTGTTGTGGTTTTTTTAATTGAAAAGCTGAACTTAGTCTGCCAAAACCTGAAGATGGTTTGGGATTTAAGAAGTGTGTGGCCAAATGTTTGCTGCTTGCTGTATTTGATTATTTAAAGAAAAAATAAAATTCTGCTTAAAAAAAAATCTAAAATTTCGGAACCACCTCAGTTTCTGACCAAACCCCTGAGGTCATCCAGTCAGAGATTTTTCCAGGTTTCTGATACTCTTCTGGCTTCCTTGACTCATATCTGTCTCCATAACTTTGGGTTCATTTAGGGTAGAACAAAAGAACAGCCATACTGGGTCAAACCAAAGGTCCCTCCAGCCCAGTATCCTGTCTACCGACAATGGCCAATGCCAAGTGCCCCAGAGAGAGTGAACCTAACAGGTAATGAACAAGTTATCACTCTCTTGCCCTCCATCTCCATCCTCTGACAAACAGAGGCTAGGGACACCATTCCTTACCCATCCTGGCTAACAGCCATTAATGCACTGAACTATCATGCATTTATTTGTTTCCTAGAGACTGGCTCCACGGCATCCCTCACAAACAGGAGACAGTTACTGTGGGTTTGTCTTTAGTAAAGCTTATGTACATACTCCATGAACTGAGCATTTGAGCTTGTTCCAGAACCTGGGGTGAGCCTATGTTGTGAAAACTGAAATGCTTAAAATAGCACATGCATGCTATTAACCCAGGGGTTCTCAAACTGGGGGTTGGGACCCCTCAGGGGGTCACGAGGTTATTACTGGGGGTCACAAGTTGTCATCCTCCTCCTCAAACCCCACTTTGCCTTCAACATTTATAATAGTGTTAAATATATATATGAAAAAGTGTTTTCAATTTATAGGGGGAGGGGGTTGCACTCAGAGGTTTGCTATGTGAAAGGGTCACCCGGATAAAAATTTGAGAACCACTGAATTAACCCCTCTGATGCCTCAGGGAATGCAGGGGAGTGGGGTTTCCCTTGGTAGGCTTGGGAAGGATATTGCTCTTCTCATGTGATCCCTCCCCCAGTGGCTAATTTTAAACGAAGCTACACTCCCCTGACATGAATCTCCCTATGGCACTGAAATGAAATATAGACTATAATTTGGCATTTGAGAAGTGAAAGGAATGGTAGTCCTAATGGAAAAGCTAACAGCTTGGCTCTTCTGCAAGCCTCAAACTGCTGAGTAAGCTTTAGGGTAGGGAAGGCTGTGCCTCCCAAACAGCCTGGCCCTGCCCCCTAGCCAACCCCCACCCATTTCCTGCCCTTGACTGCCTGTCCCCCCTCAGAATCCCTGACCCATCCTCCTCCTTGTCCCCTCACTGTCCTCCAGAATGCCCCCTTCACCACAACCCCTGGACCCCACCCTTGCTCCTTGTCTGCCCCAACCCCTATCCTCCCCTCCCCGTTGAGTCCTGACAGACCCCCAGAACACCCACCATCCAATTCTCCCCTGGCTCCCTGTCCCCTGACTGACCCCCCAATCTCTGCCCCCTCCCTATCCCCTGACTGTCCCCGGGACTCCCTGCCCCTTAGCCACATCCCCCGGCCCTGGCCCCTTACCCCAGTCACCCGGAGCCTCATCGCATCCAGGACCGCCCCTCGACAGCTGCAGCATGGCTCCGGTGGGGCCTGAACCCCTTCTCGCTCAGAGCCACATGTTAAGTGGAGGAGTCACTCAGCCTGAAGCTCACAGCCCCGCCCCCTTACCACATGGTTCTGAGTGGGGCCGAGGTCAGGAGCCCTGTCGGAGCCATGCTGCAACTGTTCAGGGATGCTGCTGGATGGGCTGAGGCTCCGGGAGAGGGACAGAGGCGGGATCGGGGCGGGATCCTCAGCCATTCTCTTGGGGGCCCCTGAGGAGCCCGGTGCCTGGGGCAAATTGTCCCACTTGTCCCCCCACTTCTGGGCAGCCCTGGATGGATGGCAGGAGAGAGATCACTTGAGCATTGCCTGTTAGGTTCATTTCCTCTGGGGCACCCGGCATTGGCCACTGTCAGTAGACAGGATAATGGAGTAGATGGACCTTTGGTCTGACCTGGTATGGCCATTCTTATGTTGATCACCGGGCTCAATGGGTAGTGATCAATGGCTTCATGTTTAGTTGGCAGCTGGTTTCAAGCAGAGTGCCCCAGGGGTCGGATCTGAGGCCGGTTTTTTTCAATATCTTCATTAATGATCTGGAGAATGGCGTGGACTGCACTCTCAGCAAGTTTGCAGATGACACTAAACTGGGAGGAGTGGTAGGGTAGGGATAGGATATAGAGGGACCCAGACAAATTAGAGGATTGGGCCAAAAGACACCTGATGAGGTTCAACAAGGACAAGTGCAGAGTCCTGCACTTAGGACGGAAGAATCCCATGCACTGTTACAGACTAGGGACCGAATGGCTAGGCTGCAGAAAAGGACCTAGGGGTTACAGTGGATGAGAAGCTGGATAGGAGTCAACAGTGTGCCCTTGTTGCCCAGAAGGCCAGCAGCATTTTAAGGTGTATAAGTAGGGGTATTGTCAGCAGATTGAGGGATATGATCATTCCCCTCTATTCAACATTGGTGAGGCCTCATCTGTAGTACTGTGTCCAGTTTTGGGCCCCAATCTACAAGAAGGATGTGGAAAAGTTGGAAAGAGGCCAGCAGAGGGCAACAAAAATGATTAGGGGGCTGGAGCACATGACCTATAAGGATAGGCTGAGGGAACTGGGATTGTTGAGTCTGCAGAAGAGAATAACGAGGAGGGAATTGATAGCTGTTTTCATCCACCTGAAAGGGGATTCCAAAAAGGCTGGATCTAGGCTGTTCTCAGTGGTACCTGATGACAGAACAAGGAGTAATGGTCTCAAGTTGCACTGGGGGAGTGTAAACAAGCAGACTCCCCCCTGTGGCACCTCCTGCTGGTTACTTCCAGGAATTAGCTCATTTCATCTCCAGAGCACCCTCTGTAGGCTATGATCTGCCTGTACTCTGGCTTCCATGTCCTTCCCTGGACCCTAGTGCCCTTTTACCTGGGGTGCTGCCCCCTGGCACTAACTTCTCAGTCTTAGGGTCTCCCCTCCCCAGGGGAACCCCCACCTACTATCCCCACCTTACCTCAGTATCAGGCTACTGCCAGTCATTGTCTAGCCCCACACCCTGGGCAGGCTGCAGTATCAGCCTACTCATCACTGGCAAAGTTCGGTTTGGACTTGCTGCCTTGGCCTCCCCTAGGCTGCCCTCTGCAATCCTTAGTACCTTTTAGCCCAATGCTAGGCTACAGCCTAGGGCTTTCCAGGCTGGAGCTCCCTAGCTCCTCAGCTTTTCAACAGCCTTACTTCACTTTAGTACCCTGTGTCTAGCTCCCTGCAGCCAGGCCCTTCTCCCTCTACAAGCAGAAGAAGACTCCTCTCACCCCTGGCTTCTATGCCTTTCTTATAAAGCCCTGTTGCTCAGTTTGGGGCGTGGCCCCAGCTGCAGCCACTTCCCCAATCAGCTTAGCCTAAAAGCTGCTTTTTCCAGCCACAGCCTCTTCCTAGGGCTGTTTGTAACCTTTCAAGGTAGGAGCAGGGGTCTGTCCTGCTACAGGGAGGATTAGGTTGCATATTAGGAAAAACTTTGTCACTGGCTGGGTGGTGAAGCACTGGAATGGGTTACCTAGAGAGGTGGTGGAATCTTCTTTCTTAGAGGTTTTTAAGTTCAAGCTTGACAAAGCCCTGGCTGGGATGATTTAGTTGGGAATTGGTCCTGCTTTGAGCAGGGGGTTGGAATAGATGATCTCCTGAAGTCCCTTTTGACCCTGATATTCTATGATTCCATGACATGTCAGAGGAGTACTGTACATAGGAGATCCAGGTTAACATGGGATCTATCAGTTTCCTTGCCAGTTCACACATTGGTCATCATCACCAAACAGCTACTCCACCTAGGCATCAGTGATCACTCAAGAGCCAGATCTTGAGTTGCTGTAGATACACAGAGATCAGATTAGCTAAGGAAATTTACATTACTGAACAATTTGGAGGGAGGTTGTCAAGGTTTTTTCCCCACTCTGAAATTTAGGGTACAGATGTGGGGGACCTGCATGGACCCTTCAAAGCTTAATTACTAGCTTAGATCTGATAACACTGCCACCACCCAGAATTCCAGTGTCTGGGGCACTTTCTGTCCCCCCAAAACTTTCCCCTCCCTGGGTTGCCTTGAGAGGCTTCACCATTTCCCTGGTGAACACAGATCCAAACCTGTTGGATCTTAAAACAAGGAGGAATTAACCATTCCCCCTCCTTTCCCCCCACCAATCCCTGGTGAATCCAGACCCAATCCCCTTGGATCTTAAAACAAGGAAAAATCAATCAGATTCTTAAAAAAGAAAGCTTTTAATTAAAGAAAGAAAGATAAAAATCATCTCTGTAAAATCAGGATGGAAAATATTTTACAGGGTACTCAGATTCATATAGCCCAGAGGAAACCCCCTTTAGCCTTAGGTTCAAAGTTACAGCAAACAGAGTAAAATCCTTCCAGCCAAAAGAAACATATACAAGTTGAGAAAACAAACATAAGACTAACACGCCTTGTCTGGCTCATTACTTACAAGATTGAAACATGAGAGACTGATTCAGAAAGATTTGGAGAGCCTGGATGTATGTCTGGTCCCTCTTAGTCCCAAGAGTGAACAACAACAACACAAAAAGCACAAACAAAGACTTCCCTCCACCAAGATTTGAAAGTATCTTGTCCCCCTATTGGTCCTCTGGTCAGGTGTCAGCCAGGTTTACTGAGCTTCTTAACCCTTTACAGGTAAAAGAGACATTAATCCTTAACTATCTGTTTATGATAGAGGTTATTCCTATTATAAATATATGTAAACCTGCAAATATATAGAGAGATACTTTATTGTCTCAAATATATTGTATGTTCAGTGTACTGGAATATTATAGAAACAAAGGAATTGCTATGCAGAAGAATCCTATCTCCTATGACCAGTATCAGCTGTTTCAAAGACGGGTGAATTAAATGATAAATCATGGAGAAAATTTATTCCTAACTCAGACAGACAGTAGCTGACTTATATCCCAAAGCATGAAGCCCTATACATATCAAAGCCATTTTAAAATTATGAAAATATATCAAAATGATATGTATCTAAATAATATCCAGTAGCAATGAGTTCCACAGGTCAACTAGTCAGATAAGTGGAGAGGGAAGCAGAAAGAGAAATAAACAGATAGATACTGTGGATCCCAAAGATTTTTTTTATACTTGCTCCCAAACTAATCCCAATAAAAAATAAATATTTGCTCAAAATTTGTTGTTGTATTGCAAAATAGTTTGACCCAATTGGTTTCATCTGTATGTTCAAAGATAATGTTCATTTTTTCAAACATTTCTTGCTCATAGTCCTTCTCAAAGCATCTTTCACATCCTTGTTCCTGAGGCTGTAGATGAAAGGATTCAACATGGGAGCAAAAAGGGTATAAAAGACGGACACCACTTTCCTTGGGTACAGAAAAGCTAGCCTAGTGGGCTGGGCATACATCAAAGCAGTGGACACATAAAATAAAGTCGCAACCACCAGGTGGGAGGTACAGGTGGAGAAGGCTCTGTGTTTGCCCTCAGCAGAATGAATCCTGAGGATGGTGGAGATGATATAGACATAGGAGACAAGCGTAATCAGTGCAGTGCTCATTATAATGAGGCCGCATAAAGTAAACATCACAATGTTATTGATGAATGTGTCACTGCAGGAGAGACTAATCAGGGGAGGGCCGTCGCAGAAGAAATGATCCATCTCATTAGACCCACAAAAGGGTAGCGTAAAAGTGAAGCCTGTTTGCACCATGGAGTTTGCACAGCCACAGATATATGATCCCACCAGCAGCCAAATACAAACTCGCTTGGACATGGTGATGGGATAACGGAGCGGGTTGCAGATGGCGGAGTATCGATCGTAAGCCATGGCTGCCAGGAGGAACCCTTCGGTGGTGAGGAAGAAAGTGACAAAGAAGAATTGGGTGGCACATCCATTGTAGGAAATGGCTTTGCTACCTGATAGGAAGCTCAACATGGCTCTGGGGGCAATGGATGAGGAGTTGCCAAGATCTAAGAGTGACAAGTTCATGAGGAAAAAGTACATGGGAGTGTGAAGCTGAGAATCAGTTCCAATGATGAGGACCAGGATGGTGTTTCCCAGCATGGTTACTATGTAAATCACCAGGAATATCACAAAGGGGAACATCTCCATCCACAGACCTCTTCCAAACCCCAACAGGATGAATTCTGTCTCTGCTGTGTGGTTCCTTGCTCTTACTGGCTCAGTAGCTGACATTTCCTTTAGAAAAATAGAACAAGATAAAAGTTAAAAAAGAGTCAAATATAAATAGTATGTTGAAGTTTCTCCTAATATCTCTTGAAATCAATGGAGGTTAGTCACCTAGATGCTTTTGAAAATCCCACTAGGTGCCTAAATATCTTTAAAAATTTGACCTCAGGCTTTTTTCTTTTTCTTCCTTCTTTTTTTTTTTTTTGAAGATTTTACTTTGAATCCCAAATTAATCAACCTTCCCTTGGTGGAAGACTCTTCTTGGCTGAGGAAGACATGGGCAAAATCCCCCATGAGCAATGTTATTCATTTATAAAAAGGATTGTAAAAATAGGCTTTTTTCCACAGATGAGTCTATTCCTTTCCATCTGCAAATTAGTGTGTCTATAGATAGATAGATAGATATGATTTATGTAATCAACATTTCTGCTCCTGAGAGACTGCAGTGTTTGTAGTTGACACTTTAACATCTGTACGCAATATCCTTCCTCTGGGACACTCAGTTAGAGTTTTGCTTGAGTACTGACAGAGCAAAATCTGAGTAAGAATGTAAGGATTTGTTGTTTGCTTTTAACTCAATTTTTAGCTGCATTATGTGTCAAGTGTCTGAGTCTTACTCACATTGGGTAGTACCTTCCTCCCAGTGTAGCCTCCTTGATAACAATGGATTGTTAATATTCAACTGTTCCATGAATAACCTTGCAAGTATATGTAGTCATGGTTCATCACCCTAGATGTGAATCTCCTCCACCAAAGAGAGGGCAGGTGGGCTCTGGTCACTGGAATCTAGGTCAACAAACTAGAGATGTCCAGATAATTCTCTCAAGATGTGACTGGACCCTTTACGAAGTATTTCCTAATTTTCTAATGTTTGTGTGTGGGGCAGAGCTGGCTGGAAAATAACAGCTTAAACAACCCACAACACATTTTTTTTAAATATACATTTTTTGATTTTGAAATGTTCCATATATTGACATAAACCTGCCAAGCAAAACCAATTAAACCATTTGCCATGTGACCCTCTCTGCCAGGTGTGTCAGGAGCCAAAAGGACCAGGCTCAGTTTTTCTATGGGTTTTCTTAATGACTTCACATGCACTGGCTCCAGCTCTGACCCAGAAACCTGGGAAAATACATACATCACCATGGGAACCCTTGAAGGGCAATTCTTTCCTACTGGAAAACACTGAGTCCAGGCGATACAACCAAAGGAACTTTATTTGGGGTGTGTAGATGGGAGGGAGACGTGAATGAATTTGAGAAAACCAGCTATTAATACATTAAGAAGTCTGATTATGTGAGATTCCCCTAGGGTATCTTACAAGTAACCTCGGTCCAACCTACAGCTGGTGCAAATGGCTGATGAGTTCTGGCCAATTCCCTCTTCCTCAGCTGGCCCATCACCATTAGTTGCCCTGGGTTGGAGAAGTCCAAGGATTCTAGCTGGCCGGTGCTTCATGGGCTGCTGTACTACCTAACCCACCTGAAGTGATTTCAGTTTTTCTTGCTGTGAAGGGAGACCTGCACTAGTGTCCCTTGAGCTGGATGCTGTTTTCTCCATGGCTTATGTCCAAGCTGCTTAGCTTTGTTGCGCTGTGTCCCCTCAAAGATGCTGGGGCTGTAGCATCACTACTGTCCATGGCCTTTGAGCCATCCATTGCCTCGGACAAGCAGTTTCTCTGTTTCACAGGTCTCCACCAACCTTCTGCGACTGCCGCTGTTCTGCACTGTCCAGCTCTCTCAGCTCAGCTCGTGGGGAGAGACCATTGGTATTTAGGGCTCTTGAGAGAAGCCTGACCCCCAAGAGGTTCTCCCAGCAGCAAGCAGCCACTTTTTCCCTCTTTTCCTCCCTCTTGGTTCTCTGCCCAAGCCCCTTATCCCCACTGTACTGATGAAAACCTTTGTGAGGTACATTCAACATCCATGGCTTGTCCGTGAATCACTCAATACGTTCTATTGCAATTTACACCCCCCCACAGCCCCAAAACGTAACTGCACTTTAACTAAATCTTCCAAAGTGTCATATAACTAAAATGGAAATGAAACCACAGAGCACAGCCATTCAGTCAATTCCCTTTGCCCTACCATAGATCATGGCAGAGACATCCCTTAGCAATGGAGTGCTTGAACATCCTCACATCTTAAGCTGCTTTGGACTACTCTTCCCCCATTTTGTCCACAAGCTCCCATCTTCCTTATGCTTCAGGCCTCAGGATTTACTGATAGATAGATAGATTGATTGATTATGGGTGTGTATGGGAACCAATAGACAAAAATAGATAGATAGATGTGAATGGAAATAGGTAAATAGATTTTCTGGGTGGAAGATTTCATACAGTTTTTTAAAGATATCGTTATTCCAGGGACTGCAACATCTTAAACATCAAACTTCTCTCTGAAATTTCTGTTGTCTGTTATTCTCACAACTTTTAGTAAAAGAAGTTAGAAAGCAAATATTATACAGTGCTATCCAAAGAGAGATGACCGCATATTGTACACAGCAGAAATCTGTGTTTCCACCCTTCTCCAGTCAGTTTTCCTTGCCATCTGTGTTACTGCTTGACTCCGCAGCAGGGGGCAGAAAGAATTTTAAAACAAATCACAAATCTCCAACAGATGGTACGCGTATATGCCGCACCTGAAACTTTTTAAAAAAGTATCTATCTATCTATGGATTAGATTGCTGGTTGAAATGTTTCTATTAAGATCTTGATACTGCAAACAAACACTTATGCCTGTGAATAACTTGCCAGAAACAACTCTCAGGGATGGTCTAGGCATTCTTAATCCTGCATGAGCATGGGGGGCTGGAGTAGATGACCTCTCAAGATCCATTCCTCCCCTACATTTCTATGATTTTCTGACAGCAGTCTCACTGAAATCAATAAGCGTATTCCTATCAATAATTGTCCTCATGTTCTTTATGAGTTTCCAGGGGTAGGGTCTTTCTTTCTTTCTTTCTTTCTTTCTTTCAGAGGAAATCAGAGAAGTTGGAGAAAATAAATAAGAAAGAGTTATTTCCTCCTTCTTGTACACAAGAATTAGGGGTCACCAAATGAAATTAATAGGCATCAGGTTTAAAACAAATAAAAGGAACTATTTTTTCACACAACATACAGTCAGTCTGTGCAACTCTTTGCCAGAGGATATTGTGAAGGCCAAGACTATAACAGGATTCAAAAAAGAACTAGATAAGTTCATGGAGCATAGGTCCATCAAAAGCTATTAGCCAGGATGGGCAGGAATGCTGTCCCGAACCTCTGTTTGCCAGAAGCTGGGAATAGGTGACAGAGGATGGATCACTCGATGATTACCTGTTCTGTTCATTCCCTGTGGGGCACCTGGCATTGGCTGCTGTCAGAAGACGGGATACTGGAGTATGGCCGTTCTTATGTTCTAAGTTCTTTTGTGGAGTGGAAGGGAGGAAGTAGTTGTTTGCTAAACATTTAGCCATTGTCTCCTCTATTCTTCAAGCATTTTCCTTCAGACATGGTGCTTACTCTGGTGAGTTCTTCACTTAACTTCAGTACTATGCCTGGTAATATTTAAATGAAGATAAGGAGAAAAAGGTTTTTTGATTCTAGCCTAAAATAAGGTATAATTCAGACCCTGTGCTAAGGAACTCTGTGGGAGTGTTGACCTAGAATCTATTCTATTTGAGAGCATACAGACAAGAATAAGAAAGAGTAAGCAAGAAATCAGTTCAAAAATATACCTTTAAATACCTTATGCTATAGTTTGGAGTCCAAGTAAAGTCACCAGACTATCAATGCTTCTTAATTGCATTATTAAGGCAAATCTCATAAGCAGGGTTTGAAGACACCACACTGAACAATCAGCAGAGAGGATTTTGTTTTGTTGTAGGCTTAATGGCTCCATCTACTGCAGACATAAACTCGAGATCTTGGCCAAAGTAACTCAGCATCAGCACAAAGCAAGGTTTGCTCTGTCTCCTCTGATTGAGAGCATATCTTTTAGTGGTTCCACTGAGGGGCATGGATCAGCATTCACGTTGCACTCCCCATCAGTACACAGCGCAAGCCAGTGAAGCTAATGATCCAATCAGCAGACCAAATTCGGTGCTAAATCCTGATCATGAGCCACCTGAGGCATGTTGCTAAGAAGTGGTTCCACCCAGCATTTGAGAGGCAGGGCAACAGTGACAAATGAATCAAAGAGTTGTCCAATACACATGATGTAATACTGGTCAACCCTTGACATGAAGCACGGCTGATATGTTTGCCTTCTGTTAATATCTCCAGAGGAGGCACCAGACTCTTGTGTGTATAATCAGACCGGTGGGAAAACAACAAATCCAAATGATGAAATCATAGAAAGAGTGTACTTAGAGAAAATTCTCTCTCTCTGGATTTACTCTGCATTTACACCAGTGGAAGAGCCAACCTGATCTGATGCCCTTTGGAAACACAGGAAGTATCCCATTGACTTCAGTGGGCTTTAGCTCAAGCCACAAGATCATAATCAAGACCATTATGTCTTAGATTCCGAGGCCAGAAGGGACCATTGTGACAATCATTGACTCTGACCTCCTGTGTAACACAGGCCAGTGAACTTCCTCAAAATAATTTCTAAGGCAGATCTTTTACAAAAACGGCCAGCCTTGACTTAAAATTATCAGTAGTAGAGAATTCACCATGACCCCGGTTAAGTTGTACCAATAGTTAATTACCGTCAGCAATTAAAAATGTAATGCCTTATTTCCTTTGTGAATTTGCCTAACTTTAACTTCCAGCCATTGAAACATGTTATATCTTTCTCTGCTAGACTGGAGAACTCATTATTAAATATTTGTTCCACATGTGGGTTCTTATAGACTGCAATCAAGTCACACCTTAGCCTACTCTTTATGTTAAGCTAAATAGATTGAGCTCACTGAGTCTACTACTTGGACATGGTGATGGGATACAGGAGTGTGTTGCAGATGGAAGTGTATTAATAGTATGTCATTGCTGCCAGGAGGAACCCTTCGGTGGTGATGAAGAGACTGAAGAAGAAGAATTGAAGGAAATGGCTTTGCTTTTTGACAGGAAGCTCAGCATGGCTTTGGGGCAATGGTAGAGGAGTAGCAGACATCTATGAGGGACAGATTCATGAGGAAGAAGTACATGGGGATGTGGAGGCTTTGGCTCTGATGATGAGGACCCGGATGGTGTTTACCAGCATGGGTACCATGTAAATCACCAGAAACACCAAAAAGGGGACCATCTGCCACCGTAGACCATTTCTAAACCCATTCAGGATGAATTCTCTGACTGCTGTGTTGTTCCCCTCTCTCACTTGTGCCATGGCTGTTAAATCCTTAGGAAGAGGGATGATATAAGAAGAATCAAATGAAGACGATGCAATGAAGGGCTTGATGAAAAGAGGGAGGATGGATAAGAGAAAAGACCCCTGTTCTGAGAGTTAGCAGATCAATGCTTATTTTCCAGACACCCAATGAGGCCTTGGCCCAGTCTCTTGGGCTGCGACTTCCAAAGCAGCCAAAGAGAATTGGGCAGTCATCTCCCATTTAATTTCCATAGAATTTGATCACCCCAGGACAGATTTTTAAAGGTATTTCTGTCCCTAATGAAATTATCAAAAGCACCTAAGCACCAAAATCTCCTAGATGCTTTCAAAAATCCCAGTAGCCTCCTAGATTCATCGATTCCAAGTCAAGAAAGCACCATTCTGAAACAATACTGTTAATCCTGAATTCCTAATTACCCTAAACTGATTTTAAATATCAATAAAAATCTGAGGCCTATGCCTTAAGCTCTTCTGAAAACTCTCAGCTTTGATATTTCTGCCTCTCAGCTGCCCTTCCTGAAAATGAAGACAATGTTATTTCCTGAGCTCAGAGGGTGTTGGGAAGAGAAATTCATTAATATATTGCAAGTGCTCAAATGATACCATGACAAGAGATAAAAAAGTATTTTGTCAGTAATTTTTAAAATGATCCACCCAACTACCACTGACTTTTTCTAGTATTTGGGTCCTTAATTCACTAAGTTATATTGAAAATCTCATTCGAGATAGATTGATTTTGATGCCAAAGCTGCCTTTGTCTTCACTGTAAACAGATTAGGCCCTTGTAATCCAAGTTAAACAAAGTTCTAATACAACTGGAGCTGTTCTTTTGTAAGGCATCTTTTCTAGTGTGGCAGCCAATTTAACCAAATTTTCCTTGTAGTTGTAATACAAAGCCCATCTACTCAGCTAAATCAGACAATTACTGAATCTATCCATCCACGTGTGATTCCGCTGACCTATGGAAAGGTGGCAGAATTGGGATTTTAGCCTCAATTATTTCATACTCCATCAGTCTGAGAATTAATATATATGATTTATTTACTGGACTGGGGAAAGGCAAACGTGGTACTCATCTTTGAAAAGGGGAGCACAGAAGATATGGTGAATTAAAGACCAACTTTGATACTCGGAAAGATACTGGAACATATTATTAATCAATTATTATTGTTCAGTGTTATCAGTTTTTGAATGATACCTCATAAAGTACAGCTATTATTGCAGTAGTGTGTTGGCTGTGAATACAGGTGTGCCTAGGGTTATAGTGGGTGTACATCTGGCTGAAAGACTGTACTCAAAGAGCAGTTGTTAAATTAGGAGGACATGTCTAGTGGGGTCCCACAGGGTCCCATTGGAAAAGATGATGATTAATATTGGAATTGAAAGGTTGGTAAGAAACTGGTTAAAAGAGAGACTACAATGTATCATACTGAAAGGGGAACTGTCAGGCTGGAGGAAGGTTACTAGTGGAATTCCTCAGGGATCAGTCATGGAGCCAATCTTATTTATAACATTCATTATGACCTTGGCACTAAAAGTGGAAGTGTGCTAATAAAATTTATGGATGACACGAAGTTGGAAGGTATTGCCCATACAGAGGAGAACCGGAATATCATACAAAAAGATCGGATGACCTTGAAAAACAGAGTAATAGAAATGGGGATGAAAAAACAAGAAAATTTTTTCCTATAAACTGGACATATCAGTTGGAAGCAACAGAGTAGGGGAAAGACCTAGGTTTATTGATTGGTCAAAGGATGACTATGACCCATGGATATAATTCAATCATGACTATAATGCATATATTTGTGGATGCGTGGATGCATCCATTTATGTAATTTTAGAATTCAGTATATTTAAAGTGGCACAATCCCTTAGGGACACATTTTTAAAGGTATTTACCAACCTAGTGAAGTTTTCAAAAACACCTAGACATCCAACATCCACTGAAAAAAATGGGACTAAGGTATGTAATTGCTTGTGAAAAGCCTACTAGGAAACAACAGACTTTTAGAAACATGACTCTTAGTGTAGATGTAGCAGTATTGGATAGAAAGATATTTATACTAATGTAGTAGATTCCCATGTGTTAAGTATTACAATGTGTTAGATTTATTCAGGGCATGTTGTTGGGGCTGACGGCAAGTTACTTTGTCCTATTGTTACAGAATGATTTGGTAGGAGCTTGTAGTGTACTGGCTTTGACTGGCCAGACTGGCTTGCAGCCACTCGACTGGATAAATAAGTGGAGAGAAAAGGAGGGCCTGAAAGAGTTAAGTGTGGGAATACAAAGCAGTAGTGTTTCCTGCAAGATCCTGCTTCTGGTTGTATACGCCAACTGAGAAAGAGATGATGATAAAAAATGGCTATCAGTATTGCTTTAGATGAACAGTCTCACCTATGGACCTAGGCCTTGTGGGTGCCCAGGAATTGCCCGGGGGAAGGGGCAACAGCTGTGCATATCTCTCTATCAGTGTTATAGAGGGTGAACAATTTATGAATTTACCCTGCAAAAGCTTTATACAGGGAAAAAACAGATTTATTTGGGATTTAGACCCCATTGGGCGTTGGGCATCAGAGTGTTAAAGACAGGAACACTTCTGTAAGCCGCTTTCAGTTAAGTCCGCAGCTTTGGGGCACATGGTTCAAACCCTGGGTCTGTGTTGGAGCAGACGAGTGTGTCTGGTTCAACAAGATAAGATGCTGGACTCCCAAGATGGCAGGGAAAGCAGGGGCAGAAGTGGTCTTGACACATCAGTTGGCAGTTCCCAAGGAGGTTTCTGCGATCCAACCCCTCACAACTATTTCACTAGGAAAGTGGTGAAACCCTGGAATGGGTTACGTAGGGACGTGGTGGAATCTCCTTCCTTACATGTTTTTAAGCCCTGGCTGGGATGATTTGGTTGTTGTTGGTCCTGTTTTGAGCAGGGGGTTGGACCAGATGACCTCCTGAGGTCTCTTCCCTCCCTAATCTTCTATGATTCTATGATCAGTAAGCTCTACTCAGGGAGAATAAGAGTTGCAGAACAGGGAACGTGCATGGTTTCACCAAGTGTGTTCATTTGAGGAAAGTATCCAGGGTCTTTATGGAAAGAAAAAAACATACTCAATGTATGAGATCACAATATTTCAATCTTGGGGATTATTGTAATCCCAAAACAAAATACTAGAAAACCTCTTGCCGACAGGGGGTTGTTTTCCCACTTGAAGTTCTGAACCTAATGAGGAAGTCCCAGAGGTACTGGAACCAAGCAGAAATACTCATCTACGAAGCAAGTGCTCATTGTTTAGAGGTCGGCGGTGTCAACTGGCATGTACGTGTTTTCTCTCCTTACACTAGCCCAGCCCTGCTCAGATAGTGGGTTTGCACAGCGTCGACAGTACTACCCATAAAGACCACAGACTCAGTTCAGTGGTGAAGGCGCTCAGCCAGGATTATAGTCGATGAAGCACGTTCCTAGTGCCCTGGTTCTGTTGCTACAGGTACACTAACTAACTGTGCAAAGTGGGCAGGAGAAAGAGCTGTTGGAAGGAGACATGGAGATTGGATGAGGAGCCTGGGAAGGTAGATTGAACTGGGAACCAGCAGGGAAGGGGAATGTCGTGGTGGTGGGGGAATGGACGCCAGGGTGGAAGTGAGAAATGGATCAGGTAAAAAGCTGGGGGAGGGGGACTGGCAGGGCATGGAGACTGGGACTGGGAAAGGTTGGGGAGACTGGGACTAGGCCTGAGAATCTGGAGGTGTCAGACCAGGATTGCTGGGCATGGAGACTGGGATGAGAAGTCGAAAGGGATGAAACTGAGACTGGTAAAGGAGAGGGCTGGGACTGGGACAAAGAGCCAAGGGGGAGATGAGGGAAACATGACACAAGGACAGGCTGGAGTGGATGGGGCAGGAGAGCTCAGGCTTCGGGGGTATAAGCAGAAAACTCTGTGGCCTGTAGAACACTCTCCCCTCTAGCACCTGGAACCCAAGATTCCCGGGTCTCATTGTTCCTCTACTATCAGCAAATAGCTTTGAAACTCACTGGGAAAGCATCCCATGCCCCTGTGGATCTGGTCTACATAGACTATGACAACCTTGTTTTAGTACCTTAATGACCAGCTAGTCAATAAGTTGTTTTATGAATATTGTTCAGTGTGGGGCTCTGGCCTCATTCGCTGCACACTAGTCAAACCTCGCTCTGAAGAAATAATTTCTTAATTTCTTCATAGGCTTTTCTCCGGTACCCATCCCTGTACTCTCTGAGTGCTTCACAAACATTCATGAATTTGTTTTCATAGCACCTGAAACCAGGGGGGATGTTGTGTTAACTTAGATGGAATAGGGGTTAAATGTGTTAACATAACACAGCCACTGTCCAATATTAAACACCTTTAAACATGGTTTGGGGTTTGGTATAAAGAGACCTCAACCTGCTTAGAGCCATGGCAAACCCACCATTAAACATCCTTTTAACCCTGAATTAATGATATGGATGGGGAAAAGGAAAAATAGTTAAAGCATTTGAAATGTAGGGTACTAAGTGAGGTTTTCCTTTCAACAACATCCCTTGTCCCATTCCCTTTAGCTGGAGAGTCTTTAAAAGGAAAAACCCTTGTATGACAGTCTTGATATGATAATAAATATCCCTTAGGTGGGAAAGGAGAGGAAGTTACTTGAGGTGGGCTGGAGCTGTTGTTGTTAAAGTCTGATCCCATCTCCTACAAGACAAAATAAGACAAACACACACAACAGAGGAGGGGAAACAACAGCAAAGATAGAAAATGCAGCTTCTGTTTCTTGTGTTGACTCTCATTTTCAACCTCACCGCTGGAAAAACACAGGCACAGCACATGATCTTATCAGCCACTCCAAGACCCAACAAGCTCGTGCCAGCATCGGGCTGTTTAGGACATTGATTTTAGTTGCTTTTCCAGTCACAGGCTTACAGCAGTGTTGGAGAACATGTAGTGTGGGACTGCTAAGCCAGACTCTTACTAAATAGAAGGCAAATGGAGAGGGGGGGAATAAGGTGAGGAAGGAAAAGGATACACAGGGTTGAGGGGAGAAGAGAGAGAGACAAAGTCTAGGTGGTGGTTGGGATTCAGCCCGTTGTGGTAGAAGTGGTAATGTCATTTGGATACCTTTCTCTTGCCTGGTCTCATCAGAACATTACTCAGAGTCAGGATGATGCAGACCCAGGTCCCAGGAGATGATGGGGGTGGCAGTCATGAAGGTGAAGCTCACTTCAATAGCTAATGTTTCTCCCCAAGGTCTCTTTCTTTACGGGCCCCAAAATTGAATGATGAGTTGAGCAGCCCATCCCCTCCTTATTTTGTCCACCAGTTAGTAATAATTACCGACACACCAAATTTGGCTCCTTCATATTCAGTCTCACAATATTCCTGTTTACCAGGCATGATTTCAACACAGTCCATGAATTATGTCAGCAGGTCTTTTCGTTTGGACTAATTCTGTCTTTTTTTGCATCTTTTCCTAACCACGTATGTTGCTAGAGGTTATTGTGATACCTTATGAACTTTTGCTGTTTTTTTACAGCTGAGCTCACAATTAGGATATATGTGGCAGCCCGTTTATTTTAACAGGTATTACATTCTCTATTTTACAGATGGGGAACTGACACACAGGGACATTCAGTTAAAATTTTGGCTGCCCAGTGTAGGATGTCTAGGACCTGATTTTTTAAAGTGCTGAGCCCAGGACCCATTGACTTCAGTTCCAGCTGTTACTGCTCAGCACTTCTTTATATTAGATCCCAGGGTCTCAGGTAAGGCTCCCAGAACATGTGGAACACACAGTTAGTGACCACCTGTGAAATGTCTGTGTTAAGTGACTTGCCGGGGTAGAATGTATTTTAACTGCTGTACCTGTCTTAGATCATCCTTTCTCTTGGTGCAGTCTCCTGCCTCAGTTGCTAAATACCTTCCACTTTCTGCAATAAATGAGGCAGGGATACTACAAACTAGAGCTTCCTTCAGTACACAGCCATGATTCATTCCCCAGAGCACTGTTCCACCTGTGCACTGAATGAGGTAGGGATCTGGTGGAAAAAATAGTAGGTGATTATGTAATTAAAAATGTCTAATAATGCCTACATACAAGAGGGCTGAATTAAGGTTGCATGGGCAACTTTAACTCTAGCATTTCCTAACTTCTGAGTGCTTGACTTGCAATCTACATCACCTTGATCAATAGGTCCTTCAGCCCTCATATATATTGCGCCAATCACAACATATCTTCCATGGCTTTCCTTCTACATGTGCAGTCATGTCTTCCCATCTCTTTAGAGGTCGGCTGAGTGGTCATTTCAGTTCCCATGGGTATCACTCGGTGACAGCAGCAACCCATCGATTGTCAGTGAGCCTCCCTATATGCTCAGCCCATCACATTTTACTATGCCTGCTCTCAATGACGTCTTGCACTCCACTCTGCTGTCTGATCACTTCATCGTGGACTCAGTCATGGATTGAAATTCCTAGAATTCTACTTTCCATCACCCTCTGCATGACAGACAGTTGCTGCTCTTTTGTCTTCGTCAGTGACCATATTTTGCTGTCGTACAATATTGCTGGTAGTACTGAAGAAGCTGGAACATGTTGCCTTGTTGATTTTGCCTTGGAGGACACCTTGATAGGATTGAAAGCTCAACAGCCTTCTTTCTTTATTCATTAGAGTTCACTTCCTGATCATAGTGCATGTTAATTTCTTGGCCCAAATGGACGTATTGCTCAAATTCTATTTGTTCTCCCTTGATTGTTATTTGGATTTTTGGCAACGTATCTGACCACATAAATTTCATTTTGGAGCAGTTAATTTTCAGTCTGACATGGCTGCATTTTGTGTTGAGTTCTTGCAGCATTTCCTGTACTTTGATGGGATTTTCTGCGATCCACACATTATCGTCCACAAATCTGAGATGGTTTAACTGCTCTCCATTAATGTCTCCATTCAATTCACCTGCCTCACTACCATTTCGAGGGAGGCTGTGGAGAGTTTTGGTGAAACCAGGTCTCCTTGTTTCACACCTTTCTTAACTGAGATGAAAAGTGGGGTATCAAATAAATTTATATCTGTAGTGAAGTCAGAATTTGCTTCCTTTGATATAGTTTGTGTCAATGCCCTGCTCTACAAGAACTTTCTACACTTCATTGATCTCTATGCTGTCAAATGCTTTTTCATAGTCAATGAAGGCAATACATAAAGGGAATTTGTATTCCCTTGAGCATTCCAATAGCTGGTTTATAGTGGAAATATGGTCCATTGTGTTGAAATTCCTTCAAAAGCCTGCCTGCTCTCTTGGCTGCTTGTCCAGACTCTGTGAGAGTGGTTTTGTTGTTATTTTGGTGAACAGCTTTTAGACATGTGAGAGCAGGCATATTGGACAATAGTTCTTTAGATCTTCACGATCACCCTTCTTGTATAGCAGAATGGTGTTGAATTCCTTCTAGCTAGATGGTATCCTCTGCATTTTCCAAGTAATGGCTTAACCTCTTAGCAAGGGTTTCCCAGAGGTCTTGGCCTCCAGCTCATATCATTTTGATTGTCAGTATATCTTTACCTCGGGCTTTTCCTTCCTTCATTTGGAGAACTGCACATCGAACTTCGCTGACAAGGACTCAGAGGGACATGCTCGTTGGTATGCTGAAGTCTTGGTACTAGGACATTTATCTGAAACGTGAACAGTGTGGTGTAGAAATCTTTGCAGACGGCTTCCATCCCTGCTCTGTCAGTTACTGATTTATATCTCTCTTCTTCAGCACCATTATTGTTGACCCATAGTGAATCAATTCCCTTTTGCATTTTTTGAGGCTTCTGTGATCTTCAGCCATCTTTAAGAGCCTTTCATTTTGGTACTTCTTGAAGTCCTCCTTTAGTCTTTTTCTTATCAACTTGCAGAGGAGGGAGTACTCAAGCTTGCACCATCATTTCGCTTCTCTAGCAAGGGCCACATTTCCTCCGAGATTCTTCTCTTTGCTCTTTTCAGTCTTTCTTTCTCAGCCAGTTTCACCCATTGCCTCAATTGATCAGTGAAGTTTTTATAATCCTCATCGCAGTTATCTATAAGACTCCAGTCTTCCTTGGAAATTTTTTCTTTCAAAATTGCCTTGTCAAATATTTTTGGCCGCTGTCTCTGATTTGCCGTCCGTAGCGCTTTCTTCTCCACCTTTTCGTTGAAGATGAGCCTTTTTCTGAGCAAGTGATGGTCATTACTGGTGTTAAATAATGGTGCTACTGAGATGTCTTGTACAATGTGCCACTTATCAGTTAGAATATAGTCAATCTCATTTTCATTCATTGCATTGAGCATGATCCATGTCCACCTCTTTTTGGCCTTCTTCTTAAACCAGGTGTTACCAGTGAATATTTCTTTCATCTCCACGAGAGTTGCCAGTCACTCTCCTCATGGATTCCATTCACTGATGCCATACCTTCCAATGAACTTTTCAGCTTCTTTCCTTCTTCCAACTTTGATGTTCAAATCTCCCATCACGATCGTATATGTGGATTTTTGAGTGAAGGTTTCCTCAACCTCCTGATAGAATTTTTCCATATCATCATCTTCGCTTGTGCTTGTGGGAACATAAATCTGAATAATCTTGAGGGTGCTGTTCTTGTTCAGCTGGAGATGTAGCACCCCAATGCATGATGAGTTGAACTTACAGGAGATGAGTTTTGAAGACCATTCCTTGATGATGAAGCCGATTCCTCCAATGGTTCTTGTGCTTTCTCCTTTTCCCAGCATGATGGTACTTTCATCTCTCCACTTCTCTTCCATCTCCTTTCTTCATCATGTTTCACGGAGACCAAGGATGTTGCAGGCTGTCCTTATCTTCTCCTCCTTTATATGGTTAATCAAATCATCTCTCATCAGTGTCCTGCAGTTATAAGTTTCAGCTTACTGAAAGGGCAGTCAGTTTTCTGGCCCCTGAGATTCTTAACAGCTTCACATTGACTGAGCTCCCTACCCATTGTAGAACTGATCGAGTTGCACACAAAGAGTTGGGGCCCATTTATTCATGTTGTTTTAGCCATTTCTTCATCCACCCACTGGCTATGATGTCAGTGGCGCATTTGATTCCTCAACTTAGCTAGCACTCAGCCTCAAGAAGGAGGACAGTGGTCCTCTCCCTGGGTTGGGAGTCTGACACTTTAATAGCATGGCTGAACCTACTGAAGAATATACTCCGTTATTCTCACTGTCAGAGAAGTCAGGATCACTGCTGCACTGCTTTCAGGTGTTGATGTTGGATTTTGCAGAGGAGAGATCTCCTGCAAAATCCTACCTCAAAGTGATCTTCATAACAATCTTTTAATGCAGTTTTTAGTTAGGAATTTAAGATTTGTAATTCTATACAGGTGAAACTCACCCCGTGCAGGGGGCCAGTACAAATACCAGGAGCCAAACTAATGTTTGCACTCCAGTCTAGAGGAATCATTAAGCCAGTATTGCAGCCTTGAAATTGCACTTATTTTACAAGAATAAATTGACTTTGTTCCATAAATTCATAGATTTTAAGGCCAGAAGAGACCATTACAGTCATTTAGTCTGAACTCCTGGGTAGCACAGAGCAGAGAACCCCAGCCAGTAACTCCCACACCTGTTTAAGTTAGAGCAGATCTTTTAGAAGGACAATCAGTCTGCTTGCTAGGAACTCAATGACATTCAAATAAATCACCTGGCAGGACAGATCTGATGACTGTATTTACAGGTTAATTGTTAATGCTGCTATTTGGAAGGGGTGCATATGTTGGAGTTGATGAGAAGTAATCTGCTACCTCTGTTGACATATCCTTTTCAGTAATTATTGTGGCCTGGGCAGAGATATGCTCTAGTTCAGCTAGAAGTTATTGTGCAGAAGGTCATATTAGATGCTCATCTTGCTATCTTCTGGCTTTAAGATATATGAATCTGTGGATCAAGGGTGATGAACCATCCTGACTCATGTTGAGTAATGCCTGCAGATGGGCACTGTTATACACTCATGCAGGGAGTGGGTAAAATCCTCTTCAGTCACAGGGAAGTCCCATGGATTTCAATGGGAGAAGGTATCCATGTGGGTTATGGGATTATCAGAATTTTGCGCTATATGGGCAAAGTCCAAAGTCCACTCTCATGAATCATTATATGGGAAATGTAATAATTTTTTGCTTTACTGCAGAAAGGTTAAAATTCACACAGAATATCTCAAAGATGGGTCAGTATCTATATAACTAGCTTTCCAAGGGTTCTGCCCAGTGTTACCAAAACCAATGGGACCCTTGTGCTCGACTTTAACGACAATCAATTTTCTGAGACCTATTGCTTGCTGCAATCTATCTAGCACCTTCGGTTGTACTTTAATCTTTATCTCATCACTTTTCCAAAGGAAATGTCAGTGGCAGAGCCAGGGAGAGATGGGAACCACACTGCAGTGATGGAATTTATCCTGCTGGGGTTTGGAAGAGGTCCAGGGCTCCAGGTGGTCCCTTTTGTGATGTTCCTGGTGATTTACATAATAACTGTGCTAGGGAACACCATCCTGGTCCTCATCATTACAGCCAACTCTCGACTTCACACCCCCATGTACTTCCTCTTCATGAATCTGTCACTCTTAGACCTCTGCTACTCCTCTGTCATTGCCCCCAGAGCCGCAGTGAGCTTCTTAACAGCCAAAGCTATTTCCTACGGGGGATGTCTCACCCAATTCTTCCTCTTCGCTCTCTTTGTAAGTACTGAGACATTCATCCTGACAGCCATGGCATATGATCGATACACCGCCATCTGCAACCCGCTTCTGTATCCCACCACCATGTCCATGTCAGTCTGCATTCAGCTGGTGGTTGGGTCCTATCTCTGTGGCAGCGTGAATGCCATAGTGCAAACCAGCTTCACATTTACTCTGAGCTTCTGTGGCTCTAATGAGATCGATCACTTCTTCTGTGATGTTCCACCCCTGCTAACCCTCTCATGCACCGACACATACATCAATCAAATGGTGATGTTTGCCTTATCAGGCGTCATCATAGTGAGCACTGCCCTGCTCATTCTCATCTCATATGTCTATATCATCTCTGCTGTCCTCCAGACTCACTCTGCTGCAGGCAGGCACAAGACCTTCTCCACCTGCACCTCCCACATAGTAGCTGTGAGTTTATTTTATGGGACTGTTTCCTTCATGTATGCCCAGCCAAGTTCATTGTCCTTTCCAGATCAGAGCAAAGTAGTGTCTGTGTTTTACACCCTGGTCATCCCCATGTTGAATCCCTTCATCTACAGCCTAAGGAACAAGGATGTGAAAGAAGCTTTGAGAAGAATCATAGGCTGCATAATGGTTTTGAAATGAATCTAGTCTGTGAATATTGAGCTAAATAACTCTTTGGTATATTGGAAGGACTTATTGTTCAACTAATCTATCTATCTATCTATCTATCTATCTATTTCATGCTCAATACTGTCCTATCACACTAGAAGAATGATTTTTTTAAAAACTAATAAATCAATCTTCTCTATGTTTATGTTATTTTTCACATTTTCATCTATTTGTTTAGCAATGCAGTCTTTTGGAAAACTGGATCCAAAGACCCTTGAGCCTTGGAGAGTGTTTGTAATTTGCATCCAAATTGCTCAACTACTTGATAAATGCTGGAACCCAAATTTAGATGCCTGGCTTAGTGTGTGTGGTGTCATATCTCCTTTACTCTCTGACTCCAGTTGCTAAACACCATGCTATTTTCCTAAGGGGTTAAGGTAAGATTTTCAGGAACATTCAATGTTGTAGTCAATGAATATTTTACCTTTGACTTCAAGGGGGCATATTTATGCCAACAGAAAACACTTTTGAAAATATCATTCTTATGCAGTTTGCCAGAAGTTTGGAATGGGTGACAGGGGATGGACACAGAGTGATTGCCCATTCTGTTCATTCCCTCTGAGGCACCTGGCATTGGCTACTGTCAGAAGATAGGAAACAAGCTCATGGGTACAGCTGGTCAAAAGTTTTCAGCCCAAAAATGTAGATTCTGCTTCATCAAAACATTTCATGAACGTAGGTCAAATTAACCAAAATGCTTCAGTCCAAATAAAATAAAATGAAAAAAAATAAAATCAGAAAAAAAAATGAAATAGTTTCAATATTTTAAGAGAAATGTTTCAATATTTCAATTAAAAAGTGTCTTTTTATTTAGAATATTGCTGCAGTTTTACTTTAAAGTAAAAGGTACAAATCCCCCAGAATGAAACATTTCAATTTGTATTAAAGCAAATGTTTTATTCAATCCCCAGATAATTATTTTGTACTTGTTTGCTTCACTGAAGAATTGGAAAAAGAGTTTGTTTCAGACCAAGACACCCTATGATGGGGTGTTTGCCCAACACTGGTCCATAAAGGGTAACAGAGCTCTAGGGAGGCTGTGCAGGAGGTAGCCAATTAGAGAGCGGTTGTGAGGAGCAGCCAATCAGGGCAGGGCTGGGCCATATAAGAAAATCTGCAGAACAGAGCAGTTTCAGTAGATACCTGGAGCTTGAGGAGGGAAAATCAGGCTCCTAGTAAGAGGAAGGTGTGCCAGCACCCAGTGTGATGGGTTGGATCACAGAAAACCCCTTGGGAACTGCCAACTGATATGTCAAGACTCCTTTTATCCCTGCTTTCTCTGCCAACTCGGGGCCCTGGCACTCTGGCTTGCTGAGCCAGACAGTCCCATCTGCTCCAACACAGACCCAGGGGTTGAATTACTTGCCTCAAAGCTGCAGGTTTAGCTGAAAGCAGTTCAAAGACGTGTGCTTGTCTCTAACACTCAGATGCCCAACTCCCAATGGGGGTTGAAACCCAAATAAATCCGTTTTGCCCTGTATAAAGCTTATGCAAGGTAAACTCATAAATTGTTTGCCCTCTATAATATTGATAGAGAGATATGCACATTGTTTGCTCCCCTAGGTATTAATACATACTCTGAGTTAATTAATAAGTAAAAAGTGATTTTATTAAATAGAGAAATAGGACTTAAACAGTTCCAAGTAGTAACAGAAAGAACAAAGTAAGTTACCAAGCAAAATAAAATAAAATGCACAAATCTATGTCTAATCAAACTGAATACAGATAATCTCACCCTCAGGGATGCTTCAGTACGTTTTTTCCTGAGAATGGACACCTTCTAAGCCTGGGCACAATTCTTTCCCCTGGTACAGCTCTTGGTCTAGCTCAGATGGTCGCTAGGGGATTCTTCATGATGGCTCCTCCTTTCTTCTGTTCCACCCCTTATATATATTTTGCATAAGGTGGGAATCCTTTGTCTCTCTAGGTTCCCACCCCTCCTCACTGAAAAAGCACTAGGTTAAAGATGGATTCCAATTCACATGTCACTGTAAGACTTCATTACCCACTTGTCAGCACACAGGTATACAGGGAGACTTACAGGTAAAACAGAGCGATCTGCAGACAATTGTCCTGGTTCATGGGAGTCATCAAGATTCCAAACCACCATTAATGGCCCACACTTTGCATAATTACAATAGGCCCTCAGAGTTATATTTCTTATTTCTAGTTTCAAATACAAGAGTGGTACATTTATACAAATAGGATGACACTCAGTAGACTATAAGTTTTGTAATGGTACCTTACAAGAGACCTTTTACATGAAGCATATTCCAGTTACATTATATTCACTCAATGGCATATTTTTATAAAACCACATAGACTACAATGTCACACCCAGGACAGAGCTGCTAAGATCAGCAGGCTTAAAGGATGCTGCAGTCCTTGGAATGACACAGGTCCTGGGGCAGAACTGACAGTGGGCAAGATACCACTAGAAGAGGTCACAGAGCTAATTCCCAAGACAGCCAGTAGGAGGTGCCACAGTGGTGAATCGCACCTCGTCACACATACCCTCCCCATCCCATATGTTTTTCTAATTTTTGGTTCAGCCTGTGATGGGTTGTTTACTCAACATCAGCCTGAAAGGGGTTAAGGTGACACAGATAGGGGCAATTAACATAACTGTGGGGAGGCATAGCTCAGTGGTTTGAGCATTGGCCTGCTAAATCCAGGATTGTGAGTTCAGTCCTTGAGGGGGCCATTCAGGGAACTGGGGTAAAAATCTGTCTGGGGATGGGTCTTGCTGTGAGCATGGGGTTGGACTAGGTGATCATCTGAAGTCCCTTCTGACCTTGATATTCTATGATTCTATAGGCTGCATTTGGTAGAGAGTCTAGCTTGACTGAAAATGACCAATGGCTGATAAAGCCCAGCTGGGGGAGAAGCTGGCTAAGGACTAAAACGAGGAAGTGTACAGTAGAAAGGGGCTGCAATGTGGAAGCCAGAAGTCACTCTCTGGGGTTAGAAAGGGAAATGGAGGAACCACAAGTGGAGAAAGAAGCCCTGGGATCCTGGCCTAATGGAAGGGTTTACCCAGAAAGGTAGAGAAGAAAGCCTGCGAGAGGCACAGTAGGAAGCAGCCCAAGGAAAGACCAGTGAAGTTTGAGGTCCCTGGGTTGGAACCTGGAGTAGAGGGCAGGTCCAGCTTTCCCTGTCAGACACAGGATTGTGGAAGATGTCAACTAGACCTCTGGTCTAGAGGTATTCTGATATCCTGGAAGAAGGGTAGGGTATATAGTGACTTAGTCAAATGGCTGAGTAATGAAGAAAGGCAGCAGGATGAGTGAAACATAGAAGGCAGTGCCAGACTGAACCAAAACTGATTGCCAAGCCACAGTCACAAGGAGTTGCCCCATGAGAGAGACATTTGCCTCCAACCACAGGGGAGAAGCACCTCTGAGTGGAGTTGCACCCAGCTTTTCATGGAAGTGTAATGGGCTATGAAGGCTCTAAGGATGATTGGAATTTTCCATGGGAATTGTGTTTGGTGACCAATTGAAGTTTTGGGGAAATTGAGGTTTTTCTTAAGAAAGATAAAGTTTTTTAATATTTGTCTTAATAATAGAAAATAATAATAATAAAAATAATAATAAACAGAACTTTTGTCTGAAACCTTTTAATCAAAAATGAATTTTTGTCAAAGTTTTGGTGTTAGTTTTTCAAAGAAACTCAAAGAGGTGACTTCATTAGTGTACAAGTACCTTCATAAGGAGAAAATAAAAATATCTGCTCCCAACAACATCCATTTCAGGGATTTCATGTAGTGTTGTTTTGTTCTGAGAGGCATTCGGTTAGGTAAAGGGAGTGATGGGACTCTGATATTTCCAAAAGTAAGTTGGGATTTTCTTAAGAGAAACCAAACAGAAACTACACCAGAAAATTAAAGGGTACAGAAACAAACAGTGTATGAAATGACACCTGGAGAGGCCTTCTACTTTTAGAGAAAAACAGGATTGTATATACTTTTTTAAGCCCATTTAATACCACAGTCCTAACTATGGAACCCGTATCAGGCACTTCCATAATATCAGAAATGATGTGGAGAATTGTTTATTTGTTGGATTCTGCGTAGAACTGATGAGGCATTAGGAATGCCATAGAGGAGACTATGAAGTTCCATCTCAGGGTGATGCATCATTAACTGGTTATTACATGAAATAGAAAATATTTTTGAGGGGGGGAAAAAGATGAATCACCCAAAGAAGGGAGGAAGAATGAAAGAGTTAAGACTCATAATGTACAGGTAAATAAAGCCCAAATAACCAACAGATGTGGTGCATTTAAAAGGAAATCCATTGAAAAAATGTCCACAAGTCTCCTCACTCTAAGCCCCAAAGCAAGGACATATCTGGGAACAGAAGTCCTCTGTCTCCATCTAATGGTGAGATCAGTGATTGGGCTCCAGCGCTCGCTTTCCCCATGGGAAGCTGTAGCGAGGCAGTGTGTCTCCCCTCCTCCCCAGGGAGGGTTGAGCCCCATCAATCATCCCCCAGAGCATAACTGCTGGGCAGAAGTCCCACCCCTCAGAGGGTCAGGCGACGGCCCGGAAGGATAAAAGCCGGGCCCCAGCCTTCAGTCAGAGCCCAGCCGCCGGCAGGAGCAGACGTGCCTGCTGACCCTCATCACTGGGAAGCCGCTGAGGCCAGAGTCCGGTACCAGGAGCTGCCAGAGCTGCCCTGCAGTCGCTACGACGAGGAGCTACCAGAGCTGCCCTGCAGTCACTACGACGAGGAGCTACCAGAGCTGCCCTGCAGTCGCTACGATGAGGAGCTACCAGAGCTGCCCTGCAGTCGCTACGATGAGGAGCTGCCAGAGCTACCTCGTCCCTACTATGGCCCTGAGGAGCCCCCAGACCAGACCTGGCCCACCGTCCCGGAGATATTCCCGGACCTGCTGCCCAGCCCTGACTGGGAAGAACCCATGGTGCTGGACGCCCCAGCGGATCAGATAGGAACCGACGGGGAGACTGGAAGTAGCCCGGGGGCAGCTGACTACAGTCAGGCTGCAGAGGGCCGCGTGCCTATGTCAGTGTGTTTCGGTCAGGGTCCCCACTGATCGCCACTCACGGCGACAGCCGCTACTAGGGTCCTGGGCTGGAACGCAGAGGAGTGGGTGGGCCTGTGTTCCCCCTGCCACCCGTAACCGGGTGGCAGAATCCCCCTTCACCCTGACCACTGCTCTGCCCTGCCCCAAAGGGCCAGAGCTGAGAACTATTGTACTGTGTTTGGTGCCCCGCCCGACCCAAGGGCTGGGCCCCTATTGACTTTGCCACTGCTCTGCCCTGCCCCAAAGGGCCAGAGCTGAGAACTATTGTACTGTGTTTGGTGCCCCGCCCGACCCAAGGGCTGGGCCCCTATTGACTTTGCCACTGCTCTGCCCTGCCCCAAAGGGCCAGAGCTGATAAACTGCTACGGTGTTTGTTGGTGCCCCGCCCGACCCAAGGGCTGGGCCCCTATTGACTTTGCCACTGCTCTGCCCTGCCCCAAAGGGCCAGGGCTGATAAACTGCTACAGTGTTTTTTGGTGCCCCGCCCGACCCAAGGGCTGGACCCCTATTGACTTTGCCACTGCTCTGCCCTGCCCAAAGGACCAGAGCGGAACAAACCATTGTAACGACTTGCCGGGCGCCCGCCTGAACCAGAGGCTGGGCCCTGTTTAACTGTGCCGCTGTTTGGTCCCGCCCACAGGGCCCAAACCCCGGAGCTGACTGCGGTCCCGAGGGCAGAGGCCCCCAGATGACGAGACGAGGCCGGTGTGGCTCCCCTCCTCCCCAGGGAGGGTTGAGCCCCGGCACCCGCACATCCACAGAAGCCCAAACCCCTGGGCCTATCCCAGCATTGTGCACACTGACAACTGCTGGATAATACCAACATTTAGCTGGCAACCAATGAAGCCACTAATAAGTAGAATCTACTGTACGTTGAAATCAATGGGAGTTAGGCACCTCTATATCTTCAAAAATCTGACCCGTAGGAACTTAGATGTCCTGATAAATACTAGCAGACTGAAAACCGACATATTTGTGAATAATGAATCAGGCTGGGATTATCAAAGCTGTCAGAGTCAAGTGCCTGAATCTCATTGAAATTTAGTTGGGTACCTAACTCCATTAGGCTCATTTGAAATCCCAGCCTCAATGATTTGGATCAAATCTCTTTCCTCCTGAGCACACACCTTCCATTAGGGAAGGTGGGGCTGTATGGTCCGGGCTGATTAATGGAGGCAGTGACAGAGAGATCTTCCCCCCCACAGTGCTCAACCCTCTGGATGATGTGATCCATGCAGCTGTGTCTTTTAGCACCCACCAGGAGTTGTTTTTCATGGTTCCACTCAACAAGCCACTCCGGCTCACTGCTTCCTGTCTCTTCCTCCAAGCAGAGCAGTAGCCAGGCAAACAGGAATCCAGAAGAGGCTGAGAAGAGGATCTGAAGTGGATCCACAGAGGAGCAACCCTCAGCAGAGTCTTTGGAAACTTGTTAGCAGGTGTCTTTGGAAACTTGTTGGCACCAGAAGCGAAGAATAGCGGGGTGGAATCCTGGCCCCGCTGAAGTTAATGGGAGTTTTGTAATTGACATCAACTGGGCCATGAATTAGGCCTCTAGGGCCACTGGAAGTTTAGGAAGAGTCGACTCTGCCCAGCTTAAATCAGTCTGTAAGGAGAGCTTACCCATTCTTGTCTATGCAGCACTGAGGGGGAATACCACTCCCCTAGCCTGACCCAACTCCAGGTCTCTGTTTGTTTTCTCTGCAAAGGATATTTTCCTCCCTCCTTATTTTTTTTTCTCCTGATCAATTAATTGGACCAAACATTGGGGAACAAACAGCTATTTTGGGGTATCATCTGTCTTCACCTCCTATTCTCAAGTAGGTAGCATTTGTTTGCAATAGAGCTTTCTTTCTTTCTTTCTTTCTTTCTTTCTTTCTTTCTCACCAGGACTGGCGCTAGGGTTTCTCGCACCCTAGGCACACAGCCATTTCTCCTCTCCCCATGCTGATCCCGCAGCTCCGGTGGAACTGCCGCAGTCATTCCTGCGGAGGGTCTGTTGGTCCGTGGGTCTGGTGGTGCTCTGCTGGCATGCCTACAGGCGGTCCACCGGAGCCGCGCGAGCAGCTGACCGTCCACAGGCATGCCTGCGGCAGCTCTAGCAGAGCCGCGGACCAGCGGACCCTCCGCAGGCACGACTGTGGCAGGTCAACTGGAGCTGCCTGCTGCCCCCCCGGCAAAATTCCCCCCCCCGAATAATCCTGGCACCCTAGGTGATTGCCTAGGCTGCCTAAATGATAGCGCCGGCCCTGCTTCTCACCATATATCCTTTTTTTGCTCATTTACCATTTCAAAATGGATTTTTCTCTTTCTTTCATTTTATGCTTTTTTTTCCTTTTTCTTCCTTTCACAATTTCTTTCTTTCTTGTTTTCTTGCTTTTGTGCTTTTGATTTTTCCTCTGCATCTGCATGGGTATGTTTACACTGCAATGAAAGAGCTGTGGCTGATCTGGGTAAGGTCCTATTGGGCTTGGGCTGGGGGCACCATACGATTGAAATGTAAATGTTCGGGCTCAGTCTGGAACCTGGAGTCTGAGATCTCAGATCCCACTTCTACAGCCTTAGTCTTGCAAGTCTGAGACTTGGTGCCTTATGATTTTTTAAATTTTAATGTTGACATTCTCAGTGATAGATTCATAGTGTTAAATCCTGGCTCTGTTCAAGACATGGAAAGTTCTGCAGTTGGCTGCAATGGGACCAAAATGTCACCCAGAGATTTTGAGCCATTATGGTCATTTATCCTAACCTGCGGTAGCCAAAAACAATAGGTTAGAGTGGAAAGGACCCACCTGTGCTTATCAATGGGGTGTTAGCTCCAAGTCCTGTGCGTGGGGTCTGTGCCCCACCATGAATGTCTGTATGTGGCAAAAAGGGAAAAGTGGCTAGCCCACTCCAGCTGCTGGGGTAAGTATTCAGAAGACACCTTAGCTGCCATCTTCCCCTCTCCACAAAGGGGGATAGAGGTGGGACCCTATTTTCTTTGGGAGCCAGGACATGTAGGTTCTGTTCCCACCTGCGACACTGATCAGCTCTATGACTTTGTTTAAGTCTTTTTTTCCTTCCCGCCTATATAGATGGGAGGATTTTAGAGGAAGGGACAGTCTCTTGCTATATGTCTGTGCAGGATCAACACAACAGGGTCCTTATTTTTCTTAGTGGCCTCTAAGTGCTACTGAATTACAATAATAATAATAATCCCTGGTCGATATGGTTGGGATTTTATATGCTCAGATCAGTCATTTAATTTGGTATTGGGTATCCAAATCGCCTAGCTGGCTTTGAAGAGCTCAGAAGATTCATATCCAAGACAGGAATTATTTTTAGAGCTGATCAAAAAATGCTCAGACATAATCAATGTTATGTTCATTTCCTGGGTTTGACATGGAGCCATTTTTCATATGTCTCTGAAAATGCTTGTGCTCTATTTTAATCAACATGGTTCTCGACATCTGGCTTAGTTTTTATTTTCATTTTCCAAAAAGCCAGTTTTCATTTAGGAAAAAAAATTTGAGAATCATCTCACTTAAAAGTAATCTTGTGGAGAAATGTCATGAACAATTGACAATTATTTATGAACAATTTCAGTATAGAAAAAAAGGCCAGTCGATTTGCCTTGTGCTATATTTTCGAAGGTGTTTTAAGTACTTAAACATAAAAATAAATACTCACTGGGATTTTTAAAAGCAACTATCTGTCTAGCTCCAATTGATTTCCATGGGAGTCAGGCACCTAGGCCCAGATTTTTAAAGATATTCAAAATTAAGAGGTGCTAGTCACATAGATGATTTTGAAAATCCTACTAGGTACCTATCTACATCTTTAATTATCCAAATATCTTTAAAAATATGGCCCAGGTCCTTAATGTATTCCCTTTTGATGTGAATCTGTGTGCCACTACATGCCAATTTATATGTTTAGGTGCCTAAATACCTTTGTAAACCTGGTCCATTATTGTTTTTATTAATAATATTGGTATTACTAAATACTGACCAGCTCTATTTATTTGTTTATCTTTTTGAGTCCCAATCCCTGTGACAAAGCCATCAATACTGTGTTGACATGCAGTCACATTTCCAACACCTCTGTCTCTTCTCCAGATTGAATAACAACAGTGCCAAGCCCTCCAGCATGCACTGGGACAACCAAAGTCATGTGACCGAGTTCATTCTGGTGGGTTTCCCTGGCATCCTGGAGCTGCAGCTCCTGCTCTTCTTGGTATTCCTTCTGGCCTATGCACTGACTGTGACAGAGAATACAGTGATCATCATGCTAATCTGGGCCAACGTCTCACTCCACAAGCCAATGTACCTCTTCCTGGGGAATCTCTCTTTCCTGGAGATCTGGTACGTCTCAGTCACGGTGCACAAAATGTTATTGAGCTTTGTAACAAAAAGGAAAGGCATCTCCTTTGTTGGGTGCATGGCCCAACTCTACTTCTTCCTGGCCTTGGCCTGCACTGAATGTGTCCTCCTGGCTGTAATGGCCTATGACCGCTATGTGGACATCTGCAATCCGCTGCACTACTCAACCATCATAAGCCACACTCTCTGCATCCTCCTGGTGGCTGGGTCATGGCTGAGTGGCTTTCTCATCTCCATGTGGAAGGCCCTCTTCATCTCGCGTCTGACCTTCTGTGGGGTTAACATCATCAACCACTTCTTCTGTGATGTGTCACCACTGCTCAACCTGGCCTGCACCGACATGTCACTGGTAGAACTTGTGGACTTCCTGCTGGCCCTGCTCATTCTCCTGGGGCCTTTCTCCATTACTGTGGACTCTTACATCTGCATCATCTCCATGGTTGTGCGCATCCCCTCAGCCAAGGGGCGACACAAGGCCTTTTCTACATGTGCCTCCCACTTGATGGTGGTCACCATCTTCTATGCCTCCTCCCTCTTCATCTACACCAGACCTCGAGCCATAAGTTCCTTTGACTCCAACAAGCTGGTGTCTGTCATTTACACAGTTCTGACACCCCTTCTCAACCCAGTCATCTATTGCCTGAGGAACAAGGAGTTCAAGGACACCCTGAGGAAAATGGCGCATGGCAGAAAAGTCTTCTTCTAGATATTTTTTATGGAACTTTTCAAGATGGCCTAAGGGATTTCCATTCTTTAACTCACTAATATCTGGTGGCAATGAGTTCCAAAGGTCAGATTGATTTTTATCCACTAAACTTACATCAGACTACGTGAATTCCTTTTAATGGGGCTATTATATTATTCTTGAGGGCTAGGACGGTCTGGGATTTCAAAGAGGGGCTAAGGTAATTAGGTGTCTAATGTCCATTCTTTAACTCAGTACCAGTTCAGATAAATTTAACCTGCACTGAAATATTGTGGTTTGTTGAACTGAACTGAAATTATTTGTTTCATGTCTGGTGGGCCAGATTTTTAAAGGTGACTAATGGTATTTTCAAAATCCATTGAAATTAGTGTGAATCGGGCACATAGATGCTTTTGAAGATTTCATTAGTTGTCTTAATACCTTTAAAATACTTGCCTTTTGACATGAAACACCATCTGCCTCAGGTCTAACAGTACCTCAGGGTAGTTGTAGTTCGGGTCTTTCAGTCGTAGTTCTTCTCTATGGGCCAGGCTTCTTGGCTGAATTACATCTCCAGACCAGTTGGATGCTTCATAGCAGTCACATGACTGTGTTCCATCATGGGAGATGTAATCCAGTTACCAGGCCTGGCTCTAGGCACCAACAAAACAAGCAGGTGTTTGGGGCAGCACATTTCCAGGGGGCAGCATTTTCGCCATCCTTTTTTTCTTTCTTTTACTCACTTCCTCCCATCTCATAACCCTGCAGAAGCAGAGCCAAAGAGCAGCTGGGGATCCAGCATGGGATCTGAGACCCCACTGGACCCTGGGAGCTGTAGTTCCTTGCTTAGCTACCTCCCTATAGAGCCATCCTTGGATCAAGGAAAGAACTACATTTCTCAGCAATCCCTTGGTAACTATGACCAGGAAAGGGAGGGGGAGGGAGTGATGTAGCTGATCCATGCTGCAGCTTGCTGTGAGTCGAAAGGCACTGTGAATGGGGACAAGTGTGCCCAAAGAGTAGGCGGCCTTGGCCCAGATATCCCCTTCAGAAGACATCCCCAGACTTGATTAGGGATACTGGAGTGACCTCACCTTGGAGCCCCCAAAGAAGGAATTGGGTGGACTAAATGGACAGTGCCCCTCTCTATCTGAAGCCTAGCAAGGGAGGTACATGGATCCCACTAGAATTTAAAATGAAAAGTAAGAGAGGAGAGGCTCTGGACCTGGTCAGCTTTAGAGACAGTACCAGGCACGTAAGAGGATTTCCACTTAGCCATGGAAGCAGAAATTGACTTTTCCTTTCCTGGTATGGCTAATATTCAGAAAGGGAATCTAGCACCTGCCTTCCAGATTTGAGCACTCCAAAATTCAGGAGCGCTCAAGCTCAGTTTGGGCAGCTGTTACTTCATTTCTCCCAAATCAAATATACTGATCCACTGTAATTTGCTGTAGAAAAAGTAGGATAAAATTGATCAAGAAATGCTTCCCAGAGGTTATTAGGACTGGGATTGCTATTTTCAACAGCCATTGCTTTTTTTTAATTTGTTTAAAAGAAGGACAGTGATAGTGCATTGCAAATTCCCCATAGAAACACAGAGTGAAACAAAAGAATAATAAAGGCCCCTCAACTTTTCCTTATTTATGTAGGACAGTCTTATAATATGCATCCAAATATCCTCCAGTCACACAAGCTGAAAATTGGTCCACTTTACTGCAGTTCTCTAACCATATGGGAACCAATCCTGTTTGTGTTCTGTGCACATCCAAAATTCCTGCTGAATGACCTGCCCTGGGAGTGAGTTACCAGTGACCCTGGGACAGCAGGAGGGTGCAGACTGAGGGGAGAGCCCAGGGCTGGGGTGGCAGAGGGATGGGAAGAGGGCACTGGGTGGGGGAAAGAGGGAAGCCCAATGCTGGGGTGGCAGGGGTGTGGGTGTGGGTGTAGGGGGAGAGCCCAGGGCTGGGGCAGCAAGGGAGTGCGGGGGTTGCGGGGGCAGAGCCCAGGGCTGGGATGGGGGGAAGCCAAAAATTTTTTTTTGCTTGGGACAGCAAAAAACCTAGAGCTGGCCCTGCCAATCACGAAGCATGAAGTGACGGCTTGAGGCTGTAGTTTATTGTCAAACTAACCCAAAGACCATTTCCCAAACTGATTTTTTTTCTTACATTTTTCAGTTCACAAAAAATATGAATCATTCAACCCCTTGCTCAAAGCAGGATCAATTCCCAACTAAATCATCCCAGCCAGGGCTTTGTCAAGCCTGACTTTAAAAACCTCTAAGAAAGGAGATTCCACCACCTCTCTAGGTAACCCATTCCAGTGCTTCACCACCCTCCAAGTGAAAAAGTTTTTCCTAATATCCAACCTAAACCTCCCTCATTGCAGCTTGAGACCATTACTCCTTGTTCTGTCATCTGGTACCACTAAGAACAGTCTAGATCCATCCTCTTTGGAACCCCCTTTCAGTTAGTTGAAAGAAGCTATCAAATCCCCCTTCATTCTTCTCTTCTGCAGACTAAACAATCCCAGTTCCCTCAGCCTCTCCTCATAAGTCATGTGCTCCAGCCCCTTAATCATTTTGTTGCCCTCTGCTGTACTCATTCCACTTTTTCCACATCATTCTTGCACTGTGGGGCCTAAAACAGGACACAGTACCCCAGATGAGGCCTCACCAATGTCGAACAGAGGGGAATGATCACATCCCTCAATTTGCTGGCAATGTCCCTGCTTATACAGCCCAAAATGATGTTAGCCTTCTTGGCAACAAAGGCCACTGTTGACTCATATGCAGCTTCTTGTCCACTACAACACCTACGTCCTTTTCTGCAGAACTGCTGGCTAGCCATTCGGTCCCTAGTCTGTAGCAGTGCATGGGATTCTTCCGTCCTAAGTGCAGGACTCTGCCCTTGTCCTTGTTGAACCTCAACAGGTTTCTTTTGGCCCAATCCTCTAATTTATCTAGGCCCCTCTATATCCTATCCCTACCTCCAGCATATCTACCATTCCTCCCAGTTTAATGTCATCTGCAAACTTGCTGAGAGTGCAGTCCATGCCATCCTCCAGATCATTACTGAAGATATTGAACAAAACCAGCCTCAGGATCAATCCTTGGGGCACTCTGCTTGATACTGACTGCCAACTAGATATGGAACCATTGATTACTACGCATTGAGCCCGACGATTTAGCCAGCTTTCTATCCACCTTATATTATAATCCATTCATCCAGCCCATACTTCTTTAACATGCCGGCAAGAATACTGTGGGAGACCATATCAAAAGCTTTTCTAAAGTCAGTAAAGTCACATCCAATGCTTTCCCCTCATCCACAGATCTAGTTATCTCCTCATAGAAGGCAATTAGGTTAGTCAGGCATGACTTGCCCTTGGTGAATCCATGCTGACTGTTCCTGATCACTTTCCTCTCCTCTAACTGCTTCAGAATTGATTCCTTGAGGACCTGCTCCATGATTTTCCAGGGACTGGGTGAGGCCGACTTGCCTGTTGTTACCCGGATCCTCCTCCTTCCTTTTTTTAAAAATGGACATTATATTAGACTTTTTTCAGTCATCCAGGACCTCCCCTGATTGCCATGAGTTTTCAAAGATAATGGACAAGGGCTCTGCAATCACATCTGCCAACTCCTTTAGCACTCTCAGATGCAGCGCATCCAGCCCCATGGATTTGTGCTCATCCAGCTTTTCTAAATAGTCCTGAACCATTTCTTTCTCCACAGAGGGCTGGTCGCCTCCTCCCCATGCAGTGCTGCCCAGTGCAGTGGTCTGGGAGCTGACCTTGTTTGTGAAGACAGAGGCAAAAAAAAAGCATTGAGTACATTAGCTTTTTCCACATCCTCTGTCTCTAGGTTGCTTCCTTCATTCAGTAAGGGTCCCACACTTTCCTTGACTTTCTTCTTGTTGCTAACATACCTGAAGAAACCCTTCTTGTTACTTTTAACATCTCTTCCTAGCTGCAACTCCAAGTGCGATTTGGCCTTCCTGATTTCACTGCTGCATGCCTGAGCAATACTTTATACTCCTCCCTGGTCATTTGTCCAGTCTTTCACTTCTTGTAAGCTTCTTTTTTATGTTTAAGATCAACAAGGATTTCACTGTTAAGCCAAGTTGGTCAACTGCCATATTTATTATTCTTTCTACACATTGGGATGGTTTGTTCCTGCAACTTCAATAAGAATTCTTTAAAATCCAGCCAGCTCTCCTGGACTCCTTTCCCCCTCATGTTATTTTCCCAGGGGATCCTGCCCATCAGTTCCCTGAGGGAGTCAAAGTCTGCTTTTCTGAAGTCCAGGGTCTGTATTCTGCTGATTTCCTTCCTTCCTTCTCAGGATCCTAAACTCGACCATCTCATGGTCACTGCCTCCCAGGTTCCCATCCACTTTTGCTTCCCCTACTAACTCTTCTCTGTTTGTGAGCACGAGGTCAAGAGCTCTGTCCCTAGTTGGTTCCTCCAGCACTTGCACCAGGAAATTGTTCCCTACACTTTCCAAAAACTTCCTGGATTGTCTGTGCGCTGCTGTATTGCTCTCCCAGCAGATATCAGGGTGATTAAAGTCTCCCATGAGAACCAGGGCCTGTGATCTAGTAACTTCTGCTAGTTGCCAGAAGAAAGCCTTGTCCACCTCATCCCCCTGGTCTGGTGGTCTATAGCAGACTCCCCCCACAACATCACCCTTGTTGCTCACACTTCTAAACTTATTCCAGAGACTCTCAGGTTTTTATGCAGTTTCATACCAGAGCTCTGAGCAGTCATATTGCTCTCTTATGTACAATGCAACTCCCTCACCTTTTCTGCCATGCCTGTCCTTCTTGAACACTTTATATCCATCCATGACAGTACTCCAGTCATCTGAGTTACCCCTCCAAGTCTCTGTTATTCCAATCACATCATAGTTCCTTGACTGTGCCAGGACTTCCAGTTCTCCCTGCTTGTTTCCCAGGCTTCTTGCATTTGTGTATAGGCACTTAAGATAACTCCCTGATCATCCCACTTTCTCAGTATGAAACAGGAGTCCTCCACATATGTTTTCCGGGCAGGTCAGAAATTCTGATATTGACTGAGCTCTAATTCAGACCATGGTGGATGCCCCCACCCACGAACATGTATATTCCTAATTCAGATGAGATATTACACTACTGCAGATAGCCCTCCTTGAGGTAGTCTGGTGACCAGGCTAGGCAGTGGCTGTCTCAAGGCTAGGGATTTTCAAAACTGAACTAAATCATGGTAAATAAACGAGGTAAATAAAAACTTGTCTTCAAAATATTTCAGAGGGAAAAAAACTTCACCTCCTGTTCAGCTCTCTGAATTAATCAGGAGAGAAACCTGCATAGCCACTGTTTTTTGTTTGTTAGTTTTTTTAAATTAGGACTGGCCCACAGGTAGTACATAGTAGGGAGTACACAAGAGACCTCCATACCACCAGGGGCACTACATAACCCACACTGTGGAACATGGGGAGGGCCGTGATTTCACCCTCATGTCTATTCTTTTCCAGGTGAAACTCAGCAGCCTCCTCAGGAGGGAAGTGCATGGAGACCCTCCAAAGCAGAGGCCTAGGGGGCACATCTGAGCACTGTCTAGAATGGAAATCTGCCTTCCCATATGCTAAACTGGTGCATTCCTTTCGAGCACAGGTGTTGATCAGGCATATTTAAATAATACTGGTCCATCACAGCTGTGCTTTGTAAAGCCAAGAGCCTGCAATTTATTCAGCCCCATCCCCTGTGATGTTAAATGACTTTATCTCCATTGCACAGCTTAGTAGACTGAGGCACGGACCAGGAAATTCACCTAGCTAAGGACACACAGCCACAAGTGCTCATCATTGACAAGTAGCTTATATGTAGGCTTGACAGCATATAAGCCTACAAGTTTATTTTTTTATTCATCAATTCAGATGTCCACAGCTATGCACATGTATAATGTTTGAGCATTTTTTAATTTTTGCATTGGTTTAAATATTCAGTTGCAGGGGGCTTTTCACTGCAAGAGGGGAAATTTAGGTTCGATAGGAAGAAAACATTCTGACTATAAGGGTAGTGAAGCTCTGGAACAGGATTCCAAGCAAGGTTGTGAAATCTCCATCACTGGAGCCTTTTAAGATCACCTTGGACAAACACCTGTCAGGGATGATCTAGGTTTGTTTGCTCCTGCCTCAGTGGACATGAGTAGATGACCTCTCAGGATCCCTTCTGGTTTCATATTTCTATGATTCTATGAAATTATGGTGGGACCCACAATAATTTTTTATTGACAGTAGATGCAGAGATTCAAAAATTGTATAACCGTTAAAACACTCCTTGTCAACATCACATCAAAATATACAAAGTCAATATCTTTCAATCAAATGCAAACAAGTTTTCAAGCACCATTTTTCTTACTTTGCTGATCTCTAAATTGCGATTATTATCAATTTAGATATCTGTAGGTCAGTTTGCATGTGTATACAGTAAAACAGACATTTAACGAAACAAAAAAAATCCAATCCTTCCCAGCCTGATTACATGAACTGAATTGCTGCACTTCTGGCCGCTCCTTTGGTGGCAAAGGGCTAACAACACAATTAGCATTTTGGGAGCTTGCTCACTCATGCCAATATCAATCCAGAGTAACTCTCACACATCAAACATAAGTCTTCGTTTTCAAGGCCCTCTGTGGCCTCTCTCCACTGGACTGATCATCTCTCATTCACTGTCAGGAGGTTGACTCCCTCCTCTGATTGGACCACCATGCCTGCCTCCACAACCCACTTGTTACATTTTCATTCTTCCCCCCTTGCTGCCCCTCATTCTGGGAAGAGCTCCCCACAAATATCCACAAACCTACCACATTAGCCTACTCCCCATCCCCAAATACTCATTGAAATCAGTCCCTAACTCCCTTAGGCTTCTTTGAAAATCCCGGCATTAAATATGCTTCTAATTTGGTAAGAGAAAGTTGCATGTTCCAGGGGAGGTATTTCCTGATCTTATATTGCAATTCATTGCTCTTAAACCTTTTTTTCCTGTGCTTTATGATCTTTTCTGCCTTTGGCTTCTTCTTATGCTGCTTATTGCCCTTCTCTTTCTCCTCCCATTCCTTCACGTCCTCCTCCTCCCTCTTCTGCCTTTCTTTATTTCTATTAGTGCTTCCTTTTCTTTTTTCATCTTCATTTCTTTTGTTCTCCCTCTGTAGCTCCCTCACCTTCTCCTTGTCCCCCATCCTTTCCACCCTTATCTTCACAGCTGTGAAAGGATGAGGACATGGAAGCCAACAACCATAGCGTGGTAAAGGCCTTCATCATCCTGGGCTTCTCCAACATGCCACATCTCCAGGCCTTGTTCTTCATCTTTATCCTGGCTACCTATGTCCTGACAGTGACTGACAATCTGGTCATTATTTCAGTGCTAAAGGCCAACCAACACCTGCACCGCCCCATGTTTTGTTTCCTGTGCAGCTTCTCCTTTCTGGAGATCTTATTTACCTCCTCCACTGCACCCAAGATGCTGGAGAGATTGGTGGAAGTTATGAGCACTATCTCTGTGGCTGGCTGCATAGCCCAGCTCTACCTTTTCTTCCCCCTGGGCTCCACCCAGTGTTTCCTCCTGGCCATCATGGCCTATGACCACTACTTGGACATCTGTCACCCACTGTGGTACCTGGCCATCATGACCATGTAGATCTGCACCCGACTGATAGGGGTGGTCTTGCTGGGTGGCTTACTAGCCCCCTTGCTGCCCATTATCTTCATCTCCCAGCTCTCATTCTGTGGGCCCGAGGAAATCCAACACTACTTCTGTGATGCGGGGCCCTTTCTGAGGCTAGCATCATGCTGAATGTGCTGACATGTGATACAGCACTTCACCTTCCTCTCAATATCTTTATTGATCCCTCATCACCAGACATGATTCTGGGTGGCCTTTATTCATACAATGCCAAAATATCCTTCTTGCAGAGCTTCCAAAACCTGAGATTGGAGGGTGTGATGGTGTTGGGACTCACCACCGCAGTGCCTGCTGCTGGTCATCCTTGGGAATTAGCTCAGTCCAGTGGAGCACCCTCTCTTGGTGGTGTCCCACACATTGTCTCATTCTTGCTTGGCATCTGAGCCCGCATCACTCTCCAGCTCACGGCGTCCTCTTCTGGACCACTGCCCTCTGGCAGTGCCCTTTAGTCCATCCACATCCGCTTCCGGGGAGGTGTCAATCAGCTGTCTCTCTGTGCCCCAGCCAATGTGGGCTAATGCACCCCTAAAGTCACAGCTCTCTTGGCAGGGGGTTGGTGCATCCCTAGACGGCCACTCCCATCAGCTAGGTGTAAGGCAAGAGAGAAGGGGTGGGGGACCCAGCCCCACCCACTACTCTGGGTCCCAACCTAGGGACACTCTAGTAGCAGCCATCCTACCCTCCTTCCCTCCCTCCGTCTGTCCATGCCCCTGGGCCCCTTCCCCTTCGGCCCCTTGCACCGGCTACCCTTTCCCCTCAGGGCCTGAAGCCTGGCAGACACGGGGCTGGAGTTCCCTTCTGCTCCCCTGGGCCTGTCCAGCACTGCGCTGTCCTAGGTGCTACTCTCCCAGCTCTGGAGACAGACCTTCCCCTCTCAAAGGCCTGGGACAGACTGCCTCTCCTCTCCCTGAGCAGCCTTTTTATACGACTGAGCCTGGCTCTGATTGGCTGCCTCCAATCTAGGCCTTGATTGGCTCCCAATAAATCCTTTTTCAATTGGCTGCCCATCTATGCAGGCACACTGGCCTGCTGCAGCCTAAATTCTCAGGGAGTGGGGCAGCTGCCCCATTACAGAGGAATTAGAGATTGATCATTCACATCTCCATAAAATGCAACCATGATTAACAGATAATTCAGACTGATGTGACACAAATTGTGCAAACTGGGGATTCTTTGGATCCCACACTGCACCCTGTAATACCACTCTCTTCACAAAAGAAAATACATCATACTGAGATATTTCTTTATCAATGTCTGTGCTAGCGATGGGTAAAATATCCATCAAATTGAGATAGAACACTTCGTCTGAACTTTCTTCGGGTTGATGACATGGCAGAAGCAACAGTCCATCAGCATTGCTGTGCTGAGTCCCCTTTGGAAACTGAATAGCATAGCAATGAGCTGAAAGTAACTATGCCCATCTTTGCATACGAGCAGCAGCTAATGACAGAAATCCAAGTTTTGGTCAAAAAATTCAGCAATATGATGCAGCTGTGAAAAAAAGGCTAATGCAGTGCTAGGATGCATCAGGAGAGAGATTTCCAGTAAAGACAGGAAAGTGTTAGTATATTATACAAAGCACTGATCAAACCTCATTTGGAATACTGAGCAATTCTGGTCTCCCATGTTTGGGAAAGATGAATTCAAACTGGAACAGGTGCAGAGAAGGGCTACTAGGATGATGTGAGGAATGGAAAACTTACCTTGTGAGAGGAGACTCAAAGAGCTTGGCTTGTTTAGCCAAACAGAAAGAGGACTGAGGGGAGATATGATTGCTCTCTATAAATACATAAGAGGGATAAATACAGGGAGGAAAAGGAGTTATTTAAGTTAAGTGCCAATCTGGACACAAGAACAGATGGATATAAACTGGTTATCAACAAGTTTAGACTAGAAATTAGACGAAGGTTTCTAACCGTCAGAGGAGTGAAGTTCTGGAACAGCCTTTCAAGGGGAGCAGTTGGGGCAAAAAACCTAAGTGACCACCTTATTTGGGGTCAGGAAGGAATTTTCACCAGGTCAAACTGGCAGAGACCCTGGGGGTTTCCACCTTCTTCTGCATCATGGCGCACGGGTCACTTGCTGGTTTAAACTAGTCTAAATGGTGAATTCTCTGGAACTTGAAGTCTTTAAATCATTATTCGAGGTCTTCAGTAACTCAGCTGGAGGTTAGGTGTCTTTGAGAGGAGTACATGGGTGAGGTTCTGTGGCCTGCAATGTAAAGGAGGTCAGACCAGATGATCATGATGGTCCCTTCTGGCCTTAAAGTTTATTAAACTATGAGGCCCATAGAGGTATTTAGGTGCCTGAAAAAGCAGCTGGGTATCCAGAGGGATATTCAAAAGTGCCCAAGCCCCTAACTCCAACTTGCATGCCTTTAAATCTGGGCCTTATGCTCCTAAATCAAATAGGTGCTTCTGTAAATTGCACTTCTTAGCCTCAAGTTTCCCAAGCCATTACAAAGTCCTGAGTTGAGCTGCAGTTGCAGTTGCCATGATACAAACAATAAATTATAATAAAATGTAGCTGTTTGGCTCAATCTGCCACAATCCCAGTGATTTTCCCAGTGACCATTCCTGCCCAGCAATTCTCAGCTGCTAGATCAGTTGCAGAGCTTCTCAAGGGGCTTTCCCGGTACTTGTGTACATTGAAAACACGGTGAAAGACCCAGCTTGATTCAAATCACAGGCAGTGCACAAGGGGATGGTGGTTTCATACTTAATTCAATTATGGGTTCTGGCCAGGGATGCAGGACCCACAGTGAGAGGTTTATTAGATGTGAAATGACAAGCAAAGGGAGTATCAGTCATTGCAGTTACAGAGACATCAAAGATGCTCCCAGCTTTGTCTCTGGGATGCCCAGCTGGTAAGAACCCCATTCATCTAGTCTAATTAGACCTCATAGGACATGCACAGCTACACCCTTCCTTGCCGTGGCTTCCTACCGTAATTAGCAAGAAGGCAACTATTAACCAGGCTCTAACAAGTCCCTGTAGACCCAGTGCACTGACTGGGCTTAGGGCCAAGAATATCCTTCACATATTGAAACACCGAGAAAAAAAATTGGCTTTTGATTTTATTCTTTCAGAGCTTGATTCCCAACTAACAAAAGACAGCAGAGAGATCAATCTCTGTTAGCATGCCTCCTTAATACACGAGGTGAAAGCAAGGGGAATAATCACAATACAAAGATAAGCCTATTGTCTTTATTATTAAAAAATTGGCCACATATTACAACAATAGTTTACTTTTATAGTCTTATTGTTGCCAAGTTTGTGAGTATTGATGATGATCAGAAATTGGCCTATGTTCATACGCCTATTGTCATATAGCGATTATAATAATTGGGATTGTGCTATCTCTGCACAAGGGATGGAATTTTCAAAAGGACCTAAGGGAGTTAGGACTTTACTCCATTGTGATGCATTAGGATTTGGGTGTTTTAACAGCTTGGGGAATTTCACCCAAAGTGATATCAAATGCGTGTATTAGACAAAGTTACTCAGTTGAGGAAAAGACAATTTTCCTCTTAACTCTTTCCATTCTACCAATCTTAGGCATCTGTCTGACAGCTAAAATAGTTTATATTTATGCTCAGAATGATTTGAATTTTATTAGTAAAAGTCAATTTCACCACATACACACAAATTGATGTAAGAGCTGAATGGAAAAGTTACAATCCATCAAATGCGATTATTCTGGTTAAATCTATGTGTCATCTTTATAGCTAAAGTAACGAATATTGACTATGTAGTTGTATCTCAGATGTTTCTGTTCTTAGGTGACATCTCACAAATAAAAGCAACGAGGAGTCCTTGTGGCACCTTAGGGACTAACAAATGTATTTGGGTATAGCTTTCATGGGCTATAACTCATTTCATCAGATGCATGGAATGAAAAATACAGTAAGCAGAATATACATTATAGCACATGAAAAGGTGGGAGTTGCCTTACCAAGTGAGGGGTCAGTGCTAACAAGCCAATTCAGTTAAGGTGGCTGCAGAATCTATGAATCGATTGATGTTTCGTTTTGTTTTTCCAGTTTTTTCAAAACAAAATTCTATGGACATTTACACATTCTCACAGAAAGTTTCAGTGTCGCTGTGTCAGTGTCAATGGAAAAACATTGCACTGGAAAATTTTTGACCAGCACCAGTCAAAACCGGCTTCAGTGAGGCACTGACTGCACAAAAGCCTGCACCATTTTTAACTGAAGGGGTGTTTGTAAACCAATGTCAGGTGAGATTTTCCAAGGCTCCTAAAGGAGTTAGGAGCAGAAATCTAATTGAGATTAGCCTCTCTTAAATCCAAATGAGAACATCCATACGTGGTTTTACACTGGCTCTGCTAAATAGGTTTTAAACCAATTTAAATAGAAACCAGTGCAGCTCTGAATATGGACAAGTTTGGGCCTTGGCCCTGATAAAATACCATCAAACAATAATTTCACCACATGGGCAGTGGTAAACTAAGAAGAGTGGAGTATATAGATACACATATTGCAAGGCCAAAAGGGACCATTTTGATCATCTAGTCTGACCTCCTGTAGAACACAGACCATAGACTTTCCCCACAATAATTCCTAGAGCAGATCTTTTAGAAAAACATCCATTCTTGATTTAAAAATTTCCAGTGATGGAGAATCCATCACGGTCCTTGGTAAATTGTTCCAATGGTTAATTACTGTCACGGTTAAAAAAGTACACATTTTTTTCCAGTCTGAAATTGTCTAGATTAAAAAGCCCAGCATTAAATATCTGTTCCCCATATAGGTACATGTAGACTCTAATCAAGTCACCCCTTAACCTTCTATTTGTTAAGCTAACTACATTGAGCTCTTTGAGTCTATCACTATAAGGGAGATTTTCTAATCCTTTTATCATTCTCATGGCTCTTCTCTGACCCTTTCTCTAATTTATCAACATCCTTCTTGAATTTTGGATGCCAGAATTGCTCACAGGATTCCAGCAGCAGTTGTACCAGTGCCACATGGAGAGGTCAAGTAACCTCTCTACTCCTACTCGAGATTCCCTTGTTTATGTATCCCTGGATCGCCTTAACCCTTTTTCCCACTGCATCGTGATGAGACCTCTTGTTCACCTGATTATCCACACCTCACCAAACCTTTTTCAGAGTCTCTGCTTCTCAGGATTGTGCCCCCCATCCTATAAGCATGGCCTGCATTCTTTGTTCTGAGATTTATGTTTACATTTAGCCATATTAAAATGCAAAAGTTCTCCCACATTTGTTCATTGATCTTGGAAGACATCTGCATCCAATTTGAAAAGTAAAAGATTTTCAGTGGAGCCCAAGGGAGTTGGGTGCCCAAATATAATGTAGAGATACACCTATCTCATAAAGCTGGAAGGGACCTTGAAAGATCATTGAGTCCAGTCCCTTGCGTTCACAGCAGGACCAAGTAAGGTTACTAACAGAGATTTTTTTCCCCCCAGATCCCTAAATGGCCCCCTCAAGGATTGAATTCATAACCATGGGTTTAACAGGCTAGTACTCAAATCACTGAGCTTTCCCTCTTCCAGTGAAATTCAGTTGCCTATGATCTCTATTTTTAATCCTATCTGTTCTATAGCCCTTCAGGAGTGAGATATTGGGAATGAAATGTCTGCATGTTCTATATTATATATCTGCTGATAGATCACATGTAAATAATTATAAATTATGATCAAATTACCCCTTAACCTTCTCTTGATTAAAATAAACAGATTTAGCTCCTGATCTATATCACTTTAAGGCATGTTTTCCAATCCTTTAATTATTCAGATCCAAAGACCATATGTGATTTTGTCAACAGGGATCCGTATAAAGGTCAAACATTCCATTCAACATTTGTTTAAAAAGTGGTCAGTTTTGACATCTTCAGCCTGATCTTCACCAAGACCAGAGGAAAAATGAAAATACTGTTTCATTTTTAATGCCCATGTTATGTTTTAATAGTGAGTGTGTGTGATTTTTATATTTCTTAAATCTAAAGATTTATAAGTCCAGTCAAAATGAAAATCTGTCATGACCTTCTCTATATCATCACTAGCATCCTCGTTAATAAACATAATAATTCATAATAAGGATTCCCAAGTAGAGTTAGTCTAAATTTATCCATTTTTTTAAAAATTCTTTTTAGGGAAAGCTGGGTTTTGACTCAACAAAAATGTTCATGAAACATGTCTACTTTCCTTTGAACTGTTCAATTTTTCATCAAAAAATTACAACCCCAAAACAAAACAAAAACAATCATTTTAAATCCCCCCAATTTTTCCCCCACACTTTTTGGCCGTATTCTTTTCAATATTTGGTTGTGAGAAACAAAAACATTTTTGGTTTTCAGGTTCTCAATGAGCAGTCAAATTTTTCCACTGAAAACTTAGAGCCAAAAATGACTCCCCCATACTATTTTCACTAAACTTTCCATGCTGGGGAAAAAGAAATATCTGCCCACTGCTATTCACAACAGTAGATGTACTAAGCACAACCATAATAAAAACACTAACATCAATGATGCTGTAGAATTCTAGGCACAGCTGTAATACAATTAATAATGACAATGGTCAATTAGAATGGTTCCCTAGAGTGTAATTTCCAGGCAATATTGTAATGCGAATAGTAAAATATCCAATAATTAATACAGTTCAATATAGTGTATTTTCAAGTGCATCTTACAGGATTTTCCCTTACAATATACTGTCCATTTCTCCACTTCCCTTGATAATAGCAGAGATACTTTTTGAGTATTGTCTCTACTTTAATCATTTTTTCCCAGGGAGAAGCTTTCTTCCCAGTGCTTTCCTCAGGGCAGATTTCATCTCCTGGTTCCTCAGGGTGTAGATCAGGGGGTTCAAAACTGGGGTGACAATGGTGTATATGAGGGTGATGATCATCTCCCTTTCTGAGGAGCCTCCCTCGGAGTGTGGCATATAATTGAAGAGGACTGGCACATAGAGCAGTCCCACCACAGTGAGATGGGAGGTGCAGGTGGAGAAGGCCTTTCTCCTGCCCTCCCATGACTGGACCTTCAGGAAGAGAAAGGAGATGATGTATAGGTAGGAGAGGAGTGTGATGATGAAGGGAGTCAGAGCGATGGTCCCAGCAACAATGTTGAGGAGGCTCAGGTTGAGGCGTGTGCTGCTGCAGGCCAGGCTAAGCAGAGGCTTGATGTCACATAAAAAGTGGTAGACACGCTTGCGGCCGCAGAAGTGCAGTTGGGAGGTCATGACCGTGTGCATCAGGGCATGTAGGAAGCCAGTGGTCCAGGTCGCTGCTGCCAGGAACAGGCATACCTGTGGGTTCATGACCAGCATGTAGCGAAGTGGGTTGCAGATGGCCACATAGCGGTCATAAGCCATGACAGCCAGAAGAATGGCCTCACTGCTGCCCAAGAAGTGGAAGAAATGGAGCTGGGCCAGGCAATTGGTGAAGGAAATGGTCTGGTACCCTGAGATGAAACCAGCCAGCATCTTGGGCACGGTGACTGTTGAGTAGAAGATGTCCAAACAAGAGAGGTTGCCCAAAAAGAAGTACATAGGGGTGTGAAGCCGGGGTTCAGCCATTACCATGGCCACGATGGCCCCGTTCCCCAGCATGCTGGCCAAGTAGAGCATCAGGAAAAGAATGAAGAGGAAGCGCTGCAGCTCCTTGACGTTGGTCAGGCCCAGGAGGATGAACTCGCTTATCTCCGTCTGGTTCTCCATCACTGGAATATACAGGAAAAGGAGACAGAGTAGCTGGAGGGTGTCTCGTATTGCACCACATGAGTAGAGCTGAAAGTTTTCTCTTTGTGGATAAAAAATTTAAATGTTTGATAGAATCACAGAATCAGTTATCATACTGAAGGCTAGCAAATGTTTTCCGTACATTTTTAAAAGGCCTTAGCAGTGATCCAGAGAGTTACAGACAAGTAAGACTAACATATGAGCCTGGTAAAGGGGTTGAAAGAATAATTAGAGATAGATTAATAGAAGTTTCAGAGGATCATGATTTGATAGTGTCTAAGCAGCACAGATTTTGCAAAGGAAAATTGGGTCTCACTTATCTTTTAGAATTACATGAATGTGTGACTGAAACAGTAGATAAAGAAGAATGGCTTGACATTTATTTAGACCTTCAAAATTCCTTTATGTGCCTCACAGTAGGCTGTGAAAGGATCTCTGAGGTCCTGGGGTGAGCAGGAAAGTATGAGAGATAACAAAGGGCAGCATTAAAAGTCTAATTTTCATTAGGTAACAAAGCTTAGCAGCTCTTCACTCTTTGGATCCATCCAATGGCTTCCCATAGGACTTTATATCAAAGCTCAGCTTCTAGGCACCAGTTGAAAAGCTCTAAGTAACTCTGCCTTTCCCTGTATGTCCTCCCACATTATGCTTTCTGTTGCCTTCAGTTCCTTCCACTCCATCAATGCTCTGCTGTGTTGTCCACCATGATCAAAGATGACGTGTGCATACACTAAACAGTTAGAGAGGGTGCAGAAAAGAACCACAAAAATGGTTTGATAAAATGCCTTACATTGAGGGCTTGTCTACACTAAAGCTGTATGTTGACCTAAGTTATGCAGGCCAAGGCTATAACAGGGTTCCAAAAAGCACTAGATAAATTTGTGGAGGATAGGTCCATCAATGACTATTAGCCAGGATGGACAAGTATGATATCCCTGGTCTCTGTTTGCCAGAAGCTGAGAATAGATGTCAGGGGATGGATCACTTGATGATTATCTGTTCTGTTCATTCTCTCTGGGGCACCTGGTACTGGCCACTGTCAGAAGACAGGATACTGGGCTAAATGGACCTTTGGCCTGACCCAGTATGGCCATTCTTATATATAAGTTACATAACTGAAGTCAACATAACTTATGTCAACTTACAGTGGGTCTACACCACTCTATGTCAATGGGAGACACTCTCCCACTGACTTACCTTATGCCTCTTGGGGAGGTGGAGTACAGACATTGATAGAAAAGCGCTCTGCCATCGGCTTAGCTTGTCTTCACCAGACCTGCTAAATCGATACTGCTGCATTGATCACAGCTATGCTAATTTAACTGGAAGTATAGACAAATTCTTTGTGATCTGAAGAGCACAATCCATTTAGTTTATCAAAAGGGAGACTCAGAGGTGACTAAGTACTTTCATAGGGAGAAAATACTGGATACTAAAGGGCTCCTTAATTTAGTGGAGAAAGGTAGAACAAGAACGAATATTTGGAAGTTAAAGCCAAACAAATTCAAACTACATGGTTAGACTCAATTTTTTTTAACACCGATGGTGGTTAACCATTAGAAAACACTAACAAGGAAATCACTAACAAGAGATGGATTCTCCATCTCTTGATGTCTTTAAATGAAGACTGGTTGCCTTTCTGCAAGCTATGCCTCAGCCAAACACAAATGATTGGACTATGCATCGAGGCAGCAGGGTGAAGTGAAATGGCTTATACTATAAAGGTGGTCAGACTAGATGATCTATTGGTCCCTTCTGGAATTACGCTCAATTAAATTACCTGTTGTTATTCCCCTTTCCCTTTGTATTCATTTGACCTGAGACTATGAGCTCCTTTTAGCAATGACTATCCCTCCTAAGCATTAGGAAAAAGCTTTGCACATAGTGAAATAATGTAAGCACCACAAGGTTCCCTAGAGGAGCCGGTGTCATTATTTTATGTTTATTAACAATCCAGACAAGAGGGTAAACCTTGACAGGGACAACATTTTGCAGATGACACAAAACTACGAAGAAATGTGAGAGATGATCGTGACAACAATGACGATGATTCTGCACTGATATGGCAGTTTCACCTGGAGTCTGCAAGAAAGCGGGTTGAAATATTTGCCTGAGAAATATTTTCATACATATTTAAGTTCTTGGGTTATTTCCTTTGCTTAGGCAGTGTCTCTCCACTCAGAAGCAGCTCATGAACACAGGAGGATGGGATGACAATGCTACCCATGACTGTTGCCCTCTACAATGGTCAGATCCTGCACCTCTGAAATGAACAGGAGATCTGCCGCTATCATTAATGGATTCAAATCCAAGCTGCAAGAGCACAGAAAATACAGCATCAAGAGGAAGTCACTAATACTTAAGATATTTCTCCCCAACATGCTAGTTTCCAGCCAGAGTTTCTCAATCACTGACTGAACAACTAACCTGAGCTTCCACCCCCTAATTCCCTGAGAGGAAGAGTATTGGGCTGATCTTCCTACCAGGTAGGCCATTCTGCAAGAAATCAACAAAAGAGACTTCAGGGATGCACCAAGCCACTGGTTGTTGGGACTTTCAGCTATATCTAGCTGTTAGATGGTATTGCCGTGTTCTCTGTAGACTCTGTTACTTAGGGTATGTCTCCACTGCAATCAGAAGTTTGACTGAAGCTCAGCCAGGCATACCTATTCTAGCTTTAAACACAGCAGTGAAGGCACGTTTTCATGGAACCGAGCATGGATTAAGAATGTGGGCACCCAGGGTTTTGGGTGAGTTATAGACCAGGAGGATGCCTGTGCTGCAACTTTACAGCTCTTTTTAGCTGAGATAGTTAGATTAAAGATAGTGTATGTATCCAACTAAGCTGCAATCACATCTCCAGTTGCATTGCAGACATATCCAGAGATATATTTCTGTATGTGTTTGAACAGAAACTAGCACAAGGCAGTGGTGATCCAGACTGGAGACTAAAGCCACTGGGTAAATGGCAGAGTTTGCACAAAGAAAACATAAAATTTCAAAATAATTCCTATTGGGCAGGTTTTGAAAAGGAGCTGTTTATCACTGATTTCGGTTTTCTGTGATGTTTTTTATTTCTCCTCCCCTCCACCTGTTTTCTCTTCTTCCCTCCCATAACTTTTCCACAGAAAAAGAGAAGTAATAAGTAAAAATGGAGGAAAATGAAAATATACATTTTTTAAAAAAAATTGAGATTTTTAAGAAAAATAAAACAACTTAGATTTTTTTTTTTGCACAGAAATTTCCACTTTTTGAAGATACCGTAGAACCTCAGAGTTACAAACACAAGAGTTACGAGCTGATTGGTCAACCATATGCCTCATTTGGAACAAGGAATATGCAATCATGCAGCAGTAAGGGAAAAAAAGAAGCAAAATACAGTGCAGTATTGTATTATACTTAAACTACTTAAATAAAGGGAAAACAGCATTTTTCTTCTTCGTAGTAAAGTTTCAAAACTTTATTAAATCAATGTTCCACTGTAAATTTTTGAAAGAACAACCATAACATATTGTTCAGAGTTATGTACGTTGCAGTATTTTGAACAACCTCCATTCCCAAGGTGTTTACATCTCTGAAGTTCTAATGTAGATCTTTTTTGTATGCAAATGTTTCTCAGCCAAATAGTTCAGCCCGCTCTATTGCAGACTCCAGGTGAAACTGCCCTATCAGTTCAGAATCATCATCACTGTTGTCACGGTCATCTCCCACATTTCTTTGTAGATTTGTATTTTCACTACAGCAATGGGGAAGCAGGTGCCCAACTCCCACTGACACTCAATGGGATGTACTTGGGTGTCTAATTTTCTAATCCCTAAACCTAATCTTAATTTGCTGTGCACTGCACCAGTCTCATTTTTATGGAGACAGTCCAGCAAATAAGGGACCTAACTGTGTTAAAGTATCTCCTATATCCTTGTTTTAGTGCAATGGTTTTCAACACCTGGTAAAAGGACGCCTGGGGGTCCACAGACTATGTCTAATAATTCCAAAGGGGTAGGCACCTCCATTCAAATTTTTTTAGGGGCCTGCAAGTGAAAAAAAAGTTGAAAACCAGTGTCTTAGGGCATTTCCGCAGGTCAGGCTACAGGAGTGTAAGTCGCAGCACTCTCTAGCATGGGTTGGAAATGCCCCAGGTACATGTGCAAGTGTGAACTAAAAGGTACTTGATTTGCATTTGCACACGCAGGACAATTACATCCCAGCATACTAGTGTACACTGTAATTCCAAACATCAGGAACATACTTGTATTTGTGGTTTTAGACAACTAGGAAGTGCTTTCCTGCTATTTCCTTCCAGCACCTACCTGAGTGCGACTGGTCCTCTTTCAAGATGAGTTGTTTCAATAGTGACAGGTGACAAAGTGTGTGGTGGGGAAATTGCAGGAATTTCAGTCAGCTCAGACCATATGAGAGCAGCGAGCCCTGGTTGTTCTGAAAACCTTTGATGACTGAGCAGGCAAGAAAGCTTTTTATTATGTGCACATTCCATGGACAACCCATGATATCATCAGGGAAGCAAGATTTGCATTCAGTGGATGGCTCCTCTGGGACAGGATCCATGCACCAATGAAGAGTTACTGAATGAACAAACAAGCCAAGTGTTCCTTCAAGAAACCAAAGTCGGCATAGATGAGCTGGTCGAACGGTAAAAAACAAACCACAAGGTTACAGCCCTGGCTGAGTCCCCCAGGCAGATGCTTTGAAATCAGTTGGATCTAAGCAGAGTCCAGACAGTCTCTAGTTCTGGCCCTTACTCAGTATCACTCCAATCTTTGTTAATAAACTCATTGTTTTATTAGAAGTAGATCTCAGTGCTGTAACATTAGGCAAAGTGTGACTGCATAGCTAGATCAAACAAGCTGGTGTGTGTCTCTTTGGTGGCAGCAGACTTGGTAATTACTGTGAGCATCCAGTGTCAGGGGCTGGATACTGCAGGGAGCATTTCAAGGATTTGACGCTGAGATGTAGCCTACACAGAGAAGGTGAGGTCTGCAGAGACCTGAAAGACAGAGGCTGGTGGTTTCCAGGAGCAGAACCATAGCAGGCATAGACAAAGATTGCTTCCTGCTAAAGGCAGGCAGTGGCAAGGCATCTCACAACCCTGAGTACCTCTGGGAAGTGCCACACACAAAAGTCAGAAGGTGATAATATATTTTTTTTGATGAGGTGTCCTATTATACCCGATATCTCAGTGGTTAGAGCACTCCTTTGGGATGTGGGAGATCCACAGCCCTGGATCTGCCCTCCTCGCCTAATTTGGAGGTGGGTCTGTGTGACACTACACTCCATATTCATTATAGCGGTGTCATTATGATAGATTATGACATAATTATGAAGCATCCGGTACCAAATGTGTCATGTGAAGTGTCTATAAAAAGATATGATTTGCTGAATATGATTATCCTATTTGTGTGCATGTATCATTTTGTATCTGAAGTTATAAATATTCACTATGTATCTGTATTTCAAATGTACCTACTCTGGGTGACACCCACAACAAGCCTTTCAGGCACAACAATGAATAAACTAGACAGTGCTAATAGCCCATCAGCAAAGACAATGTACCATGGAAAAGGTTTGTCCTCACCTGGGAATGCTTCAGCCAGCCTATGAATGATGGCTGCTATGACTCTGCAAGACCATGTGACCAGACAACATGATACTGAACTCCATTTTGCTACCTGTATTTTTCCACAAACTGGGCTGACAACTTAGCTTGAAAGAAAGGGTTCCCGCCATATGGAGAAACTCTAAAAGGTGGGGAATGACATCATTATTTGTTCTCACTCCCCCACAACTCAACACCTGAAAGAAGTTCTGGAACACCAAGGTCTTGGAACGAGGGAGGAGAACCCAATCTGCAAGGCAGATGCAGCTTGTGCCTAAAGAATCTGCAAGACTGCTTGTATCATCACACAGAGTGAGATAGCGCTGTATAGTTTGTAAAATAGTGCTGTATAGCTTGTAAAAGTTTTAGTTTGTTTATCATAGGAGAATAGGGTTGGAAGAGACCTCAGGAGGTCATCTAGTTCAGCCCCCTGCACAAAGCAGGATCAATCCCCAACTAAATCTTCCCAGTTAGGGTTTTGTCAAGCAAGGCCTTAAAAACCTCTCTGGATGGAGATTTCACAGCCTCCTGAGATAACCCATTCCAGTGCTTTACCAGCCTCCTAATGAAATGTTTTTTTTCCTAACAGCCAAGCTATATTTCCCACACTGCAACTTGAGACCATTGCTCCTTGTTCTGTCATCTGCCACCACTGAGAACAGCCTAGTTCTATCCTCTTTGGAACCCCCCTTCAGATAGTAGAAGTCTGCTATTAAATTCCCCCCCCCACTCTTCTTTTCGCAGATTAAATAAGCCTTGTTCTCTCAGCCTCTCCTCATAATTTATGTGCCCCAATCCTCTCATAATTTCCATTGCCCTCTGCTGGACTCTGTACAGATCCCTGTGCAATGCAAGACGGTATGCTTCAGTAGGGGTACAAGGCTAGGGAGTTGGGAAGCTGGTTGGGAGCCTTCTGTTTGTCCATGAGTGGATTACGTAAAGCACTCAATTAACTCAATTGTGTGTGTGACATCACCTGCTGTCATGCTGGGTGATAACAAGGCCTGGAAAAGGCTGGGTGTGTCACCAGAACAGCAGTGTGAGAATGGAAGCACAATTCCAACTGCTTCCAGAGTGACGGGCATCACAGTCTGAAACCCATTTCTCTTGGCTTCCAGTAGAATGCCCTAACCACTAGGCTATTGGGTGAGATGAGGTCTCTTTCTGGTTTTGTTTGTGTGAGGAAGGACTGAGCTGGAATGACCCACCCAACGTGGATAACAGAAGTACCCATGATAATTCCATTTTAGAGCAGGAATGGCTAGCAGGTTCAGTCTGTTTTCACCATGGCACTCCCATCTGTGGATAATACCACATCAGGTAAATATGCAAATTGAGACAGTCGTGGATGCTTGTACCTTGAATTGCTCCAGTCTAGAAGAAAGAAACCATGGTGTAGCAAAGGGGCTCAGAGTAAAATAAAAATCTAGATATTTATAAGAGGAGAATTTGAGAGTTATTGAAGACTCCTCATAAATCTAAACAAAATCTTCTTATTACAGCAACATAAGGGTACTATGAAAACAAACAAATAATAGTATTTAACACAGAGATTTTTCCAGTACCAGACCATACACAGGCACAAATCCTTCACATTTAAAACATGCAGCACTGATTTGGAATTAATGTCATCACACCGTCCTGAGCTGAATAAGCAGCAATGGCCTAGTTCTTTGAATAGATTGGTGTCCTTATCCTTGGGCTCATCTTCTTGCTTCAATTTGTAAAAGCAGGCCTGTGAGCATCAGTCTTTCCTGTAAGCCCATATGCATACACCCCCTCTGCCCTGTTCCAGTTGGCATCACGAAATCCCTGGGTTACAGATTCTTCCACAGAGAATCCATCAGGTACTGAAGGCAAAGCATGCCTTTTGGCTTGCTGCTCCTGGTACTGATTCATTAAGAGACACCTGAGCCATTGACTCTAGTGTCCTCTCAGGGACTGTGGGATCTGGATAACGCTTTGACCTAGCAGTCTTTCCTGATCACTGCAGGTCCCCAGACCACTTTGGTACTATGTCAAACGCTTATCCTGTGGCTAGCAACTTATTCTACCTGCCAGTATTGTTCTCCCCTTTGCTTCAGCGTGAAGACCCTCATCTGGCATGCCTTCTACATTGTCTGCACTGGGTTGCTTGACCATGGTATCACGTTCCTCTGGCTCAGTACCTTCGCTTTCCACAGGACCAGCTCCAGATCCCCACCACCACATGTTACTGGCAGCCAGGAAGATGCCCATTCTGCCACCAGTGCCGTGCTCCTGGCATGGGTTCTGTTCAAGGTCTCCATGTACCCTTCCCAGCATTGCTCCACCCTTGTTCTCCATGTATTCCGAGTCATCACTAGACTCTCAAGCTGACTCTTTGGTTTCCCAATACCGAGTGCCTAGAGCTTACTCATAGAATCATAGAATCGTAGGACTGGGAGGAAACTCAATAGGTCATCTAGTCCAGTCCCCAGCACTGTGGCAGCTCTAAGCATTATCTAGACCATCCCTGTCAGGTGTTTGTTTAACCTGTTCTTAAAAACCTCCAATGATAGATATTTGACAGTCTTCCTCGGTAATTTGTTCTAGTGCTTAACCATCCTAATTTTTTTCCTAATGTCTAACCTAAATCTCCCTTGGTGAAATTTAAGGCCATTACTTCTTATCCTGTCCTCAGTGGTTCCAGAGAACAATTAATCACTTACCTCTTTATAACAACCTTTTACATACTTGAAAACTATTATCATGTTTCTCACTCAGTCTTCTCTTCTCTAGACTAAACAAACCCAGTATTTTTCAACTTTTCCACATAGTTCATGTTTTCTAGATTTTTAGTCATTTTTGTTTCTCTCTTGTTGACTTTCTCTTACACGTCTTTGTGTATCTAGTCCAAAGCCTTCTCTGTCAGGAGCCTCAACTGTAGAAGAAGCTCCATCCATCCTTCTTCCTTTTAGATCAAAAATAGCCCTGTTCTGTTGTCCTTCATGGCACATTGCAAGGAACAACTATTTGTGTATGCTATTGTGGGTGGGGACCTATGGGTTTTTCAACATAATTTTTTTTTGACAAAACTAAAATTTTTGTTCTAATTGTCCGCTTTTCTAAAAAAAAAAGAAATCACTGGGAAACCAACATCCCTGAAACAGAAAAATCCTTGGTTCTAGGCAGCACACTTTTGAATTTTCACCATTTTCATTTCTTCCATGAATAATCAAGATTTTCTACTGAAAATTCTGTCAATTGATTTGTTTGTTTCTTTTTGTCAAGCAAAAAGATTCCCCATCAATTTCCAGGACATTGTTTATTTCCGCCCAGGCTTCTTATTCCCTAAGGTCAAATTTCTGCTGCCCATGGCACAACTAGTGTCAAGGGTGAATTTTCTGTAACTTGAAGTCTTTAAACCATGATTTGAGGACTTCAGTTACTATGCCCGAGGTTGAGGTCTATTACAGTAGTGGGTAGGTGAGGTTCTGTTGCCTGCATTGTACTGGAGGTCAGACAAGATCATCACAATGGTCTTTTCTGACTTTAAAGTCTATGAACTCTCCCTTACTATTAACCTCCTTTTTCCAGTTTAGGAAGGTAATCTACAGCCTATTTCCCAGTGCCCAATGCATAATGATTCCCTACAAACTAGTGGCCAACTCCCAGTGCACAATAGACTCAATGAGAGAAAGCACATTGTATTGTCCATTACCCACTTTCATTCTTAGCCTCAGAGACAGAGAAAAAACATTCAGTTTTTTTCATGTCCTTCCAGCGAATAGTTTTCTTCTTACTGCTTTCCTCAGGGCAGATTTCACCTCCCGGTTCCTCAGGGTGTAGATCAGGGGGTTCAGGACAGAGGTGACGATGCTGTACATGAGGGTGGCTATCATGTCACCTTCTTGGGAATCCCCTGGAGAGGGAAGTACATAGGTAAAGATAACAGGCACGTAGAATAAAGTCACCACCGTGAGGTGGGCAGTGCAGGTGGAGAAGGCCTTCCTTCTGCTCTCCCGTGACTGTACCTTCAGGAGGAGGAAGGAGATGATATAGAGGTAGGAGAGGAGTGTAAGTATGAATGGGCCTATCACGATGCTTCCAGTGACCATGTTGAGGAGGCTCAGGTTGAGGCGCGTGCTGCTGCAGGCCAGGCTCAGCAGGGGTTTGATGTCACAGAAGAAGTGGTGGACATGATTGGGGCCACAGAAATGGAGCCGGGAGGTCATGACCGTGTGCATCAGGGCATGCAGGAAACCAATGGACCAGGTGGCCACTGCCAGGAGCAGGCACACCCGTGGGTTCATGACCAGTCTGTAGCGCAGTGGGTTGCAGATGGCCACATAGCGGTCGTAGGCCATGACAGCCAACAGCACGGCCTCGCTGCTGCCAAGGAAGTGGAAGAAATGGAGCTGGACCAGGCAGCTGGTGAAGGAGATGAACTGATGTTTTGAGAGGAAGCCAGCCAGCATCTTGGGTACAGTGACCGTGGAGTAGCAGATGTCTAGACAGGAGAGGTTGCCCAAGAAGAAGTACATGGGAGTGTGGAGCCGGGGCTCAGCCAGCAACACGGCCATGATAGCCCCATTCCCCAGCACACTGGCCACATAAAGAAACAGGAAGAAAATGAAGAGGAAGCACTGCAGCTCCTGGAGCTTGGTTAGACCCAGGAGGATGAACTCTCTCACCTCTGTCTGGTTCTCCATCTCTGCAGGGGGAAGAGGAAATGCCATAATAGATTGATATGCAGCAATCCCCCTGTTTTTTATTTCTATATGCACCTTCCATCTAAGGGCCCCACAGTACCTGCCAGTTATTAATTAACACTTCCCATGGCTGCTGTGGGGCTACATCCCAATTTCACAGATGAAATAATGGGGGCTAAGAGGGATAATGTATGGTGTATATTTATAGCTACATTGTGGTATTGAGGACTGTATTGGAATTTCAAGGTATCACTTTAAGTGTGTTTGTGTGTGGGGGGTGTTTATCTTGTCATGGTCACATGCTGGGGTAGAGGGTTCCGTAGGAAAGTATATGAGAAGTAGCTCAAAATACAGTGTGATGACTTGTGCCTCTCTGCCTGAGGGAGCAGATTGTTTTCTCTCTCTTTGTTTTTGGATTATTGTATGTAGTTATTCTACATTCCAAGAAATAAAATTGTGTTATACTGCAACCTAAAAAAGCTAGCTAAGGAGGTCACTGGATATCTAATATTGATTTTCCTTAACTTTTGGAACGCTGAGTTAGTTCCAGAAGACTGGAAGAAATCTAAACGATGGGCACATTCTTAAAAAAAGACAAAACAGGATGACTCATGTAACTATAGGTCTCTCAGTCTGACATAATTTTCAGGCATGGAGTGGCTGATACAAGATTTGATTAATAAATAATTAAATGGGGATAGCATATTTATTCCAATACATGTGAGTTTATGGAAAATAGATTGATAGATAGCACAATTTTGGCTGATAAAAGAAATAGAATACATGCAATATACTTAGACTTCTGTAAGGTGTTTGATCTGGTAGCGCAAGACAATTTGATTTAAAATCTAGAAAGAGACAAAATGAATATGGCTTATATTAAATGGATTACAGACTGGTGAAATGATAGTTCTCAGAATCTCACAGTAAACAGGGAATTATGATCAAACAGGTGTGTTTGTAATGGGATCCCGTAGGGCTAAATTCTTGTCCATATGCTGTTGAACATTTTTATCAGTGACCTGGAAGAAAACATAAAGTTTTCAGATGACACAAAAAATTACATGTTTTAATTTAATAATGATTCAAGATTGTCAAATAACAGGTTCAAATGGCATTATTAATATAAGATTATTAATCAAAGATTAATACAGTACTATGCAGAATACAGAAAGTATAGACACTTTTCCATTCCCTGTAGATGGTGAAGAAAAGGTAGTTTGGGTTCTTCTTCTGTACTTGATGGAATGCTGACAGTGTTCATACCCAACCCACCTTTGCTTTTATAGGATATGAGACAACTAAACTCTTTTTTGGGGGAAAATCCTTTCCTAAGTTTAACTCCACCATGTGTTCTGTTCTGTTTTCCTAATTACTGATAGACTTTCTTTTATGGTTCTCAGTTTACCTGACTGATGAGTAAAAAGGAATCTCTAACAGGTATATTATTACTAAGAGCTGTGACAACCGACATTTCTCAATGAGTTAAAAATATCTTTCCATGGGTCATTAGTTTCCTCCATGATAGAACCCCTGTGCAATTACAACTATCCCTTATCATCCAGCCAGTTTTCTTTATAATGTACCTTTGTAGATATTTTCATTAGTTTGTGGTTTTTTTCCCCTACACACCTGGACTGTATTAGTAAAGACAGGGTAAAAATGTTACATACATTCCATTATAGAGACCATTTTCCCTTCACCCATCAGGTTAAATTGATGGACAAAGAACTTCTTTTCACTGAAATATATATAGGCCAATAAATGTATAGATATACAACGTGAAAACGGCTGTTGGCTTTTAAATGAATTCTCAGGGTTTAGCATACAAAAATTATAAAAAGTGGCGTTGAAAATAATGAAGAGGACAGGTTGCGAATACAGAATTATCTGGATCAGTTTGCAAACTGGGTGAATTTTTAAGGTGCAAAGTCAAGCCAGATGGTATACACTTGCCTTCAGCCATAATTCTGCCCCTTGTGCATCCATCCTATGCACTGAACTGCACAGCTCTCTTGTGGAACAAAATAGCATATGATCAAGTAACGAAAGAGTGTATCATAATGCATACGCACAAGGAGGTAGTGCTAAGGTTGCACAGCCATTGTAGAATCTGGCATTTCTAAGCTTCTGAGTGTAGTGTTTGACTTCACAAAGTAAATTATGTTCTTTTGTGTATTAACTATTCTGGGCAGCTATAATAGCCCCCCTTCATGCCTCCTCAGAGGAGTTTAACCCTGAATCCCGAGCTCTTAACACTTACACTGCACCAAAAACTATATGAGCTGGAAGCAGATGGCTGCTAGTCAAGAGATCAGGGGAATGGGAGAAGATAGGAGCTTCCCACTAGCTCATCTGCCTTGGGCTGCTCTTTCTACTCTGCTGAGGATCAAACAGATGTAGGGCATCCACAGTAGCTGACAGCTACTGGGTGCTAAATATGGATTATGGGCTAGAAGTTAGGCACCCATGTCCCTGTGACTTTCAATTTGAGGCTGGCACCGAGAGGTCTTAGGCCTTTTTAACGTCCCAGTCTATAAGCTTGTCTCAGTTTTGGGGGGTTATCTAATGCCACATATCATCATAGTTTCTTTTGGTTCCTGTGATTGAACATCTTGGTTACAGAATCAACTGCCTGAAGGCAATGAACGCATCAGATCTGTCTATCTGATAGCCCCTCTTTGCATGAATTTGTCCCTCATACCTCCTCCCTTGCTCCCCCACACTCCCTCCTCTCAAATGAAAGTGTAACAAAAAAAACAAGCCTTGTTAAGAGGGCAAGATGAAAGAAGGACATTATTCATGTGCTGCCTTCAGCAAGGCTGTTGCAAACTGAAAGTAACTCCGCTCACTGTGTTGGAGGTCAGGTGGGGTTTCCAAAGGAGCCCAAGGGAGTTAGGCTCCCAACTGCCATTGAGGGGGCTATTTTCAAAGACTCAGGCGCTTGGGTGCCCAAATCCTGTTGAAATCCAATGGGAGTTGGATAACAAACTCCATTGGACTTCTTTGAATCCCAGCATATAGCAGAGATAAGAGCCTGAGTTGAAGCAGAGTGTTTCCTCCTTGGTATCTAGAAAATGACCTGGTCAGTAGGATGGAAAAGAAAGAAAGAAAGAAATTCCAATTATTTTACCTATGGTAGCAGCTAGGGCCCCGTTGTGCTAGGCACTGCACAAACGCAGAGTGAGACGATCCCTGCCCTGAAGAACCAGCCTAAACAAAGAAGACTGAGAAAGGGGAAGCAAGTTTTCCAAGTTCTTACACCAGCTAGTCATGGCAGAAAGGGGGAACAGACCCCAGCTCTCCTGATTTGTAACCCAGTGCTCTACTCACTGATAGAGGCTGTCTTGCATGCATTGGCTGTTATGGTTACTTTCCTTTGTAGAGTCATCAGCTTTTCAAAGGAGTCTGAAGCAGTTTGAAAATCTTACCCGTGGTGACTCTCTCATGCTGTTTCTTTAGAGCTCAGCCAGGGCGGTTTTGGTCCTCCTTGTAATGGAAACAATAACAATCCCTGGCATGAAAGGTCACTGAGGAGAAATAGCAGGAATTTCTGTCTGTTCGGAAAGGAAGAGAGATGCGAGCTCCTATTGACTTGAATATCTGGATGGTTGTGCTGAATCTGTGGAACAAATGAGCCTTTTTATCATATTCACACCATGGGGGGAAACCAATTTCCATTCTCTGGATGGGTCCCCTGAGGCAGAATGTCTGAACAACATGAGGGTTACTGGTCTGTGAATAATAAGCCAAGCGTTCCCTATAGAGAGATGAAAGTCAAGGATTATTGTGCAGACAAGAGGTGCTGGGAAAATAAGCAAACAAAGCAGTGATCCTAAGGGAATTAAATGGTCAAATCCCTTTGAATATATTTGAATATCCCAATAAAAAAAATAAGACTCTGGTTTGCAAATATTGTACTTTATGTATTTATGTATTTATTGATCTGTTGGAGCCACTCCCCAGCTTAGGAGTCACAGCCCCGAGTGCTCCTACCACCACTGGGACCACTTTGGCCTTCACTTTCCACATCCTCTCGAGTTCCTCTTTCAGGCCCTGGTACTTCTCCAGCTTCTCATATTCCTTCTTCCTGATGTTGCTGTCACTTGGCACTGCTATATCTATCACCACCGCTGTCTTCTGGTCCTTGTCTATTACCACGATGTCTGGTTGATTGGCCACTGCCTGCCTGTCCGTCTGGATCTGGAAGTCCCACAGAATCTTAGCCCTGCTATTCTCCACAACCTTCTGTGGAATCTGCCATCTGGTCGTGGGAGGGTCTAACCCATATGCTGTGCAGATGTTCCTGTACACAATGCCAGCCACTTGGTTGTGCCGTTCAGTGTATGCTGTTCCTGCCTGCATCTTACATCCTGACACTATGTGTTGGACTGTCTCTGAGGCTCTCTGCACAGTCTGCACCTTGGGTCCTCTCTAGTGTGGCAGACCCCTGCTTCAATGGATCTGGTGCTCAGTGCCTGTTCCTGTGCCACTATGATCAGTGCCTCAGTGCTGTCTTTTAATCCAGCCCTTTCCAGCCACTGGTAGGATTTCCCAGTGTCAGCCACCTCAGCTATCTGTCGATGGTACATCCCATGCAGGGTCTTGTCTTGCCATGGCACTTCTTCTGCTTGGTCTTCCTCCTATGTCTGCTGCTGCCTCAGGCATTCTCTCAGCAGCTCATCTTTGGGGGTCATCTTACTGATGTACTACTGGATGTTCCGGGTTTCATCCAGGACAGTGGCTTTGACGCTCACCAAGCCCCGCCCGCCTTCTTTCCGGCTGGTATACAGTCTCTGGGTGTAGGACTTGGGGTGGAAACCTCCATGCATTGTGAGGAGCTTCCCGGTCTTCACATCGGCAGCTTCCATGTCCTCCTTTGGCCAGCTCACTATACCGGCAGGGTATCTGATGACCGGCAGGGCGTATCCGTTGATGGCGTGGATCTTGTCCTTCCCACAGAGCTGGCTCTTCAGGACCTGTCTTATCCTTTGGTGATACTTGGATGTTTCTGTCTTCCTTGCCTCCTCATCGTGGTTTCCATGTGACTGTGGGACCTCGAGGTACTTGTAGTTGGTCTGTATGTCTGCTATGTGGCCCGTTGGTAGTTCCACCCCATCAGTCTTGACTACCTTCCCTCTCTTCATTACCATCCGGCCACACTTCTCCAGTCCCAATGACATCCCGATACCCTCACTGTAGATCCGCGTCAGGTGGATTAGCGAGTCGATGTCTCGTTCATTCTTAGCATACAGCTTGATGTCATCCATGTAGAGGAGGTGGCTGATGGTAGTTCCACTCCTGAACTTGTACCCGTATCCAGTCCTTGTGATTATCTGGCTGAGGGGTTTTAAGCCTATGCAGAACAGCAGTGGGGACAGTGCATCACCTTGGTATATGCCGCACTTGATGGCCACTTGATCTAAACCCCCTCAGCCAGATATAGATATAGATATATAGATATATATATAAAATATATTTTTTACTGAAACCACTGAATTTGGTCCACAGTGATTCTGTATGAGGTTCCTTGGGATTCATTATGCCATTCAGCAATGGAGGGTTAAAGCAGATGTAGCAGATTAGAAGCAGTTTTCCGAGGGTTATAGTATCTATGAACAATTTGACTGGAATCCCGTGCTGGTTCAGTGGAGACATGAAGGAAGCAGAAATAATTTTTTTTTTAATGGAAAAAATGAAGCAGGTGGTAGCAATTGATGTAAAGTAGAAGTTCTGAATGTAGAAATTTGATAAGGAAAGCTAAATATAACTGGAAAGAAATTAGAGTAGAGAATAAGAGTAGAGGTGATTTTCCATCTGTAGACTTCATTGGTGAGATCGATATTTGAATTCTACATACAGTTCTGGTTAGAGGGCATATTTTAAAAAAGGACGTTGAAATCTAGAGAGGGTGCAGAGAAGACCCATGAAATATATCTGAGATCTGGAGAAACACCTTACAATGGTAGACTTAAAGAGCTCAGTCTGTTTAGCTTACCGAAGGGGAGATTGATAGAAGACTTGATTACACTGTAAAAATTCCTTCATGAGGAGAAAACAACAGGGCTCTTTAAGCTAGTAGAGGAAGGTAGAACCAACCACTGGTATCTCAAGCGAAACAAATTAAAAGAAGAAATAAGGCATCCATTTCTAACAGTAAGGTTGATTAACGACGGGATCAAAACCCAAAAAGGAAGTGGTGGATTCTCCTCTTTTGTATCTCAATTCCAAAAAACAGCAAGTGCTCAAGTGGGGCCTAAAGACTCTACTGGAACAGCATCCAGCACTTTTTTTCTGAGAGCTACAATGGCATTCTGGTACTTCTTTCAGGGACACAATGAGGGCTCTCACTGGAGTATTGGGGAAGTGTTGAGTCCTCACCTTCCAGTCCACAGCATCAGAACTCTGGCAGAGGCTTCCCATTGGGCAGGGATGCTGTTTCCCCTGTTCGGGAAATGGGTCCTTGGGACTTGTTGAGACTGCGTGGAAGAGGAGGTGGCTGCTGGGTCTCCATTCAGAGCTAGCTAAGGAAGGGGGCCTCCCCTTCATCGTGCCCCTATTCCTGGCTCTCCTCTGGTAAGAAGGAGGCACCCCTTCTTTTACTACTGCTCAGAGTGAAGGGACATGGAGAGGTGGATGAATCAAATCTGAGTGGCTCTGTAATGATGCCATTCAAATTTGGCCCTCTGGCCCTCTGTCTCCATTTGTGGAGGGGCGGATGCACCAAAATTGGGTGGCACTGTGACCATTTGGGCCTGGTCACAGAACTCTGAATGGGGAGCCTGTCCCAGTTCCACAGGACAGGAACTGCCTCTGGGGTCATGGGCTTCATTCCAATTCACAAATACCGTCAACACTATGATATCTGTGCCAAAATTGTAGCCTTAATCTTCAGGCATCACCAGTCAGCACCAGAAGATCAGAACTTTTTGGTACCCTACCTTTCCCATGGATGTTGAATCTAGTTATATTGTGACGTCTGTGACTTAGTGGTTCAGTCACAGTCATAGTGAATTAGTTCTTTTGTATTAATCTGAATGGAAATCATAAGGAATAAGGGCCAGATTTTTTATGCTATTTAGACACCTAATGGGGTTTTTAATAGCATCTATGCACCTAACACCCATTGAAATCAATCAATTGTGAGTATTTACATGTTTTTTAAAATCCCACTAGGCAGCTAAATATCTTTAAACATCTGGCCCTAAGGTACTAATCAATAGGTAGAATTTTCAGAAGTGCCAACATAACCTAAAAGCCTAAGTCCAGTTTTCTGATCTAACTTGGGCACTTTGAAATCTAAGCCTCAGTTAAAAACAATGAGATTCTTGCTTCTAAGTCATTAGACACTTTTAAAAATTTAATCCAGTGAGCATCAGGATGAAAGATGCTGTGGGAGACTGGAGGGAGCTGCCTTATCTGACATTAAGTATGTCTGGTAAGCTACCAACGGAAGATGCACATGCAAAACCCCCAGACCACAGACCTACAGGTGTTCACTGACAAAAATAGCCAAGGGCTCGATAACAAACCCTTCTGTAGCAACAATGGTCATGAGTGAGGGCAAATATAAACGGGGGGTTGTCATAAACAGATAGCTAAGGGTTAATGTCTCTTTCACCTGGAAAGGGTTAACAAACAACACCTGACCAGAGGAGCAATCAGGAAACAAGATACTTTCAAATCTGGGTGGAGGGAAGATTGTGTGTGGGTCCTTTGTTCTTGGTCTGTTCCGTCTTTGGGCTCTGAGAGTGACCACACAAATCTCCAGGCTCTCTAATCTTCTGTTTCCAATTTGTAAGTACAAAGGAAGAAAGACAATATAGGCTTTTACATTGTTTTTCTGTATTTGCAAATGTGTAGTTTGCTGGAAATATTTTAAATTGTATTTTTTCTGGATAAAGCTGTTTATCCATTTTCTATAAGCTGAAAGACCCTGTAATATCCCATCTTAAATTTACAGAGATAATATTTTTACTCTTTTTGTCTTTTATTAAAACTTCCTTTTTTAAAGACCTAATTGATTTTTTACTCCTTGTTAATGCTAAGGTATTGAGTCTGTATTCCCCAAGGACTTGGTGGGAGGGAAAGGTAAATTTCCTCTTTGTGTTAGATTCACGGAGCTTGAATCTGTATTGCCTCTGGGTGAGGGGGAGAAGGGGGGAGAGAAACCTGATCTCTCTGTGTTGTACTTCAAGGAGTTGAAGCATGGTAATCTCCTGGTGTACCCAGGCAGAAAACATCTGGGAGGAGGTAAAGAGGGGAGAGGGAATGGTTTATTTCCCTTTGTTGTGAGACTCAAGGAATTTGGGTCTTGGGGTCTCCAGGGAAGGTTTGGGGAGACCAGAGTTTATCAGGTACTCAGAATCCTGATTGGTGGTAGCCTATCAGATCTAAGCTGGTAATTAAGCTTAGACGATTTCATGCTGGTACCCATATTTTGGACGCTAAGGTTCAAATTTGGGAATTATACTATGACAGGGGTAGGGTAGATTTAGAAGGGAAATTAGAGGGAAATTCTTGGGCTGAGACTGAGACCAGAACTGCCCACCTGGGGAGGGAGGGAAAGCTGATGATTACAATGAAAGGGAAACACAAAAGGATCGAGGTGCTCGCTCTTTGGGATGAGGGGAGGTAAATGAGTGGTACAGCTATGCTTCAGCTGGGGAGATGGGCATGAAATTCAATAAGGACAAATGCAAAGTGCTTCTATTCCAAAGGAACAATCAGTTGCACACATACAAAATGGGAAATGACTACCTAGGAAGCAGTACTGCAGAAAGGGATCTGAGGATCATAATGGACCACAAGATAAATATGAGTCAATAGTGTAAAGATATTGCAAAAAAAGAAGTGAACATCATTCTCGGATGTATTAGCAGAGGTGCTGTAAGCGCGACATGAGAAGTAATTTTCCACTCTACTCTGCACTGGTTAGGCCTCAACTGGAGTATTATGTCCAGTTCTGGGTGCCACATTTCAGGAAAGATGTGGACAAATTAGAGAGAGTCCACAGAAGAGCAACAAAAATGATTAAAGTTCTAGGAAACATGTCCTATGAGGGAAGATTAAAAAAAAAAAGGTTCTGTATAGTCTGGAGAGGAGAAGACCGAGACAGGACATGATAACAGTTTTCAAGTACATAAAAGGTTGTTACAAGGAGGATGGAGAAAAATTGTTAAATTGCAGCAAGGGAGGTTTAGGTTGGACATTGGGAAAAACTTCCAAACTGTCAGGGTGGTTAATCACTGGAATAAATTGCCTAGGGAGGTTGTGGAATCTCCATCTCTGGAGATATTTAAGAGTAAGTTAGATAAATGTCTATCAGGGATGGTCTAGACAGTATTTGGTCCTGCCATGAGGGCAGGGGACTGGACGCAATGACCTCTCAAGGTCCTTTCCAGTCCTTTGAGTCTAGGACTCTATACTGCAGGGGTCAGCAACCTTTCACAAGTGATGTGCCAAGTCTTCATTTCTTCACTCTAATTTAAGATTTCGTATCCCAGTCATACATTTTAACGTTTTTAGAAGGTCTCTTTCTATAGGTCTACATATAACAATAGTTTAGTTATATAATATATAGTAAATAAGGTTTCTAAAATGTTAGAAGAATCATTTAAAATTAAATTAAAATGCAGAGCCTCCCGGACTGGTGGCCAGGACCCGGGCACTGTGAGTGCCACTGAAAATCAGCTTGTGTGCCACCTTTGGCATGCATGCCGTAGGTTGCCTACCCATGCTATACTGTGACATTCCACAGGATACAGTCTGGAATATTGAACAGCTGTGTCCTCTCAATTCTTCAGCCTGGGGTGCCTTTTATACTGCTTTTCCATGAGAGCAACCAGTCCTGCTCTGCACAAACACAGCCTCCAGCAGGTAAATCACTCCTGGCTATATTATTTGTGTACTCTAGCCAGCTACTTATGAATTATGCAACAGAGCAACACCAGTAAATTCCCATTTCCAGACTTGTCCCCAGAAATATGTCTCTTGTACCGCTCAACATGTCCCTGAACAATACAAGCTCATAGAAAGTCTGTCATTTCATTAATAGAAAATTATATGCTCTGATATGTTATCTCAAATCAAGTTCCCCAAACACTTCTATCCAAACACATACTGGTTTAGATAAACCAATAAAACAAGTTTATTAACTATAGGAAGACAGATTTTAAGGGACTACATTTAATGAGGCATAAAAGTCAGTATTGGTTACAAAACAATAAAATGGAAAGCATACTCTAATTCCTAACTTAATAAGCTAAATTAATTCAAAGCAAGGATTTATCTCATCTCATGCTTTTGCAATCACAGTAGCTAGATGCCTTTCAGCCAGGACTCCTTCTTTAGTGGAATGCTCCTTTCCTTATCTTTTGGGTGTTGTCAATGTGGTGAGAAGAGAGAAATGGAGGAAGAATATTTAGGAGGGAGGGGGCATCTGTTCCCCTTGCTTATAACTCCCTTTCACTTTGAAAATCATTTCAGGTGACAATAACTCTGTGGAGATGAGAGGCTTCAGCTGTTTCTCCCAAGATATAAATTTCTTGCTCACACCTTCTTCCTGCCAAAGAATGGTCACTTGATCACATGATAGACCATTGGATCTTGTTGACACCTGGCTGAGGCATCATCTTGCTTTGTTCTAGAAACCATTTGTAGCTGTTTCCCAAGGTTTGAAATATACTTTAGTAGCATCATACTGTAGAATCTTACAACTTTACACACAATGTTGCCACACACATTTGACTAGAACAATAATGTTCAGCAAATGATGGGTTTTCAAATGATATCTAACAAGGCATAAGAGTGCAGGCTGTCACACATACTTAGTGTTTATTTCTTGATATTGAAATGTTCTTTAGTATACAGAGTTGTTTCAATAGAAAACATTACTGTTAGATATTTTAATTTGATAGCTTGGAATCCATTTAGGGTCTTGTGCTTTTTCTAATCATGCATGATTAGTAGGTTGGAAGGCTTAGATTTTATTGGTAAATGTTGGAAGATATTGATTTCACTATATGCACACAAACTGATGAAAAATATTTCCATCGATAAAAGTGGAAATGTACAGAGAGGCAAAGTATCAAAAATGCTGCTTAAAAATTTATTACAGTTTGATTTAAGGATATTTAGATTGCATATTGTGACATTTTGTTGATAATTTGTGTTTTAATGGTTATAAAGTTTTAACTTTTTGACTCTCAATATATACTGTCATTAAGAATTATTGGTTGAACTCCCTATTGTCTCTCCCCCTCCCCAATCACCCACAAGTCTAAAAATCTGAATCAATAAAAATTGCAGAAAAAATGCTTAAAACCCATAATTTTGTGCAAATCTGAAAATTTAAATAGCTAAAATACAAACAATACATCAAAATAAACACCATTATCTGTCTAAAAATATATTTTAAAAAAATGAATTTTGCCAAGCCCAATGAAAACACATATTAAAATATGAAAACATCATAATGTCCCCAATATAAAATTGCATAGGAAGCCTTGACACCAAGATGAGAGGCAAAAATATTTAATAAACCAAACCTACCCACAGGAATTGAATTCCAGTGCTTGCTCAAAAAGGGGTGTTCTCCCAACCCAATCAGAGCAGAGAAGCAGATGAAATATGTAACTAAAATCTCAAATTTCACTGTGTGGAATGCAGAGCACATGGAAGTTATGTTTGCAGCGAGGGCAATATAAACCTGCGAATGGGAATGAAGCCATCCCAAAGCTTAGGAAGTCCTCACATGCCCCAAGGAAGCTCCCATCAGCATGAGGTAGGAACAGCCTAGATGTTACTTCCATTGCTATTTAAGCCAGACTGATTCATTCCCAAATCAGTGACTCCATTGTAATTCATGTGAGCACCATACATTTACGGACAACTTTTCTCAGGCCCCCCCTTGACCTCTTTGTTTCTCAGGCTGTAGATGAGGGGATTGGCCAAGGCAGTGTAGGAGAAAGAGAAAACTTTGTTTAAGTCTCTTGATGTTCGATAACATGTACACTATCTTTAGGGTCTCATAGAAAATTGTCACCACTATAAGGTGAGAGGCACAGGTGGAAAAGGCCTTTTGCCTCCTAGTGGTGGAAGGGATTCTCAGGATGGCACTGATTATACAAATGTAGGATATCATGGTTAATAGAAATGGGGAGAGGGCATTTAGGGAAGTGGTTATAAGATTAAGACTTGTAATCAGGTTGGTGTCACTGCAAGCGAGTTTTATGATTGGGATAAAATCACAAAGGAGATGGTCAATTTCATTGGGGCCACAGAAAATTAATTGTGTTATTATTGTATAGTCTGGAAATACATTTATCCAAGACTAGGTGAATGGCTGGAGGGAAAACCTGCCATTCATAAGGGCTGCATAATGGAACGGCTCGTGTATCTCTTAATACCGATCATAAGACATCGCTGCTACTAGACACATTCTGCAGCTAATAGACAACCAAAGCAATTGTACAATATAGCCCCCAACAGAAATGGTTCTGTTCCCAGTCAAGGACTGGCCAGCACTCTGGGCAGGATGGTGGAGGTGAAGCAGGTCTCCAAGTAGAGAAGTTTCCCAGGAAGAAGTACTTGGGATTGTGAAGGTGCTGATCAGCCACAACTAGCACAATGACAAGGTTGTTCCCAGTCATGGTCATGACATAGATCACTAGAAAGAGTAAAACTTGCAAGTTCAGGGAGATTCTCAAATTCCAAGAGGATGAATTGAATGACAAAAGTTGAATTGTGCCCTTCTTCTTTCTCTCTTTTGAAAAGGAAATTCCTCCAACTGACCCCCTGTCCCACAAATGATTCCTGTTTTGCTAATAGGATGGGATGGATCACTTGATGATTACCTATTGTGTTCATTCCTCCTGAAGCGTCTGGCATTGGACATTGTCGGAAGACAAGATGCTGGGCTAGATGGACCTTTGGGATGACCCAATAAGGCCATTCTTAAGTTCTTATTAATTCCCACATGAAGCTGTCAGGTAGAAACCAACTGGTGTGAAGAAGTTAGGACAATCAAGAGAAATTTAAGAAGTGCCTTTAGCTGATTGGGGAAGAAAGTAAACCTCAGTGCAAAAGAGCACAAGGAATCCACAGCAGCAAATGAGAGAGACGAATGGAACAGACTGGTTTCCATCCTATACACCAACATTGGCACAGGAAAGATGTTACAAGAAATAATGCCTAAGATCTGTAAGAGGCATCTCTTGCATATTGCAAACCTAGCTAGTGCAATTATGACTATTCATTCATTGCTTAGTGCACTGACCCTCACAGTCAGGGGCGGCTCTAGGCATTTTGCAGCCCCAAGCACGCAGCAGCTTGCCTGCAGAGGCATCCTGCCTGCCACCCTCGTGGCGACCAGCAGAGTGCCCCCAGTCGCTTGCCGCCCCAGGCACGCGCTTGGCGTGCTGGTTCCTGAAGTCGCCCCTGCTCACAGTGATAGGAAAACTGACTCTGAGTACAAAGGGAACACGCCCAACCCCCAGGCAGACACACACACAGAGATGCTTCTCACTCCCGTTGACTCAGCGACTTACCTAGGAATCCTCACACTCATTCTGCCCTAAGTCACACCCTGTAACATAGCTGATGTCTGTAAATCTCTGTTTGTGGGACTTAAAAGATGTCTGCTGATGCCCTGCTGCAATAGAGCAACCATACTTCAGTTTTCCCAGCCAGTCTCTCCAGGGTCTCATTTCAGCAGCATTAGGAGCTCTGGCTGCTCTCTTTTCAACTACCTTATGTTTTCCAACCTACGTAAGATTGACCCAGGACTGATCAGATTTATTTTAATTCTCAGCATGATGCACCGTCTTCTCCACTGATGGGTGTAAGAATCAGGATCTGCTTTCCACCCTCATGATGTCACATACTCACATTTCTCTTCAAAGATACCTTCAGCTTGCTGACGGGCTGCGCTGCTCTTACTTGATTCAAGCTCCTGTGTAAATCATGCAGAACGTTAATGCCCCCTGCCCTGTTCTTACAGATACTGTAGGTTCTTGTGGCAGTCAGGATATCCCATGAAGCTGCTGGTAGGATCACTTTTAAATTGCCTGCAGGGGGGAATTATCACCAGCTTCCTTGTTAAAACTAGTGTAAACATCAAAGCCATTGCAATCTCCCTACAAACCTTATGGGAAATCTTCCTCTTTGTCATTTCTTTTGTGTGTGTGTGTAGTACTGAATCAGTGAGAAATACACTTCCGTCACTGTATTGTTCTGACCACCTACAAGGCCATTTTATTTCATAATTCTCAATGTACTTCTCAGCAGCAGGTAAGTGTCAATGTTGCTGTTTTACAGGTGGGTAACTGAGGCACAGAATGTGGCCCAGACTTGGGATCACCCAGCAGATTGGGACAGAGCCCAGAGCAGAATCCAGGGGTCCTGACTTCAAAGCATGTGCCATAGCCACACAACTATGAAACACATTAGTTTTTGTTAAGAGGTGATGCCAAGAGAAACAAAGATAAATAGACCTTTTAGATATGAGCTATGCGAAATACCAATACAAGATAATGGAAGCATTCAGAAGAAATATTTTGGGCAGCCTTATTCATGTATTCTTTTCATACCATTGTAACTGAAGTTACCTTGCATATTTCCTGGACATTCTCCATCACAGCTGCAGGACTTTGGAAAGCTTCCAAGCCCTAAGAGCTACCAATTAGTGATGTGAAACTAAGGCATGATGGAACTGGGCACTAGGGTGACGTAATTGACACTGAGACATTTGTACGTACAACAGGCCAATTCCGTTTGAGTTGAGTAATATATTTACAGTTATTTTATTAATTAAACTTGATATTTGAATTGTGGATCTGATACCTGACACACACTCAAATGTTAGCAGCAATTCTCTGCTTTGATACCATGTTGTATTCCAGGCATCAGCTCCACTCCTTGGTACAATGTCATTCTCTCAAAATATCACTAATTACATCCGTAATATCAATAATCCCCCAAATGTGTAACCTCCTATATATAGATACTCTACACATCCAGGACAAAATTAATACTGAGTAGGATGATACTTCTAGAGTTACTCCTTGGAAATCAATGGAAACATGGATGCAGTTAGGCACTACTCAATCTGAGTATGTTATTAGCGCTTGACTCTCAGCTACTGTGGTTATGAAAGCCATGGAAGTACCTAGATTAGATAGATAGATAGATTTGAGTATAGAAATATAGATGAATTGATGTGTATGAGAATAAAGAGAGAAAGAAGTGTTTGAGGAACTATTTTATATATATGAACATAGGAACATAAGAAAGGCCGTACTTGGTCAGACCAATGGTCCATCTAGCCCAGTATCCTGTCTTCCGACAGTGGCCAGAGGCAATTAACAGAACAGGGAATCATCACGTGATCCATCCCCTGTTGCCCGTTCCCAGTTTCTGGCAAACAGAGGATAGGGACACCATCCCTGCCGATCTTGGCGAATAGCCATTGATGGACCAATCGTCCATGAATTTATCTAGGTTTTTTTTTTAACCCTGTTTTGGTCATGGCTTTCACAACATCATCTGGCAGAGTTCCACAGAGTGAATGTGAGTTGTGTGAAAAAAAACTTCCTTTTATTTGTTTTAAACCTGCTGCCCCTTAATTTCATTTGATGACCCTTTGTTTTTGTGTTATGAGAAGGAGTAAATAATACTTTCTTATTTAATTTCTCCACACTAGTCATGATTTTATATATAGAGAGTTGTGTGTTTATGGTGATAGATAAATAAATTGTTGGAGGGCTGGATAGAAGGCTGGATGGGTGTGTATGGGAAAAGAGAGAGAGAGAGAGAAAGAGTTGTTTGTGTATGGATGGATAGATAGATGGGTACATATTGATATAGATAGGTGGTTTGATGTGTATAGGCTTGGACTGCCAAATATTAGAGATGAGAAGATACATTATGCTATAACTGATAACTCAGGTTTTCATGCACCTTCCTCTGAAACATCTGGTTCTGGCATCTGTCAAAGATAAGCTACTGAGCTAACTGGACCACAAGTCTGGTCCCATATGAGTAATTGCATGTTCCTTTGAAAGTCCCACCCGTAAACGGAAGGCAGAAGCCTACTTATTAAAGGGTTTTATCTTGGCAAGATCACATGACATCACTGCTCTAGAATCTACCCTGGCTGCCCAGTGTTGTCAGAGTAGAATTCCAGGAGTAAGACGTCAATAGCTTGGGATCAGCCTACATGAGAAATCACCCTGTGTTTCTGAACAACATTGTCTGAGTTGTAATCAGCAGAAGCAATTAGTTTGGGCCCATCTTGATATAAATGAGAAGGGACTCCTTAAGGAGTATTCTGTCTAAGCAGGTCTCTGTTATGAGTAAAACTTGGTAGTTTACCTAAATATCTTAGGTGCCAGTATCATGTGTAAAAGTGACTCTCACACTTAGGATTCTAAGTCCCATTGACTTTCAACAACACTTAGGCCCCCGACTGCCTACGTCCCTTTTGAAAATGGAACATGTTGTCCTTGGTCTTTTGCGAACAGCACTAAGAACATAAGAATGGCCATGCCATGACCAGAACAATCGTCCATCTAGCCTAGTATCATGTATTCTGACAGTGACCAATGCCAGATGTTTCAGAGGGAATGAACAGAACAGGGCAATTATTGAGTGATCCATCCCCTATTGACCAGTCTCAGTATGCGGCAGTCAGAGATTTAGGAACGTATGGAACATTGGGTTGTTTTTCTGGCCATTCTGGCTAATAACTATTGATGGACCTATCCTCGAAGAAATTACCTAGTTCTTTTTTGAGCCCCGTTATACTTCTGGGCTTCACAACATCCTCTGGCAATAAATCCACAGATTGACTGTGAGTTTTGTGAATAAATACTTCCTTTGGTTTATTTTAAACCTCCTGCCCATTAATTTCGTTGGGTGAAATTCTTGTGTTATGTGAAAGGATAATTAAAACTTCCCTTTCCACCCTCTCCACACCATTCATGATTTTCTAGACATACCCCCTTAGTCATCTCTTTTCTAATCTGAACACCAGTCTCTTTAATTCTCCTCACACGGAAGCTGTCCCATACCCCTACTCATTTTTGTTGCACTTCTCTGTACCTTTTCCAATTCAAATATATCTTTTTTTCAGATGGAAGCAACCAGACCTGCAGGCAGCATTCCAGGTATGTGTGTACCATGGATTTGTCTAGTGGTATTATGATATTTTCTGTCTCATTGTCTGTCCCTTGCTGTTGTTTTGTCCCCTAATAATCATAGCGGGCCATGAAGCTTGATAATGTATTTAGTGGCTCTTACAGTGTCCTTTGCATGGAATTGATCCATAGTACCAAGGTGTCAAATCTGACAAGCATCACTTTACTTATAATACTGCTTTCAAAAGGATGGGCAGGTGTTAAAGTCCACTACCAACATACTTCGCACAGTGGATAGATCTTGGCCCCATTCCTATTAATATTCTTTCCTGAGGTGGACCCTTTTCATAGTATCCCAAGAATAGAGACTTCTGGCAGTTTCAACAGTCTTAAGAATATATATATATTTAAAAATACACAAGAAAAGAAAGTGCAGGAGAGTGGGAGAACACCATGTTAGTATCACTTAATACTTTACTACCTTTTCACTTGACCAAGTGGTTACTTTTTAGTTGATTTGTTTTCCTGCTGGATGAGCAGTCAGAACCAGAGACAATTGTAAACCACCATTTAGAACCAACATTTTTCAGATTGGACATTTTCATTTTTTTGAACAAATAATGAAAAAAAAATGTTTTGAAATTTTCCACAGGAAGTTGTGTGCGTATGTGTGTGTGTGGATTGTGTGTGGGTGCGGGTGTGTGATTGGAATCGTCCACCAGTTCTACTAACAGATCCCTGGTTTTGTTTAAATTGAGAAAGAGGAAAATTTTCCTAAGGCTGGAACAATTAATGGAGAATCTAGTAAATATAAACTAGCAAGAGTTTGTGTTACAACACAAATAGTTATGCTCTGTGGGTCTAGATTTTTATCAGTAAATGTCAATTTCACCATTCCCAAAATGGTTCTATCCAGTTCTATGATTCTGTGATTTCAATCAATTTCTCAGAATGTATAGGAACACCCAATATTTCTGCTGAGCTCTCCTCAGGGCCTCCTTTACCTCTTTGTTTCTCAGGCTGTACATGAGGGGATTGATCAGGGGTGTCAAGACAGTGTAAAGCATAGAAACAAATTTGTTTTGGATTCTGAGTGCTCCGGTGTTTGATAACATGTAGACAGTTATTAGAGTCCCATAGTAAATTGTCACTATGATAAGATGGGAGGAGCAGGTGGAAAAGGCCTTTTGCTTCCCAATGGTGGAAGAGATTCTCAGGATGGTGGAGATGATATAAACATAAGATGTCAGGGTCAAAAGAAATGGTAGAATGATGTTTGTGGAAGAGAAGATGAGGGTCGCCAGGTTAACCAGACCGGTGTCACTGCAGGAGAGGTTAATCATTTGGGTGAGATCACAGAAGAAATTATCAATTTCATTAGGGCCGCAAAAGGCTAATTGTGACACCAAATATACTATTGTAGCAAGAATGATGAATGAACTTAGCTAAGATCCAGCTGCAAGCTGCATACAGAACCTGACATTCATAAGTGTTGCATAGTGCAGGGGTTTGCATATCGCTAAGTACCGATCATAAGACATCGAAGCTAGCAGATAACACTCAACAGTCAATAGGACACCAAACCAATAAAACTGAACCATGCAGCCAGTAACAGAAACAGTTCTGTCCCCAGTCAAGAAACTGGCCAGCATCCTGGGCAGGAAGGTGGAGCTGTAGCAGATTTCCAAGCAGGAAAAGTTCCCCAGGAAGAAGTACATGGGGTTGTGAAGGTGCTGATCAGCCACAACTAGTGCAACAATGAGCAAGTTCACAGCCATGGTGACTATGTAGATCCCTAGAAATAGCAAGAAGAACAGAATTTGCAGTCCATGTAGATTTCCGAATCCTAGCAGGATGAATTCTGAGATAGATGTTTGATTTTCCCCTTCTCCTCTCTCCATTCTCCATCTGATGCAACTAGTGATTGAGAAAAAGAAGGGATCAGATAAGGAGTTTGTTGGACAGTGCTGTGGTTTCCCTCTATTTGATTTCTCATAAATTAAGTGTGCCATCTAAGATCAAGGTTTATATTCTCTCTTAACTGAGGAACTACTTCTCACCCTGGTATTGCATAGAGCTAAGGATAGAATTTCTTCACCAAAGAGCAGCATCTCAGCCAAAGGGCAGAAACACAGTGAATTTCTCACTTTCTTGCACCTGTTCTCAATTTCTTTCATTCACTGATTCATAGATTTTCCATCCAAAAGGTACCCTGAAATCATCTCATCAGATGTCCACTACAAAAACATGGCAAAGGATGTTCCTAGACAGACAGGCACTCAACTCAACTAACTGCATACAGCTAAAACATATTTTCCAGGAATGCAGGAGATTTATAGCTATCTAAGCAGAAAGATAGACAGAGGGATGTGAAGTGAGTTTGGTACAGAGACAGATAAAAAGGGCAGTTACAGAGACTGTGTGAGAGGCTTGACAGAGGGATAGAAGTATGAATAAAGGGTTTATTAGATAAATCAATAGACAAAGGGGACGGGGGGACATCTCCTTGTCCTGCATCAATCTCTGTAGAAATAAATCACGATGAGATTTTAAAGTCCTTACTCAGGAAAAGCTCCCAATGAGTAACAGCACTGACCAAGAGTAGTGTCCTTCAGTTTGAGGGCTGAGTGACAGGATTTTCCATGAGATTGGTCACACTCACTTTTAATCCTCAGTATGAAGGAGCGACCTCTCTAGCGACAGTGACTGGATCTGGTCTCACAGTCAGTCTCATCCTCTCAGCTCCTGGGGAAATAGATGCATGTTGCTGTTGGGATGGGGTCTCTTCCCCGCTGCCCAGCATGCCAGTCTGCATGATACAAATCCACAATGTCCCCTGCTCTGGATTCTTGCATCATTTATTGGGAAAGCAGCCTCCCCCAGGCCACCTCTGGTGCTAGGATCTCCCTTGGGCTCCCTGCTGGCAATCACTTAAAATTGCCTTCCTAGGGAAATTAACACTGTGCCCTTTGTTAAAAGAGTAACAGCAAAGCTAATGGCGGGGCCGGCTCCAGGCCCCAGCATGCCAAGTGCGTGCTTGGGGTGGCATGCCATGGGAGGTGCTCTGCTGGTTGCCAGGAGGGTGGCAGGTGGCTCCGGTGGACCTCCCGCAGGCGTGCGTGCCTGCCAGAGGTCCACCGGAGCCGCGGGACCGGCAAGCAGCAGAGAGCTCCTCTAGGCATGCCGCCATGCTTGGGGCAGCAAAATGGCTAGAGCCGGCCCTGGCTGATTGCATTGGCATGTGGCAGAGATGTCCCCCTGGGATGCATTCATTAAAGAAGGGACTCCATATTTTACTATAGAGGCTAGCTAAGGTAGTGGTAATGAGGAACAGGTGGTAATGAGGAACAGTCACATTTAAAAATCACACTTGAAGGTAATCAACTGAATATTGACACCATGTACAAGTACTTATATACCAAAGCTTGAAGTCTAATTACTAAGATGAGTGAAAAGAAATGCCTGGCATCCGGTGGTGATATTGATATAACAGGCATCATGTTGTTGGTGGAAAGGACAATAAGAGGACAATAAGAGGACCAGACATATGCCACCATGGTTAAACAGCAGCGTAATGGAGGTCATTGGAGGCAAAAGGCATCCTGAAAAATTTGGAAGTCCAGTTCCAGTAAGAATAGAGTCGAGCAAAGTCCAGTCTGGCAGATTAAGTGTAAAAGTACCATAAACAGGCCATTAAAGAATTTGAAAAGCAAATGCTGAAGATGAAAACAAATAAACTATATATATAATGTAAGTAGATCAGAAGCAGGAAGCCTGCCGAAGAGGCAGTGGTGACATTAGTTGACCAAGATGTAAAAGGAGCACTCAAGAAGGACAAGGCTATTGCACAGAACCTCAATGAACTATTTGCACCAGTCTTCACTGCAGAAGATGTGGGTGAGATTCCCACTATCAGAGTTATTCTTTTTGGGCAACAAATCTGAAATAAGTTCCCACACTGATGGGATTCATCCAGGAGTCCTGTAGGACCTCAGATATGAACTTGAAGATTGTTAACCGTGTAATATAACCTTCTGCTGAAATCAGCCTCTGTACAAGATGACTGGAAGGCAGATAATGCAACACCAATTTTTAAAAAAGTGTCCAAAGGTGACCCTGGTAATAACAGGCTGGTAAGCACCTTCAATACCAAGTAAGCTGGTTGAAACTATAGTAGAGAACTGAATTATCGAACGCATAGATGAACATGATTTGTTGAGGAAGTCAATACATCTATTCTAAAAGGAAATCATGGCTCATCAATCTATTAGAATTCTTTGAGTTTGTCCACAAGCATGTGGAAAAGGGTATGGACAAGCATGTGAACAGTGGATATAGGGTACTTGGGCATTCAGAAAGTCTTTGACAAGGTCCCTCAGCAGAGACTCTTAAGCAAAGTAAACTTGGTAGACTGCATAGACTGTTGGTCCTTCATCATTTAAAACTGAGCCGATCACAACACGTCTTCCAATCTTCTCTTGCTCTGGCCATCCTTCACCACGCTTGTCCATATCTCCTTGTTAGGAAATCATCCCACATCTTTGGAGGTGAGCGAGTGGCCTTTTCTGTTCTCATGGATACCTCTCAGATATAGCTGCAGTCCATCTGTTGTCTCTGAGTCGAGCAAAGTAAACAGTCATGGTATAAAAGAGAAGGTCCTCTCATGGATCTATGACAGGTTAAAAGACTGGAAACAGAAGATAGGAATAAATGGTTAGTTTTCACTCTGAGACAGATAAATGTTAGGGACCCCCAAAGATCTGTATGTTAGCCAAAATATAAATTAATGATCTGGAAAAAAAGTGAACAGTAAAGTGGCAAAGTTTGGAGATTATCAAAAAAATTATTGTGGTTATTTATTTCCAAAGCTGACTACAAACAATTACAGGGAGATTTCATAAAATTAGGTGACTGGGTAACAAAACAGCAGATGAAATTTAATATTGTTAAGTGTCAAGTAATACACAGTGGAGGGAAATAGTCCAAGGTATGCATGCTTAATGATAGGTTCTAAATTAGCTGTTGCACCTCAGGAAAGAGATCTGGGAATCATCAAGGATACTGTGGAAAAAGTGAATAGAGAAATGTTATCTACCCTTTCCCACAATGCAAAAACCAGAGGTCACCTAATAAAATTCATAGGCAGCAGGTTTAATAAAACAAGAAGAAATACTTTTTTTTACACAATGCAAAATTAACCTGTGGAACTCATTTCCATGGGATAATCTACTGGCCAAAATTAAATCTGTGTTCAAAGAAAAGGTTAATGAGGTTGCCAGTTGTGTATCTCTATAATATAGCAATCCAAATGTGTCTTACTGTAAGGCCGTTCTACTCCAGTAGCTTTGTATACACACCGGCCTGGTCTGAGATTGAAAAATCTTTGCTATGCCATTTGGTTCCCTCTCTTCTATTATAAACCTTAAGAGATACCGACTCCCTTAAGGAAAAATCCAGTCTTTGCATCTACATGGGGCATCCTGCAGTGTGTGAAAATGATCATGGCATCTGTTCTTACTCATTCTTTTCTCATAACACTGTGAGCTAGCCTATGCATCAGGATCAAACCACACTTAAAACAATTTGGATAGAAAAAATTATTAACAAAAGTTTAAGATAAAATACAACATGATGGACAGGCCTCCGTTGATAACATATGTAACAAATATCAACTACCACTGTCTCACAGTTCCTTCTTTCAGTGGCTAAACTCAAGATTTCCTGGAAGGATAGTGGGCAATTGGTCTGTTCCTATTCTATCACCTTTAAGAGCATGTTGAGAAATATGGAATCATAGACTATTATGGTTGGAAGGGACCTCAGGAGGTCATCTAGTCCAACCCCCTGCTCAAAGCAGGACCAATCCCCACATTTTTACCTCAGTTCCCTAAATGACCCCCTCAAGGATTGACTCACAATGCTGAGTTTAGCAGGCCAATGCTCAAACCACTGAGCTGTCCCTCCCCCAAAACAGAAGTTCCTTTGTAGGAATGACTTGTAGGTGGCTTAATGCTTTGCGTTACCCTCTCAGTCAGAGGCTCAAAGAAAAAAAATGGGGAAAGGAACACAGCTGTACTATCACTAGAGAAAACTGATACTTCAAGTTCTTTGTCCTTGCAACTCTTCCAGAAAAATATATTAAACTCCTGGATTCCAGAACATTCGTTTAAACCTAGATTGGCAACAAACAGAAATGTTGGAGGTGCCAAGCCCCATGCCAACCTTCTGCATGTCCTCTAAATGTTACACTTAAGAAGCACATGGGATCTTTATAAGGGAAAAGGCAAACACCGCATTTATTGAGAATACAGCAGTTAGTATATGCTTTTTAGTCTTACACACACACACCCAGAGTGTTGCCAGCTGATGTTTATAGTTATCAGTCCAGTGTCTGGATCAATCTAGTGGCCAGCCAAATAGGTCGCAGAGGGGAGCATAGATCTGTCAGTCATGATCCGATGCTCCTGGAGTGTGGCAAGATGAACCCAAAGTCCCATGGCAAAGCACCCTGTTCTTACAGTCCTTTTTATCTGTTGAAGTCTATGGATTTTGTTGTGTCAGTTTATGACCTGTTACTCCTTTATTGGTGGTTCTTTTAATGTAAACATTCCAATACACGTCTCAGAGGGTCATCCTGTCTATAGGAATGGTAGCTTTCACCTCAGGGCCATCAATCTGCCCTTCTTTCATTATGGATGCACATTGACAGTACTCTGGTGTCCTTAAGTCTCTTCACTCCTTCTCCCTTGAGCATCTGGATATAGCAATGGCCTTCACACATTATTTTTTTTCCCTGATGCATACATTCCTCATTCACACAAAAACTCTTTTCCAGAGGCCTTCAGATAGAATAACATTTTGGAAAGATTATATGGTTAACCTTACACAACTCAGTTTGCAATGCATACAAGAAGCAAGGCCTTATAGGAAATACTGTAATGAAATCTTATCCTAAAACAAAAGGTGACTATAATCAGCCATAAGGACTATTCTGGTCTATTCCTGCCTTGAAATCAAAAAGGGTGTCTGGCAGGATCAAATCAAATCACACATTAATTCTCTTAGTACAATTATAAAATCCTGCTCCTACATATACCTCTCAAAATCCATGTGTTCTGGAACATCCTAACTGTCAGGGTGATTAAGCACTGGAATAAATTGCTTAAGGAGGTTGTGGAATCTCCATTATTGGAGTTTTTCAAGAGCAGATTAGACAAACACCTGTCAGGGATGGTCTATAGTCTGTTATGAGCGGAGCTCTCGAGGTCTCTTCCAGTCCTATATTTCTATGATATAGTGCTCTTGCAAAAACTTAAAGATTTTTCCTTCTGCAAGTTTGTTTATTTTGGGAGTGCTGGAGGAGTTGATACTACCAAGCAGTAGTTATTTTGAGAAAATGCAAATCTGCAATTTCTCCCTCCTACACAGATAGGCTTAGTGAGCTCTCTGTGATGGTATTAATGGAAAAATGACTGTCTCATAGGCCATGTCTACACTTACCTCCAGAGTGATCGATCCGGGGGGAACATTAGCAGTCGACCTACCGCAGTGAAGACACTGTGTTAAGTACCTCTAAATAAGTCAACGTCAGCTATGCTATTTTCATAGATCGACTTAGCTCGCCCCAACCCCTTGTGCCTGTGTAGACCAGGCCATAGAAACACATGGAAAACATATGAAGGTATCTGGTCACACATGAAACTATTGCATACTTTTGCAGTTTAGTATTTATTAGTCTTAAGTACTCAGAGGATATGTTCTCACATATTTACCTATTTAGTCACTTTAATAGTTGGTGCCCCTGATGACCTCTGCAGGTTCAGGGCTTTTCTTTGTTTAATTGTTTGATTCCAGGTTTACCAAATAATGAACATTGAATTTAATTATTTATATGCTATTTCTATCTCGGGCACATATTTATAGATGTTTTGTTTTATCTGTTTATATGTAATGTCAAAACAATAAAATTAAAGGTTAAAGAAGGCTCACTCATTCACACCATGGCTATCCACTATTCCCATTCTTCCTATTTCTCATTGCAAAGGGAGAACCACTGGCTATTAGGGTTAGAGAGACTGAGATAACATAGGGAATAACAACCAATGCAGCTGTGTCAATTTACACCTGCTAAAGATCTGCTCAACGTACCTAAATAAATTCAACTGACTAGGAGATGCAAATGTAAAAAATGCTGAGTATCTTCTTGCTATAACTCAGGAGGACTGACGAGGTCATTTCAAACCAGAACTGATTTATTACCATATCAATCACTCTCTCTAAATCCCACATTTCTGGAGAGCTCTCCTCAGCGCCTCCTTGACCTCCTTGTTTCTCAGGCTGTAGATGAGGGGATTGATCCGGGGTGTCAAGACAGTGTAAAGGACAGAAAAGACTTTGTTGGGAGCTCTGAGTGCACCGGTGTTGGGTAACATGTAGACAATCATTAAGGTCCCATAGAAGGTTGTAACCACAATAAGATGAGAGGAGCAGGTGGAAAAGGCCTTTTGTCTCCCAGTGGTAGAAAGGATTCTCAGGATGGTGGAGATGATATAAACATAAGATGTCAGGGTCAAAAGAAATGGAGGGAGAGTGTCTTTGGAGGAGAATATGAGGGTCACCAGGGTAACCAGACTGGTGTTGCTGCAGGAGAGTTTAATGACTGGTGTGAGGTCACAAAAAAAATGATCAATTTCATTAGGGCCGCAGAATGCTAATTGTGACACCAAAGATATTACTATAGTAATAAATATGAATGAACTTATCCAAGATCCAGCTGCTAGCTGGATACAGAACCTGCCATTCATACGGGTGACATAATGCAGTGGTTTACATATTGCTAAGTAGAGATCAAAAGACATCACAGCTAGCAGATAACACTCAGTGGTCAGTAGCAGATCAAAGCAGTAAAACTGTGTGATGCATTGGCTGACAGAAATGGTATTGACTCCTGTCAGGAGACTGGGTAGCACCCTGGGCAGGATGGTAGAGGTGTAGCAGGTCTCCAAGCAGGACAAATTTCCCAGGAAGAAGTACATGGGGGTGTGAAGGTGCTGATCAGCCACAACTAGTACCACAATGAGGATGTTCGCTGTCATGGTGACTATGTAGATCACTAGAAACAGCAGGAAAAAAAGAATACGCAGTTCAGGGAGGTTCCTGAATCCCAGCAGGATGAATTCTGTGACAGATGTTTGATTTTCTCTTTCTCCTGTCTCCATGAGGTATACGTCGGTTTCCTCTTTCTCCTCTCTCCATGTGACATATCTAGTGATGGAGAAAAAGTAATAATTAGTTAGGACGGATACTGTACAATGAAGCTGGGTGGATTTCTGTCCCTTTGATTCCGTAATAATTCACACTACCCACTGGGTTTATATTCTCTCATAGTCAAACAAACAAACAAACAAACAAAAACCTGTGTCACATTCAAAATTTGCACAGAGTTTTAGAAAGAGAATTCCCCCGCCTACACACACACCTGCCCAATAAAGCAACAACACAGTTCACTGATCACTTTCAGCGCTTGTCCACAGGTTTTTGGCTTTTTTCATGTATGGATTAATAGATTTTAAGGCCCCAAAGGGCTATTAGATTGTGTATAACACACACCGTGGTTTCCCCCCAGTTTCCCCCACATTGAACACAATAACTTGTGTTTGGCTAATGAAGATCTTCTAGAAAAGCGTCCAGGGCCAGATCTTCAAGGCTATTTAGCCACTTAGTAGGAATTTAAAAGAATCTAGGCTCTCAAGGAGTAGCAGCTTCAATGGGTGTTTACCATCCTGATGCCTTTAAAAATCTGACCCTCCACCTTGATTGGACAGCATCAAGAGACAGGGAATCCACCACTGACCTTGGTACTTTGTCCCACAGGATAATCACCTGCACTTTTAAAAATGTGTGTTTATTTCTCATTTAGATTTGTCTGACTTTAACTTCCAGCTGTTGGGTTTTGTCCTTCCTTTGTCCACCAGTTTCAAGGGCCCTTTAGTACTTGCTCCTTTCTCCCTATTCCCTGTAATCAAGTCAGCTCTCAGCCTTGTTTTTGATAAGCAAAAGAGTTGGGTTTTTGAACTGTTTCTCACTTTGAAGCATTTTCTCCAGCCCGGCATCATTTTTGTGTCTCTTTGAGTTACAATCATCTGTGATCTTGCAACATTCTTCTTAAAATGCGAACCCCAGGCCTGGATGCAGTATTGCATTGCCTGTCTGAACAATGTGGTAGAGAGAGGTGATTACACTTTCCTGCTCCTTATTCCTCTGTTTATCCATCCAAGGATCACATCTGCTCTTTTAGTGAAGGCATCATAGAGGGGAGCTTATTCTGAGTTGCTCTTCAACCTGTGACTCCTAAACTTATTTGTTGGGGGTTAGGGTCCTACAGACAGACACTCTAGGACATGAATGTGATTGTATCCAGCTAGTGCCTGGAATGAGGGCAGGATACTGATCAGCAGCACAGAAAACAAGAGACTGTGTAGAGGTTCCTGCCCAAAGCACAAAGGAAACCCCCCAAGCAGGCACAAATGCAAACTCTTCTCACTCTGATTGCCTCAGTGACCAATCAAGCAACACTAAGCCCTCCTATTATCGGTCATGAATTGTGAACTATTAGTTACTGATCAACTATTAAAGGTTACTGATTAATTCCTGGCTATATGTGTTCATGGTGATCCCATGGGATTAGGTCCTTCAAGGAGCTGTAAAAACTTGCAACCAATTATTAGCTGTCAGCAGTTGCTTGACTGTCATAAGTCTGTTGTGGTGGAGCTGCAGACCAGCTCTGTGTAGCGAAAAAGCACAACAGTAACTTAGCACACTGGGCCACTCTCTCTGTTCAGTAACATCAGGAGCTCTAAAGGGACATAGTGGAGGGAGGAAAGGAACGTGTACCCTTATAAGGTTCTTAGATAACCCCATTACAGCAGCACATCTCATAATATCTCTGTGAGGTACAGCAATGCTGTTATCCACATTTTATGGGTGGAGAGCTGAGGCAGAGAGCAAAAGAGCCAGATTTTAAAAGGTATTTTGTGCCTAGTGCAATTTTCAAAAGCAGCCAGTGTCTAGCTCTCAACTCACTAAGCACCTAAATACCTTTAAAAATTGGGCACAGAGTGACTTGGTCAGTACTAAAAGTTTGTTATCCAAGTGTCACTGCTTCCCAGTCTGTAAGGAATGCCAAACTCCATTCAGTGCATTTCTAATGTGAACCCCATTCATCTGTGGTGCTCAGCACCTCACAGGAAATGCCGAGCAACTTCAACTCCCATTGTAATCCATGGAGAAGATTCTCAACAAGAGACAAGTAACATCTCCCAGGACTGGACAGAGCAGGTGAATACTGAGAAAATAATGGGCTGCCAGGTAGAAAGAGAGACAGACAGATAGAGAGAAGATAAAAGAAGAATATATTGATAGAGGGATGTGTAAGGAGAAGGGTGGATAGAGCGAGGTTTTGTTCACAGAGACAGATACTTGTTCAAAGGTTAGATAGATCTGTAAAGAACTCAAAAGAAAGATGAACCGATAAATAAGTAGACAGATAGAGGGATGAGTAATTGTCTCAGTAGATTAGATAGATTGATAGATAGATAGATAAGGAGCTTAACACATATATCTTTGTGTTTCATCCATTTCTCTAGCAGTATCATGATGAGATGCTTAAGTCTCATTTAGGCAAAGATGCCAGGAAGTGATGACCCTATCTACTAGAAGTGTTCTTCTTAGTGAGGTAAAGACTGAGGAAGAGTTTGAGGGTTTGCTCTAAGACTGGTACAACTCACCTTTAATCCTGAGCATGAAGCAGCGACGTCTCCATCAACAGTGACTGGGTTTGGTCTCACAGTCAGACTTGTCCTCTGCTTGGGAGATACTTATATGTTTTGGGAGGATGTCTCTCTCTCCTGTGGCCCAGCACGATTGTTGGCCTCACTCAAGCCCTTGTATGACTCTGGCTCTGGATCCCTGCAGGGTTTATCAGGTACAGCAGCCTCACGCTGGTCTTTCCTGCTGCTGGAATCTCTCTGGGGCCCTACCGCTGGTTATCTTTTACAATTACTGTCATAGTGGAATTAGCCCTGTGCTATTGGTTAAAACAGTGAAATGCCAAAACTGATGCCACGAACATTCAAATCCCAGAGAAAATCTCCCCTTTTTCCATGTGTGCTGTGTCTGTGCCAAGAGCCCCAGAAAATGGAAAATAAATTTCGATCCCTTTAGTAATAACATCAGGCTCTCACAGACCGTTTGCCATCCATAGATCTCAAAGCACTTTATACCACATGGCCAGTATCTTTATCCCCATTATACAGATCTGGAAACTGAGGCACAGGGAAAGGATGTGATTCCCAAAGGGTTGTGAAAAAGGACATTGGCATAGCTGGGTACAGCTTCCAGGCTTCCTCAATCAAAGTGTATCGCTGTGGCTGCTGGACCAGACAGACTGAGAGCCTTTGTCTATTAATGTGCACAGATATCCACATGTGTCACATGGATTTGTATTGCTGCCCATCACTCTATCATCTGAGAAAATTCAACATAAATCTGACATTAACAGCGAAATATCTCTATATTTATTGCAGACTCTGTATCTGTCCTCTTTTTTGGGGTGGGGTGGGGATGAAGCCCTCTGCTTTGGGGTGGAGTTTTTGGTATTGATTTTTTCAATTATATTAATTCTCTTTTTCTCTGTGGAGATTTGGTTGGGGTTTTGGGAGTACAAGGCGAAGTCATTTTATATTCTTAAATACTATAGAACCATAGAATCATAGAAGATTAGAGTTGGAAAAGACATCAGGATGTCATCTAGTCCAACCCCCTGCTCAAAGCAGGAACTACCCCAACTAAATCATCCCAGCCAGGGCTTTGCCAAGCCTGACCTTAAAAACCTCTAACAGTGGAGATTCCATCACCTCCCTAGGTAATGTCCTAGTCAGCCCCTGCAGCAACCAAAAGCACAAGGGGTGTTATAACTGACTATGGTGACTCCTTAAGGACTCAAATAGGCACGGGATCCCCATTGTACTGGGTGCTGCACACACACACGAGGAGATGAACTCCCTGCCTCACAACATTTCCAACTGAAATAGACAGAGGGGGAGCTGGGAAAAGAGAGGCCAATGGCTTGGCTGAAACCTCACCTGAGATCAGAATAAATAACAGAAAACAGGTGTTCTGAATTCTAGCCCCATGCCTTACTCACTGGAGCACAGTGTAAGATATGATGGGTCATGTAAACTCTCCATAGCTTAAGCATTAGAGCACTGGGCTTGTAAGCCAAGCATATCTTGACAATTTGGGATATTTTTCAAAGACTAATGGAGAATCCAAGGAACACAGACAACAGGCTGTCACAAATGCAATAGGCTTCTGACAAGGTCAAACGATTACTTAAAATGCATTGGGGCAAAGTGAGAAGGGGGGAAAAACAATCTACTATATAATAACTGAATACATAACTTTTTTTTACTGGGCTGGTTGGTCACTTGTTAGCTGGTTTGATTTTCTGCAGGAAAAGTAGTTTCTGAAGAGATTACACATAGTGAAACTGTAGTTTGTACCAGAGCCCACTTAAATCCAGCATTTTTCAGACTGAGGGTTTTCATTTTTTTGGAAAAAATCCTGATTTTTTTTTAAAATGTCTGTTAGCAATATATATTATATATATACTTGAGAGGATGGAGATATATATCATGCATGAGTTACCCTAAACCAGACACCTGTCTTTGTTTAATGTGAGACTTTCAGAACATTTTCATAAGACAGTAAAAATTAATGGGGAAATCTAACAAATCCAGAATAGAACATTCTTGTGATTATATCTCGAACTACCTTACAAGTATTCAGAAAATGTTTGAAAAATTATTTAAAAACACTCAAGAGGAAAACAGAAAAAAAGAAAACACACTTTATTGCCGCTAAATACTGAACAGTTCCCGGTCATGCCAGCTGGTAATTTTTTAGTTCATTTGTTTTGTTCTGGGAAAGGTTGTGATACACACAGGAAGAGTAGCCTGATTCAGATCCCTTTAAGGTAAATAGGAACCTTTCCCTTGATCTCAGTGGAAGGTAGACTTGTTCCTCAATTCTTCTTTGAAAACTCTGAAACTCAACTGAGGGTTAATGTAAACAAATCCATAAAGATAGAGGCAGGGATTTTCAAAGCAGCATAGGAAAAGTAGGAATCAAATCCCAATGCAACTAAACAGCTGTTTCCTGGTATGCAGGAGGTGCTGGGTAGAGGGAAAGAAGTTGGTAAGTGGGGCCCACAGACCCCCTGGGGTACCCTCACAGACCCCAAGTGTCTGCGGATCCAAGCTTGAGAAAGACTGACTTAGATGGTTCCCTTCTGACTAGTGATTTATTCCCATTTCAATTAATTTCTCTGAATTCATCGGAATAATCTACATTTTGGCAGATTTCTCTTCAGGGCTTCATTGACCTTTTTGTTTTTCAGGCTGTAGATGAGGGGATTGATCAGGGGTGTCAAGACAGTGTAAAAGAATGAAAATACTTTATTTGCGGCTCTCAGGGCCCCGGTGTTTGGTAACATGTAGACAGTTATTAGGGTCCCGTAGAAAACTGTCACCACGATAAGATGAGAGGAGCAGGTGGAAAAGGCCTTCTGTTTCCCAGTGATGGAAGGGATTCTCAGGATGGCGGAGATGATATAAACACAAGATGCCAGGGTCAAAAAAAATGGAAGAACAATGTCTATGGAAGAGAAGATGAGGGTCGCCAGGGTAACCAGAGAAGTGTCACTGCAGGAGAGACTGGTGACTGGGATGAGATCACAAAAGAAATGATCAATTTCATTGGGACCACAGAAGGCTAATTGTGACATAAAAGATATTAATATGGATAGAACGATGAGTGAAATTAACCAAGATCCAGCTGCTAGCTGCATACAGAACCTGCCATTCATAAGTGTTGCATAACGCAGGGGTTTACATATCGCTAAATACCGATCATAAGACATCACAGCTAACATATAACATTCTGCAGTTGCTAGAAAACCAAACCAATAAAACTGAACCATGCAGCCCGTAACAGAAATGGTTCTGTCCCCTGTCAGGGAACTGGCCAACATCCTGGGCAGGACGGTCGAGGTGTAGGAGATCTCCAAGCAGGACAAGTTCCCCAGGAAGAAGTACATGGGGGTGTGAAGGTGCTGATCAGCCACAACTAGTGCTACAATGAGCATGTTTGCAGCCATAGTGACTATGTAGATCCCTAGAAACAGCAAGAAGAACAGAATTTGCAGTCCATGCAGATTCCCAAATCCTAGCAGGATGAATTCTGTGATAGACGTATGATTTTCCCCTTCTGCTTTCTCCATTCTCCATGTGCTGCAACTAGTGATTAAGAAAAAGTACTGATTTGTTAAGCAGTTTGCTGTGCAATACTGTGGTTTCCCTTTATCTGATTTATTATAAATTCACAGTGCCAATGAAGACCATGGCTTATATTCCCTCCCAATTGAGGAACGGCTTCTCATCCAGGTGTTGCACAGAGATAGGGATAGATTTTCCCCACCATCCCAGCCAAAGAGCAGGAACACAGTGAATTACTCACTTTTCCACTTCTGTTGTCAACTTCGTTCTTTCATCGGTTCATGGAGTTACAGGCTAAAAGGGACCATTAGCTCATCTCATCTGACATCCAGTATAATCCACACCAAAGAATGTTCCCAGTTAGTCCTGCATTGAGCTCAATTAATTGTGTTTGGCTAAAACATATTTTCAAAAAAGCAGCCAGAGCCAGATATTTAAAGTTATTTAGGGATCTAATGGGATTTTCAAAGGCATCCAGGCAAATAAAACTCTTTGATCTGAATGGGTGTTATGCAGGTAGCTACTATTGAAAATTCAAGTAGGCACCAAAATAATTTTAAAATTCTGGCCCAGGGTGACTTGCTCAATGCTGTACAGAAAGGTGGTGGTAGAGCCGAGAATAGAACCCAAGTCTAGTCTAGAAACCACATGATAAGCTAGATCAGGGTTTCTCAAACAGGGGTCACTGCTTGTGTAGGTAAAGCTCCTGGTGGGGCGGCCTGGTGTGTTTACCTGCCCCGTCTGCAGGTCCGGCCGATGGCAGCTCCCACTGGCCGCAGATCGCTGCTCCAGGCCAATGGGAGCTGCTGGAAGCAGTGGAGGTCTAGTGATGTACTGGCCGCCGCTTCCAGCAGCCCCTATTGGCCGCAGCGGTGAACCATGGCCAGTGGGAGCTGTGATTGGCTGATCCTGCAGATGGGGCAGATAAGCACACCAGCCTGGCCCACCAGGGGCTTTCCCTCTACAAGCGGCAACCCCTGTTTGAGAAACCCTGAGCTAGTGTCTTAACCACTGGGCTACCCTTCCTTTTGAGAGCTAAGGTGGAGCGTTAAATGGCCAGAGAAAGTTTGTCCCACTGGTGCCACCACTTAATCTGTAAGGATTTCCAGTCTCCATACATTTCAAATGTAGAGCCCCTTCCTGTGTGGTGCTCAGACTCTCCCAGGAAATGCTGAGAGCTCTCCGCTCCCTCTGCAATCCATGCAGAAGACACACCACAGAAGATACATAGCATCTCACAGGTCTGGGGTGGGTAGGTGCATAGGAATCTGCACTAGACGATGGGCTGGGTAGGCAGCTGAGAACCAGTTGAGAAACTGAGGAGGAAGGTGGAGAAAGGTTTCTGAGAAAGTGAAATGATGTCCCGGATAGGGAGACTGACAGTTGGAGGGATTCATAAGGATGTGAAATGGATCTGATAGAAGGAGAGATAAAAAGACAGAGATAGACTGTAGAAGAGGCTTGATATAGGGATGGATTTAAGAGCTTAGAAGGGTGCATAAATGGCTTATTAGAGAGAGTGAGAGGTGAGCGGTGGTAGACAGATCTCCTTTGTCTGTCATCAATTTCTCTAGCGATAAATCATTGTCTCATTCTAAAGTTACTACTCAGGCAAAGCTTCAGTGAGTGAAGACAATGAGCAAGAAGAGTGTCCTCTGAGGAAGGGATTGAAGGTTTGCCCTGTGACTGGTCTCACTCACCTTTAATCCTCAGCATTAAGCAGCGACCTCTCCATCGACGATGACAGGTCTGCTCTCACAGTCAGTCTTGTCCCCTTGGTTGTAGGAGAGAGAGCTGCATGTTGCTGTTGGGATGTGTCTCTCTCCTGCTGCTCAGCATGCCAGTCTGCATCACACAAATCCTTAATGTCTCCTGCTCTAGATTCTTGCCTCCTTTATTGGTGAAAGCAGCCTCCCCCAGGCCACCTCTGCTGCTGGGAACTCCTTTGGGCCTCCTGCTGGGGGTGTCTTAGAATTACCTTCACAGAGAAAGTATTTACACTGTGCTGTTTTGTAAGAACAGTGTAACACCAAATTTGATGCCTCTGGCATTCTCATCCCAAAGGAAGTTTTTCTTTTCCCCCATGTGCTCTGTGTGTGTCAAGAACTGAAGAGAATGGAGAATAAGTTTCCATGCCTTTAACAGTAACATCTAGTTCAAACAGGCCATTTTCCATCCATGGATCTCAAAGCACACTACACTGTATGGCCAGTATATTTATCCCCAATTGACTGATGAGGAAACTGAGGCACAGAGAATGGACATGATTTCCAAATAGTTATGAAACAGCCACTGGAATAGCTGGAAATAGCTCCCAGGCTTCCTCCACCAATATGTCATCCCCAGCTGCTGGGCTGCATAGATTGAGAGCTTTTGTCTATTACTATTCAAAAACTTCAGTGTGTATATGAGGGATTTGTATCGCTGTCAATCATTGTCATATCTGGGTAACTTTAACATCAAATCAATAAGCCTAGTAAAGTCCCTTGTAGACTTAATGGAGTCTCTGTCTCATGTTATTTTTTGGTGTGAAAACAAAACCTTCTGGTTTGGGTTGAAATTTTTCATTTTTGATTTTTTAAATTGTATTCATTCCTTTTCCCCTGAGTTGGGATCTGTTTGTTGGTTTGGAGATAGAAGTGGGAGTGATTTTATATTGCCCCAGCAGAAATCACCAAAAGCACAAGGGCTGTGATTATTTGATGCTGGTGACTTCTTAAGGACTCAAATAGAGACGGGGGCCTCATTGTTCTCAGTACTACACACACAGAGAAAGTGTCTGACCCTGTCCAAAAAGTCTGCACTTGATATAGACAAAGGGGAGTGGGAAGGGACAGATAAAATGGTTTGTCCAAGGCTTCACTTCAGGTCAGAGCAGCATACAGAATCCAGACCTCTATATTCACTGTCCAGTGCCTTACCCAATGGAGCATTGTGTAAGATAAAAGACATTTAAAAAGCCTTCAAAACTCAGGCATTGGAGTCCAGCACTCGAAAACCCCAGGTTATGTGTGCTAATCTCACTGAAGTTTCTTGCCTTTGTTTTTTTAGAAGGCCTTGTGCCCTCACCGGGGGTTGAAATGCGCAAGGACTGTGGCTGAGGGAGTGAAGGATGTGAAGGTAATTAACATTGGAAACATTTACCGAGGGTCATGATGGATTCTCTATTGCTGGAAATTTTGAAGTCAAGATTGAATGTTTTTTTCTAAAAGACCTGCTCTAGGAATTCTTTGAGGGACTACGTCTACATTACAAACTTTGGTTGATGCAAGTTACTTCGGGATAAATCCATTACAGATAATGAAGGGTTAAAATCCATGTGCATTTCATATAACAACCTGGTATATGGATTATGCCAGCTTTTTTCCAGAGTATGGTCGAGGGACCAGAGGCCTAGCAAATAGTGATTAGCTAAGAGAAAAGCAGAATAAACAAGATAACAATTGCCTTTGCTAAAGATATGCTTGGTCAGTAGAAATGCCAGATGTTGAAGCAATAACTCAATAATTATGTTTCAGATTGAACAAAGAATACCTGTTCCTATTGTGTTAGTTTCTTCTGTAGGGAGATGATCTTCCACAGATCTAGTCTCAAGTTCATAAAAAGTTGGCACAAGTCAGTATAAGATATGGCATCCTCCCACCTCCCCTTCCAAGGGACTAGTGCCTGCCTTTAGACACACAGAAGACAATCTGTATTGCCATATACTTTCACTGTTTCTTTGTTTTAACCCCTAGGAATGTATCTGCTGGACAATCAGAGGAGCTACCCATTCCTGTGGACCCCAAATCAGAATTCAACATAAGTATTTTATACTAATAATATTTTATCAAAATATTAATTAAATGTTAACTTGCTAACGTGAGGCTATAGGTGGAGATATTATGTAACCTGTTAACCATTGGCTAATGTGCTATCTTGTCTTGCTGCAAAACTTATCTCGGGGTGTGGAACTCCCTACCCCATCACTTTCCCCAGCCTATGGAAAATCTATATATTCTATTGTAATCGATTGACAGTGTCTCTGAGCCTAATAAGCAAGGTGACACCCCAAATAAATCTATTTTACCCTGTATAAATCTTATACAGGGTAAACTCATGTAAGCAGAGTCAGGATGAGCTGTATCCTGACATCTGGTGGTGAATTGTAGGGAGTGTGGAAAGAATGTCAAGAACCTCAAAAGGTGTGGACAGATTTGCATTGGCATCCACCCTCAACTTAGCATAAGCCCACAGCAGCCTGGGATGGTGATTTTAACAGCTCTGGGATCCCCAATTTCTTTGTTATTGGGGCAGGAGGAAAAAAAAAAGTTTGTCACCATGATTGTGTGAATGGGGAGCTGTGGGACTGCTTTGTGACAGAAATGACTCAACCTCAGTTGGGTGGTACTTGCTAGACAAGGGACATGGGTTCCAAAACCCACTGAACTGAGGGAGGGTGGGGAAAGATATTTGTGTCTGGTGGTGCAGTCTCCTTGTTGAGCCAGATGCACCAGTTCCACCCCTCCTCTCTGCACTGTGGAATGTCAGAGCTGACTTTTTATTCCCTTAAAAATCTAGATACGGGTTACTGAGCTGAACTCACTTTGGGCAAATGATGCACTAGCACTGGGGCTCCCCTACAATGTGCTGAGATCACTAAGCATTGAAATCACAAAAGAGCTGAAATTACTGAGCTGGGAGCACTGAATACTGTGCTAAATAGTGGGGCAGCCTGATACTGCAGAACAGAGCAGTTGGCAGAGTGGAGCAGTTTGTGGAGATGGCTGAAGCGGACCACAGGACAGTTGGTGGAGCGGAGCGGTTGGCAGAGTGGAGTAGCTGTGGAACGGGTGGAGTGGCCCACGGAGCGAGCGGAGCTGAGCAGTTTGCAGGGACAACTGGAGCAGCTCACGGGGAAGCTGGTGGAGCGGAGCAGTTTGTGAGGATGGCCGGAGGAGCAGAGTGGAGCGGCTGGTAAGGCGGAGCAGTTCATGAAGAAGGCGGAAGCAGATCCCACGGAGATGCGGGGCAGTTGGCCCTGGACCATGTAAGGTGCCCCTTTCACCCAGGCTGGGGGGAGGGACCTCTACAGATAGACTCTTGAATTCTGGGGTGGCATTGACCAGAGACTTTTGGGTTGTTGGACTTTGGAGTGATTGGACTTAAGACCCTAAGGGGAAAAGGACATTGCCAAATGTACTTGGGGTGTGGGTTTTTGTTTATGGTTTGTGTTATAACTCTGTTTGTGGTGTTTCTCCAAAGGGATGCCGCATTGATTCCTTCCTTTATTAAAAAGGTTTTGCTGCAAGCAGACTCCGTGCTTGCGAGAGGGGAAGTATTGCCTCCTAGAGGCGCCCTGGAGGGTGTGGTATGTAAGTGTCCCAGGTCACTGGGTGGGGGCTCGAGCCGGTTATGCATTGTGTTACTGAAATGGAACCCCTGGATACTGAACCCGGCCCTTGTTGCTGCCAACTCAGAGGGGCAGAAGGGTTACACTCATAAACTGTTCACCCTCTAAAACACTGATAGAGAGACATGCACAGTTGTTTGCCACCCCAGGTATTAACACATACTCTGAGTTAATTAATAAGTAAAAAGTGATTTTATTAAATACAGAAAGTAGGATTTAAGCAGTTCCAAGTAGTAACAGACAGAACAAAGTAAGTCACCAAGCAAAATAAAATAAAACACCCTAGTTTATGTCTAATCAAACTGAATACAGACAAGATCCTCACCAGCTCCAGAATGCTTCCTTTTACAGACTAATCTGCTTCGAGCCTGGGTCCAGCAATCACTCACCCCCTTGCAGTCACTGCCCTTTGTTCCAGTTTCTTTTTGATATCCTGGGGGGTGAGGAGGCTCTCTCTTTAGGCAGCTGAAGACAAAATGGAGGGGTCTCCCACAGGCTTAAATAGACTTTATTTTGTGGGTGGAGACCTCTTCCCCTCTTCTTTGCAAAGTCCAGCTCCAAGAGGAAGTTTTGGTGTCACCTTGGCAAGTCACATGTCCATGCATGACTGAGATCCTTACCAGCCAAACCAGATTCCTGTTAGTCTTCAGGTGACACTGAACTGTCTTACAGAATTAGAAATCTATTGTTTACAATTTCCCTGCTGGTCAATGAGTAGTCATGGTCAGTTAAAGCCTGTTTGGGTGTGGGTCTTCACCTCTGTTCTCACTGAAGAGTTAGCAGTGAGCGTCTCCCAGATTCACAACATATTTCAATAACACCCATATATCAAAATCTCATAACTTCATACACATTAACGACATACATATTTTGAAAGAACAGTGAGTTTCAGCGGATAATGATCCTTCATATGGTATCTTACGTGGCATGCTTTGTATGAAATATCACAATCATATACAAATGATGAATATGGAAGTTACAGCTTGCTACTTGGATGTACAGTGCAACACACCACTCCAACCCATCATATTATAATTTCATACCTAACCATCTTTTGACTAGGTCAGTTGGTCAATTGCTAGCTGGTTTGATTTTCTTCAGAAAAGGTAGATTTCTAAAAGGATAGAAAAAAGTGGATGAATAATCAGAACCAGAGCCCATTTGAAACCAACATTTTTTCAAACTCAGGGTTTTCAGCTTTTTGAAAATATTCTGAAATTTTTTTTTAAAGTTTTGAAAATTCGTATAGTTTAAAAAATATCCATCAACCACCTCTCCTAAATAGATCCCTGGCTTTGTTTAATTTGAGACATTGAGAACCTTGTCCTAAGATTGAAACAATAAATGGAAAATCTAATAAGCACAGACTAGGAAGTTCTTCTGGTAATATCCCAAAGAACCTAACAAGTGTTTCGAAATTGTTTGAAAATTATTTTCAAAAAATGCAAGAGGATAACAGAAAAATGCTACATTTTATTACCACTTAATACTCAACAGTCAAGCCAGTTGTTTTTTAGTTCCTTTGTTGTATTGTCATATGGGTGATGACGCACAGAGGCTAAATAGCCTGATAAAGTCCTCATTGAGGTAATGGCAACCTTTCCCTTGATTTCAGTAGCTGTTGGTCTTGTTTCTCAAATCTTCTTTGAAAACCCTGAAACTCAAGTGAGGGTTAATGCCAACAACGCTATGAAGATAAACAAAAGGATTTTTAAAGTATCTTAGGAACAAGAGGAATCAAACCCCAGTAACTTTCCATATGATTTGGAGGCCTAACTGCCCAGCACCACTTTGGAAATTTCTCCCAATCAGATTAGTGTTATATGCTTTTATCCCTCCTTCTGTTTTGCAGTGGAAGAACACTTGGTAGCCAATGTTAGAGAGACTGAAATAATATTGACAATAAAAATAAAGAGAGTGTTAATTTCCTGGCATGCACTTGACTGGGCTCTGCATTTTCAAAGAGATGGCTGGAATCTAGGATGGGATTTTATAAAATATATTTTTGGGGTAGATCATCGTATTATTCAAATTACATCTCTCCACTGAAATCGATGGACCTGTGACAATTTAAACCATCTTAAAGTCTGTCAGTTTTTATCTAAATAAATAAAACTGAATGAGAGATAAAACTCTAAAATAGTCTCAGTAGCCTTTTCCTATGTCTCAGGATGATTAGATTGATAAGAACTTTGACCATATATATTGTTCTATGCTGACTAGTGAGTTGATTTATCCCCATTTCAGTCAATTTCTCTGGATTCATGGGGAAGCCCTACATTTGGCAGAACTCTCCTCATGGCCTCCTTGACCTCTTTGTTTCTCAGGCTGTAGATGAGGGGATTGATCAGGGGTGTCAAGATAGTGTAGAAAAATGAAAGCACTTTGTTTGGGGCTGCGAGTTCATTGCTGTTTGGTAACATGTAGACAGTTATTAAGGTCCCGTAGAAAATTGTAACCACAATGAGGTGGGATGAGCAGGTGGAAAATGCCTTTTGCTTCCCAGTGGTAGAAGGGATTCTCAGGATGGTGGAAATGATAAAAACATAAGATGTCAGAGTCCAAAGAAATGGGAGAACGACATTTATGGAAGATAACATGAGGGTTGCCATGATAACCATATTTGTGTCACTGCAGGAGAGGTTAATCACTGGGATGAGATCACAAAAGAAATGATCAATTTCATTAGGGCCACAGAAGGCTAATTGCGACATACAAGATACTAATATCGAAAGAGATATGAATGAACTTAGCCAAGATCCAGCTGCTAATTTCATACATAGCCTGCCATCCATATGTGTTGTATAGTGCAGGGGTTTACATATTGCTAAGTAGCGATCATAAGACATCACAGCTAACATATAACATTCAGCAGTCGCTAGGAAACCAAACCAAAAAAACTGCAGCATGCAGCCTGTAACAGAAATGGTTCTGTCCCCGGTCATGAAACTGGCCAGCATCCTGGGCAGGATGGTGGAGGAGTAGCAGATTTCCAAACAGGACAAATTTCCCAGGAAGAAGTACATGGGGGTGTGAAGGCGGTGATCAGTCACAGCCAGTGCAGCAATGAGGATGTTCACAGCCATGGTGACTATGTAGATCACTAGAAACAGCAAGAAGAAAACAATTTGAAGTTCAGGGAGGTTCCCGAATCCCAGCAGGATGAATTCTGTGATGGATGTTTGATTTCCCCTTCTCCTTTCTCTGTGAGGTGTACGTCGGTTCCCTCCTTCTGCTCGCTCCATCTAAGGTATCTAGTGACAAAGAAAAAGTAAAAATTATTTAGGGAAGTTGCTGTACAATTAAACTGGGTTGATTCCATCCATTAGATACCATAAAAAAATTGCCTTGCAAACTGAGATCAGGGTTGTATTCTTTCACACTCAGGCTTTGCACAGGGTTTTGGAACAGAGAGTTGTCATGCACCTATCAAAAAAAAAGCAACAACATGGATAATTTATCACTTTCAATCCCGGTCTCCTTTCCATTTATTTATTGTTAAGTAGATTTAAAGTCCTAAAAGGGCCATTTGATCATTTAGTCTCACATCCTGTATTACGCACACCATAGATTAGCCCCAGTTTCCCCAATGTTGAACGCAATACCTTGTGTTTGGCTAAAAGAGATCTTCCAGAAGAGCATCCAGGGCCAGATTTTTAAAGGTATTTAGGCAACTAGTGGATTTTAAAAACATATAGGCTCCTAAAGGGCAATAACTTCAATGGCTGTTAGATTGTCCTCACAAATTTTCACCTTGAATCTGGTCCTATAGTATACAAAAGTCCATGATGATGGCCAAGGTACCCACCTAGGGCTCAACCAACCAACCAACCAGTCACCTATTTTAGCTGCCATATAAAGATAATAATGAGGAATTCTCACACATAAATAACTCCTTAGTCAACTAGATGTAAAACTATAAAGACACTAAAATGCAACAGTTCTCAACCTTTCAACATGCCCTTGATCCAGCACCAGCCACTAGTAGTGGTTTCTTTATATGATCCTAGGATCATAGAATATCAGGGTTGGAATGGACCTCAGGAGGTCATCTAGTCCAACTCCCTTATCAAAGCAGGGCCATCCCCAACTAAATCATCCCACCCTGGGCTTTGTCAAGCCAGACATTAACAAACTCTAACGATGCAGATTCCTCCACCTCCCTAGGTAACCCAATCCAGTGCTTCACCACCCTCCTAGTGAAAAAGCTTTTCCTAATATCCAACCTAAACCTCCCCCACTGCAACTTGAGACCATTACTCCTTTTTCTGTCATCAGGTACCACTGAAAACAGTCTAGAGCCATCCTCTTTGGAACCCCCCTTCAGGTAGTTGAAAGCAGCTATCTAATTCCCCCTCATTCTTCTCTTCTGCAGACTAAACAATCCCAGGTCCCTTAGACTCTCCTCAGAAGTCATGTGATCCAGCCCCCTAATCATTTTTGTTGCCCTCCGCTGGACTCTTTCCAATTTTTCCACCTCTTTCTTGTGGTGTGAGGCCCAAAACCGGACACAGTACTCTAGATGAGGCCCCACCAATGTCGAATAGAGGGGAATGATCACGTCCCTCAATCTGTTGGCAATGCTCCTACTAATGCAGCCCAAAATGCTATTAGCTTCTTGGCAACAAGGGCACACTGTTGACTCATATCCAGCTTTTCGTCCACTCTAACCCATAGGTCCTTTTCTGCAGAATTGCTGCCTGGCCACTCTGTCCTAGTCTGCAGCAATGCATGTGATTCTTCTGTCCTAAGTGCAGGACTCTGCACTTGTCCTTCTTGATCCTCATCAGATTTCTTTTGGCCCAGACATTTAATTTGTCTAGGTCCCTCTGTATACTATCGCTACCCTCCAGCTTACCTACCAATCCTCCGAGTTTAGTGTGATCTGCAAACTTGCTGAGGGTGCAATCCACACCTTAATTAGCTGATCTGAGAGGACACGTTCATCACAATCTAATCTGGTGCCATCAGAACCGATATATTTTTATTAATATTTATGAAAAAAATTAACTCTTTAATATGACAAAATCCATATCAGTTAACAAAAAAAGTACATGTTTTACCAAATTATATCTCTTATGTGGTTAAAATTGCAGCTCTAAGCTGAGAGAGTGTGTCACATTTTGGTCCAACAGGGATGTGCATAAAAACAAGTAGTGAAATTTATCAAATGAAAAAAAATTAAGAAGTGTCTAAATTTGAGGCCCCTTTGAGCTTGAGACTCAGGCCAAATTGCCCTTCTGCTCCCCCTCTGATTGGCCCTAAATTGGGATGGATAGATAGATAGATAGATAGATAGATAGATAAGGTTTGACTCATAATTAACAATAAGTATGATCTTGTGGTTAATAAACTAAAATATGACTAGGAAATATTGGCTTCCATTCCAGTTCTGTCTCAGACTTTTTGAATGACCATGGGCACGTCCCTTGTAGTGCAATGGAGGTGGAGGATGACACAGAACCCGTCTGAATATTTAAGTGACCAGATTTTGCACAGTGCTCATCACTAGCTACCCATGGTGAGATGAGATGCTAAAGTCCTTACTCAGGACACTAAATGAGGACACTGTCAAACAGGAGTGTCTTTCAAAGTAAGGGCTAAGTCAGAGAAAGAATTTGAGGGTTTGCCCTGAGGCTGGTAACACTCACCTTTAATCCCAAGCATGAAGGAGCAACTGTATGGTGTTTGGTCTCACAGTCAGACTTGTCTTTTGCTTGGGAGATACCTATATGTTGTTGAGGAATGGCTCTCTCTCCTGTGGCTCAGCATGAATTGTTTGCTTTACACAAACTCTATATGACTCCAGCTCTGGATCTTTGCAGCGTTTATCAGGTACAGCAGCCTCCCTCTGGCTCTTCCTGCTCCTGGGATCTCCCCGGGCCCTCCTGCCGGTGAGCACTTAGAGTTACCTTCACAAGGAAATTAATGCTGTGCGGTTTGTTAAAACTGTGTAACCCCAAAGCTGATGCCATGAACATTTGAATCCCAGAGGAAATCTGCCCTTTCCCCCCATGGTCTGTGTCTGTGCCAAGAGCCCCCAGAGAACGGGAGATAAATTGCCATGCCTTTTAGAATAACTTCAGGCTCTAACAGACCTTTTCCCATCCAAAGATCTCAAAGCACAGGCTTTGACTGACAAAAACTTGAAACACCTTGATGCTTCATGTGTAGCCAATGAATAATTACTACCATTCCAATCAACCTCTCATAGGGTGACCAGATGTCCCGATTTTATGGGGATAGTGCCGATTTTTGGGTCTTTTTCTTATATAGGCTCCTATTACTCCCCACCACCTGTCCCAATTTTTCACATTTGCTGTCTGGTCACCCTTACCTCTCACAACACCCTACATTTCCATAGAGATTTTAGGGTCTCCTTGTTTCTCAGGCTGTAGAAGATGGGAATGATTAGGGGTGTGAAGACAGTGTGAGGGACAGAAAACACTTTCTTCTGGGCTCTCAGTGCACTGCTGTTTAGTAACATATAGACAACCATTAGGATCCCATAGAAAACTGTAACTATGATAAGTTGGGAGGAGCAGGTGGAAAATGCCTTTTGCCTCCTGGTGGTGGAAGGGAATCTCAAGGTGGTGGAGATGATACAAACACAGGATTCCAGGGTCAAAAGAGACAGGGAAATGATGTCTACAGAGGAGAAAATGAGGGTCACCAGGATAACCAGATAAGTGTCACCATGGGAGAGTTTAATCATTAGGTCAAAATCACCAGAAAAATATCTATTTCATTAGGGACACAGAAGGCTAATTATGACATTAAACATATTAATATAGTAAAAACTATGAATGACCTTAGCCAAGATCCATCTGCTAGCTACATATAGAACCTGCCATTCATAAGGGCTGCACTACGCAAGGCTTTCTATATTGTTAAGTATTGATTATAAGCCATCAAAGTCAGTAAAAAAAACCACACAACAGTCAATAGGAGATCAAAGCAATAAAACTGCACAGTACAGACGGTATCAGAAACAGTTTTGTCCCTACTCAGGAGACTGGCCAGCATCCTGGGCAGGATGGTGGAGGTGTAGCAGGTCTCCAAGCAGGCCAAGTTCCCCAGGAGGAAGTACATGGGGGGTATGGAGATGCTGCTCAGCCACAACTAGTGCAACAATGGGCATGGGCTCAGTTATGATGACCGTGTAGGTCACTAGAGATCAGGCAGAGAAGAATTTGCAGATTGGGGAGATCCCTGAATCCCAGCAGCATTCATTCGATGATCGACATTTGATTTCCTTCTTCTGTTTCCTCCATTCTTTGAGTGATGTATCTAATGATTGAGAATGAGTAATGCTCAGTTAAGGAGTTTGCTGTACAATATTGTGGTTTTCCCTCTATTCAAATCCATAAAATTTCAGAGTCTCTGGTTCTTTCCCCTTCTCAGTGTAAACTAATAAAATAAACTTCTGCTTTGGGATGGGGTCTATTTTTGATTTTCTAGATTGTATTTTGTATCAGAGGGGTGGCCGTGTTAGTCTGGATCTGTAAAAGTGGAAAGAGTCCTGTGGCAGCTTGTAGACTTATAGATATATTGGAGCATGAGCTTTCGTGGGTGAATGCCCACTTCACTATAAGGTGCCATAGGACTAGATTGTATTTGTTTCCTTTCTTTGGGGTAAGGATTTGATTGTGGGCTTGGGAGTAGAAAGTGAAGTCATTTTATATTGTTCAGTAATATCCAGGTCAGCCCCATCAGAAATCACCAGAAGCATAAGGCCTATTATTATTTTACTATAGTGATTCCATAAGGACTCAAATAGAGATGGAGTCTCCATTGTATTGGAGCGTTGCACACGTACATAGGGAAAGAAAGTCCCTAGTCCACAAAATTGACAGAGTGTTCAGCAAAAGTTAGATTTTTTTTAATGAAAGAGGAAACCCACATTTTATTAATGTTTAATACTCAAAAAAACAAAAACAAAAACCCACATTTTATTAATGCTTAATACTCAGCAGTTCCTGATCAGATCATCCGGTCATTTTTTTGTTCAGTTGTTTTGTTGTAGGAGAAGTGGTGAGGCACAGAACATGAATAACCAGATGCAAAGCCCTTTAAGGTCAATGGGAGCCTTTCCCTTGATTTCAGTGAGCACTGGACTTGTTCCTCAAATCTTCTTTGAAAACTCTGTCTCCTGCTGCCCAGCATGCCTCTGTACATAACACAAACCCATAATGTCCCCTGCTCTGGATTCTTGTGTCCTTTATTGGAGAAATCAAGCTCCCCCTGGCCACCTCTGCTGCTGGGATCTCCCTTTGCCCCCAGTGGAGATCAATTAGAATTGTTTTCATAGGGAAATTAACCTTGTGCTGTTTGTGAAAAGAGAAGAACAGAAGTGCTTGTGGGACCTTAGAGACTAACACATTTATTTGAGCATAAGCTTTTGTGGTCTACAGCCCACTTCATCAGATGCATAGAATAGCACATATAGTAAGAAGATATAGATATATATATATATATAAATACAGAGAACATGAAAAGGTGGAAGTTGCTATACCTACTCTTATTATCTACAGGAGGAAAAAAAACCCCTTTTTTCAGTGATAATCAAGATGGCCCATTTCAGACAAATTGACAAGAAGATGTGAGGATAGTTAACATGGGGAAATAGAAGGGCTGGGTCATTACGCAAATTTAATCTATCTATTTCCCCATTTTCAGTATCCTCACACCTTCTTGTCAACTGTCTGAAATGGGCCATCTTGATTATCACTGAAAAAGATGTTGGTTTTTTTTGTGGATACAGACGAACATGGTTGCTACTCTGAAACCCGTTAAAGGAGAGTAGTACCAAAGCAGATGGCACTGGCATGGGGCAGAGATGTCTCACAGTGATTTCATTAAAGGGGGGACTCTATGTCCTAGTAAAGAGGATAAGTAAAATAGAGGCAGTTGATAATGAGGAACACTAGGAAGTAATAAAGTCCATTTTAAAAACCACACAATGTAAGGTAATCTGCTGTATATTGACACGATGTATAAGTGCTTATATGTCAAGGCTAGAAGTCCAATTACTAATATGGGTAAAAGGAAATGCCTGACAACTAATGGGGATATCAATATAATAGGCAGCATTTTGTTGGTGGAACGTTGGAGGAATGAGGATAATCAATGGAACACAGAAATAACAGGGTACAAAATGCACAGGAATGATAGAGAAGGTCACATTGGTGTGGGAATGACATTTTATGTTGAAAGCATAAAGTCAAATAATGTAAAAATCTTAAATGAATAAAACTGTGTCATAAAATCTCTACGGATAGAAATTCCGTTCTTCAACAATAAGTGTTTAGCAGTGGGAATACACTACTGATCATCTGACCAGGATGGTGACAGTGATGGAGAAATGCTGAGGGAGTTAGAGAGGCAACAAAATCAGAAGATGAAAGTGACCTGCAAGCAGAATGGGGATAATTTGAAAACATCATAACAGAGGTTCAGATTAAATGTCTATCCCAAATCAGCAAGGACAATAAGAGGAGCAGAAATATGCCACCATGTCTAAACAGGAGAGTAATGGAGGTCATTGGAGGCAAAAAGGCATCCTGCAAAACTTGGAAATCCAGTTCCAGTAAGAATAGTGGGAAGTAGCACAAAGTCTGGCACATTAAGTGTAAATGTACCATAAACAGGCCATTAAAGAATCTGAGAAGCAAATTGCTGAAGATGAAAACAAACAAACAAACTTTATATCTAGATCAGAAGTACGAAGTCTGCCCAAGAGGCAGTGGGGATACTAGATGACCAAGGTGTTAAAGAAGCACGCGAGGAAAACCAGGCCATTTCACGTAGCTATTTCCAAAGCTGACTGTGAAAAATTACAGGGAGATCTCACAAAATTGGGTGACTGGGTAACAACAATATTAAATTTCATCTGCTCTTTTAAGTGTTAAGTAATGGATAGAAGGAAAAATAGTCCAAAGTATGTATACATAATGATGGGTTCTAAATTAGCTGTTACTCCTCAGAAAAGGGATCTGGGAGTCATCGAGGATAGTGCAGAAAAGTGAATAGAGAAGTGTTATCTACCCTTTTCCACAATACAAAACCAGAGGTCACCGGATGAAATTCATAGGCAGCAGGTTTAATATAACAAGAGGAAATACATTTTCTACATAATGCAAAATTAACCTGTGGAACTCATTTCCATAGGATAGTATATTAGTCCAAAGTACAGCAGTGTTCAAAATAAAGGTTAATGAGGTTGCCAGTTTTGTATCTATATAATATAGCATTCCAAACGTGTCCTATTGTAAGGCCGTTCCACTCCAGTAGCTTTTTACAGACATCGGCCTGGTTTGAGATTGAAAAATTTTAGCTGTGTCAATTGGTTCCCTCCTTTCTATTACAAATTTTAAGAGATACTGACTCCTTTAAAAAACAATCCAATCTTTAAATCTACATGGGGCATCCTCCAGTGTGTTAAGATGATCATAGCATCTGTTTTTACACATTCTCTTCTCATAACTCTATGGGCTAGCCCGTATGTAAGGATCAAATCACACTTAAAACAATTTGGATAGAAAATTTTTGAACAAAAATTAAAGCTATAATACAAGACGAAAGACTGGCTTCCTTTGATTACATATGGAACAAATATCAGCTATCACTGTCTCAAAAGTTCCTTCTTTCAGTGGCAAAGCTCAAGTATTCATGCAAGGATGTCCATGGTCTGTTTCTGTTCAGATATTGGTTTGTTTCTATTCTTTCACCTTTAAGAGCATGTTAAGAAATATGGAAATATAAATCCTTTTATAGGAATGACTTACAAGTGGCTTAATACTTTACGTTTCCCTCTCAATCTCAGTCTCAAAGAAAAAATGGGAAAAGGAACCTCGCCATACTGTCACAATTTCTCCCGCCTACCCAGACTGGCTTAGGGAGCTCTTTTTGATGGCATTAATGAGAAAAATGACTCTGTCTTATAGAAACACTTGGAAAACATATGAAGGTATCTGGTCACACATGAAACTATTGCATACTTTTGCTATTTAGCATTTATTAGTATTCGATACTCAGAGGATATGTTCTCACATGTTTACCTATTTAGTCATTTTAATGACTGATACCCTGGATGACCTCTGTGGGTTCAGGGTTTTTATTTGTTTACTTGCTTGATTCCAGGTTTACCAAATAACGAGCACTGAATTTGGTTATTTGTATGCTATATCCATCTTGGGCATGCATTTACAGATGTTCTGTTCTGTTTTGTTATGTATGCATACTAAATGTCAAAACAATAAAATTAAGGGTTAAAGAAGGTTTGCTCATTCAAACTATGGCGTTCCACTATCCTCATTCTTCCTATTTCTCATTGCAATGGGAGAACCACTGGGTATGAGGGTTAGAGAGACTGAGATAACATAGGGAATAAGACCAATGCAGCTGTGTCAATTTACACCTGCTAAGGATCAGCCCAATTGACCTAAATAAATCCAACTGAATAGGAGATGCAAATGTAAAAAATGCTGAGTATCTTGTTGCTATAACTCAGGAGGGCTGACAAGGACTTGGGCCACCTAAATCAGACCTTTCAGACCAGAACTGATTTATTGCCATATCAATCACCCTCTCTAAAGCCTACATTTCTGGAGAGCTCTCTTCAGCGCTCTTTGACCTCCTTGTTTCTCAGGCTATAGATGAGGGGATTGATCAGGGGTATCAAGACAGTGTAAAGGACAGAAAACACTTTGTTTGGGGCTCCAAGTGCACCGGTGTTGGGTAACATGTAGACAATCATTAAGGTCCCATAGAAGATTGTAACCACAATAAGGTGGGAGGAGCAGGTGGAAAAGGCCTTTTGCCTCCCAGTGGTAGAAGGGATTCTCAGGATGGTGGAGATGATATAAACATAAGATGTCAGGGTTAAAAGATATGGGGGGACAGTGTCTATTGATGAGAAGATGAGGGTCACCAGGGTAACCAGACTTTTGTTGCTGCAGGAGATCTTAATGACTGGTGTGAGATCACAAAAAAAATGATCAATTTCATTAGGGCCACAGAATGCTAATTGCGACACCAGAGATATTAATATGGTAATAAATATGAATGAACTTATCCAAGATCCAGCTGCTAGCTGGATACAGAACCTGCCATTCATACAGGTGACATAGTGCAGTGGTTTACATATTGCTAAGTAACGATCAAAAGACATCACAGCTAGCAGATAACACTCTGTGTTCAGTAGCAGAGCAAAGCAGTATAATTATATGATGCATTGGGTGACAGAAATGGTCCTGGTTCCAGTCAGGAGACTGGCCAGCAGCCTGGGCAGTATGGTGGAGGTGAAGCAGATCTCCAAGCAGGACAAGTTCCCCAGGAAGAAGTACATGGGGGTGTGAAGGTGCTGATCAGCCACAACTAGTGCTGCAATGAGCATGTTCGCACTCATGGTGACTACATAGATCACTAGAAACAGCAAGAAGAAAAGAATTCGCAGTTCAGGGAGGTTCTCAAATCCCAGCAGGACGAATTCTGTGACAGACGTTTGATTTTCCCCTTCTTTCTCCATGAGATGTACGTCGGTTTCCTCTTTCTCCTCTCTCTCCATGTGACATATCTAGTGATGGCGAAAAAGAAATAATTAGTTAGGCTGGATGCTGTACCATGAATCTGGGTGGATTTCCCTCCATTTGATTCCATAACAGTTCACACTCCATTGTTTATATTCATTCACACTCAAAACAAAACAAAAACAAAAAACCTGTGTCACACTCAGGCTTTGCACAGAAGTTTGGAACAGAGAATTCCTCATCTCTGCTTGTCCAATAAAACAACATCACAGTTAACTGATCACGTTCTTCTCTTGTCTACAGGTTTTTGTTTTTTTCATGTATGAATAAATAGATTTTAAGACCCCAAAGGGCTATTAGATTCTGTATAACATATAGTGTGGTTTTCCCCAGTTTCCCCCACATTGAACTCAATAACCTGTGTTCAGCTAATGAAGATCTTCTAGAAAAGCCTCCGGGCCAGATCTTTAAGGCTATTTAGCCACTTAATAGGAATTTAAAAGAATTTAGGCTCCCAAGGAGCGCAGCTTCAATGGGTGTTTATCATCTTGATGCTTTTAAAAATCTGACCCTCCGTCTTGATTGGACGGCATCAAGAGACAGGGAATCCACCACTGACCTTGGTACTTAGTCCCACACTTTAATCACCCTCATTTTTATAAATGTGTGTTTATTTCTCTTTTAATTTGGTCTGACTTTAACTTCCAGCTATTGGGTTTTGTCCTTCCTTTGTCCACCGGTTTCAAGAGCCCTTTAGTACCTGCTCCTTTCTCCCTATTCCCTGTAATCAAGTCAGCTCTCAGCCTTGTTTTTGATAAGCTAAACAATGGGGCTTTTTGAACTGTTTCTAACTATTAAGCATTTTTCTCCAGCCTGGCATCATTTTTGTTTCTCTTTGAGTTACAATCATCTGTGATCTTGCAACATTCTTCCTAAAATGCGAACCCCAGAACCAGATGCAGTATTGCATTGCCTGTCTCACCAGTGTGGTAGAATCATAGAATATCAGGGTTGGAAAGGACCTCAGGAGGTCATTTAGTCCAACTCCCTGCGCAAAGCAGGACCAATCCCCAGACAGATTTTTGCCCAAGTTCCTTAAGTGGACCTCTCAAGGATTAAGATTAAAACCCTGGGTTTAGCAGGCCAATGCTCAAAGCACTGAGCTATCCTTCTCACTCGTATAGAGAGGTGATTACACTTTCCTGCTCATTATTCCTCTGTTTATCCATCCAAGGATCACATCCATGGCATCATAGGGGGAGCTTATTTTGAGTTGCTCCTCCATCTGTGACTCCTACATTTATTTGTTGGGAGTAGGATCATGCGGACAGACACTCTAGGACATGACAGTGATTGTATCCAGCTAGTGCCTGCAGTGAGGGCAGAATACTGATCAGCAGCAGAGAAAACAAGAGACTGCGTAGAGGTTCTTGCCCAAAGCGCAAAGGAAACCCCCCAACCAGGCACACATGCAGAATCCATTCACTGTTATTGCATTAGTGATCGATCAAGGAACATTAAGCCCTCTTATTATCAGTCATGAATTGTGAACTATTAGTTATTGATCAACTATTTAAGGAGTTATAAAAGCATAAAGCAATTATTAGCTCTCAGCAGCTGTTTGACTGTCATGTGTCAGTTGGGGTGGAGCTGCAGACCAGCTCTGTGTAGCAAAAAAGCGCAGCAGTAACTTAGTACACTAGGCCACTCTCTCCATTCAGTAACATCAGGAGCTCTGAAGGGATATAGCAGGGGGGAAGAAAGGAAAATGCACCCTTATATGGGTCTCAGATAACTCCATTACAGCAACACACGTCATAATATCTCTGTGAGGTACAGCAATGCTGTTATGCACATTTTATGAATGGAGAGCTGAAGCAGAGAGCAAAAAAGCCAGATTTTTAAAGGTATTTTGTGCCTAGTGCAATTTTCAAAAGCAGCCAGTGCCTAGCTCCCAACTCACTAAGCATCTAAATACCTTGAAAAATTGGGCCCAGAGTAACTTGATCGGTACTACACATTGATGCTGTGGCAGAGCAGAAAACAGAAGTCAGGTCTCCCAGACATCACCGTAGTGCCCAACCATTGGACTATCCTTGCTCTTGAGTGCAAGGTTGGACAAGCAAATGGCCAGGCAAAGTTTGTTATGCAGGAGTCACAGCTTCCCAGTCTGTACGGAATGCGGAGCCCCATACAGGTCATTTATAATGTGCAACCTGTGCGTGTGTGGTGCTCAGCACCTCACAAGAAATGCTGGGCAGCCTCAACTTCGATAGTAAACTATGGAGAAGATTCTCAACAAGAGACATATAGCATCTCCCAGGACTGGCCAGGGAAGGTGAATCTTAAGAAAAAGAAGGACTGCCAGGCAGAAAGAGAGAGAGACAGATAGAAAGAAGGGAAAAGAAGGATATAGAGCTAGAGGGATGTGTAAGGAGAAGGGTGGATAGAGAGAGATTTTGGTCAGAGAGACAGATATTTATTTAAAGGTTAGATAAAGCTGTAAAGAACTCAAAAGAGAGATGAACTGATAAATAAGTAGATAGATAGTGGGATGAGTAATTAGATAGATAGATAGATAGATAGATAGATAAGACATTTAACATATAGATCTTCTTTATGTTTCATCCACTTCTCTAGCACTACCATGATGAGATGCTTAAGTCCTCATTTAAGCAAAGCTGCCAGGAGGTGAGGACCCTGTCTACTAGGAGTGTTCTTTTTAGTGAAGTAAAGTCTGAGGAAGAGTTTGAGGGTTTGCTCTAAGACTGGTAAAACTCACCTTTAATCCTGAGCATGAAGCAGCGACATCTCCATCAACGGTGACTGGGTTTGGTCTCACAGTCAGACTTGTCTTCTGCTCAGGAGACACTTATATGTTTTGGGGGGATGCCTCTTTCTCCTGTAGCCCAGCATGATTGTTTGCCTCACTCAAGTCCTTGTATGACTCCTGCTCTGGATCCTTGCAGGGTTTATCAGGTACAGCAGCCTCTCCCTGGCCCTTCCTGCTGCTGGGATCTCCCTGGGGCCCTACTGCTGGTTATCATTTACAAATACCTTCATAGCGGAATTGACATTGAGTTGTTGGTTAAAACAATGAAACACCAAAGCTGAAGCCACAAGTATTCAAATTCCAGCAGAAATCTCCCCTTTCCCCCCATGTGCAGTGTCTGTTCCAAGACCCCCTGAGAATGAGAAATAAATTTCCATGTCTTTAGTAATAACATATGGCCATCCATAGATCTCACAGCATTTTATTCCGCCTGGCAGTATCTTTATCCTCATTATACAGATCTGGAAACTGAGGCCCGGGAAAAGGAAGTGATTCCCAAAGGGTTGTGAAACAGGACATTGGCATAGCTGGGTGTACCTTCCAGGCTTCCTCAGTCAAAGTGTATCACCATGGCTGCTGGACCACACAGACTGAGACTCTTTTTCTATTAATGTTCAAAGATTTGTGTATGTGTCACAGGGATTTGTGTTGCTGCCCATCTCTGTAGCATCTGAGCAAATTCAACATGAAATTGACATTAATAGCAAAATCCCTTCTATATTTAATGCAGACTCTGGCTTTTTCCTCTTTTTGGGGTCGGGGGGTGGGGAAGAAACCCTCTGCTTTGGGGTGTGTTTTTGGTATTGATTTTTTCGATTATATTCATTCTCTTTTCTTGGGTGCGGTTTTGGTTGGAGTTTTGAGAATACAAGGTGGAGTCATTTTATATTGTTAAATACTACAGAATCATACAATCATAGAAATTAGTGTTAGAAGAGACCTCAGGAGGTCATCTAGTCCAACTCCCTGCTCAAAGCAGGCCCAATTCCCAATTAAACCATCTCAGCCAGGGCTTTGTCAAGCTGGGCCTTAAAAACCTCTAAGAATGGAGATTTCACCACCTCCCTAGGTAATGTCCTGGTCAGCCCCTGCAACAATCACCAAAAGCACAAGGGGTGGTATAATTGACTATGGTGACTCCTTAAGGACTAAAATAGACACGGGATCCCCATTGCACTGGGTGCTGCACACACACGAGGAGATAAACTCCCTGCCCCACAACATTTCCATCTGAAATAGATAAAAGGGGAGTTGGGACAAGAAAGGCCAATTGCTTGGCTGAAACCCCATCTGAGATCAGAATAAATAACAGAAAACAGGTGTTCTGATTTCTAGCCCCATGCCTTACTTGCTGGAGCACAGTGTGTCAAGGTTCCTTCCCCGCTCTGAACTCTAGGATACAAATGTGGGGACCTGCATGAAAACCTCTAATCTTAACTACCAGTTTAGATCTTGTTTTGCTGTCACCCCCCAAATTATTTATGAGTCATTTGGGAAATTCTGTCTATCTCCCCCTTCAGAATATCTCCCTCCCAAGTACTATAAGCTTTCCCTGAGTTGCCTTGAGAGATTTCTATACCAAGTTCCTGGTGAACACTGATCCAAACCCTTGGATCTTAGAGCAAGGAGAAATTAACCATTCACCATCCTCACCCCGCCAATTTCTGGTGAGTCCAGATCCAACCCCCTTGGATCTTACAACAAGGAAAAATCAATCAGGTTCTTAAAAAGAAGACTTTTAATTAAAGAAAGAAAGGTAAAAACCATATCTAAAAAATCAGGATGGAAATAACTTTACAGGGTAATCAGATTCAAAGAGCCCAGAGGAACCCCCTCTAGCCTTAGGTTCAAAGTTACAGCAAACAGAGGTAAACCCTTTAGCAAAAAAGAACATTTACAAGTTGAGGAACCAAAGATAAAACTAACAGGCCTTGCTGTTACTTACACGTTTGAATTATGAGAGACTTGTTCAGAAAGATTTGGAGAGCCTGGATTGACATCTGGTCCCTCTTAGTCCCAAGAGCGAACAACCCCCAAAACAAAGAGCACACAAACAAAAGCCTTTCCCCCACCAAGATTTGAAAGTATCTTGTCCCCTTATTGCTCCTTTGGATCAGGTGTCCTTAACCCTGAGCTTCTTAACCCTTTACAGGTAAAAGGATTTTGGTGTCTCTAGCCAGGAGGGATTTTACAGTATTGTACACAGGAGGGCTGTTACCTTCCCTGTATAGTTATGACACAGTGTAAGACATGGGTCACATAAACTCTCCATAGCTTAATCATTAGACCACTGGGCTTGTAAGCCAAGGGTATCTTGACAATTTGCAAAGACTAAATCGAGAATCCAAGGAACACAGACAACAGGCTGTCACAAATGCAATAGTCTTCTGACAAGGTCAAAAGATTTAGGAATATTATTTAAAATGCATTGGGGGAAAAGTGAGAAGAGGGAAAAAAGAATCTATTATATAATAACTGAATACATAGCTTTTGTTACTGGGCTGGTTTGTCTCTTGTTAGCTGGTTTGATTTTCTGCAGGAAAAGTAGATTCTGAAGAGATTACACATAGTGAATCAGTAGTTTGTACCAGAGCCCACTTAAATCCAGCAGTTTTCAGACTGAGGGTTTTCAGTTTTTTGGGGAAAAATCTGATTTTTTTTAAGTTTTCTATTAGCAATATATTTTATATATATACTTGAGGGGATTAAAGATGATGGAGATATATATCATGCACGAGTTTAATGTGAGACTTCCAGAACATTTTCATAAGACTGGAAGAATTAATGGGGAAATCTAATCAATCCAGAATAGAGCATTCTTATGATTATATCTCAAACTACCTTACAAGTATTCAGAAAATGTTTGAAGAATTATTTAAAAACACTCAAGAGGAAAACAGAAAAAAAGAAAACCTATTTTATTGCCACTAAATACTGAACAATTCCTGGTCATGCCAGCTGGTAATTTTTTAGATCATTTGTTTTGTTCTGGGAAAGGTTGTGATACACACAGGAAGAGTAGCCTGATCCAGATCCCTTTAAGGTCAATGGGAACCTTTCCCTTGGTCTCAGTGGAAGGTAGACTTGTTCCTCAATTCTTCCTTGAAAACTCTGAAACTCAATTGAGAGTTAATGTAAACAAATCCATAAAGGTAGAGACAGGGATTTGCAAAGCAGCATAGGAAAAGTAGGAACCAAATTTCAATGCAACTAAACAACTGTTCCCTGGTATGCAAGAGGTGCTGGGTAGAGGGAAAGGAGTTGATAAGTGGGGCTCACATACCCCCTGGGATACCCTCACAGACCCCAGCTTGAGAAAGACTGATTTAGATGGTTCCCTTCTGACTAGTGATTTATTCCCATTTCAATTAATTTCTCTGAATTCATAGGAATGCCCTACATTTTGGCAGATTTCTCCTCAGGGCTTCATTGACTTCTTTGTTTTTCAGGCTGTAGATGAGGGGATTGATCAGGGGTGTCAAGACAGTGTAAAAGAATGAAAACACTTTATTTGGGGCTCTCAGGGCCCCGGTGTTTGGAAACATGTAGACAGTTATTAGGGTCCCATAGGAAACTGTTACCACGATAAGATGAGAGGAGCAGGTGGAAAAGGCCTTTTGCTTCCCAGAGGTGGAAGGGATTCTCAGGATGGTGGAGATGATATAAACATAAGATGCCAGAATTAAAGGAAATGGAAGAACAATGTCTATGAAAGAGAAGATGAGGGTCGCCAGGGTGACCAGAGAAGTGTCACTGCAGGAGAGATTAGTGACTGCGATGAGATCACAGAAGAAATGATCAATTTCATTTGGGCCACAGAAGGCTAATTGTGACATAAAAGATATTAATATGGATAGAAAAATGAGTGAAATTAACCAAGATCCAGCTGCTAGCTGCATACAGAACCTGCCATTCATAAGTGTTACATAGCGCAGGGGTTTACATATCGCTAAATACCAATCATAAGACATCCCAGCTAACATATAACATTCAGAAGTTGCTAGAAAACCAAACCAATAAAACTGAACCATGCAGCCCGTAACAGAAATGGTTCTGTCCCCTGTCAGGATACTGGCTAGCAGCCTGGGAAGGATGGTGGAGGTGTAGCAGATTTCCAAGCAGGACAAATTCCCCAGGAAGAAGTACATGGGAGTGTGAAGATGCTGATCAGTCACAACTAGTGCTACAATGAGCATGTTTGCAGCCATGGTGACTATGTAGATACCTAGAAACAGCAAGAAGAACAGAATTTGCAGTTCAGGGAGATTCCCGAATCCCAGCAGGATGAATTCTGTGATTGATGTATGATTTTCCCCTTCTGCTTTCTCCATTCTCCATGTGCTGCAACTAGTGATTAAGAAAAATACTGATTTGTTAAGGAGTTTGCTGTATAATGCTGTGGTATACCTTTATCTGATTCATTATAAACTGAGTGTGCCAATGAAGACTAGGGTTTATATTCCCTCCCAACTGAGGAACGACTTCTCACCCAGGTGTTGCACAGAGGTAGGGATAGATTTCCCCACCACCCCAGCCAAAGAGCAGCAACACAGTGAATTTCTCAATTTTCTACGCCTGTTCTCAATTTCTTTCATTCACCAGTTCATAGAGTTACAGGCTAAAAGGGACCATTAGCTCATCTCATCTGACATCTACTATAACCCACACCAAAGAATGTCCCCAGCTAGTCCTGCATTGAGCTCAATTAATTGTGTTTGACTAAAACATATTTTCAAAAAAACAGCCAGAGCCAGATATTTAAAGTTATTTAGGGATCTAGTGGGATTTTCAAAGGCATCCAGGCAACTAAAAGTCATTGATCTGAATGGCTGTTAGGCAGGTAGCTACTTTTGAAAATCCAAGTAGGCACCAAAATACCTTTAAAATTCTGGCCCAGAGTGACTTGCCTACAGAAAGGTGGTGGTAGAGCAGAGAATAGAACCAAAGTCTAGTTTAGAAACCAAATGACTAGCTAGTGCAGGGTTTCTCAAACAGGGTCGCCACTTGCATAGGGAAAACCCCTGATAGGCCGGGCTGGTGTGTTTACCTGCCCCGTCTGCAGGTTCGCCCAAACGCGGCTCCCACTTGCCGCGAATCGCTGCTCCAGGCCAATGGGAGCTGCTGGAAGCGGTGCATGCCGAGGGATGTATTGGCTACTGCTTTCAGCAGCCCCTGTTGGCCTGCAGCGATGAACTGCGGCCAGTGGGACCCGCGAACGGCAGGACCTGCAGATGGGGCAAGTAAACACACCGGCCTGGCCCACCAGTGGCTTTTCCTCCACAAGCGGCGATCCCTGTTTGAGAAACCCTGAGCTAGTGTCTTAACCATTGGGCTACCCTTCCTCTAGAGAGCTAAGATGGAGCATTAAATGGCCAGAGAACGTTTGTCCCACTGGCGCCACTTCTTAATCTGTAAGGATTTCCAGTCTCCATGCATTTTAAATGTAGAGCCCTTTCCTGTGTGGTGCTTTTTATCTTCCTCCCTAGCTAGCCAGTATCCTCCCAGGAAATGCTGAGGGCTTTCTGTTCCCTCTGAAATCCATGCAGAAGACACATAACAGAAGATACATAGCATCTCACAGGTGTAGGGTGGGCAGGCACATAGGAATCTGCACTAGAGGAAGGGCTGGGTAGGCAGCTGAGAAACCCTTGAAAAACTGAGGAGAAAGGTGGAGAAAGGTTTCTGAGAAAGTGAAGTGATGTCCAGGATAGGGAGACAGACAGATAGAGGGATGTGTAAGGTGATTGATGAATAGACAGTGGAGTTTTTATGGGAACTCTCAGAAGTTTAAGGAGATGGGTAGATAGACGCGTAAGGGACTCAACAGAGATTTATAGATGCCTCAGTAAAAAGATGGAGGGAAGTGAAAGGGATTTGGTAGAGGGAGAGATAAAAAGACAGAGAGAGACTGTAGAAGAGACTTGATATAGAGATAGATTTAAGAGCTTAGAAGGGTGGATAAATGGCTTATTCGAGAGAGAGAGAGGTGAGGGGTGTTAGGCAGATCTCCTTTGTCTTTCATCAGTTTCTCTAGTGATAAATCCTTATCACATTCTGAAGTCCTTACTCAGGCAAAGCTCCAGTGAGTCAAGACACTGACCAAGAGGAGTGTCCTCTGAGGAAGGGATTGAAGGTTTGCCCTGTGACTGGTCTCACTCGCCTTTAATCCTCAGCATGAAGCAGCGACCTCTCCATCGATGGTGACAGGTCTGCTCTCACAGTCAGTCTTGTCCTCTCGGTTCTAGGAGAGAGAGCTGCATGTTGCTGTCCGGATGGGTCTCTCTCCTGCTGCTCAGCATGCCAGTCTGCATGACACAAATCCTTAATGTCTCCTGCTCTGGATTCTCGCATCCTTTATTGATGAAAGCAGCCTCCCCCGGGCCACCTATGCTGCTGGGAGCTCCTTTGGGCCTCCTGCTGGAATCACTTAGAATTACCTTCACAGGCAAATTATTAACACTGTGCTGTTTTGTTAGAACAGTGTAACACCAAAGCTGATGCCTCTGGCATTCTCATCCCAAAGGAAGTTTTTCTTTTCCCCCATGTGCTCTGTATGTGTCAAGAACTGAAGAGAATGGAGAATAAGTTTCCATGCCTTTAATAGTAACATCTAGTTCTAACAGGCCGTTTTCAATCCGAGGATCTCAAAGCACACTACATAGTATGGCCAGTATATTTATCCCCAATTGACTGATGAGGACAGTGAGGAACAGAGAATTGAAACAATTTCCAAAGAATCCTGAAACAGCCACTAGCATAGCTGGAAATAGCCACCAGGCTTCCTCCACCAATATGTCGTCCCCAGCTACTGGGCTGCACAGATTGAGAGCTTTTCTCTATTGCCATTCAAAGATTTCAGTGTGTATCTGAGGGATTTGTTTTGCTGCCCATCACTGTCATATCTGGGTAAATTCAACATCAAATCAATAAGGCTAGTAAAGTCCCTTGTAGATTTAATGGAGTCTCTGTCTCATGTTATTTTTTGGTGTGAAAACAAAACCCTCTAGTTTGGGTTGAAATTTTTCATTTTTGATTTTTTATATTATATTCATTCCTTTTCCCCTGAGTTGGGATCTGTTTGTGGGTTTGGAGATAGAAGTGGGAGTGATTTTATATTGCCCCAGCAGAAATCACCAAAAGCACAAGGGCTGTGATTATTTGATGCTGGTGACTTCTTAAGGACTCAAATAGAGATGGGAGGCCCCATTTTTCTGAGTGCTACACACATACAGAGAAATTGTCTGGCCCTCTCCAAAATACTCGCACTTGACATAGAGAAAGGGGAGTGGGAAGGGACAGATAAAATGGTTTGTCCAAGACCCCACTTCAGGTCAGAGCAGCAGACAGAATCCAGATCTCTTGATTCACTGTCCAGTGCCTTACCCACTAGACCATTGTGTAAGATTCAAGACATTTAAAAAGTCTTCAAAACTCAGGCATTGGAGTCCAGCACTCGAAAACCCCAGGTTATGTGTGCTAATCTCACTGAAGTTTCTTCCTTTTTTTATTAGAAGGCCTTATGTGCTCACTGGGGGTAGAAATACCCAAGAACTCTGGTTGTGAGAGTGAAAGAAGTGAAGGTAATTAAACACTGGAAACATTTACCGAGGGTCATGATGGATTCTCTATCACTAGAAATTTGTAAATCAGGATTGGATACTTTTCTAAAATACCTGATGTAGGAATTCTTTGAAGGACTATGCCTACACTACAAACTTTGGTCGATTCAAGTTACTTTGGTATAATCCTTTACAGACACTATGTCGCTTGTGTGCATTCGTGCTTGACTCCTTGCATATACACCAAGATTGCTTGTGTCAGTCCAGAATCAATCCACTCCTAGTGTACCATGTGTAGGTATCCTGGTGGTCAACTCACCATCATCAGTCTCTTTTGGGAAGTTTTGGCAATGCATTATGGGTCAGGAATGTGTCAGGCATGGGTGACTGGGAGAAAGAGTCAACTTCCCACTATGTAATTTCTCCATCCCATAATATCCTCCATTTCCCATCATTTTCACACCTTTCTTAAAAATAAAATAATCCCACATGACCCTTCTCTCTCTCTCTCTGACATCTCTGACCGAAGCATGGAAACTGCACAGCTCTGCACTGTTGTCACGACTGTTGCAAATGGAGGATGCATGTGTGATGGGCTGGATCACAGAAACTACTTTGGGACTGCCCCCTGATGTGCTTAGATTACCTCTGAGCCTGTTTTCCCTGCCAGCTTGGGACTTCAGTGTCCTGGCTGGTTTGAGCCAGACACACTAGCCTGTTACAAGTACAGACCCAGGTCTGAACTATGTTCCCCAAATGCTGCAGGCTTAACTCAAAACAGCTTAAGAAGTGCTTCTGTCTCCAGCACTCAGATACTCAACTCCCAATGGGAACCAAACCCCAAACAAATCTATTTTACCCTGTATAAAGCTTATACAGGGTAAACTCAAAAATTGTTCACCCTCTATAACACTCATAGAGAGATTTGCACAGTCGTTTTTCTCCCTCAACCCAGTATTAATACATACTCTGGGTTAATTTTAATAAGTAAAAAGTGACTTTATTAAATACAAAAAGTAGGATTTAAATGGTTTCAAATGTAAGCAGAGTCATAATGAGCTGTATCCTGACATCTGGTGGTGAGCTGTGGAAAAGGACTTTGGGGGCTGATCTCGTTTGCATGGGCACACCCACTCCACCTAGAATGATGGAACTGCTTTCCCAAATGGTCACTTTGGCTGCTGTGGGATCCCCAGTCTCTTTGTTATTGGGGCAGAAGTAATAAAGTGTTATCCTGGTTATGTGAATCAAGGACAGTAGAACTGTACTTGGCACTGTATGATGGAGGGACTCTCCTTCTACTAAGTAGTAATAGCTGGGCAAGGGACATGGGTTCCAAAGGACAGGGAATTGAGAGACAGAGAGAGGGAGGGTGGGTTGGGGGAAGGTATGTGTATCTGGTAGTGTATGCTCTCTCTGAGGATCCTAAGCAGCACTTATCCCTCTCTTTCTCCTCTCCCCTCTCCCACTGTATAATAACAGAGCTAGTTTTGAGTCCATTAGGAGTCTTGTTACATGCTGCAGAGCTGAAATCACTGACACCTAGCTCTAAGCATTCGCTCTACTCTGGGCTAGTAGTTCTGTGTGCACCAGCACTGATGCTCCTCTGTTAGCAGTAAAATCACTAAGAGCTGAAATCACTGAGAGATGTGTTAGGGGCGCGGAGGTCCTGAAGACTTATTGGTGAGTGGCTAGCAGAAAGGTGTGGCTAGCACGGTGGCTAGTGGAGAGGTGCAGCTGGTGGTGACGACTACAGCAGAACCTTACAGAGAACCCTGGCAATTGGCCATTGACCCAAGCAGAGGAGCATGTAAGGTGCCCCCATACCTCCCCTTCTTCTACCCAGGCTGGGAGGTAAACTTTGCAGATGAACTTCTGAACTCTGGGGGCTGCGCTGACCAAGGACAGAAACTGTGGTAGGGTGGCTGTTGAGTTGCTGGACTTAAGAACCTAAGAAGAAAAGGACACTGACAAACTTACTTGTGGGTGGGTATTTTGCTCATGGTTTGTGTTATGAACCCTGTTTGTGGTGTTTCCTCACATAATGCTGCATTGTTTCCCTCTTTTAATAAAAGGCTTTTGCTACACTCAGACTCTGTTCTTGCAAGAGGGGAAGTATTGCCTCTTAGAGGCACCCGGGGGTGGTATATAATTGTCCCAGATCACTGGGTGTACACTCAAGTCGGTTTTTCATTGTGTTATTGACAAGGAACCCCTAGATACTGAACCTGGCCCTTGTTACTGCCAACTCTGACCGGCAGAAGGGTTACACAAGTAATAACAAGTGAATTACCAAGCAAAATGAAACAAAACACGCAAGTCTAAGCCTAATACAGTAAGAAAGTGTTACAGATGACTAATTTTGTCTCCATTAGGTGCCTTGTTACATGCGGCAGAGCTGAAATCACTGGTACCTGGGTCTAAGCATTAGACCTACTTTGGGCTAGTGGTTCTGAGTGCACCAGCACTGAGGCTCCCCTCACCCTCAGAGATGTTCCAAGAAACTTCTTTTGCAGACTAGCCTCCTTCTAGTCTGGGTCCAGCAATCACTCACACCCCTGTGGTTACTGTCCTTTGTTCCAGTTTCTTTCAGGCATCCTTTGGGGTTGCAGATGCTACCTCTTGAGATAGCTGAAGACAAAACGAAGGGGTCTCCCAGGACTTTATATAGTTGCTCTGTTGTGGGTGGAAATCCCTCCCTCCCCCTGTGTAGAATTCCCTCTACAAGATGGAGTTTTGGAGTCACCTGGGCAAGTCACATGTCCATGCATGGCTTAGTTCTTTACAGAAATGTTCCCAGGAAAGCTCAGATATGGATTGGCATCTATCAAAGTCTGTTGTCAGCTTAAGTCTTTCTTGATTGGGCACTTACTAAAAATAGTCTTTTCTCAAGAAGCTGACCTAATGCTTCACTGAGGCTACATAAAATCAAAAGTACACAGCCAACATTCATAACTTTGAATACAAAAGTGATACATGCAAACAAATGGGATGAATATATTCAGTAGACCATAACCTTTGGATAGTTACATGTTACATGGCATATGTAGCATAAAAGATATTCCAGATATGTCATATATACATTCATAAGCGCATTTCTAAAAAGCATTATGGAGTGCAACATCACAGCATGATCCTCTGATATTTGGAAAGCCACAAGAAGAAATGCAGCAGCAGGGAAATGTAATGATTTCATGGAGGACAGATTGCAGTGGGACATAGTGCAAATCAATTCAACATTGTTGGTAGCATTCACAGAGCAGTGGCAGATCATTGACTTATAGAATATCAGGGTTGGAAGGGACCTCAGGTGGTAATCTAGTCCAACCTCCTGCTCAAAGCAGGACCAATCTCCAATTAAATCATCCCTGCCACATGGTGAAGCGCAGCTTCTGGACCCAAGAAACAAGCACTGACTGGTGAGATCTGTAACATTTTACTTTATCTCAAGTGAATTTAGTTAATTATATTAATTTACTATTAATTAATTTTGTATTATATTACCATGGTTCTGTCTCTATTGACTACAGTTTCAAGCTCAGATTGAAAGATAACTCTGTCATTTGTCTCAAATCTAGTCTCCAAGAACACACAAAGAGCAAGGAAAGTAACACAAGCCATTCACAAGAACAATGTCTAGTCTGCCTTATCCATTTTATTAAAGTTAACAGCACAGTTACGATTATCGAAGCATATAAAATTCCTAAAAATACTCCTGCATACATCATGCTCATATCCTCCTAGAAAATCTTAGGGTCTGAGGGTTTCCTCAATAATTGATCATCAACAGAGACATGGTTCCTGCTGGAGTTTTCCTGAAGTTAACTCATTTTTGCCATTCTGGGCACTGTCTTTTATAATGTGATTCTGACTGTAGATAATATACTGCACATGTGCATGCAAAGGTCAACCCTCTTTTTCTTTATCTGTATCGTGTCCCCCAAGAACATTGCGGTATCCTGTTTTTCACAAGAGGTTTAAAGTCCCTTTTATTCTCATTAGCATTTATGCACAGCATGTACTCTGTGGTTAGGGCATGTTTTAGAAAAATGTGACTACCACGTATCTTATAATCAAAAATGAATCTTGTGGTTAATTTTTCGCAATACCACCCATTGACCCATATTTTCCCGTAACCTTATGGCCTCAGGATATACTTTGGTCACTTACTTCTGTCAAGCATTTCTTAAACCTAAAGCCTTGTATGGCTAAGCTAAAATCTTGCAGGCCTCAGCCTGTAGGCCTTGCATTTCAGCCATATTCACTTAGATACCTAGTGCATACTTCTCCCTTCTGACTGCCGATCAATGTCATCTTTCTATAATCCTACAACTTAAATCTATTCAATGTGCAATGATTACATTTGACATGATAATTTAGTTAAATCATCACATCATACAATAAATGAATGATCAAATGAAGCAATTGACTACAGATTGCTTCATAATGCAGGTTTGAGGTGACAAGCAGTAGCTGTAGAACTTACAGAAGCAGAAGGCCAGATTCTGGATCAGTGCCGATCTTGCCCCAGCCCTCAGCCGCCAGAACAAATGCTGCATTGGAAATTGAGAGGGGACTGCGCTCTGGTTTGTTTCTGGCTGGTGGGCAATTATTTTGGAGTTGCAAAATATGCAGTGGGGGCCATTGTTACGCAAGTGTGCAGGGCCACAAATCATCTCCTGCTACACACGAGTGTGACTCTCAGTAATGTGCAAGACATTGGGAATGGATTCGCAGCAATGAGGTTCCCGAACTGCAGTGGGGCAGTAGATGCCGTACGTATCCCTGTTTTGGAACCAGCCTACCTTGCCACGTAATATAACAACAGAAAGGGCTACTTGTCTATGGTCCTGCAAGCATTGGTGGATCACCAGGGATGCTCCACTGACATCAGTGTTGGCTAGTCAGGGAAGGTGTATGATGCTTGTATCTTTAAGAACATAGCACTGTTCAGAAAGCTGCAAGCAGGGACTTTCTTTCCCAACCAGCAGATTACCAAATGACAAGGTTGAACTGACAATAATGATCCAGGAATCGAGTCTGCCCCTTGCTCCTGTGGCTCATGAAGCTGTCCAGTGGCCACTTGGACAGCATCAAGGAAAAATTCAACTACCAGCTCAGCAGATGCAGAATGACCATTGAAGGGCTTTAGGTAGATTGAAGGGGCGATGCCACTGTTTGCTCACAAGATTGAACCACTATGAGAAAAATATCCCAATGGTTATAGCTGCCCGCTGTGTCCTGCATAAGATCTGTGAGACAAAGAGGGGTGAGGGGGATCCCACAGGAATGGCAGGCAGATGTGGAGCCGTGGTCTGCTTAGTTTGAACAGCCAGAGACGTGGGCAATTAGAAGAGCCAGTGCTGAGCTATGAGGCGGAGGAAGGCCTTGAAAGAGCATTTTAACAAGGAGCCACAGTGACACTTTGTGGTGATTCTTACGTTCCGACGACTGTTAGGAATTGTGTGGCACCTGGTGCACATTTATGATTATAAGACTGTTTGTTAATGCAACTATTCATTTGGCAGTGCTTCCTGTACTTTTATAATGATTACCCTGTGTTTGTCCCTGGCCCCAGGAGACATGTTGCCCTGTACAATAACAAATAGCGGATGTTCTCAGCAGAGCTAAGCGTGCTGGATCACATGTGGTGAACTAATAAAAATAATCTATTTTTCTTACGAGCCAAAACTAGTGCATAGAATCTATGTGCAACTAAAAAAAAAATACAGTGAAAACATCTGAAATAAATTAAAGAAACAGAACTTTACATGGGGAAAGAACATCCTTGTCCATTTTGGCTTCATATACAGCAGCTGTGGCTCTCACAGATCAGTGTATATGAAGATGCGGGTGTCCCTACTGTCTTCCCAGGTAGAACAGTAGGGGTATTAATGAGACTTCTGATGCCATATGTAGAAATTGAGCTGGGGTGTAGGGAGGTTTGCAATGGAATTCTCAGTTGACTGAAAAGGGAGGTCAGACCATGACTGTTGAACCTGTAGGTCTGCAAGAATCTGCAGCATCTGTATTTGCTGCTGGATAAGCCTCATTGTGTCTTGGGGCATCTCCCTCTACTTTTCCTGCTGGGACTCCTGTGCCTTGTAGCTTTTTTAATTTATGTAGCAGTAATGCAAGGAACCGACAGGCCTCTCTCCTGTAAGACATTGGCTTAGGCAGTTTAGCACAAGTAAAGTAGACCTACCACCCTTAACATGTATCAAATGGCCTGACTGTTACCTAGATTTTGGGGAACTGAGAATAGCTTGCTCAAGAGAGGGAACTGGTACATAATGATACCAGGCAACCACAGGAACACTGAACTGATACTGGGCTTGGATATTTTAGGATAGAATCATTGGCTGATGTTTACCCGCAAACTTGCTTTCACAATAGGTGACATATATGATAATGAACTAAAGGAATATGTTAACTTATAGGATACAGGTATCCCAAAATGACGAGGGTAGGGAAGTTAGAAATAGACATGGGAGTTTAGGCATTTGAATGAATAGTTATGATAGTATGTAGGCCTTCTAGCAGGCGAGGCAGGGGCTAGATTTTCCATCACTGACTCTTCGTGCTTAGTATCTACCACTCACCTTTGGCACTGTGTGTCTGGCCCATCGGACTCATTTGTCTTGCCAGGGACTGGGCTGACCCTGTGTCTCCTACCACCAGGTCCCCGAGGAAGGGTGTGAGTATATATTGAGCAAGGGATGACACCAAAGACATTCCTCATTCTATATTACTGCCTTTTGTGTATGTGGTTTGGAGCTTCCTTGTCTGTACAAAGGGTATTAATAAAAGCGGCTAAGGCGTTGCTTTTCTCTCAGTGCCAATGTCTTTGCTGTACAATTCAGAGTTCCCCATACAATAATGAACTTCTTAGCAATTAGCAACCAATAGAATTATAAACCATTAACAGGGCCGGATTAATGCAGGGGCTCTGGGGGCTGCAGCCCAGGGCCTCGGGTTAATAAGGGCCCTGCAACAGGTCTCTGGGGGGAGGGGGCAAAGGGGACAATTGCCCAAGGGTCTTGGTGATTTAAAAGGGCACGGGGCCCTAGTCACTGTCAGCAGTGCAGTGGGACTAAGGCAGCTTCCTGCCTGCCCTTGCTCCACACCGCTCCTGGAATCAGCCAGGGCATCCCTGTGACACCTGGGTGGGGTGTGTCTCCGCATGCTGCAGGCAGCAGCATGCTGTGGAGGCCATCCAGCATCCCCCCCACACACCCTCCTAAACCCCTTCCAGAGGGGTGTGCTGGTCACTTTTGGAAGCCACCCAAATTAAAGGCCAATCCCCTAACCCTCTCCTGCATCTCCACACCCTACCCCCACCTAAAGCTCCCACACCCTCCCACATCCAAACTCACATAAATATGTTTGAAATTTGGACCTGGAAGCCCAGATCTTGCATCCCCTTGGACTGGGACCCCACAATATCTAATAGCCCTGGGCCCACAAGAGAGTTAATCTGGCCCTGACGGTTAAAGAATCAGGCTACATCCTTTCTTCTGTCTTTTTTTTTCCCTTCTCCAGGCTCTCTGCAATGTTCACCCTCCAGGCCGTCTGTATACAGGCTGATGCAGCCCTGGCTTGTAGGATCTCGCTGGATGTGTCATCCTGAGTCCTCTTCTTTCTCCTTCTTACCTGGCCCAGATGTTCTGAGAATCCTTAGTGACACTTCTGCTTCACAGTGACCGTGCACAGCCCCACTCATCAGTCCCAGCCGTGAGTGAGTATGGCCCACTGGGGTTGAGAAAGTGGGAGGGGGAAAATGTAGTGGGAATTGTTTGGTTGCATGAAACTATGTGTACAGGGCAAGGGCACTGAATACTGGCACCATTTTCAACAGTTGGCAGTGATTTTAGCCTATGGTAAAAAGGCTCAGAGAGCACAGCTGCTGCTGGCTGCTGAAGCTACCCAGGGCTGTATGTTGCTAGGCTATTAACGCAATGGTACCTGCTGAAGTTATCACCAACTGGGGTGGGAAAGTGTCCTAGTGCTGAGGAAGAAATGAGGCCACCATCCCTAGAAAGCTTCAGGAGAGGGTTGCAGAGTACCTCCATGAACATTGCCTTGAGATCTCTCAAGAGGGTTCAAGGGACATCCCTGGGTACGTAAACAAACAGATCCACATGGTCTGCCTTGATCTAACTCTGTAGGTAAATAGGAAGCAGATAACAACTCTACCTTCCTTTGTTGTACCACTACTTCTTCTAGTCCAAGGAAATTCACAAAAAGTTGAAAGCTGTGTACCGCTAAGTGGGGTGAGGGGCATCATCAATACATGATTGTTATAGAAAATCCATTCACACACCTGGAGATGTGCCACCTTCACCAGTTCCCAGGAGTGTGCTCGACCCCTGCTCCGTCCCAGGTCTTGCCCCTACTCCACTTCTTCCCCCAACCCAGCCCTGCCTCTTCCCACTCAGATCCCATTCCAACCCCTCCCTTCTCTCTTCCTGCCCCTGCTCGTCCTCTTTCCTCCCTGCCCCAATGCCACCTGATTGTTGCTGAACAATGGGCAGGAGGCACTGGAAGGGAGAGTGAGGAACTGATCGGCAGGCCCCACCAGCAGGTGGGAGGGCAGGAGATGGGCAGAGATGATCCAGGGGGATGATGGTGGATGCTGATCACCCACTATTTTTTTCTGTGGGTGCTCCAGCCCTGGAAGACACACAGAATCATTTTCCATGCACACTTCCTTGAGATGCCTTCATCTGTACTGCCAGGACCCACTGGACTGTGGTGGTGTTTCAAACATGTTCTGGCTCACAGCATAGCTGGCTCCCCAGTTCATAAGTCACCCCATCATCCACCTCCTCTTCCTTCTTGCTGTTTATGGCAGTGCCCTGTGACTCTGGCTCCTCTGAGGTATTCATGCTGGTGTGTGGGGTAGTGATGGGGTTTGCTCCAAGTATCTCATGTAGCAATATGTATAAGCAGAAGGACAGTGGCTAAGTGTTGGATTGGCTGTTGACCTCCCTGGTCTTCTTGTATGCCTGGCACAGCTCCTTCTTTCAATATAAAGAAGAGTTGCAGATATTAGCTGGCTTATGTTGGTGAAGCAGAAATATTGGCTTCTGTCACAAGAATTCCAAACAGTTTGTAAACTTTGTGTCATCTCAGCAATGTGGGGCCATTTCCAGAGACTAAAACTGCTAATGGAGAATCCAAGAAAGGCAGAACACATGATACCACAAATGGAACAAGCTGGTGGCAATATCAAAAGGCTTAAATTATTATTTCAAAAAAATACAACACAGAAAAAATGTAAGAGACAAAACTCAGCCGATTATTTTGTGACAATACATAACCATATTTTGACTGGACCAGCTGATCACTTGTTAACTGGTTTGTTTTCCATAGGAAAAGTGGATATCTGAAGATATTACACATAGTGGATGAATAATCAGGACTAGAGCCCATTTAAAATCAATAGTTTTCAGGCTGGGAGTGTTCAGTCTTTTAACAAATCCAGAAAAAAAAAAGAAACTTTGCATAGGGGACAAAAATTATCTGCCATCTCTACTAAACAGATCCTGCCTTTGTTTCACTGGAGACATTCAAAGCATTTGTCTGAATGAAATAATAAAAGAGGAATATAAAAAATATAGATTAGGAAGTTCTCATAGTTATAGCTCAAACAACCTAACAAGTGTTCAGAAAATGTGTGAACAAGTACTTAAAAATGGAAGAGGAAAACAGAAAATAAAATTTATTATCACTTAATACTCAACAGAAAACTGTCAAGTCAACTGGTAAGTTTCTGGTGTATTTATTTTGCAGTTGGAAAGGTGATGATGAACTGAAGATGAAAAGCCTGATTTAAACCCACAGAAGCCAATGGGAATCATTCTGTTCACTTGAGGGGGTGTTGGCTTTGTTTCTTAAATTTTCTTTGAAAGCCCTCAAACTTAACAGATTATTAATGTCTACAAATCAGTAAAGGTATCGGCTGGGGTTTTCAAGGCATCTTATCCAATTTAGATGCTCAACTCTCACTGTCTTTCAACAAAGATTGGATGCCGAGCTGCCAACCCCACCTTTGAACATCGCTCCCATTCACAATAGGGTTATACACTTTCCTCACTCTTCCTGTATCTCCTTGCAAAACAAGAACCCTTGACAGCCAGAGGTAAAGAGACTGAAATAATACTGGGAATAAAAAAAGAATGCTTTAATCTCCCATCATACACTTGATTGTATTTTTTATTTAGGCAGAGACAGCTGGAGCTCAGAATGGGATTTAAAAATATATCTATTTACAGGAAGATAATGATCTGGTTCAAATTGCATCGCACTGTAGAAATGAATGGCCCTCTAGAAATTGACACTGGCTGAGCATTTGCCATTGTTTACCTAAATAAATATTATTCTAAAAATAAAATCCTCTTTATCTTCTTCCTAAAACTCAGGATGATTTGACTGATAAGAATTTGGACCATGTAGATGGTTCCTTTTTGGCTAATGATTTGATTTATTCTCATTTCAATCAATTTCTCTGAAACACTCTATACTTCTGCAGAAATTTCCTCATTGCCTCCTTGACCTCTTTGTTTCTCAGGCTGTAGATGAGGGGATTGATCAGGGGTGTCAAGACTGTGTAGAAAACAGAAAACACTTTGTTCGGGGCTCTGAGTGCACCAGTGTTTGGTAACAGGTAGACAGTCATTAAGGTCCCATAGAAGATTGTAACCACAATAAGGTGGGAGGAGCAGGTGGAAAATGCCTTTTGCCTCCCAGACGTGGAAGGGATCCTCAGGATGGTGGAGATGATATAAACATAAGATGTCAGGGTCAACAGAAATGGGGAACAGTGTTTATGGAGGAGAATATGAGGGTGGCCAGGGTCACCAGACTAGTGTCGCTGCAGGAGAGATTGATCACTGGGGTGAGGTCACAAAAAAAATGATCAATTTCATTAGGGCCACAGAAGGCTAATTGTGACACCAAACACATTAATATAATAAGAACTATGAAAGAACTTAGCCATGATCCACCTGCTAGTTGCATACGGAACCTACTATTCATATGGGTGATATAGTGAAGGGGTTTACATATAGCTAAGTATCGATCATAAGACATCACAGCTAGCAGATAACACTCAGTGGTCACTAGGAAACCAAACAAATAAAACTGCACAATGCAGCCTGTAAGCGAAATGGTCCTGTCCCCAGTCAGGAAACTGGCCAGCATCCTGGGAAGGATGGTTGAGTTGCAACAGATCTCCAAGCAGGACAAATTTCCGAGGAAGAAGTACATGGGGGTGTGAAGGTGCTGATCAGTCACAACTAGTGCTATGATGAGAGTGTTTGCAGCCTTGGTGACTATATAGATCACTAGAAACAGCAAGAAGAAAAGAATTTGCAGTTCAGGAAGATTCCCAAATCCCATCAGGATGAATTCTGTGATAGATGTTTGATTTTCCCCTTCTCTTTTCTCCATGATGTGTGTGTAGGTTTCCACTTTCGCCATTCTCTGTGTGATGTAATTGGTGATTGAGAAAAAGCAATAATCATTTAGGGGGTTTGCTGCACGGTTAAAACTCAGTCAATTTCCTTCCACTTTTTCCATAAAAATTGAGATAGGAAATTTGATTGGAGTTTATATTCTGTGTCAACCAAGGGACTGCTTCACACTCAGGTATTGAACAGGGCAGTGGCTCTCAACTAGGGGTACTAATCCCTTGGGGGTATGCAGAAATCTTCCAGGGGGTAAAACAACTAATCTAGATATTTGCCTAGTTTTACAATAGGCTAAACAAAAAGCTAGTGAAGTCAGTACAAACTACAATTTCAAACACACAAAATAAGAAAGTCAGCAATTTTCCAGAAATAGTGTGCTGTGACACTTCCATATTTTTATGTCTGATTTTGCAAGCAAATAGTTTTTAAGTGAGGTGAAACGGGGTACACAAGACAAATCAGACTCCTAAAAGGGGTACAGTAATCTGGAAAGTTGGAGAACCACTGGCATAGGATATTGGGATACAGATTCCCCTTCAGCCCACCCAAATAGCAGAAAAACCGTTAATTTATCAGTTTTCTACTAGGACCATAGATGATTTGCAGTTAACTCAAAAAATTAGTCACAATTAATTGCCATTTTATTTGCAGTGTTAAACAATAGCATACCAATCAAAATTTATTAAATATTTTGGAAGTTTTGCTACATTTTCCAATATATTGATTTCAGTTACAACACAGAATACAAAGTATACACTGTTCACTTTATATTATTATTTTATTACAAATATTTACATTTAAAAAAATAAAATAAATAGTATTTTTCACTTCACCTATTACAAGTACTGTTTATTATGAAATTACAACTTACAAATGTAGATTTTTTTTGTTACATAACTGCTCTCAAAAACAAAACAATGCAAAACTTTAGAGCCTACAAGTCCACTCAGTCCTAGTTATTGTTCAGCCAATTGCTAAGACAAGCAAGTTTGTTTACATTTTTGGGAGACAATACTGTCCACTTCTTATTTACAATGTCACCAGAAAGTGAGAACAGTGTACACATGGGACTTTTGTAGTCGGCATTGCAAGGTTTTTACATGCCAGTTATGCTAAACATTGATATGCCCATTCATGATTCAGCCACCATTCCAGAGGACATACTTCCAAGCTGATGACACTGGTTAAAAAAAAATATGTTAATTAAATTTGTGACTGAACTCCTTGGGGGAGAATTGTATGTTTCCAGCTCTATTTTACCCTCATTCTGCCATATATTTCATGTTAGAGCAGTCTTGGATGATGATTCAGCACATGTTCATTTTAAGAACACTTTCCCTGCAGATTTTACAAAACACAAAGAAGGCACCAATGTGAGATTTCTAAAGATAGATACAGCACTTGACCCAAGTTTTAAGAGTCTGAAGTGCCTTCCAAAATCTGAGAGGTATGAGGTGTAGAGCATACTTTCAGAAGTCTTAAAAGAGCAACACTTCAACGCAGAAACTACAGAATCCAAACCACCAAAAAAAAAAAAAAAAATCAACCTTCTGCTGGTGGCATATGACTCAGCTGATGAAAATGAACATGCGTTGGTCCGCACTGCTTTGGATTGTTATTGAGCAGAACCCATCATCAGCATGGATCCTCTCGAATGGTGGTTGAAGCATGAAGGGACATATGAATCTTTGGCGCATCTGGTATGTAAATATCTTGCTATGGAGGCTACAAAAGTGCCATGATAATACTTGTTCTCAATTTCAGGTGACATTGTGGACAAGAAATGGGCAGCATTATCATCTACAAATGTAAACAAACTTGTTTGTCTGAGTGATTGGCTGAACAAGAAGTAGGACTGACTGGACTTGAAGGTTCTAAAGTTTTATATTGTTTTATTTCTGAATGCAGTTATTTTTGTACGTAATTCTACATTTGTAAGTTTTACTTTCATGATAAAGAGATTGCACTACAGTACTTGTAATAGGTGAACTGAAAAATACGATTTATTTTATTTTTTAAAATGTAAATATTTTAATAAAAATAAATATAAAGTAAGCACTGTACACCTTTTATTCTGTGTTATAATTGAAAACAGTATATTTTAAAATGTAAAAAACATCCAAAATATTTAAATAAATGGTATTCTATTATTGTTTATCAATGCAATTAATAGCATGATTAATCACAATTAATTTTTTTAATTGCTTGATAGCCCTATTTTCTACACCTGTTCTCAACTTCTTTCATGCATCCATATATAGATATAAAGACCAAAAGGGATAATTATATCATCTCATCTGACATCCACTAGGACACATGGCAAAAAATGTCCCCAGTTAGCCCTGCACCGAGCTCAACTAATTGTGTGGGGTTAAAACATATTTTCTAGAAAACTTCCAGGGCCAAATTTCAAAAATGTTTATGTGACTTGTGGGAGTTTCAAAAGCCTCTGGGAAACTTGATTTAAATTAATTAATTTATTGATATTTACTTTATTATTTATAATTATTAATTAATAAATTAAATTGAGTTAAATGGGTTTTAGACAGCTAAATGCTCTTAAAAATCCCATTAGATGACTAAATACCTTTGAAAATCTGGCCCAGACTGACTTTCTCAAGGCTATACGGGAAGGCTGTGATAGATCAGAGAAGAGAAACTAAGAGCTAGTCTACACTAGAATCATTACAGTGATGCTGCTGTAGCGACGTAGTTGCACCGCTGTCACGTTGCTAGAATGTAGATGCTCTATGCCACCTCCCCAAGCAGTGGTAGCCATGTCATCAGAAGAGCTTCTCCTGCTGTCATAGCGTTGTCCACACTGCAGCTTAGGCTTGGGCAGTGCATAAACCTCCCCATTTGGGGAGGCGAGCCCCCTGCCCTGCCTCTCCCACCTAGGCCCCCCCCACTACCCCCACCCCCCCACTCTCACTCCCAGGGGCCAGAGGAGCCCGAAGCCACCCACCACAGCTGGAGAGATACAGCCCGCCCACACAAGCTGCCCGAAGCTCCAGCCAACCTGTTCACCTGAGCCGCCTCCAGTGCCTGCCGCCCAAGCTACCCTGAGCCCCGGCCACCTGGAGGCTCTGAACAATGCTGTGGCTCATGCCCGGCAGGGAGCATTAGCAGAGGTTTAGAGAGTCTTATCCTCCCTCAGCCCCACTTACGTGCCACCCATGCACATAGGTCAGTGTAACTTACGATGCTCAGGGGGGTGACTTAATCACATCCTGAATGACATAAATTATACTGAAGTAAGCACTAGTGCATGCAAGCCCCAAGTCACCCAAAGACAGACAAGGGTAATAATCACTGGAGTATCCTTCCTCTTAAAAACTGAGATGGAGCAATAAATGACCAGGCAGTGTTTGTTACACAGGTGCCCCTGCTTCCTAATCTGTAAGGATTTCCAGGTGCTGTTCAAGGCAATGCCAATTTATTAGGTGCCCTATAGAAATGATGCATGTTTATGTTCTACAGAAAGGCATTGAAAAGTATGCAAATCACAAATTCTCTTTCCTAGAAAAACCAGGCATGACAATAGCCAAGGGAGGCTTTCTAAAATATGAGTAAAGCAAAGGGGGACAACTCAGAGGCAAGTTAGAAATATCTCAGGGTGGAGTCCCTGGTCCTGGTGCAAGTATGTTTTGGTCCTAATTGCCTTTGACGAGTCTTTTAAATAAATGCTGGTGGTTTTCAAAATGCTATCTATATTGGTGGCTCTTCATATAGGAATTACACCAATGTTAATTAAGCCAAAGTTTGCTATTAAAAAGCCAATGAGAAACTGCCAACGTTTACTATTAAAAAGCTAATGAGAAACTGTATTTCTGCTACCATTAATTATGGTAGCAGAAATACAGATATGGCAAAAGGCAGACTGAAGGTTAATTAATCAAAGGGCATGATTATAACTGATTACATGAAGGGCAGGAGTCTAATTTTACATTAAACATGTCCATTGTCCATCAAGATACGGTGAGAGAAAGCATCACCTCGGAATGGCGTCATTTCATCTTAGAGTGTGCGTATAAAATCCAGCGTGTGTCTATATTGCAATGCCTGCTCACTTTAGCTAGCCAGTTTATTAAATTGTTTCACTCATTATGCCATTCCCTGTGCTCCAGTAAACTCAATTATCCATCACCACCCTGGAGGCTCAAACCTTAAAGAATTCAGGTTGGTTTTATTGCTTATCATTGAACTACTAACTGGGAGTAGATAAATCTAAAGTTACAACACCCGATTCCTACATGGTGCTCAGTACCTCCAAAGAAATGATGCATGCCCTCAACTACCTCTGCAAGCCAGGGAGAAGATACTTAGGGGCAGACTTGTGTCTTCTCTCAAGATTGGACTAAGGAAGTGCATAGGAATAAGCCCCACAAGCAAGTCTGGAGAGGCGGCTGAGAAACTGAGGTGGAAACTTCCCTGAGAATGAGATGAGATGTTAGGGAGGGAGAGATGGGCAGAGAGCAGGAGAGTGAAGGACATGTAGCCAGGGATGTGTAAAATGACGGATGGACAGGCAGAAGGGTGTTTACAGGGTATATAGATGTTTAAGGGGATAGAGACAGAGAGAGGAATAAGAGGTAGATAGAGGAATTATAAGGGATTTTGGGGGGGATTGTTTAAGAGGTTCAATAGAGGAATAAATAGATGTGTAAGAGTATAGCTAGAGAAATAGATGGCTTTGTAAAGGACTTGATAAAGAGATAGATAGGTAGGTGTGTGTGTGTGGATAGACAGATCTCTTTCAAGTTTCATCAGTTTCCCAAGAAGTACATCAGGGTGAGATGCTAAAGTCCTCACTCAGGCAAAGCCCCCAGGGAGTGAGGACATTGCCCAAGAGGAGTGTCTTTCAGATTAATAATTGTGTCCAAGGAAGATACTGGAGGATTGCCCTGAGACTGGTAACACTCACCTTTAACCCTCAGCAGGAAGCAATGACCTCTCCATCAACCATGACCGGGTCTGGTCTTCCTTGCCCCCTCAGTTCCTCCAGAGACTCTTACCTGTTGCTGTTGGGTTGGTTCTCTCCTGCGACCAGCATGATTCTTTGCATCACACAAACCGTTATATGATTCCTGCTCTAGATTCTTACAGGTTTTATAAAGTACAGCAGCTCTTCTAGCCCTTCCTGCTGCTGGGATCTCCTTTGAGCCCTGCTACCGGTGAGCACTTAGAGTTACCTTCACAAGGCAATTAACACTGTGGTGTTTGTTAGAAGAGTGTAACACTAAAGCCAATGTCAGCGGCGTTCAAATCTCAAAGGAAATCTCCCTTTTCCCACATGTGCTATACATGTGTCAAGAGCCCAAGAAAATGAGAAATAAATTGCCATGTCTTTAATGATAATGACTGAGAACTTAAACAATGGAGGGTAACAGCCCACAAATCCCATTGATGGTTGAACTTGCAGATTTTTGGACAAAAAAAGTGCTTATCCATACTTACAGCAGTTTCCTTTGCTTCACTTTGACCTCACAGACAATGTAGGTTTCAGATTGAAAACCATGGAATCTGCTTATATAGATTCTTTATTCTCTTCTTTTGTATTACAACCCCCTTGGTGTCAATATTCATTGCTGGACAAGGTCCTAACAGCGGTGTAGTGGTAAAAAAAAGAAGTGAGTAAACTAATTTAAACTAAACTCCATATACCCTAAATAAGAAGTGGGTGAACAGAGTTTATCCATCTTTACCCTGGACAACACCACTGGTTTATTTAGTTAAATGTGGTATTACTCATTACTATGCATGTATTATAAAATCCATGAACTTATAATTCAGTGTGTTGATATTAAAATTATTTAATTACAAGAATATTAAAAGAAGACAAATAATACAAGATTTAGATATAATCACAATATTTCATTTGAAACTTTATTTTTAATGAAAAATTGCCTTTTTTAAAAAACAAAACCGTTTATGAACTTTTTCATGTTTTCTTTCCTTGACAAAAACAAAGACAAACGACTAAAAACTCTGAAAATTTTTGTTTCTTGCAAATGAAATATTGATTACTTTGAGGTTTTCCTCCTTTCTGGCTAATGATTTCCTTCTTCCTTACCCATTGTTCCAATGGCAAAATGGAAAAAAAGATAAATAAAGAAATAGAAATGAAAATGGACATTTTTGAGGGGAAAAAAGGGATTTTGGTTTTTGGCATTTTTTATTGAAAATATTTACCATTTTCTAACCACTCCCTGGAAGGGTACAGAGCAGAAATGAAGCATTCCAGGTTAAGCGTTATAGTGAGCATAGCTATTGTAAAAGATACAGCTGTTTTGTTTTTTAAGATACATTTGATCATATGTGCCCCATTTTCATTTCACAAGATCTGTGCCAAAGTCTACTGAAATCAGTGGAAGACTCCTAGGCTGTGATTTTCAAATGAGGGGATTAGGTGAGACTGATTAGAATTGGGCACATGATTTTTTTAGGCCATTTAACAATATCCCCGCCAAGCCACTGTTTTATTCTGCATAACCACATTTCTACACATGGCATTTGGTTTTGCAAATAATAGAGCCAGTTTCTATTACCATTGCCCATACTGTGTAATAATTTACTTTGCCAAGAGGCTCATCAATCTGAATGGTATCCCTTCAGGAACAAGGCTCTGATTATCACACTACATTGTGGAACCTTGAACCCATGGGATGCAGCCAGTGGGACTGGGATTAAGGTAACACTCAGGAGGAGCAGTGGTAAAAAACTTCCCCATACTAACTCCACAGCCAAAGTTGCTGTCAGAGGCCAGAGTTAGAAGGGTCCTAAACACTACCATGGCTAATAAATCCTGACTGATTTATTCCAATGCATTAAAACATGTGATACCTAGAACAAACTTTTCTCAGGGCCTCCTTGACCTCTCTGTTTCTCAGGCTGTAGATGAGGGGGTTGGCCAGGGGAGTTAGAATGGTGTAGAAGACTGAGAACACTTTGTTCAGGTCTCTCAGTGTGTCGGTGTCTGGTAACATATAGACAATGATTATAGTCCCATAGAAAGTTGTCACCACAATGAGCTGGGAGGAACAGGTGGAAAATGCCTTTTGCCTCCCAGCAGTGGATGAGATTCTCAGAATGGCGTTGATGATACAAACATAGGATGTCACAGTTAATAGAAATGCAGACAGTGCATCTATGGAGGTGAGGATGAAACTCAGCAGCATGATCAGGTTGGTGTCGTCACAGGAACGTTTTATGACTGGGATGAGATCACAAAAGAAATGATCAATTTCCTTAGGGCCGCAGAACATTAACTGTGACATCAAACATACTATGGTGGTACTGGCCACAAATGAACTTATCCAAGATCCAGCTGCTACCTGTTTACAGAACCTGCCATTCATTAAGGCTGCATAGTGCAGGGGTTTGCGTATCGCTAAGTACCGATCATAGGACATCACAGCTAGCAGGTAACACTCAGTGGTCACTAGGAAACCAAACCAATAAAACTGCACAATACAGCCTGTAACCAAAATGGTCCTGTCCCCAGTCAGCAGACTTGCCAGCAGCCTAGGCAGGATGGTGGAGGTGTAGCAGGTCTCCAAGAAGGACAAGTTCCCCAGGAAGAAGTACATGGGGGTGTGAAGATGCTGATCAGCCACAACAAACACAATGATGAGGATGTTCCCAGCCATGGTCACAACATAGATCATTAGAAATAGCAGGAAGAGGAAATTTTGCAGTTCAGGAAGACTCCCAAATCCTAGGAGGATGAATTCCGTGATGGAGGTCTGATTTCCCGCTTCTTCTTTCTTCATCACATATACCTAGGAAGGGAGAAGAACAACAAACAGTTGAAGAATTCATTCTCCTCTTAAGTTAGACAAAGGTTCATTTGCTCAATTACATGACTGTTCAAAAAGGAAAATTTTCTTCTATAATTGAGTAACTGAAACATTTGAGACTCTTAGGAACACAGGAATGGCTCCAGAGCAATTGATTCATAGATTCTGAAGCCAGAAGGGACCATTGTGATCATCTGTCTGACCCACTCTACAACCCAGGCCATAGAAATTCCCCAAAATAATGATCCATCAATCTTGGCTTCTTGCTGTATCAGAGAATTTAAACTCTCCTAATAGACATTTTTTCTCAGTATCATTGTGATGATTTGGAGACTCTCTGTACAGTGCGTGAATTCTGTATGAGATGATGAACTCTCAGTTTGTATCTTTACCAAGCTTCAAAATTCATTTTGAATTTGCAGCCTTTTGCCTTCTCGCTGGTTGGTTTGCAGCCATGTTAGACTGAAATTCCAAAGATGGCTGGTAAAAGGATAAGAAAAGGGCCATTGACTTAAGTGCCCCAACATTGAAATATAATCACCATAGACAAATTATTGACCACTGCCCAGGGGAATTAGTTTAACAGGGGAGTGATCTGCTGGCAATGGGGTCACCTGTTGAGGATGACTATGGAGTCACCTGACAGAGGACACTAGAAGGTTATAAAGGGCCGCAGCTGCTCTACTTCCTCTCTCTCTGTGGCCATTTTTCACCATCTCAAGAGGAGGGAAGATGCTGCAGGAATGGGATGAGGCAAAGGGGAAAAGGGATGCCACCCAGCTGAACACAGATGGTTTCCCTTGAGAAGGATGACCTGGAGTGAGAGGAAAGGATGACCTGGAGTGAGAGGGTTCATTATATTTGTCTGGATCTACGTATATTGTGTATAATACAGTAAAGGACAACAGTGTTGTAAAATTCTCCTCAGAGTGTCTCTGCATGTGTATGCTTCAGCTGTCATATGGCCCCAAAGAAAGTTAAACTGGCTCTGGAAAAGGGTGTTCTTAAGCAACAGGTGGCTTTGGAGGGGTCAGCACTTGTCATAAACATACAGCTACAGGTAGCATGAAATCCCTCCTTTACCTGTAAGGTGTTAAGAAGCTCAAATAACCTGGTTGGCACCTGACCAAAAGGACCAGTAAGGGAAGAAGATCCTTTCAAATCTGTGGGGGGAGGTTTTGCTTGTGCTCTCTTGGGACAGAGAGAGGGATCAGGCAGGAAAAAACACTCTCCTAAAACCTTACCTGAAATAAGCATCTAAGATTACAAAAATTGTAAGTAAAGCAAGGAAATGTGTTAGATTATCTTTTGTTTTAGCTTATGAATTTTCCCTCTGCTAAGAGAGAGGTTGATTCTTGTTTTTTTGTAAATTTTTAGCTTTGTCTAGAGGGGAATCCTCTGTGTTTTAAACTTTATTACCCTGTAAAATTACCTTCCATCCTGATTTTACAGAAGTGACTCTTTTACTTTTTTCTTTATAATAAAATTCTTCTATTAAGAACCTGATTGTTTTTTAGTGTCTTAAAAACCCAAGGGTTTGGTCTGTGCTCACCTTGTTTACCTATTTAGTTGGAATATCATTCTCAAGCCTCCCCAGTAAGGGGGTGAAGGGGCTTGTGGGGGGTTATTTGGGGGAAACAGGAACTCCAAGTGCTCCTTTTTCTGAATCTTTGTCTAACTCACTTGGTGGTGACAGCAATACCGTCCAAGGACAAGGAAGAATTTGCGCCTTGGGGAAGTTTTTAACCCAAGCTGGTAGAAATAAGCTTAGGGGGTCTTTCATATTCATACAGGTTCCCACGTCTGTACCCTAGAGTTCAGAGTGCGGCGGGAACCCTGACAGCACTGGAGGCAGGGACTGGCTGGGCCATATGGTTGCAGCTCTCACGAGGGAGTTGTCATAGTTCACGGTAATTGCACCTATATTCACCTCTCTGTGGTCCACCAAGGGCATCCACTTAAAGGTTCCCAGCTCCCAGACATCACCTCTTTTGGACAGAGACATTCACTTCACTCTGTCTTTAATGGGGTATTTCCAGGTTGCAAAGCTTTCTGCCTTCTCTGTGATATCCCCAGCAAGCCAGACTGCCTAAACAGGCCAGTGTCTGTGCTTTGCTTTCTCTCCACAGGCTGTGAAGGGCCATAATTGCCAGCAGTTACAAATTACCACAGCTCTTTATAAGCAAGCACATTACAGAAAAAAAACATTATTATTATTATTAATAATAATAATAATAATAATAATAATAATAATAATAATTAATAATTAATAAACCCTACAGGCATGCTAAAAAACTTATCAGAGTCTACCCTAACCGTGGGGTCTGGTATGTGTCAGTCCTTCAGAACCCACAACTGGATGTTCCTAGTGGTTATGACTCACAAAACTCTTTGAGGTTCAGAACCTTAATCCCAACTGGGCAGCTCAGTTTTTATAAAGCTCAGGCCTTTGATCTTCAACAGAATAGGTAATCAGCAGATGATCACCCTCTCCTTGAACATAGCTTCAAATGGCTGGGTTTTGCATAACCAAAAGTGTAGAATTTGCATTCTTTTCTCCCTCACTATTCCCCAGGAAAACAACTTAATGATTTTGGTCCCCAAAGTCCATTCTTGTCCAGACTGTTGTTCAATGCAGTCCTTTGAACCCCCAGGGCTCACATCTGTCACATCTTTCCTCCACCCCCTGAGAGGTTACAAACAAGCCCAACCAACAATACATAATTTATTCATGTCATACAATGGACTCCAAAGATACTTGAACTTAATTCAATAAGGTCTCCCAAAGACATGTCAGGAAATAGTCGTATCTTTTCACAGGAGTCTTAGATGGAGGGTCCCCCAGGCCAGGACAGTGCCAAGGCTTTGTCTAGATCCATGAGACTTAAAATTCCCAGGGATCCAGTGACTGGGTTCCTTCCCAGCAATCTGGTGGTCTGCCTGCACAGTGAGCCTGACCACGTCTGTGAAAATCATGTGTGTGAGGTATTCTTTTCCCCTCATGTAGTTAATTGTTGGCCTGTTTCATGTAGCAGAAAAGCTGATCTCTCTTGTACATTGGTAACCTTGCTAGTGTAACTGTGTGTATTTATTCATTCTTATATGGCCTTCACAACTATAGTTCTGACCATCTGTCATAGATATGGTCAGGCACCCTCTGCCAGCTGCCCACCAGCCTGCTGTGAGGGGAATCCAAGCCCCCGGACCTGTCTGGAGTCCAGCCACAACCCCAAGCTTTTGGGGTCCCTAGGCCCACTCTCGGAGTGCAGACCGTCTATCTTGACTTTCTGAATGCTGGCACCTCCTGTCCAGTGCCTGAGCTCCCTGCTGACCCTTCAAGATTCCCTTAGCGCTTGAATAACCCTCTCCCATAAGTCCACACCAGAGCATGAGCCTTCTGTTTTACCATTCAGCTGTCTCAGGGGCACATGGCCATTGTGAAGCAAATAACACTCACAGGCATAGACATGCTATGTTGTTCTTTTATATTTAGTACACATAAAGGTTTGAACAGGGGGATTCCCATCTCTAAGGAGAGCGCCCTAACTGCTCGATTACGGCAAAGAGACAAAGGGTGGCTTCCCTGCTTCCTAACTTCTAAAGTTTTCAACTCATCATTACAGTGCACTGGTCCTAGGAGCGGATGGATGCCCACCTGAATGGTGTCCAGAGCCGTCAGGAATCACAGAGGTGGGAACAGGAGACAACCCAGATATTACATGGCTGGGCTCAGAAGAGCATAAAAAATCTTAGCTCCTCCATTCGAGAGGATCTGGAAATAGGCTGAGAAAGAGCTGAGAAAGTGAGGGAAGACACATGAGAAAAATATGAGATGTCAGAAAGAGAGAGAAAGAGAGAGAGAGAAGGCCTTGCTGAGGTGAGGAAAGGGGAAAGAGATAAAGCGAGAACACAATCCACCCAAAACGACTGCCCAGTGGATGTGTGTTACTGTGGAACTGCAGGTGACTTCTGTGCTGGGTCCTTGCTCTGAAGTGAGCTGTTGTAACTCAGTATTCCCAGACAGTCTCTACAAGGTTTCAGCTCAGGGGAGAATGGGCTGTGATAAAGAAAGGTGACTGCCCCCGCAAATTGCATTCCTGTGGGGCAGATCAGGTCAGTCTTCTTCTCAATAGGTCAAATTTTCCTTCATAAAATTTCCAGGGCTTTGCCCAGAAATGATCCAACTTACCTTTAATCCTCAACATGAAGCAGCAAACTCTCCATTGATAGAGACTGGGAGTAGACAATGGGATCTGATTTCCATCATCACGTGGGCTGTAGTCCACGAAAGCTTATGCTCAAATAAATGTGTTAGTCTCTAAGGTGCCACAAGTACTCCTGTTCTTTTTGTGGATACAGACTAACACGGCTGCTACTGTGAAATCTGTTATCTCAGACAACCTCATTCACTCTGCAGAGACAACTGGATTGCAGGGATAGGATGGGCTGCTCTGGGCTGATTCATACCCCTGCTCTATTTTTACAGGGTTTATAGGGAGAAGCAGCCTCAGGCTGGCTCTTGCTGCTGCTCAGATCTCCCTGGAGGCAGCTGATAATGATCACTTTTAAATTCACGGGAGAATTAACACCATGTTATTTATCAAAACAGTGTAAACATCAAGGCCATAGGGAAAAATAATAAAAATTACATAGATAAGTTAGATGTCTTCAAGTTGCCAGTGCATGATGAAATATATCCTAGAATACTCAGGCTGACTGAGCATGCATCTGACCCATTAGCAATTGCCTTTGAAAAGTTATTGAACATGGGAAAGATTCAAAAGGAGTGGAAAAGGGCAGATATAGTGCCCATCTATAAAAAGGGAAATAAGGACAACCCAGGGAAATACAGACCAGTTAGTTTAACTTCAATAGTCAGAAAGATAAAGGAGTAAATAACCAAGAAAACATTTAGACGATAATAAGGTGATGAGTAACAGTCAACAAGGGTTTGTCAAGAACAAATTTTATCAACTCCAACCTAATAGCTTTGTTTAATAGCATAACAAGCCTTCTGGATTGTGGGAAGTTGTAGATGTGGTGCATCTTGACTTTAGTAAGGATTTGATACAGTCTTGCATGACCTTCTCATAAACAAACTAGGGAAATACAACTTTTATCAGGGTTTCTCAAACAGAGGTCGCCGCTTGTGTAGGGAAAGCCCCTGTTGGGCTAGACCAGTGTGTTTACCTTCCCCATCCGCAGGTCCGGCCGATCACAGCTCCCACTGGCCACGGATCACTGCTCCTGGCCAATAAGAACTGCTGGAAGCGGCGTGGGCCGAGGCACTTACCGGCTGCCTCTTCCAGCAGCTCCCATTGGCCCTGAGCAGCGAACTGTGGCCAGTGGGAGCCGTGATCGACTGGACCTGTGGACGGGGCAGGCAAACACTCTGGCCTAGCCCGCCAGGGGCTTTCCCTACACAAGCGGCAACCCCTGTTTGAGAAACCCTGACTTACTACTATAAGGTGGGTGCATAAGTGATTGAAAAACCATCCCCAGAGACATCAGTGGTTCACAGTCAAGATGGAAAAGCATAGAAAGTGGAGTCCCAGAGGGACTGGTACTGGGTCCAATTCTGTTAAATAGCTTCATCAATGATTTAGATAATGGACTAGAGAGTACACTTATAAAGTTTGAGGACGATACCAAGCTGGGAGGGGTTACAAGTGCTTTGGAGAACAAGATTAAAATTCAAAATGATCTGGACAAAATGGAGAAATGGTTTGAAGTATATAGGAGGAAATTCAATAAGGACAAATGTAAAGTACTCCACTTAGGAAGGAATGATCAGTTGCACACATACAAAATGGAAAATGACCTCCTAGGAAGGAGTACTGCGGAAAGGGATCTGGGGGTCATAGTGGATGACAAGCTAAATATGAGTCAACACTGTAACACTGTTGCAAAAAATGAAACTTCATTCTGCGATGTATTAGCTGGAGTGTTGTAAGCAAGACACAAGAAGTAATTCTTCTTCTCTTCTACACAATGATACGGCCTCAACTGGAGTATTGTGTCCAGTTCTGGGCACCACATTTCAGGAAAGATTTGGAAAAATTGGAGAAAGTCCAGAGAAGAACAATAAAAAATGACTAAAGGCTTCAGAATACAGATACTGTGTCCACCCAACTATCTATGAGTGGAGGGAAACTGAGGCACATTGTCATCCGGATCCTAGGATGAGGAGATCAACATTGGTACACATGGATGTACAACAAGCCATTTCCATTTGAGCTGAGATAGATGTTTACAGATTTTGTTCATTATGCTGAATGTCTGTCCTGACACAGATGTCACCTCCAATTCCCCACCTTGGGGCCATGTTGTATTTCAGGTTGCCATCTCAATATCAAACAGAATTCCTCTTCCCCAATACATCACTAGGTCTACTGCTAACTCAGAGTACAACAATAGATAACAGCCTCCAAAGGTTTAGCCGCCTGAAGATAGTTTCCCTAGACACCTAGTAAACTATTAACTCTGAGTAGGACTGCACTCCCGGAATTATCCCTTTGAAATCAATGTGAGCCCAGATGGAGGTAGGTGCTACTCAATGTGAGTAGGTTATTAGAATCTCACTCTCATCTAATAAATTGGTGAGGAACATGTAAATACCTAACATGGACAGATGGATGGTCAGAGAGATAGATAGAGGGATGTGTATACAGATAGATCACTATCTTGTCCTGGATTTCATAAGGAGCCTACTTAAGTTAGACACCCAACATGCACCAACATTTGATTTCATTCCAAATGCCATTCAGTAATGAACTTAGGAAAATAATGGAAGGTGTTGGAAACGTAGCTTGGGAGCCTGTCTTCTCCCTGTCTCCTAACACAAGGTCAATAGGAGAGTCAATGACATTGAAAGGGAACTGAAACTGCTAAAAGCAAATACTTTACACAACCTCCCTATCCTCCAGCTTCCCCCAGACACACCCACCCAACACCCAGTTACCCCCAATTCCAGCTAACCTCAGACAATCCTGTGCAACCCCTACTTATCTCCCAAATCCACAGCTAACCCAATACCCCTATGCAGCACACAGGAAGCCCCAAATATCTCCATCAAACCCAATACTTGCACCCAGCCCCCAGTAACCCCTAAATATCCCCAACAAACCCAATACCCCTACCCAGCCCCCCACTAATCCCCAAATAGCCCCATTGAACCCAATATCCCCACCCAGCCCCCAATATCCCCCAAATATCCCCATCAAACTCAATACCACACCCAACCCTCAGTAACCCTCAAATGTCTCCAGCTAACGATGGATACTGCATCCAGCCCCCAGTAACCCCCAACCAGCTCCCAGTAGCTCCCAAACATTCCCATTGAACCTAATAGCCCCCTATCCCCAGTAACACCCAAATCTCCCTAGCTAACCACAGATATCCACCCAGCCCCCAGTAACCCCAAAATATCCTCATCAAACACAATATCCCACCCATCCCTCAGTATCCCCCAAATATCATCAAACCCAATACCCCCACCTAGCCCCCTAGTAGCCCCCACACATCCCCAATTACTGTTGATATCCCTACCCAGCCCCCAGTAACCCCAAACATTTCCATTCCCACTCCAGCGATCCTCACCCAGCACCAGCTTCCATTTTTTGTGCCAGCTGCTGTGCAGAAATAGAATGAGCTGACCCTTGCCTCCAAACTGTGCACTTTTAGCCGTGACATTAATTAACCATTGGAGCAACTTATCAAGGGTTGTGTTGGATTCTCCATCACTGACAATTTGTAAATCAACACTGGGTGTTTTTCTCAGAAAACTGCTCAAGGAATTAGGGTGAGGAAGTTCTCTTGCCTATGCCATATGGGAGGTCAGAGGTCAGAGTAGATGATCTCCATGATCCCTTCTCACCTGGGAATCTAAATCTATGAATGTTTTTGGTTTTATTGAAATTTTCTGGGAAAAAAGACTCTGTCTATTGGGAATAAAACATACAAAGCTGTAGCTCTATTCGAGTCAATGGGTCACATCTGTCTCTGTCTCTGGCAACACTAGCACAGGTTTTTGTATATGGGCTGAACACCAGGGCAGGTGACACTGGTGAATCAGGGAGAATACATTGAGAAGGAGAGACCTAGGACATTGAGTTCTGATTGGCTACAAAGCTCCCTTATTCTTCTGCTCCCACAGAATCATAGAATCATAGGACTGGAAGGGACCTTGAGAAGTCATCTATTCTGGTCCCCTGCACTCATAGCAGGACTGAGTATTATCTAGTCAATGGATGTTTTGCTATTAAATCTGATTCTCAGTTAAACCAGTTTGAAGCTGGTGGAGCAGCATGGGGTTCAGTGGTGTTACTCCAGATCTGAACCGGTGTAAGTGAGAACAGAATCAGGAACAGTGACCTCAGCGGAGTGGCTCCTGATTTACAGTGGTCAGAGCAAGAGGAGCAGGATTCAGCCCTGTGGCTGTGATTTTAAAAGTCTAAGGGAATTAGGCACCCGCATCGCATTGAATTTCCATGGGGAGCTACTGATGAGCACAGTAAAAAATATGATCATTTAGACATCCAAATGGTTAATGAGTTTTGCCTCCCTCCATCTCACCACAAAAGAGCTGCCCATGGTCATATAGGGAGTCTGGGACAGCTGGAATGGAAGCCATTTTTTTCTAGTCTCATTTTGATCTGTTAACCACAAGATCATACTTATTGTTAATTATGGGTCAAACCCTATCTATCTATCTATCTATCTATGTTCCCAGAAATACTCATTAGTCTCTAAATTCCTCATCCCATGAACTGCCTGCCGGCACCCAAAGGGCAGCATAGCCCAGTGGCTAGGGTCCTGAATAAGGAGTGAGGCAATCTGAAAGCTACTTGGCTTTTATTCCTGGCTGTCACTGACCTGTTCTGCAACTTATGGCAGCCACTCTCTGTGCCTCAGTTTCCCCCAGTGTCAGAGGAGGATGCATATAATTCTCTTTCACTGTGGAGTCCTTTGCAGCCCATGGGCATAGTTGAACTACTGCTAGGGCTAAGCATGGTTACCGATGGCCTGGCCACTTACTCCTCGTTCCCCTATACACACCAGCGGCGAAAGGAAATTCTCCTGGAAATCAGCATGCCAGTGACTTCATCCCTGATGTTTACACTGATTTAAAAGGACATGTATAATTAACTCCCCAAATCCCTGCAATTAACTCCCCAGGGAGAGCCCCAAAGCACAAAGACTTGGGGCAACGCTGCTTTCTCTTATTAACCCTACAAGAACCCAGAGCCAGAGGCATTTCACTTAATGCACAGAGTCAAGCTCCACTGGGAGCCTGGAGACATCCTGCAGAGTGAGTGAGAGCATGCAGAGACTAAGAGGAGGGTTTAGATCTCGCTCCCCAGACCCAGTCACCTTCAGCAGAAAGGTCGCTGCTTCACGCTCAGGATCAAAGGTAAATGTTACCACCCTTGCGGCAAACCCTGAGGTCCTGACTCACTTGTTGCTCAGTTTCCAGCTGCTAAAATTCCCATCACCAAGCAGGACCAGTGGAAGTTTTCCCTGCATTTGGATTTCAGGATCCATGTCTTTTCCTGCAGAAAATCTTGTTTACCAAAGGAGATGTCCATTCACCCATCCATGTCCCCAACCCCCACCCATCCCCCCAATCAGTGAGGTTGGGGGACCGCAGTGCTGCTTGGGAGGCATCCTGATGGGTGCCTGATGGGAAATTCACACTGATTCAGAAAGAGCAGCCTCCTCTGTCTCACCAGGCATAGGGGTTGCTTGTGCACTTCCGGCTCTCCCTTGCTTCTCTGCTCTCCCCTGGATGAGTCAGCGCTGCTCCTAATGTGGCTGAACTGAGACACTGCAAAGCGTGGCTGGGAGAACTCATTTATGGCTGCTCCACTGCAGCAGAATCCATCAGCCGGCTCATGCCCCGAGACTCATCCAGACCAGATGGTGTACAGGGTGCAACTGGGGGCAGAACCTGGGGAAATGGGGTTGTGTCCAGTCGGGCTGACTCCTTTACATGTTGGGGCCAAGGCCGGATTAACTTTTTGTGGGCTTGGTGCAAAACATATTTGTGAGCCCCTATGGGGGAAGGTGTGGGGGCGGGATGGTCAGTCTCCAGAGTGAAGGGTGAGCTGGGGGCAATGAGGCACAGTGTGACAGGAGCAGCCTCGCTCCGCGCGGCCCAGCAGGAGGGCTCTGTTTACAAACCTGCAGCTGCCAGACGCACACTGGCCTGCCCAGCCCTGTGCTGCCAGCGTGTCCCTTCCCTTGAGGGCGGGCCCACACCACACCGCCCCCCTGCCCAGTGCCTCACCCTTATGCCCAGCGCCCCCTCACCCAGAGACCTCCCCGACTGGTCTCCCTGTGCAACTGCACAGCACCCTGCACACCACACTGCTCGGCCCCCACCCATACAGCTCCCCACGTCCCGCCACCCTCCTCATAGTCCCACCTTCACAGCTGCACAGCACCCTGAACACCATGCTGCTCGCCCAGTGCCCCCAATCCATACACCTCCCCACATCCCACCATCCTCCTCACAGTCCCACCATCACAGATGCATAGTGTCCCATATTGCTGAGGGGATTCTGCACCAAAAAAATAAAAATTCTGTGAACAATATTTTAAAATTCTGCAAATTTTTATTTGTCAATAAATAAATGTGGAAGCTGCAATGTGACAATGGGGAGCACAGGACACTGGCTGCATGGAGGTGGGAGATCACCCTGCAGGCTCCCCCACCCCACCTCTGGACAGGGACTCAGCATTAAGGCTGCACCTGACCCTGACATGGTGCAAGGGCCGGGCTTGCCCCAGAAACACCCTGGGGCCCTGTCTCCTGTGCCAGGTGCACCAGGTGTGGGTGAGCAGGTTCAGCCCGGCAGCAGGATCCTAGTGCAGAGGGACATAGTGTGGGGGGATCCAGGTGAGGGTAAGAGAGTTCTCTGTGGGGCAATATGGGTGCGGACAGCTCAGTGGGAGATCTGGATGAACAGAAGCTCATTGTGGGGTTCCAGGTGCAGGGGCAATGGGATTCTGGAGGGGATCCAGGTGAAGGTGTTTGGGGCTCACCGGGGGGGCCGGAGGGTCTAGGTTCAGGGGAGGTGGGGTTCATTTGGGTGGGCGTCCAGGTGCAGGTGGTTGGGTCTCCGTGGGGAGGGTATCTAGGGGGCTCAACAAGGTGGTACAAATGCAGGTGAGGTGGGGCTTGTCAGGGTAAGGGTTGGATGGTCCTGCTTAACAGAGGAGCCCCAGCTTCTGCCAAGGGGATGCCGCATGTTGGGCTCCAGCTTCCCCACTATCCCCGCTTCGTTCATCTCCATCTCTTCCCCATCCCATGTCCCTTCCCCACTTTCTATCTCCTCCCCATCCCACCCCTTTCCTTCCCCTGCCACCGCTTCCCCCATCCCCTTCTCTTCCCCATCCCATGCTCCCTCCCCACTGCCCCATCTCCTCCCCATCCCATCCCCTTCATCCCCATTGTCTCTTTCCCCCACCCCCCCATTTCCCCCCACCCCTGCTTCCTCTGCCCCCTTCTCTTCCCCATCCTATACCCCTTCCCCACAGGACACAAGTAGGAGAACGTGTCCTGTGAAGGGCATGGGGGGCAGAACAAGGGGTGGCACCCATGCAGGTTGTGGGGGGCAAAACACATGGTGGCCAAAAAAAATGTGTGTTTTTGTGAGGGGGAACAAATCTGAAAATGTCCAAGTCATTTTAATTCCACCTGTTTCAGAGATAAATCAATGGTTTATTTGAAATTGGCATCCACATATATTTAAGGGTTGTCTCCATAGGAAAGTTAGATCGTGGTAAGCTAAATTGCGCATTTAAACCAGTATAGTTATCCCAGTTTACCTCCTGGTGGAGATGCGTTTGTTCTAGTATAAGTGTTTAGCTGATGCCACTTGGGAAGGGGTTAGTTTGAGTTAAAGTAAAAAAAAAAAAGCCATTATTATTATGGAATAAGAGTCTCCTTACAAGTAGTGCTATCAGTATAAGTATATTGGTTTAATTATACCAGTATAATTATCCCAGTGTAACTGGTAACATTTTCTCATGCAGGCAAGCCTTTATTATTCAAGACAATGTTCATTTTTCTTTGCCTTTTCAGTTTTTCTTTCTCTCCCCTTTTCCCCCAATTCAGTCTTGTTTTTCCTTTTCCTGTTTTGCTACTGAACGCTGTTGAAAATCTGTGATTTTGGAAAGTTTGCTTCTTTTGAGGAAAGTACATAGATTCATAGATTCATAGACTGTAGGACTGGAAGGGACCTCGAGAGCCCAGTCCCCTGCCCTCATGGCAGGACCAAATACTGTCTAGACCATTCCTGATAGACATTTATCTAACCTACTCTTAAATATCTCCAGAGATGGAGATTCCACAACCTCCCTAGGCAATTTATTCCAGTGCTTAACTACCCTGACAGTTAGGAACTTTTTCCTAATGTCCAACCTAAATCTCCCTTGCTGCAGTTTAAGCCCATTGCTTCTTGTTCTATCATTAGAGGCTAAGGTGAACAAGTTTTCTCCCTCCTCCTGATGACACCCATTTAGATACCTGAAAACTGCTATCATGTCCCCTCTCAGTCTTCTCTTTTCCAAACTAAATAAACTCAATTTTTTCAGCCTTCCTTCACATACATCACCAATAGGAATTCACTCAATGTGTTAATAAAGCAATCAGACATGGTTTAAGAAGAGAGAATATATCTTGGCTTTAGAACAAAAGAGTTTGAAAAGATTAGGAGGATTTCAGTGCCTAATTGACTTAGGAACCTTGTAAAATTTTCTAAAGGATTTAAGAGTCATAGTCCCATTTTCAAAAGTGCCTTAGGGACAAATTTTTAAAGGTATTTAGGTGCCTAGTGAGATTTTCAAAGGCATCTAGGCACCTAAAACTCATTGATTTAATTGGGTGTTTGGCACCCAGATGCCTTTGAAAATCTGGATCTAAGACATATTTGAAAATGGGGACTTAGGCTCTTAAATACTAAGTGCTATTAAAATTCAATAGAAATCAGTTTGCCAAGCGTCTTAGGCACTTTGGAAAATAGAATTCAGGGTTCTAACTTAAACAGTGTTCTCTGGAAATTTTACTCTTAATATGAGAAGAATGGTTCAAAGGAATCTAGGGGAGTTAGGCAAACCAATTCCCTTGAAATTCAGTGTAATTTGGTTGTATAGCTGCCTTAGGCTCCTCTGACAATCCCTGCCAAAATGACAAAGAAGGGATAAGAAAAGGTAAGTAAAATAAGGGATGGTATCGAATAGATCAGCCATGAACTTCTATTCACACTTTTTCATAAAGCATCACCACTGAACTTTGTTCTTAGCTCATTTAGGATTTATAGGAGGAAACATTTTTTACACAATGTGAATTGAGCCTGTGGAAACTCACTGTCTAAGTAAAATACTGACAGTAGGAGACAGAAAAAGATAATCCATTTCTATGGGTACAAAGGTTATTCACACCTACACTAGCTAGGTGAAAATGTGCAAAGAATATTAGCTTCCATGCTTCAGTGCATAGCTCATGAAGTAATTGTGGGGGATTGGGAATAAACTTTCCTTAACATGGCTGGGATTTTCAAAGTTAGTTAGGCATCCAACTTAATTGAAAATCAGTGGGAGTTGGGCACCTATCTCTTGTAATTGTCCTCTTAAGGATCCTACGTAAGAACATAAGAACAGCTATATTGGGTCAGATCAATGGTCCATCTAGCCCAGTATCCTGTCTTCTGACAGTGGCCAATGCCAGGTGCTCCACAGGGAATGAACAGAACAGGTAATCATCAAGTGATCCATCCCCTGTCACCCCTTCCCAACTTCTGGCAGACAGAGGCTAGGGACACAACCCCCGTGCGTCCTAGCTAATAGCCATTGAAATACCTATACTCTACAAATTTATCTAGTTCTTTTTTGAACCCTGTTATTGTTCTGGCCTTCACGGCATCCTCTGGTAAAGAGTCCTATAGGCTGACTATATGTGAAGAAATATGGGGTTTTTTTAAACCTGCTGCCTACTAATTTCATTTGGTGATCCTTAGTTCTTATGTTATGAGAAGGAGTAAATAACACTTCCTTATTTACTTTCTCCTTACTAGTCATGACTTTATAGACCTCTATCTTATTACCCCTTAGTCGTCTCTTTTCCATGCTGACAAGTCCCAATCTTATTAATCTTTCCTGGTATGGAAGGTGTTCTATACCCCTAATAATTTTTGTTGCCCTTTTTGGAACCTTTTCCCATTTCAATATATCTTTTTAAAGATGATGTGACCACATTTGCATGCAGTATTCAAGATGTGGGCAAACCATGGATTTATATAGCAGCAATATGATATTTTCTATGTTATTATCTATCTCTTTCCTAATACCTATCTCATAGAACTGGAACGGTTCCCAAGAGGTCATCGAGTCCAGCCCCATGCCTTCCCTAGCAGCAGGAGCGTTGGCAGCCTTTTTGGTGCCCTAGGAGGCAGAAAGTTCCTTCTCCAAAATGGCACCTCTAAGAGAGGTGGCAGAAGTTCCCGTCCCTGAAATACCGCCAATGCCAAACACCTGGCCGCCGACCTCAAATGTTAGCACCCTAGGCAACTGCCTAGGTCACCTAATAGGTTGTGCCGGCCCTGATTAGCAGGACCAAGTACTGATTTTTGCCCCAGATCCCTAAGTGGTCCCCTCAAGGATTGAGCTCACAACCCTGGGTTTAGCAGGCCAATGCTCAAACCAATGAGCAACATTCTGTTAAAAACAATGAGGGGTCTGGTGGCACCTTAAAGGCTAACAGATTTATTTAGGCATAAGCTTTCATGAGTAAAAAAAATATTCAGATGCATGTAGTGAAAAATTACAGATACACGCATACATATACTGGCTCATGAAGAGAAGGGAGTCATTCCGAGTCTCTATCAAGCCCAAATAATGGTGTTAAATTTGTTTTTGACTGCTGCTGCACATTGAGTGGATGTTTCCAGAGAAATATCCACAATGAAACCAAGATTCTTTCTTGAGTGGCAACAGCTAATTTGGACCCCATCATTTCATATGTATAATAGGGATTATATTTTCCAATGTGCATTACTTTGCATTTATCAACACTGAATTTCACCTGACATTTTGTTGCCCAGTCACTCAGTTAATCCAAAGCAGACTGTGAAGTGCTACAAAGGGATCTCACAAAACTATCTTGAGTAGTTTTGTATCATCTGCAAATTTTGCCAACTCACTTTTTCCAGATCATTTATGAATATGTTGAATAGAACTAGTCCCACTACAGACCCCTGGGTGACTCCACTATTTACCTCTCTCCAGTCTGAAAACTGACCATTTATTCCTACCCTTTGTTTCCTATCTTTAAACCAGTTATCAATCCACGAGAGGACCTTCTCTCTTATCCCATGACAGCTTACTTTGCTTAAGAGCCTTTGGTGAGGAAACTTGTTAAAAGCTTTATGAAAACCTAAGTACACTATGTCCACTGGATCCCCCTTGTCCACATGCTTGTTGACTTCCCTCAAATAATTCCAGTAGATTGGTGAGGTATGATTTCCCTTTACAAAAACTACATTGACTCTTCCCTAACAAGTTATGTTCATCTATGTGTCTGACAATTCTGTTTTTTTTTTTTTTTTGTTTTACTAAACTTTCAATCAATTTGCCCTTTACTGAAGTCAGGCTTAAAGGCTTGTAATTGCTGGGATCACCTCTGGAATGTCTTTTTTTTTAAATGGCGCCACATTAGCTATCCTTCAGTCATTTGGTACAGAAGCTGATTTAAATGATAGGTCACAAACCACAGCTCGTAGTTCCGCAATTTCACATTTGAGTTCCTTCAGAACTCTTCAGTGAATATCATCTGATCCTGGTGACTTATTACTGCTTAATTATCAATTTGTTCCAAAACTTCCTCTAATTACACCTCAATTTGATACAGTTCCTAAGATTTGACACGTAAAAAGAATGGCTCAAATTTTGGAATCTCTCTCACATCCTCAGCTGTGACGACCAATGCAAAGAATTAATTTAGTTTCTCCACAATGGTCTTATTGTCCTTTAGTGCTCCTTTACCATCTTGATCATCCAGTAGCCCCACTGGTTGTTTGGCAGGCTTCCTGCTTCTGATGTACTTAAAAAAAATTGCTATACTTTTTGAGTCTTTGGCTTGCTGTTCTTCAAGTTCTTTTTTGGCCTTCCTAATTATATTTTTACACTTCATCTGCCAGAGTTTATGCTCCGTCCTTTCTATTTCCTTCACTTAAGATGTAACTTCCACTTTTTAAAGGATGCTTTTTTGCCTCTCATTTCTTCTTTTACATGCTCCTCTATAGAATTGGCTTCTGGCTACTGACGGAGACAACATACAAGACAATAAGAAACTATTGTCTGATGTGGTGTGGAAATTGCTACATTTCTGTTTCTTTACAACATTTTAAAATGATGATTAACTTAGTCCTGGAAGAGTGGGGTGGGGGACTGAGTTTGGTTCTTGGCCATTTTAAGGTGAATTGGCTGAATATTGATTCTAGTTATTCTGTTATACTTGTATATTGTTATTACTTTTCTTTATTGAGTTAGCTGCATTGAATGGAGGAAAGAAAGTGGGGAAATCAGACATTGATCAGAGAGTTCATCCTCCTGGGACTGGGGAATATCCTTGAAGTACAAGTTCTTCTCTTCTTGCTGTTTCTAGCAATCTACGTTGTGACCGTGGCTGGGAACATTCTCATCACTGTCCTAGTTATGGCTAATCAACGCCTTCATACTCCCATGTACTTCTTCCTGTGGAACTTGTCCTGCCTGGAGACCTGCTACAGTTCCACCATCCTTCCCAGGATGCTGGCCAGTCTCCTGACAGGGAACAGAACCATTTCTGTTAGTGGCTGCATCACGCAACTTCATTTTTTTGGTTTCCTGGCAGCTACAGAATGTTACCTGCTAGCAGCAATGTCTTATGATCGGTATCTAGCAATATGCAAACCACTGCAATATGCCATCTGCATGAATGGTAGGAACTGCCTCTGGCTCACGTCTGGGTCTTGGATCAGTGGATTTCTGGACAGTACAATAATGACATTTTTGGTGTCAAAATTAACTTTCTGTGGCCCAAATGAAATTGACCATTTCTTTTGCGATTTCACCCCAATGATTAAACTCTCTTGCAGTGACATCAGCCTCACCACCCTGGTGACTCTGATTCTTTCTTCCATGGAAACCCTGATCCCATTTCTGTTAACCATGACATCCTATGTTTGCATCATGGTCACCATTCTAAGGATCCCTTCCATGAGCAGGAGGCAAAAGGCCTTTTCCACCTGCTCCTCTCACCTCGCCATGGTCACAATTTTTTATGGCACTATAATTATAGTCTATGTGATGCCAAAAAACAGTACACTGAGAGAGGTTAACAAAGTGTTTTCCATATTCTACACTGTCCTGACTCCCCTGGCCAACCCCCTCATGTACAGCCTGAGAAACAGAGAGGTCAAAGAGGCCCTGAGAAAAGTTTGCTCTAAGTACCTTGCATTCACATGTTTTAAGGGGGCTGAGCAGAGTCTGAGGCTACATAGACAGAGGTCTTGCCCGAGGGGGCAGGACCCTGAGAACAGGTCTGGGATGTTGCACCAGGCCCCTTGCTCCCCATAGATGAGGTCCCTCTGGGTCTCAACCCTAGCTGGGGAGGGCTCATCCTCAAGGCCCTCACCTCCCTCCAGCCCAGCCTGTCCATCCACTGGGGTGTTTCCAGTTGTCTCAGAGCCACAGCCACCAGTGTGCCCATGTCTGGCTTGGGGAGCGGAGGGATTCTCCCCTCCCTCCATGCAGGAAGGCGATTCTGGAAGCAGAATGACTGTACCCAATTGAGCGAGGAATGTGAGTGAAGCAAAGCAGCACCAGTTAAGATGCCTGTACACCAAGGCAAGGAGGCTGGGTAACAAAATGAAGGAACTAGAGCTCCTGCTGCAGGAAGTGAAACCAGAGACTGTAGGGATAACAGAAACCTGGTGGAATAGGCATGGCTGGAGTCAAGGGTTTGAAGGGTATGTGCTGTTCAGGAAAGACAGGGACAAAAGCAAAGAAGAAAACCCTTGAGTCATCAGTTTACCCACAAACAAATCTAGTGTTCTCCCTTGAACCATTGTATTTTCTCTACAAACCCTCTTACCTATGCCCAAGGAAGGGTTCTGATGTATAAATCCAAACTCTGCATCAGTTCCACTGGGATTCCATCTCCTGACTAATCGTGCTGAGGGCTCTGCCTGTCTCCAGCACTCAGGACTCTGAGCTACCACCATCACCTGGAAATCCCAACCAGTTCAAGCCTTATGGAGTGGGTGAGATCCATCTCTCTCTCTCTGTTTTCTTTTCTATCTCAGATACTCACCTTTAAAATGTAACTGTTATGTTTGTTTAGCCCTCCTGGTGTAGTTATCACTAGGATTCAATAAATAACTTCTATGGTTCAGCTGGTTGCTTCTCTCTCTCTCTCTGAATTTTAATCTTTTGCGTTTTAGCTTCCCCCATTTACTCTGCAGTGACACTTCTTGTACCTAAGCTAAAGATCCTTGTAGTGCCCCCAAGATACTGTGGGGTTTGCTCATCAAGTGGGTTACTACCAGTACAATTGTAATGTGAAATGGGATAGAGATGTGTTAAAGTTGGGGAACATGGGTGTGGGGGTGGAGGGAGGGAGCTGAAAGTGCTGCTCAACCCAGCTGATTGAGTAGAGGAACGCATGAGGGGATCAGCTGGAGAGTGCTGATTGACCTGGTCCTCTCAGACTTGCTCTGCTAGTGTGTGTGTGCACATGTTCATCTAGTTCTAGGGCTGGAGGAACCCAGCCCTGGGGAACCTAGGTCCTGCAGGGTAGCTCCATTGGGAGTGGACTTGCAGAAGGAAGGAGTAGAGCTCCATATGAACACACTAGCGACTTGCACAGCATGTTGATAGAATTACAGAACCCCTCCCCCAGAAGAGTAACCCTGATAAATGAGCCTACACCCAAAGTGACGGGCACATCTGGGAACAGCATACAAAAAGCCCTTTTCCTTCCTCAGAAAAGCTGGATCCCAGGCATGTTGGTTAATGCTGCTGGGAGATTGCTTTAGGTGAAAAACTGCTGAAATAATTGATTTTAGACTCTAAGAAGCATGTTATGATTTCCATTTTATATGTAACCAGTTCTGTTTCCATGATCTTGACTCAGTACCTCTTAAATCTTAATCTTTGATAATAAATTTAGGATTATTCCACTATACTTATGTCTCAGTGCTATGAGCTTATAAAGATCTGATCCTGAGCTGTACCAATCAAGCTGTTTAGATTCTGTTCCCCAGTAAATTCTGTGAGTGTCCTGTGACAGTAAACTGATGCTACTGGGGGACACTTTCAGAGGGGCTTGGGGGCTGCGGTGGAACTAGTGTTACCGTGCAAGGCAGAGCAAGGGCTGGCACAGCCCTATGGAGATTGGCAGGCTGACTAACAGACCGGTGGTGTTATGCTTGACTAGATCTCAGCTCCATGAGAAAATTTTCCTCCTGATCAACTGTTCTCCATGTGCACTGGACGCAGGAGAAGTAGGAATCAGCTTAATCTGCAGCAAGGGAAATTTAGGTTAGATATTAGGAAAAACTTTCTAACTATAAAGGTAGTTAAGTTCTGGAATAGGCTTCAAAGGGAGGTTGTGGAATCCCCGTCATTGGAGGTTTTAAAGAACCTATTGGACAAAGAGCTGTCAGGGACGGTCTAAGTATAGTGCTGGATGGGATGATATTTCTAGGACCCTCTCAGCCCTACATTTCTAGGATTCTCTGAACTGTGGAGTTTAACTGGTGAGCCCTGCAGTGAACTGCCCCATCAGCCTTCACCCAGCTCTAGTCCAATGTGAATTATTAACAAAATGAACTGGTCCCCGACATGAAGAAGTCACAAGACCAGTGAGCACAGCAGGACATTCCCTATCAGAGATACCCAATGACAGTCGTTCCCTTGTAGTGCAGTGGGGGAAGCTAGGGAAACCAATGGTTCCTCTCGGATAAAGTCTTGCAGTACACAAACAGGGACTTGGCTTAGAAAAGCAGAGATGCCTTCCCTCACACACTATTACAGGCACCTATCCTAAGTCTGTAAGTAAACAGACAGTTCACAGACAGCCTTCTGACCCAGAAATAGGCTAGACAGGAGGGAGGATAACTCACCAGAACACAGTTCATTCCACTTACAACCCAGAATTCATCAGCAACACTGAATTCCCAGAAAAACAAAGAAGAGAATATGACTAAGAACCAACCCCCCGATCACTAACTACAGGGATTAGCTCTAACTTGTGGGGATCCCGGAAGAGTGATTAGAGAGTCTAAAGAGGCGTTGAGCTGAAGTCTTCCAGCTCCACGGAGAAAGGGCAAGGGAGAAAGCCCCCACATCATGGTTACAGTGGACATTGAAGAAGTCCCAATTTCTCTGAAAAATGAAATCAGGCCTCTGAACTGAAACACAGATACTTCCAACAGTTTAACAGGAAATGTATACACAGTATATACAAAATCTGGAGCTGGGTTATTGACATATGATCTTGCTTGTGTGATACACAGCCAGCACCTGAAAGAGAAATGTGAAGAGTCATCAGGATTTGTCTAGTGCCCCTTAATACACATCAACAGAGTGGAGAATACTAGGGAATAACAACATGAGAACATGGACCGGGGATAAGCTGCTGGATACGGTAGAGAAAACAATCACCAAAACAGGAAACACTACAAGATTAGGGGAACCCATATTACTTAATAGAGTCACTTTTGAATTAGCAGAATGTGTCACTTCAACAGAGGTCTCTATTGATTTCCTTCCAATAGTCAACTGTTCCATGAACGTTGTCTCCCCATTGAGAACTATAAGCAACAACATCCCAGACTCCCTCTGAGTTTCGCCCTCCTCTGCTAACTGCTGCCTGGTGAATCCTCACAGGCCCTGAACCAGGGGGACAGTAAATTGGAGAATGAGGTGGTGATGGAGACTAGAAACCTGACCATTCAGTGACCTTTTGCTATGAGATGGAGGATCATAGTAGCTAACTTTGGAGGATGAGTTATATCTGCTGAGCGCCTTCTCTGAAGGGCAGAGCATCCTTGTCTCCCAATAACACCAGTGGGAGTTTGAGGACACTCAGCAACTCATAGGCTTGGGAAAGAAAAATACAAAGGCCTTGGGCGGCTAGAGTTAAGCACTGAAATCTGCAGGTAGAAGCCTAAATACTCATTATAGCCACCAGCAGAGGTCCTGATTAGGGCATTTAAATCTCTATCAGCATTGTGGTGTTTCAAATAGATATTTGAAAAACAAGGGGACTGATATTTAAAGGCATCAGACAACTTGATGCCAGGTGAGTGAGTTTTCCAACCCCGGATACCTAAACTCAGACTCCTAAAAACCACTGGTAGGTGCATCAATCGGGTTGGGGTTAGTTGCAAAGTCACCCTTTTGCTGCCCTATGTTGCAGTGGAGCAGGGCAAAGTAGCCATAAAGCTGCCCTAAGAGGCAGCGAGGAATTCCCCAGGATGCGCAAATCCCTAACACCCAGAGAACCAGCATATAGAGTGTACAGCCAGTGTAGCTGGCTGTATGTCACCAACTCCTAGCTTCCCACCCAAGTATATGGGGTGTGAGCTGGGAACAGAAGATGGCGCACACAGTGTGCATTGTGCTCTAGCTATCTCCAGGGCAGCAATGGATGTTACGAGACAGCATAATTTAGAACAATCCCGAGTCTAGAGCTCAGGTGTATTTGAGGATCTGGGCTAGTACTTGGCTGTTACTATAGTAATGACTCCTGAGCAAGCAGTATAATGTACATGCTTATCACGGAGCTTGTCCAGAGGCTGCATGTCCATCAGAATGACTAGATGTCCTGCTGTGTAATAAAAATGCTTTGAGTAAATGAAAAAAATCAACACAAGCTACTTTACAGGGCCTGATCCTTCTCTTACTTACAGCATCTGAGCAGTAGGACAATGGCGAATACTGCCCAGTATTATAGTTGCCTCTCTCTTGTTCCAATTTTGGGTAGCAGGAGCGAGGAGAGTAAAGGCCCTACTGTTAATCAAAAGTTAACCTCACCCCTTGACCCAATAAGCCCTGCCCACCAGTCATCAGAAACCTCACCCCATGGGGGTATTACTTCCCGGGTCAAGGCGTACACATGACCAGAAGCAAGGTGTGTCATGTGACCCCTCTAAGAACTCCTTCCACTATCCCAATCAGGATAGGTTTTGCCCCGATAGGAACGCCCTGAGAGAAGATTTAGCCAATCAAGGGGAGTTCTGGGGTTTGTGTGACCCCTCTAAGAACTCCTCCCACTGCCCTCTACCAATCAGGAGAGGCTTCAGCCACTAGAGACCACCCTGAGAGGAGATTAGGCCAATTGGGGGGAATTCTGGGACGGGGTGACCATCCAGAAGTGGTTCGTATGACCCCTCTAAGAACTCCTCCCAACGCCCTCTACCAGTCGCGATGGATTTTGGCTGCAGAGGACTGCCCCGAAAGGAGACTTGACCAAAATAGGGTAGGTTCTGGGATGGGGCGACCACCCAGAAGAGGGTTGTGTGACCCCTCTAAGAACTCCTCCCAATGCCGTCTGCCAATCAAAGTGCAGCACCATCAACCCATAAGTCTCAGCGCTGGGCAGAGGAGGCCATCTCTTACCAAGACGACGTGTTTCAGAAATTGTGGAAAGGCTGAGAGGAAACATGGACTCCTTTACCACTCCCCTGAGAACTTCAGACTTTGTTTTAGCTCCACAGACCTTTGGACTTGTGTGGAGAATTGCTACAGCAGCAACAGTTCCAAAGAGGATGAGGGAGCAGCCGAGGGGATTCCTTTGGCCCAGCCATTGATGGATATGCCAGAACCTGAACTTGAAGCCCGAACATTCATGAGACACCCCGATGAGCGTGGTGGCCTTTCGTCGTCCACCACGCTGGAGGAGGAAGGTGATCATTGCTTGGGGGCGTTACCGGCGGACAAACTGAACAGAAAAGATGTCACTCGGGTAAATGAATGATTAAGAAGCAACAGCTGATGATGAGGTGTAATGAGGTTAGGAACCTGGGGTTGTGTAAATCTAAAAAACAAGCAGTGACAACTTACACTTGTTTCTTGTCTGAGACAGCTCGATAAGGCCTTTCTAGAGGACCCGGAGGCCCTGGACAACGTTGCATCAAGTAGCAAAGATGAACCGGGCCCGCCTTGTTTTTGCTGAATGCTGCTAAAAATTGTTGAAGAGGACTTCAAGGATCAAGGTTATAAGGAGTTCAGGAGAAGGTTTGGCATAGAACTCGCTGAGCCAGTGCCACATCGTGAGCGTAAAAATTGATGTGGGCTGTTGTATGCGTTGCTGTTTGTCTTGTTCTTAATCACTGTCTTAGGGAAAAGCTTTTTGAAGATTGTGAGGGCTGTGTCATAGGTGCCGCAGCCCAACAGCACCATGACCATGTGATTTGGACTTCAACTTTATATGTAAATTTCTAAATTTAAATATGTAAATTAAAAAACATCTATTGAAAGGAGCTTTGTGACAATCTGCATTTCTGTTAGAAGGTCTCTGGTCCTTAAGTGAGCTAAAAGTTTTAATGGAGCCTCTTGGTTTCTTTTCAAGGAGCTGTATGTCTTTTAAATTAAAAAAAAATGGTTTGTGAGAATCTAATTTTTGTGTTTTTGTGTAAAAAAGACATCCATTTACAGCAAAAAGCTCAAATGTATGTTGTGGGAGGGGGGAAATCCTAAAAATGTGTTTACAGTGTAACTATTCTGCCCATCAGAGTTGGCAACAACAAGGACTGGGTTCAGTATCTAGGAACTCCATTCCAATAACACAATGCAAAACTGGCTCAAGCCCCGAGCCAGTGGGGCACTGAGACTCCCCTACTAGAAGCTAAAATCACCACTTACTGTGTTAAGTTGTAGGGGGACCTCAGTACTTGTTCACCATTAGCCCAAAATGAATACCGCTCTGCAGTCTGTAACCAAACTCCTCTTGGACTCAAAATTAGCACTAACATTATGCAGTAGAGGCAATGGAATTGGGGAATGGGTCAGTACATCGCCAGGTACAAATACCTGTCCCCAGTCTCTCTCAATTTTTTGAGTTTTGGAACCCATGTCCCTTGCCTAGCGAGTGCTACTTAGTTGAAGGTGAGTCCCTCCATCATAAAAGGCCAAGTACAGTTCCACTGTCCTTGATTCACATAATCAGGATAACAACACTTTATTCTTCCTGCCTCAATAACAGAGAAACTGGGGATCCCACCATAGCCAAAGTGACTATTTGGGCTACTGTGGGCTCATGACCAGCCCCTGACGTTCTTTTCCACAACTCACCACCAGATATCAGGGTAGATCTCACCCTGACTCTGCTTACAACAGTAAAACAAACAGGGATGGTTCAGAGACGTGTTTGAGTACAATAGAGTTGACTCAGTCTGTTGAATTGAATGGTTTTAACCACACCCCCACTGAATAGCAAAGGTAATTGTGATTACTTACCCTTGTTGCCACAGGGATAAATTTGACTGGTGTGCACCCATAGTAAGAGAGGTGGGTGGGTGAGTTCTGATTAATATGAAATGAAATAAAACCTCAGGAATTCGCAGTTGCTATTGGACAGTTTAAATATAACCCCTGGAGTTGATCGAGCGCTACTGGACAGTTTAAAGGACCCAGGAGTTGGCAGAACTCTATTGGACAGTTTAAATATGACCTGGGAGTTGTTTGAATGCTATGGGTCACTCTTTCTAGCAATTCAAAGCCATTAAAAGTTTAAATTAATATATTTAAAAAACAATCCCCCCCACACACACAAGGGTCTAAGCCAAAACTGAAATGTCTCAAGAGTTCACAAACCTGCACCATGCTTTAGAACAAGCATTTGCTCTAAAGACAGACTATTTAAAAGCTCTGGGGGGCTTATTATGGTTGTGATACAACCTTTTTATTTCAATCGCCACCCCAAACTTTATGCATGAAAGAAACATGTTTTAAAAAACAAGCCCCAAAGAGATATACTGATATCTGCAAAAGGTCTCCACTTGGGAATGGAGACAGTTATATTAAGGATTGGGGATTTACTGTTTAATACTGTAAGAAGGCCCTACAGAAAAATGTATTTTAACTAAAAGAAAAAAATGTAGCCGAAAGCAGCTCAGTTGTGCAGACAGCTTAATTCCTCCACCCCAGCTCACAAAAGGGAATGTTAGGAAGGGGCCTAAAGTCCTTAAGTATCTAGTATTTCAGAGCTGTAGCAATCAAATCAACCTGCTAGCTGCTATTTTGAAGTCTGTTTGAAACAAAGGGTTAGGATGATATAAATACCTCCGGTATTTTGGAGACTATTTGTTTTCGACAGAAACTCTCTGGAATGGCTGCTGAACTGCAAGAGGAGGTATGCTCCCTGTTTTAAACTCTGAAAATATATATTATATAATATCACTCCTTGGCCGTGCTGTCTTAGTAAATAATGATGCCTGTGTTTATTGCAGTGTGATCTGTTTAGCATGGAACCAGTAACTTTAAATTGCATTTCATCACCAGGCCAAGGTAAAAACCATTTTAACTGTAGTTTTGCTTAATAACTTCAGATACTACACAGGTTGCATAGGGATTTGGGGCTAATACTAACTAACAGTTTTTGCTGGTTCTTTAATCCAAAAGGCCCAAACACACATGGGGGGAACAGAACAAGCATGTGCCTGCAACACTTTATCCTATAGTAGAAGGTAACTTTCTGCAATTGGCTTTTAAGTGCATGTGGGTTTATTGAAAACTATTTTGTTGCAAACTGTGTTTCAAACTCTCTTTCTGTAAAACATAAGGGGGATTTTTTTTTTTAAAGTGTATGACTGCAAATTGATGGTGATGGTGTGTTTCAAACTAACAAGGTGGTTTTTTTTGTGTACAAAATATGTTTTAAACTGGATTTTAAAAGTTGATTTTAAAAGCAGTTTGGTTTTTATTTTGCAAAATGAGGTGTGTTTAAAAAAAGTTTGTGGGTTTGTTGTTTTAGAGTGGTGGAAATAAACTCAAAACTGCCATATGTTGTACAGCCTGAAATGGATTAGTTTGTTTTAAAGCTATGACTTTTTAAACAGAAAAATACCCTAATGAATGTTTTATTTTTAAGTTTACAAGACAGTTTCATGTGATTTATAATAGTAATAATAATAATATTCTGTGCTTCACAAACCTAGCTAATACCAGCAGCGTGAGAGACCCTGATGAACTCTTTCAGTACCTCTTTTGCTCCAACTACAAGGTTTCATCCTGCGAGTTTATCGATGATGAAAAAGCATGAGTGTCTTGGAAGGATGCAAAAGAGCAATACTCTGTCTCTGGAATTACCAATGTTTTCATAGCCTGTTTCACCACCGCTTATGCCCGCTTAGAACTATACAACCTGCTAGATAGGTTGCAAGAGCGGTGCCCATACCATGACACTGACTTGGTGTTATCTGTGAAAAGGGAGGGTGACTGGAATCCCCTTCTGCGGGATTATTTAGGGGACCTCACGAGCAAGATCCCACCATATCAACGCATCCCCAAGTTTGTGTCGGCAGGCCCGAAAACATACGGGTATAAGCTGTCGAGAGGAAAAGCCTGTATGAAAGTCAAAGGTATTACCCTGAACGTAGCAAACTGTGAAAAGATCAACTTTCACAGTTTGAAAGATCTAGTCCTGGACTATTGCACAGGCCTGTGAGAAAACACCTCCAAAAAGATAGAGGTCCAGCAGCCCTCTATCATAAAGAACAAAAATCAGTGGCAAATAGGACAAAAACCCTTAAGAAAACACAGAAAGTCGTTTCCAATAAGAGGGTCCTAGGAGAAGAGTTTAAAACCCTGTCCTACGGCTTTTAAAATGGATCCAAGGTGGAAACACCCCTTTTCTGCAATTCTTGCGGGGCCTAGCAACTGAGGGAAAAGTTACTTTATAAGAAATGCATTGGATAATGTCAAACAAACGTTGTCTGTTATGCATGAGAATATTAGATAATATGGCTATAAAAATCATTGCAAGATACGCATGCCTGGACTTGTTGAAACATGTTTTGAGCAAGGCTAGATATGCCCAAGAATTTAAATTTAGTTTTTACAAAATTCATCACCCTCTGGTCGTTTTGCACTAAGTCGTTAGAATACAATTTTAAAATCCAGTCAAAAGAGAAACCCTTGCCACGATGATGTAAGAAAAACATGCAATGATCGCTGCTGGCGAGAGGGTGAGGGTCTTGTAATTGTCTATTGTGAAACACATTGTCTGTGGCATTTTTGTTTAAAAATGTCATAATGCTTTTAGGAAACAACACGCAATTCGGGGAGGTGCTCGTATGAGTCAAAAAACTCTCCACGGTTACACTTCGCCAGATACAAGGTGAGCCAGCATTCACCAGGTTGGTTACGTGGATGCGTGTTGACCACCAAACCTAAGGGTGTCTGAGACAGCTTGCTGCCAGGGAGCCAATCATAAGGGGATTCTTTTTTGTGTAAGAGGTCATTGATGAGACACGTGAGAGCGGCACGGTGCCCATGTTCACGTATAGCCAAGCAGAACATTTCTTCTCTGATTTGTCTCTATAATGTTGTCAAAAACCCCATACATAATCATACTGACGGTGATGGCTAAAGCCATCCCAAAATCTATTTCTGCTCTCAGGTTCCCAGTTTTAATCAGGGAACAGTGATCGGCGCATTCCTGGTTGAGAGACAGGTCAAAGGCAAAGAAGGTGTAACCCTGTGAAAACTCCTCACGGTTGATTAAGAGAGAACGATCTTTCAAGTGTTTACCAGCTGTCTGTACCAGATTCATGTATTCTCTCATGCAGCACCCTGCCTCGAAGCCTGGTTGCAGAGGCTTGGTTACGGAATATTCCACCCACGCCAGCCCCATACATCCAGGAAGGGCATATCCCGCCTGGGCTTCGTAACAGTTCCTGCAGATGGTGGGGTCGCTGTAATTCTGTAGGATGGCCTTAATGTGTTACCTTTTAGAAACCTCGCTCTCTCCGGGGACACTGGTGCACCTTGATGATCACCTTGCCAAAGCGAAATAAACATGTCTCTTCTGATCTGTCTTTATTTCAATGGTAATGGTATCGATGTGGTGTTTTCTGACAGGAACGTAATGAGGTTTATCGTAGGTGATGGTGACAAACTCCTTCTTCCTTCCTTGGACAGGGACACAGCGTAACAGAGGAACAGAAAAGTCCCCCATAAACTGGTGTTCCACAATATCTGTGAACAGACACAAAAAGTTAAAAGCCCTGTGATGTCTGCTGCGAAGGGGAGTTTTTGGATGCTGTGCTTGGGGCCCAAATCTAGAATGTTAGCCAGCTCCCCGGTGGTAGAAAACATATAAGTAAAATCGGCGGATTTAAGACTAAACTTTTCTATGCACAGGGTCATAGTTCATGTCCACCTCAGGTGGTTTAGGATGATGAGCCACAGTACTGTTCATATGATCCAATAATTCATGTATGGACAAGTAATAACCTCGTCGCAGGATAAAATTCCATGCCATATCTCCAAAGGTGATTTCAAAAGAGGTGTTTTGTTGATAGTGTTCCGGCTGTGCGGGTATTGTATTTCCACTAACCTCACCTCCGAGGCACTCTGGAGATCCCAGGGCTTAATTAGCCGTATTGTAAAGTTCAAGCCGTGTTTTGAGGAAAAACTGCAGAGCTAGCATTGCTGAGCAAAGTAATGTAGAACCCGTTGTCACTCATTTTTCTCTCTGTCTTTGCAGGAGGAATCTTTTTGTTTGTTTGTTTTGTTCATGTCTAAATGTCACAGAGTTGAAAAGCTTCCACCCAGCTGTTATTACCCCCCACCCATTTCACCAGTGGCTGCTTTTTTCTCCCTTTTCCTTTATCCGCTAGAACATTTTCGATCCTGTAAATCCTGTCTTGTTTGGGGTTTACTTTTTGTAATTCTTCAGGGTAAAAAGATCCAGTAACTGTCTCACCTTCGTAATCTTTTAATCAGTATACAGGTCTCTGGCTCCTGGCTAAGGCTTCATCCACTATAAATATCTCATCAGTAAACGTCTCTTCGTAACCTTTTTCAAAGGTTCCTTTGATTTTAGATAGTCTCACGTGCTCACCTTTTCTAAAAGAAGCAACAACCAGTTTTATTTTAAAACCATCTCTATAAACCATTTTCCATATCTTCAGAGAATGTGACGGATTAACATCACTGGGTCTGGTACGTGTAGTTCTGTGAAAGCTCTGGTTGTAACTTTTTATAAAGTCAGATAACACGTCAACGTAGCCAAAGGTGTTATGGGCTGTAAAATATCTCCACATCCTCCATATCTTTTTAAAGTTCTGTTAAATCGCTGCTTTGATTTCATTATTAGTAACAAAATGGTGAATGCCGTGCTGTTTTAACAACTTGTTAAAAGGTTTGTTTAAAAATTCTTTCCACTGATGGGTTTGTAATTTTGGAGGCTCGACCTTCGCTAAAAATAGCTTTAAAAGCCTTGGATACCTCACCACTCGTCTTGTCTTTTAGGCCTAAGGACCAGGCATATTTGGATAGGATGTCTATCACCTTTAAGATGTACTTAAAGCCTCTGTTGTGTTTGGAGAACCGGCGCACATCTACCAAATCTGCCTGCCATTGCGCGTTCACATCTGAAACAATGGTCTTGTTTCTTTTAAAACGTATTTGAGCCGGTTTGTGTAAAGTGTAAGCCTCCTGGTGTGAAAGCCAAGCAGTTGCCTGTCTTCTATTTAAAGTTCTCCTATGCTTTTTGGCCACTCAAAAAAGAGGATTCATCTCGCCAAAGCTCCCAGTTTCCCTGGGGGTATAATATATTTTCTATAGCAGAGCCGTCTGTGGAGACAGGACTGTTTCTAGTACCGTGTTTTACTAACACAAACATGGAGGGGGATGCAATCATATGGACACATTTCAATAAGTTTAATTAATTGCCTGGTTTAACACAACCTTTGACAGCCGTCTGTAAAAATGGACACCATGACCCCTACAATGAGGCACTCTGATCTGGTTCATTTTTCTATTTTGTCCTTTTCCGGATTTTCCTCTTGAGATCTGTGTCTCAGACACGAACAAAAACAGCTGATGAACGACAGGGCTACCGATGTGTTAGTTCTCAAAGGCCTCTTGAAAGGCATCGTCGAGCTGTTGAGAGATTTTCAGACAAAAAACAGTGTTAGCCCCCCACTGCTTGTACTTAGATTTATGCAATACCAGGTCGATTCTTAACCCCATTATACCCCCATAATTGATCGTTGCTTCTTAATCATTCACTTACCTGAGCGACGTCTTTCCCGTTCACCTTGTCCGCTGGTGACTCCCCCAAGCCATGTCATCTTCCAACTTTGGGGGAGTGGACAATGAGAGGCCATCACACTCATCAGGGTTCTTCATGAGGCAGGGTCGGCTCTAACATTTTTGCTAGCCCAAGCGAAAACAAAGAGCGCCGCCCCCCCCGAGTGTGCCGTCGCCCAAGACCCTGCCCCCCCCAACCGTGGCATCGCCCAAGACCCCGCCTCCCCTGAACATCACATCGCGCAAGACCCCGCCTCCCCCGAACGTCACGTCGCCCAAGACCCCGCCTCCTCCGAGCGTCGCCTCGCTTTGCCCAAGTCCCCGCCCCTCCGAGCGTCGCCTCGCCCAAGTCCCCGCCCCTCCAAGCGTCACCTCACCCAAGTCCCCACCCCCTCCCAGCGTCGCGTCGTGCCGCCCAAGTCTGCCGCCCCTCCCGAGTGTCGCACCGCCCAAGACCCCGCCTCCCCGAGCGCTGTGCCGCTGAAGCCCTCCCCAGCCGAGCACCGCGCCACTCAAGTCCTTGCCCCCCAGCATGGCGCCACACCTCCCAAGCCCCTCCTCCCCCCAGCGCTGCCTGGCTGAACAAAAAACACAAAAACCCTGAGTGCCGCCCCGTCCTGAGGTGCCGCCCCAAGCATGTGCCTGGTGGGCTGGTGTCTGGAGCCGGCCCTGTCATGAGGGTTCCGGGTCGGGTTCCGAGGTATCTATCAATGGTCGAGTCAAAGGTCCCTGCTTGGAACTGTCACTGCTATAGCGCTTTATCCATACAAGCCCAAAGGTCCTCAGGGCTAAAACAAAGTCCGAAGTTCTCAGGGGGGTATTAAAGGAGTCCATGTCTCCTCTCAGCCTTTCCACAATTCATAGAACATGTCTTCTTGGTAAGAGATGGCATCCTCTGCCCAGTGCTGGGATTTATGGGATGATGGTGCTGCATTCTGACTGGCAGAGGACATTGGAAAGAGTTCTTAGAGGGGTCACATGACCCTCTTCTGGGCGGTTCACTCCTTCCGAGAACCTACCCTATTTTGGTCAACTCTCCTCTTGGGGCAGTCCTCTGCAGCTGAAACCCATCGCAATTGGTAAAGGGTGGTGGGAGGAGTTCTTAGAGGGGTCACATGAAGCACTTCCGGACAGGTCACCCCACCCCAGAATTCCCCCCAGTTGGTCAAATCTCCTCTTGGGGTGATCCCCAGTGGCTGAAACCCCTCCTGATCAGTAGACGGCGGTGGGAGGAGTTCTTAGAGGGGTCACACAAATCACTTCTGGATAGGTCACCTGCCCCAAAACTCCCCCTGATTGGTCATATCTTCTCTCGGGGCATTCCTATTGGGGCAAAACCCATACTGATTGGTAGAGGACAGTGAGAGGAATTCTTAGAGGGGTCACATGACACATATTGCTTCTGGCCATGTGTCCGCCTTGGCCCCAGAAGTAATACCCCATGGGGTGGGTCTTCCGATGACCGGTGGGCAGGGCTTATTGGGTCAAGGGGTGGGGTTAACATTTGATTAATGGTAGGGCCCTTATACTACTAGAGCGCCGTGTTCCGTTTGTCTCTGTTCCGCTTCATTTCTCAAGCACTCCACCAGAACAGATGTTACTTATGATCTCAGTTGCCACCAGCTGGACAGTGGGACTTGGATCTTTCTCTAGGACCCGGAGAGCTGAAATTATAGAGGACAACACGTTAGTGAACAGACTGTCAAATCACAGCTAAGTGTGATCACAGAACCTTGAAGTACGTGAGCAAAATGATCACGTGGAAAAATGTGAATCTGGGCTCAGTCCTTCTATTGGGGTGGAAAATACATGAGAGATGAATAGGCCTCACTTTTCATATAGTCCCCTGTGCCTGAAATAGCTGGAGACTTATTACCTCTGCATACCATGCTACAGCAGCTCTCCAATACAAACAAAGCTTTAGGTTCCCCCATTGGTTCCTTCCATGCTCCCAACTGTGGGGAGATCTTGACTCTACCAGAAAGTCATCCACTCTGCTGCAAATGGAAGAAGATCCATTGTTTCAACAGCTTCCACTTTTAAGTTATTTTCCAGCTCTATTCAGGACCCACTGCCTGAGCTCAACTAAACCTGGAATTTAACAGAAGCCAGGTCCAAGCTGGTTTGTGCATGATACAGGGTACCTACTGGAAGAAAAATTGCTGGTGGGAAATTGGGGGTAGCAGAAAGTGGCTACAACTTCTTCTCACTTGGGGAGTCCACAGACAGCCAATAAAGCCCAAAGTGTGGATAGCACTGGATGGGGAGGGAGCATTGCCAGGACAACCAGGAGATGCACTGGCTCATATCATACCTTCTGCAGCTTCCTCCTTCAGGGGAAATTAAACCTGACTTTCTACTGGGCAAGAGTGAATTTGTCCTTTGATGTGTGGCTGATGCACTTTGTACCAGTGGTATCAGTTACTGCTGCTTGTCAGCTAAATTCCTTTATAACAACTCACTAATGAGCAGGACTTCAGCTGTATTTATTACTTACACATCAGCAGATATCCCCGGTACAGCCATTTCATATGCTGCATGTCTATGTGTTCCAGGATGATGCCTAAATACAAAATGTAAAATAAATAACAGCAATAATAATAAAACCTTCCCTTGCTGAGTGCAGAGTGATATTGGCAGCCCCTAGACAGGTCTTTGGCGTCTCTTACTGTGGGCCTACGGGTGAGCTGTGGGCAAGAGGATTCTGGAGCAGGTTAGAGTCCACGCTGAAGAGAATGAGAGAGACATTTTTAAAAAAAGACTGTTTACAGAAACCCCATTTGCTTGAAACAGTCTGTGCGCCTCTTGCCGCTGCAGTCAGTTACTGGAGACATACTAAGAGAGTGTCTTGGTCTAGTGGTATGAGCAAAAGACTGGGGCCAGGAATGAGTGAGTTCGAAGCAGGGATCTCACAAGGTGACTGACAGGTGAGCCTCAGATGAGCCACAATGCCAGTCTGTCTCACATGGGTGTGCTAGGGAGAAGAGGGCACAGGGCCAAAGAGGAGGAACCTAATGGTTCCTTGACAAGGTGCTGCGGCCAGGAAGGTGAAACAGCAGGCGCTATGGGGAGGTGGGCTGCTTGCCTCCCAGTGATGAAGTCGCAGTGAGGAGCACTGAACAGCACTGGGCAGGTCTGCACTTTGAGCTAGGGGTATCACTCCCAGCTCAATGGGACGGGCCCACACTAGCTCTGACAGCGCTGGCATGCTACAATTAGTATGTAGCTAAGGCAGCGCAAGAGTGGGAGGAGCAGCCACCTTGGGAATAGACTTTGGGGTTTGGATGGGATCATACTTGGGGTGGTTGAACCTCCTGCTGCTCCTGCCATCACAGCTACTCTCTATTTTTAGCACACAGGGCTAGTGCGGGTGTGTCTCATCAAGCTGGGAATTATACCCCCAGCTCAAAGTGTTACCATGCCCTATGTGACGGTGTCCCAGCCGCTACTGCAAAATGATTGCACCGTGCTTTCCCTGCAACAATCCCAAAGCACTTCATAGCAACTAATGAATTCCTCCTACCACCACCCTGGAGAGGCAGGGACATTAACATCTCCATCTATGGGTGGGAAGCTGAGGCACAGAGACATTAATGGCACAGTGGGATTTTTTCTGTCTCTCTCAATGGGAATATCAAAAGGGACATTGGGCATCATCTCTCACCAGCTAACTTGGCGGCAACTGCCCGGATCTCTTCCCAGCTGCTATGGAAGTACGTGATGGTGATTTTGTATAAGTTCTTCAGCAGCTCTGCATTCTCTTTGGCCTAGAGGAAATTAGGGACACATGAGCCCTCTCTGGCTAGAAGTGCCCTTTGACTGCCAGGACATGCTTTTACGAACCACAGGTAAACAAGGGAAAGAACAGGTGGCTGGGTAGAAGTGGGAAAAATGGGAATCTGGGGCAGATGTACATTTCCCATCACCCTCCCTCTTATATCCCACCCTTACAGTTATTTACATTGTCCATCACACATCCTCCCCCCCAACACACTCCTCTACATCACCACAAGCCACTCCAGTCAATAATCTCATACAGTTCAACAGCTCACTAACAAGGTGTCTGCAAATGTCCTCCTGGAGCTCCTGGGGATTCAGCTCAGCTGTGTCATCAAGGTGCTTATTAATCACATGTTGGAGTCTCTTCAGTCCCAAAAACGGGAAACAGAGGTGAAATGTAGCTCTGCATTTCTGAAAAAGAGTGTCACACCATTGAATTGTTTCCTAGCAAGTGCTGTGTTCAATCAAACGGAACTCACCTGCGTGACTGAGCATCTATTCCAGGATAAAAAGGGATTCATCTGGATGTAACTGGCAGAAACATGCAGGAATGACTAATAGAGGAGAGAGCTTTCACTGAAACCTGGAGCTAGCATCCATGTCTTTTGGGAACAGTTCTACTGATGAAAGCTGCTTCACCAGGCACAGCTGTGGTCTCTCCTCTGTTCTGGGGAGACAGGGGCCTGGGGTGCTGAGACAAACAGGAAAAGAGACATGTAGGGGTCAGACCGATGACCTATCCTGAATTCTGGGGAAGCAGCCATGGACCAACCTGGCTGGAATTGACTCAGCAGGAGGGCAATGAACTAAGGGGAGAATTTGGGCCTCCACAACAGGCAGGAATAGCAGAGCTCCCCTGGCACTGGGAGGAAGATGCCTTTGGCTTAGAAAATAAGTCATTGTCAGTCTTACCATTGAAACCTGGGGAGCTGGGTCTTGCAGGTGCAGCAGAAGTGTGACCCAGCTCTTTCGAACCTCCTCGGTGAAATAGGCCTTCCATTTTTTCTTTGTCAACTGAGCCAGGATGCCAAATAGGACAAAGGCCATTGAGCGAAGAGCATCATCCTCCTACAGCCAAGAAAACCCCACAACTTGGTAAGAAAGGGATAATCCCATCACACAACTCACACAGCCATCTCTTCTACGCTAAAGTAGAGTGATTCCAACTACAGCTAGTCGGAAAAACTTTAATTAACCAATTTTTTGTTTGAATTTGCTGATTCATGAAAATATTTTAGAGCCAGTTCAGTTTTGATGAAATTCCTCCGGAAGCCAGGCAGGGGTCCTTAGAAACCTGCCTGGTGTCTTGCCAGTGCACCCATCCAGGTCCTTGGCAGCCAATCTAGCAGGCTGACTAGGATTGTAGGCTTCCAAGCCCCCAGCTTCAGGGGGAGAGATAGTTCAATGGTTTGAGCATTGGCCTACTAAACCCAGGGTTGTAAGTTCAGTCCCTGAGGGGGCCATTTGGGGAACTGTGGTAAAAAGCTGGGAATTGGTCCTGCTTTGAGCAGGGGGTTGGACTAGATGACCTCCTAAGGTCCCTTCCAACTCTATGACCCTAAGAGTCCTGGCTCTCAAATTTGCAACTCCCTCGCACCTCTAGTTCCCAGTACCAAGATAGTCTGAGAGCAGACTGCCCTGGGCCAAGACTTCCGATAGAGCTAGGTGGAGCATAGTAATTCTGTTTCACAAGGAGTTTTGAAGTTTGGGGAGAGGGGTTCCCACAAATAGGACCAAAACCAAAATTTGAAATCTGAAAATTCTCTGCTAAACAGAATTATCATTCCAACCCCCTCATATAAAAATGGTATAGAGCAGGCCCAAAACTCTATTGCAATCTGTAGCCCCCTTTTTCATGGTTATCTAGCTACCTAATCTAGTATTCAGACTTTCTTTGAGGTTCTCAGCGGCAATAAAGAAGAACAGAAGGGTGAGACTGTGGGAGCAGGGATGTCATCCCCATCCTCCTAATGTTCTCCTCCTCCATAAATCACCTCTCTTCCCTAGGGCCTAAAATCTCGGCACTCTGACATGAGCAATGCCCAGGGAGTCCACATTACACATCGTAAATGGAGTCTAATCAAGTTCGGTTGAAATGGGGTTGGACAGTTCTGTTCGCATACATCGTCAAAGTAGGTCCGGATCTGTTGGGTGAGGTCTCTGAAGGAAGGACCGATGTCCTTTTCTTTCAGTTCCTTCAGGACTTTGGCCAGTGCTTTCATGCTCTCGCCAATGACCTCAGAACTGAAAATGTCATGTAAGGCCCCGATCAGTATGTCCAGAAGAAACTTCTTGTTCTTTTTCACCTGGACAAACAGATGACATTAAAGAACAATTATCACTGATCACAATTTCTAAGAAGTTTTTTTTAGCAGTTATGAAGCAGTGGGAATTTCATCAACCCCCTCTCACCCCAGAGACCTATAGCTATATTTCACACCAGCTGCTAGCTACAATGAGCCAAACTCGGTGCCATAATACACCTGTGTAATCCTATTATTAGATTTCTAGTTACATAGATTCCAAGGCCAAAAGGAACCATTGTGATTATCTGGTCTGACCTCCTGCATAACACAGAACTTCCCCAAAATAGTCTCTGTTGGAACTAGAGTGTATCTTTTAGAAAAACATCCAATCTTCATTTTAAAATGGCTAGTGACAGAGAATCCACCACAACCTTTGGCAAATTGTTCCAATGGTTAATTAAAGTTACCATTAAAAATGGATGCTTTATTCCCAGTCGGAATGAGTCTAGCTTCATTTTTCCCCATTGAATCTTGTTATACTTTTGTTTGCTAATGTGAAGAATCCATTACCAAAAATTTTTCCCCATGTGACTAGTTATAGACTGTCCTCAAGTCACTCCTTAACCTTCTCTTTGTAAAGCTAAATAGATTGAACTCCTTGAATCTATCACTAAAGGTCTATTTTCCAATCCTTTAATAATTCTTGGGACTCTTCTCTGAATCCTCTCTAATTGATCAGCATCATTCTTGAATTGTGGACACCTGATCTGGACACAGTATTCCAGCAGTGCTCACATGAGTGCCACATTCAGAGGCAAAATAACTTCTTTACTCTGATTCAAGATTCCTCTGTTTATGCCTCCAAGGATCATTTCAGCCCTTTTGGCTACAACTTGGCATTGGGAGCTTATGTTCAACTTAGGCTACGTCTACACTACAGCATAAATTCGAATTAGCTTAAACCAATTTTATAAAACAGATATTATAAAGTCGATTGTGCGCGTCCACACTAGGCACATTAATTCGGTGGTGTGCGTCCATGGTCCGAGGCTAGCATCGATTTCTGGAGCGGTGCACTGTGGGTAGCTACTGTAAAATAATGAGGCCAATAATGTCCATTTCCGTCCACACTAACACTATTCCAATATAGTAATATCGATTTTAGCATTACTCCTCTCGTTTTGTAGGAGTACAGAAATCGATTTAAGAGCCCTTTAAATCGATATAAAGAGCAGTGTAGTGTGGACGAGTGCAGCGTTAAATCGATTTAACGCTGTTAAAATCAGTTTAACAGCATCGTGTAGACCAGGCCTGATTCTCTGCCATGGCTCAAGTTTTTTTTCAGCGTCATTGCTTCCTGGGATAGAGTCTCCCATCCTGTAAGTATGGCTTGCACTTTTTCTTCCTAGATGTATACATTTACATATGGTCATATTAAAGTGCACATTGTTCACTTATGCCCAGCTTACCAAAGGATCCAGCTTGCTCTGTATTGACTGCAAAAAAGTTACTAGGGTATGGGACAGAGCAGAATTTGGCCTAGTGCATTGTGTGCAGCCTCTGTAAACTCTGAACAATTACTTCCCTTGGTTTCTTTAGTTATGCTGCATTCTATTCAGTAATCTCTCATACCTTCTCAGGCGCCCCATGCACTATATTTCCCAGGCCTCTTACAGCCATCTGACGGACAATGCTGTTCCTATCCTGTGACCTTTCTTCCAAGATGCGTAAGACATTCTTTAGGAATTTCTTCTCCCTGAGCATGGGATCACTCATTAGCTGAAATAAAATCAACATGTCCATTAGCCCCAGTATGATCGTAAAGATTGGGAATAGAATTTGAGCCAACATGGAATACACTAAAAACAACAAGGAGTCCTCCTACAGCCACAGTCTTGTAGATACAGACTAATATGGTTTCCCCTCTAACACTTGGCACATAACACACTGTAACTTTATCATTCCACACAAATGAGAAATGTCTTAGAAACATGGAGCTTTCCTTTTGGGCACTATAATAGGGATCCACTCACCTCTTGAGAGCCTTTTAGTGGCTGGGTCTGGTACCACACCCCTGGTGCACCCTGCCAGCCGACCTCAGTGAGCCTTCTGTGGCTCAGGCCTCTGGCTAAGTCCCAAAGGCCAAATCAACCTCTTCTGGGGTAGTCAAGAACAGTCCCATTGCCCTCACTAGGGTCTCCAGCCCCAACTCTGGGTCCCTGAAATTCTGTGCTTTGTTCAAGCTCTCCATAAGAATTGTCCCCTTCCTGGGCCTTATGCCACTGTAAGTGATAGGGGAACCAGGGCCTGCCCATAACTCTGAGTTCCAAACCATGGACCCTGTAAACAGCAGTTAGGCACTGCTTGATTTCAGTTCATTGTTGCTTCATCCTACCGGCCACTTTTAGCTTCACCCTCACCTCAAGGTTAAAGTTCTTATGGACTCTCTTCCTGCCAACCCAACTTAAGCAAATGCTGCCAGAATCAAACTCTGGCTCTCCCCTGAATTTCTGTGGCCAGAGAGCAGCATCCTTTCCTGCCCCTCTAGTTCCTGCCAGGAACTGACCTGCTAAGGCCCTGTAACTCCTTTTAGCTGAGCCTGATGGGCTCTGATTGGCTGCTTTCATGAGGCCTCTCTAGACAGACCCAGATTTGTGGCTCTTTTCCTGGGGCAGGGTGCAGTAGGACCACAGGGCCTCTTGGAAGTAGCCTCAAAGCCCAGGTACCGCCCATCCCAGGCACAGATTGATTGTTTATCTTAGAACCAGATGAGCCCCTAAGATAGTTGCTTAGCGTAAGTGGGAAATATGATGCAGATGTTAGAGGAAAGAGGTGGAAAGGGAGGCTGGCCCAGCAGTTATCACACTAGCCTAGGACTTAGGAGACCCAGCTTCAATTTCCTGCTCCCTCAAAGACTTCCTGGGTGACCTTGGGCAAGTCACTTAGCCCTTCTGTGCATCAGCTCCCTGCCTGTAAAATACGAGTAAGACTGCTTCCCTACCTCCCAGGAGTGTTGTGGGGATCCATACATACACTAATGAGCTTTGAGGTACTCAGATACTACAGTAATGAGAACCTACAATAGATGTGAATGTATTTGTATGTTGCTTGTTTTATAGTATTAGGATACTAGGTTCCTTCAGAAGATCTGCTGAGCTAAACCAAAATCAGGAGCTGTTGGTTAATATCAGCACTAGGACTTGGCGGAAGAGGTCCAGGAATCCAAACTCTGTCTGTATCTCTCTCAGCCAGCCCCTGTGGTTGTGCAGCTAGTATAGGCAATGACAGCAATACAAATATCAGAGAGAGAACGACTCCAAAAGGTAGAATGAAATTCCTTGTCAGGTTTCCATATAAAGGGGGACCTATTCTACTATCTAAAATGACAATTACTCCTATGAACTGAACTGTACAACAACCAAAAGAAAGGCAAACAGACAATGGTCTAAAGGTGAAAGTGCTCTTCAGAGCCCTGTGTCTTACCTGGGCAAGGAAAGCTGTGCCGGTGACTCGGAAGTTTTCCGTTGGGGAATTCACCCAGAGGAGGAGGCTCCGGATGATCTCAGGTGTTATTAGTCCAGATCTTAGCAGAACTCTGGAAGGCAAAAGAAACCACTTATGGGGTCGATTGCGCACTTCAAAAACTCAGCTGCTCTGAGCAGACAGCTCTGATATCTATGGGTGGGAGCTGTATGTTTCCACCCAGGGCACCCCCCACAAAGCTATAAACTGGAGGTTCCTTCTCAGCCACTCTATTTGCTACTGATTCCCAAGGATAAAATGATGCCTCCTAGATCTCTTACCTCACCAGCACACAAACTCCCTCATGGTGAGTCGGGGGGTTCTCAAGCAGAATCCATGTTCCCAGCTCCCTGAGTGCTCTCACCAGGCTTGCATTCCCAACTTTGAAAAGCACGGATTCTAATGCTTGGACAGAAAACCTGGGGAAAGAGGCACAGAACTGCAGCAATTGCTAGGAAGGTGGAGCCTGAACAGAGTCAGGAAGCCCTGGTTATTTGTCAGGTCTGCTGTTCATCGACAGTTCATCCACTGGCAATATCCTGGACAGCAGCGTCCCTGGAAGGACTTGATGCTGGGAGGTAAGTTTCAGTCTCATACATCTCATATAACTAGTTTTGCTAGGGACAAAATTTTGCAGTCATTTATCCCTTTCTGCATGGAGCATGGGCACTAAGACTAAAATGATATGGAAGAGATACATGATCAGGACCCAAAAACTGGGGGCATAGAGTGTGGTGATCTCTAATGGACATTTTGGGGTCATATCTCCAGATATGATGTGACAGAGTGCTGAGGGTTTGCACTTGAGTCAACACTCTGGTCACCATTAGTATTAATTCAGTTCCTCATAGAAGGCCTAACTGGTCAGAGGTGTACCTGATTACGAGGTCAGATTGGGGCTAGGGAGTCATGGGACCAATCATTCAATTAACAGGGAAACTGTGTAAAAGGACATGGGCAGGAGCCCTTTGAGGGGAACAGACAGAGAAAGAAACTTGGGTGACCAGATGTCCGGATATTTGGGGCTTTATCTTATACAGGTGCCTATACCCCCTGTCCAGATTGTTCACACTTGCTGTCTGGTCACCCTAAAAGAAACAGAAAGACAAAAAGCTGGCAGAGCCTGACAAAGTGAGGTCTCTGAGTGCAAACAACTTACCCCCCATCTTGGAGAAGAGTTTAGAGAGTTGAGATACAAGATAAAGGTGCTATGTATTGGTAGGGGGATTAAATAGACTATACGTTGATGTGTACAAACAAGAAAGTCTCAAGGTTTGTAGAAGATGTGGGGGTGCAACACCCCTCTCTGTCACAGCAGGGGGCTCATCAGGGATTTCCCTGTTCTCTATGCAAATAGAGAGCCTGCTGGAGAAGCCGGGATAGAGGTTTGGCAGTCTGGGTGATGGAGGGAACACACTGAAATGGATGGCGAAGCAGCAAAGAGAAATGTAGAACAGGGGTTCTCAACCTTTCTGTTTCTGAGCCTCCCCCCACCCCCAACATGCTATAAATACTCCATGGCCCAGTTCCAGGCCTCGGCCCTGCCAGGCATCAGAGTTTGGGGCTCCTGGCTCTGGATTTTAACTCCACAGGGTGCAGGGGCTCGGGACTTCAGTGCAGGTCCTGGGCCTCAGGGCTCCAGCCTGGCTGGGCTCAGAGCTTCAGCTTTCTGCCCTGAGCTCCAACTAGTCTAATGCCAGCCCTGCTTGGCGGACCCCCTAAAACCAACCTGGTTGAGAACTGCTGGTGTAGAATACCCTACAGACCTTCCAACAATCCCACCATGCAGAAGAACAGCCTTTGCTTGCCTGGTAGATTTAACAGCAAAAGAGCCTTCAAGAATTGATATGGGAGCAAGCCCAGATCTGGCAACAATTCCTCCAAAGTCTTGCAAGTCCTGTGACAGGAAATGGAAACCAGGCACAGGAGATCAGACTCTGTAAAATGGGAAATGCAAACAACCCTGATGTGGTTTTGGTTACTCTTAAAGGAGCAGCAGTGAGAACTCATAGGGACAGAACAATGTGGGCCCTTCGATTGACACCCTGTTTAACTGGGAAAGCACATATATGGGTCTTAGTGATTAGCGGGCAAGAGATTATGACATGATTAAAGCAGCCATGATAGGTGGGGCCTGTCCATAGAAAAGTACTGCCAGAAATGGAGAGTTGAAAGATGGCTTGAGGGATCATCCCTCTGTGCATTTGGATAGAAATTGAAAGACTGGGCCACTCACTGGTAAGCCCAGATACTCAAACTGGGGCGGGGGGAGGAGATTCTGGAAGTTTCTTCAGAGTCTCCCTGAGCATACCTGAGTATGGGTTACGTGGCGCCAGCCAGTTAATCTGCACCCCACCATTAAAGTTACAGAGGAATTTGCAGAGATGGATATTCCCAGAGTGAGTCAGTGGTTTAAGGGACTAGATTTGAGAAGGAGCAGAGTGCCTCCCGATGGGACAGGCAGCAAGAAGAAGAGGGAGGAGCCTCAAGGAACTGTAGCGGGACCTCGGCCTGCAGCGTGCTTCCGACGTGGACGTGAAGGACAGCTAAAAGGAGACTGTCCTAAAATGGACTGTGAATTTGCACAGCTTTGTGGCTGGGACAAGACTCCCAGGCAGGGAAGAAAAAAGGAAGTAGCTACCATACGGGTATGGGTATGGAGGAGCCACCAAAGGGAATAATGGACACAGCTTCATCCTGTTTGCTGATCAGGCAGGAGTTAGTGAAACCCCACTGGATACTTCCCAGAGGTAGGATCAAAACTGAATATGTCCATGGGGACAATACATTCTGCCCAATGGCAGAAGTGACTCTGGAAATCAAGGGGAAGTGTAGGCAGAAGCATGTAGGGGTAGTGGATGCATTGCCCCACTGCCTTCTGGTGGGCATGGACTGAGATCCCTTTCTAACCGGGACACTAAGGCATCTGTGGACGCCCAGGAGGGTGGAAGTAAAACCTGTAGGGCCAGGTAAAGAGGAAATGTACGAAAGGGGGTGGAGGAACCTAGATACGAAAGTACAAGCCACCGAGAAGGTGAGGATGGAGAAGTCCCCTGAGAGACAAGAGGGAGGAGAGAGAAAACAAAAGTCAAGAGTAAAGGTGACTTAAGATCATCCATTGGGGTCAAACAGTCAGCAGATCCCTGACACCCAGGATTTCAGGAGCCGGCATCCCGAGAACACTTCGGAGGGACTCCGAGCAGTCTGTGTTCATGGAAGAGGCTGGGGCACAGCATACCACCCGTCACATATAGGTACCTAAATCTGGCCTGCGCATGGGCCAACAGCATGAGCAGAATATACACTTGTGTCTGCAGCGCCAGCAATCACATAGCTAGGTACCCATCCATGGGAACAAATTCAAGTTTTGTGGACAAAACTTAGGCACCCATGCTTGAAAACCTGACTCACTGTGGCCACTACATATGATCAGCCTTACTGGGTCAGTCCAATGGTCCATCTAGTCCAGTACACTCTCTTCCAACAGTGGTCAATGCCAGCTTCTTCAGAAGAAATGAACAGAACAGGGCAATCGTGAAGTGATCCAATCCCCGTTGTCCAGTCTCAGCTTCTGATGGTCAGAGGCCTAGGGACACCCAGATCTTGGGGTTGCATCCCTGACCATCTTGCCTAATAGCCATTGATGGACCTGTCCTCTGTGAACTTCTCTAATTCTTTTTTTAACCCAGTTATACTTTTGACCTTCACAACATTCCTTGGCAATGAGATCCACAGGTTGACCATGTGTTGTGTGAAGTCGTACTTCCTTATGTTTATTTTATACCTGCTGCCCATCCGTGAACAGAGTTTAGATCCTGGTTTCCTAGGAAAAGTCTGAGACATTATAAAACCAGGAAGTCTGTAATTTGACCACCTTGTTGGCTCAGAATAAAGAAACACAATAATAATAGAAACTAATAATGTTGTGAGGTTGGTGGGAAATGTTCATTAATGGGCTACCAGAGCTGAAGTCAACTGATGACACAGGAATCTCTTAGTGTTAACTGGGGTGGGGCACAGAGTGGGTGCCGAGGGATCTGGTATGTACATTCTAGTTCACTAAAAGACTGCCATATGAGTCTCAAAGAAAAGCCCATGTCACCAATATCATTGTGAAACGTATCTACAGATGCTGTGTAAAGAGCCATGTATATGCATTGAAAATTACATTCTTATGATCTGTGTCTAGGGACTAGTCACCAGGAAAGGTGAAAAAATGGTTTTCTCTCAGGCAAGAAATGTTTCTCCCATCCGTTTGTTTACATGTAAATTAAGCATGTAGGATTCACAATCCGTTCAGAAGGACTGTGAGAACTTCAAAGAAAGAAAAGTAACAGGAAGTAGACAGGGGGTGGGGACCCAATTTTGGGGTACACATCAAAGGCTTGCTCTAGTATATTTGGGGGACAAAGAAGACACCCTGGTATCTTTCACATAGGAAGTAGATGGACAGCGAGACGGACAGCGGGGTCGCTATCAGGCTTGGTTGAGAACATTGGGTGAGAAACATCTTTAGACAGGAGGTTAACCTGTTGGTTAAGTTTAGTCTCTAGGAGCATGTTATGATTTCATTTTACATGTAACCATTTTTTGCTTGCATTCTTACTCACTATCACTGGAATCTCTGTTCTTTGATCATCTCTGTTCTTGTTTGCACTATAAATATATCTAAGTGCTGTGTGTTTTGCACTATAGAGTATAAGTGATACAGTATAAAGTATAGAGTCTAAAGTATAAGTAATAAACTGGTGCGTACTGTTCCATTGGGAACAGCAGGCCTGGTAATTCTGTGGGTGTTCAGTGGATAAAAGGTCTGGACATTATACGGAATGGTCAGAAGTCTCGGGGGTTGGTGTGTGCCAATCACTAACCTGTACGAAGAGATTAGGGTCTGAGGAGGCCTGGATGGCAGTGCTTGTTTTGCCAGAGTCTGGTCATTTTAGGACACTCACCCACAGCAGACACAGACAAGACTTCCTCACTCTAAGGGCAGGCGATGGTAAAGTGCCTCATAACCTTGGGAACTCCTGGGGAGTGTCACACAACTCTATTGGAATTCTCTTTGTTTCTCTCCCTTCCTTCTAATTACCGGCAAGAGTTGCCTTCAGTATGTTGTCTGTCTTTCTGGAATGACTCCTGGCTGCTGATCACTGGCAAAGGCATCTTTTGGCCTACGGTTCGGCTGACCTGCTGCAGGAGAACAGGAAACAACTCTGGGAGCAGCTCCTGCACAGCTTTCCTCGACTGCAGTGCTGATACCACCTCAAAGATGGCACATGTTGCCTGAAAGGAGAGCATGGTAAAAAATGAGATCTCCTCCCAACACCATCAGACCCTCTCTCCCCTTCTGATATCTGCTTTACTAAATTCTCACTTCTGGCAGTAACTTGATTGACTGCAAGCAACTCCCTTAACTCATGGCTCAGTTTCCCATGTCTATAAAAATGTGTATGACCTACCAAGGCATGTTGTGAGTCCTAAGGAATATTTGTAAAGCACTGTGAGAAACCTGGTTCAAAGACTTTCTTATTGCCAGATCTTATTAAGTAAATCAGCCACGTACTCTAAAACTGTCGTATTTGTTCCACAGACAGCAGAGCTGGACTCAGGGAAACAGTACGTCAGAGGAGAAGTGCCCACACAGCAATATTCTACCACACTTCTAGCTTTCCATCAGCAGGATTGTCACAGGGCAGAGGAAAGCCTGAAAGACGTGTCTGTCATCTAACTTACTGAGAAAGGCTCAGCAGCTGCCAAAGGCCTGTCGCTTTCAGTCTCTGAGGTGACGCTTCCTTCTTGGCTTGTTGAAGTCTTTATTTTTTCTATTAGGACCTGTAGGACTTCAGTGGCAAGCAAGGGGTCTCCCCCTAGAGATCTCCACAGCTCAGTGGTGTCACTGCAATTTAACAGAAGTTACACGTAACCCCTGCACACTTTTGTGGCTCAGACTGAATGCGTCATATTTAAGTAAAGACCAAATTATCTCCTTGCCTATGATGAGAAAGTTAGGAGTGCTGTCCTCCTTTAACGCTCCTCCTGTTTAAATATTGAGTTTCCAGTTACAGAACCAGGGTAAGTGACCTAGTCTTACTCCAGCCTAACCATTAATACTAGACTTCAGAAGGACAGGACACAGAGCGCCAACCTCAGTTCCTCTTTTCCCACTTCCCAGTAAATATGGACTCATGAGCATGTGACTCCCAAGGATCTAGGGTCTGGAAGGCAAGTTGATGAAAGAAAAGCCACATTCCTACTAACTGGACAGACAACTATGAGAACGAATATTCATGGCCATCCTAGGTCCCCTTCACAAATGGTGTCCCCACCCTCTGTTTGCCAGAAGCTGGGACTGGCCAACAGGGGATGGATCACTTGAGATTTACCTGTTCTGTTCACTTCCTCTGGGGCATGTGGCACTGGCCACTGTCGGAAGACAGGATACTGGGCCAGATGGACCTTTGGTCTGACCCACTATGGCCGTTCTTATGGTCTTAGATTCCAGCACTGGTAACTGATAACTCAGTTAGGGATCTTTAAATGAAATGATGGATCTGCTTCCAGCTCAGTTTTAAACACCAAGGATGGCAATTCTATTCTAGCAGCCATACCCTCACTGATACCAAGCAGAGGCCTGATGATAATATTGGCCCTATTCTTTGTAATCAGCCAAGGATTGGACTTGAAGCTGTCATGCTACCAGGAAATCAACAGCCACTGCTAATTTCCAGAGTGAGGTCAATTCAGATGTCAACTGCTTGGGGCGGCCAACAGCGAGTGGCGGCATGTCTGGGTCTTTGGTGGCAATTCGGCGGCTGGTCTCTCACTTCCTCTCGGAGCGAACAACCAGTCACCAAATTGCCGCCGAAGACTGAAACGGCGGTGGTAGAGCTTCAGATTGCCATCACAGCTTTTTTTTCCTTCCTTTTTGCTGCTTGGGGCAGCAAAAACCCTGGAGCCAGCTCTGCTAGAGAAGTAGATGTTTCCAACAATACACTCCAGTTATACCAGTAAAGACAGGTCTTTAGGATGTCAAAGAAGTTATGAATTAATGGAAACAGAATGACAATTAATTTCTCTCCGCACCCCACCTTAACATGCTCTTGGACCTTCCTGCAGAAAGACCCAGGCTATTAACTGTCAGGAATTATCCTAAACTGTTTGCTGCTTAAATGAAACCCTACAGCTCCCAGTAAAGCTGTGGGATCCATGTTTTACCAAGATGAATGCAACAGGTAGCGGTATACCTGTCCATCGGCAGACATTTGCTGAGGAGGCTGGAGATCACTGCCTCTAGGTGCTGGTGAGCTAGAATGGACACTGCCTCCAGCAGGAACTGCCTCAAGCTGCCCTCCTGGATATTAGGCATGTGACTATATATTATATCCAGGATAGTTGGCACCTGGAAGGAATAAAACCACAAAGATATGTCCCTTATTCTTTCTCTCCATTCAGTCTACAGAATCAAAAACTTTATTTAGCCATTTGCTGCTTTTTTTGAAATTCCTCAAGAAACAAACGTTCCACTATGTCTGCGTAATTTTAACCCACAACAATTGTCCACACTTGGCTATAAAAATTAAGACTGACACACACATATACATACCAGGTAAGTTAATGGGGTGGTGCCCAGCTATGCATTAAATAAACCAGTTTGCATGCACAAGAGAAGGCTTTGCTTGGCCAGATTTTGCAGGTGTGATTTAAGCAGCCAAATCTGACCATTTGCCTCGAAGGATGCAGAGTTCATAAACAACCACAAGCACAAAATATGAAAGTGCTTTAAACACAGTGTGCAAATGCCTGGGACTATGAACAGGCAATGACCTCTCATTTTCATTCCTAGCCAAACGTGGCAGTTCTGCTGTGAGGGTTCCCTGTCCTTTTTAGAAGATTTGTGGAGTGCTCCTTTCATCTAGACCTAACGCACTGGGCTCCAGAATAAAGCGTATAAATAGTGGATCCCAAAGACACTCTAGTTTTCTCCCTCCCTCCTTCTATTCTTAAAGGGTACGTCTACACAGAAAATAAAACAACATCCCACAGCAGTGTAAAAGTGTAGCTGTTCGTGCTCCAGCTGGAGCCCAGGCTCTGAAACCTGGAAAGAGGGTGGGTCTCAGAGCCCAGGATCCAGACTCACTGGGAATGACTACAAGGCTATTTTTATCCAGGTAGCCCTTAGCCATAGGCCTCCTAAGAACTGGATGCCTCCAAGTGCCAGTCATTCTGTCTTCTTGTCTTTTCCCCAGAGTCTGTTTTTTCAAGCCTTTCTTGGCTCAATACTGTGGCAACAAGCTAAACAAATAAATAACCAACCACCTTCCTTTTCCCTTGGATTCTCTCTGTCTACTGCTAGTGATTCTGCCATTGCCTATCTTAGGGTAGGAACAGAGATGGAATCGACTCTGTGTCCGAGGGGGAGAAATAGCAAGATTTTTGTTCATTACACACGAGGGCAAAGATCTAAAAGCCTAAAGTTTAGGCAGAAAACCTCTCCAGTTTCCCGTTTTACCTGGTCCAGCATGGTATCTCCACACTCCCTTAGGATGATCTTCATCCATAGTCCAGCTGCCGTGGCACAGGTGGGGTTAGAAGAGAGCATACTATTCATTGTGGCCTCAATAAAGTCTGCAGCCTTTTCGGAAGGGAAGTACTCACTAACAACCTGGCAACAAAGCAAAAACAGGAGAGACTGCAATGATGTTTGGCTTCAGCACTTTAAAAATGGAGGCCTAATAGCTCCATGGAAAAAGATCTATGAATCAGCATATTATTAATTAGTCTTATGTCCAGCTAACCATTTGGGATTCAAATTCTCTCTATAGTCTATATACTACATTTTTTTATTCTACACTAATGATATCTGGTTTGAGGCAAAGCCTCTGTTGCACAGTTAGCACAACATTGTACTGGATATGCAGGAGGTAAGTTTCCAGTTTGTATTCTCTTAGATACACTGCATCTTTTTACAACATATAAAATGAAGTCAAGAGAGGCATGCACACAAATATAGGCTAAGGCAAACCCACAAGGTGACAGAATGAAGACTGGGTGGTTTCTCAGCTTGATGTTCCACTAACACAGTTTTTTCTCATGGATGGCTGGATAGGTACATGTGTGTGCATCTGCATGCGCATTTTCACGCACATGCAACATTCTGCGGAATCTGTTTTTTACATGGCATTCATAGCACACATCTATGAAAAGCATCTTGCTGGTTACAGACAACGAATGCCCCACGCCCACAGCTTGCTCAAAGTACAGAAAGGCATCATGAAAGCGTAAATGTAAAATGAACAGTGCCTGGTCACTAAAACAGCCGCACAAGTTTTTTGAGGCAGTTACCCTGGCCATTTTGGAAGATGCCTGAAACAGAGCCTCAGGGTCTGGAGCTGCTGTTAGTTCTTCACAGAGACAGCCCATCTCCTCCTCCATTGACCCCAGGTTCATGGGCTGCCCTGGAGTGGAGAAAAGGAGAAAAATTACTATAATGATTAATGAAACTGAACCTCTACCGCATGGACATTCATACAGAAGGATCCATGTGCTATGCTGTTATTAGCACAGTGTAAAATCTTGGCCCCATCAAAGTCAATGGCAAAACTCCTGTTGACTATAATGGAGTCGAGATTACACCCTAAATGTCCGAAAGTTCACAATAGTGGTATGTTATTGTGACTGATACAGGATTGAACAAGCATCATATTCTGCTTGGAGCAGCTTTCTGGGTGTGTCTGATTTCAGTAGCCTCTCTGTTCTCAGTATTTAAATCTAATCTCATATTCAAGTACAACTCATGCAGGTAGATGTGAGGTTCCAATGCAGAGGTGAATCCCTCCAGCAAACTCTCATTGTAAAAGAGATGGGGATGGACAAAAACTTTGGCAGGAAACCCAGGCTCATCCGTCACTTCTAAACAATGCTGGGATTTCTATGTTGTACATTTAAAAGTTTGGAGTCCCTTATTCCATTTCTGAATCACCAACACTGTTTTTTAGGACTGATTAATAATAATTGGAAACAGGGTGACCAGATGTCCCGATTTTATAGAGACAGTCCCAATTTTGGGGTCTTTTTCTTATATAGACTCCTGTGATCCCCCACCCCATCCCAATGTTTCACATTTGCTGTCTGGTGACCCTAATTGGAAATGCCCTTAAACGATAACCAAGCTCTATCCCATTAGGTGAAAAGAATATCCTACTCCAGGGGTCAGCAAACTTTCAGAAGTGCTGTGCCGAGTCTTCATTTATTCACTCGAATTTAAGGTTTCGCTTATCAGTAATACATTTTAACGTTTTGAGAAGATCTCTTTCTATAAGTCTATAATATGTAACTAAACTATTGTTATATGTAAAGTAAATAAAGCTTTTAAAATGTTTCAGAAGCTTCATTTAAAATTAAATTAAAATGCAGAGCCCCCCGGACTGGTGGCCAGGACCTGGGCAGTGTGGGTGCCACTGAAAATCAGCTCACGTGCCGCCTTCGGCACTCGTGCCGTAGGTTGCCTACCCCTGTCCTACTCTTTCACAACGGGGAAAATGGCCTATACTTACTCCAATAGCTTTGAATGTTCATGACAGAGGGCTGCTAGAAGAACTTTTTGTTTAAAGAATTATCCCAGGAAACCCCTCTGATACAGCCAGTGGCAGGGTAAAGAGAATGAAAATGTTTAGTATCAAGGGCTTGTCCACATGAAGATAGTCAAGAAAGCTAATCCAAATTTATTGTAAAAATGCATTAGTTAAACTTCATTCAACACCTATGGGGACACATTTCTTTAGAATTAAAGGGCCCTTATTTCAGGTTAGTTTAATTCTTGTAACTCACTATAATTAATTCAGAATCAGAGCATCCACACGTGTGTTTAATGCCACTTTAAATTTACACCTTTAGTTCATTTGGGTTAACTTTCCTTAGTGTCCCTGTGTACACAAGCCCTAAGGAATTGAGCAGTTATCTACCTGGTGCAGACCATTTATTATTGGTACCGTTCCCAGAAGTGTGCTAGGCTCTTTACACATCATAATTGTCTCTTCTAATGAGGTGTTTACAAGATGCCCATCACTCTGTTATCTAAGTGCCAATAGACAGGACAGAAAGAACTAGACAGGCAGAAAAATGGACATTACAACAGTGAAAGAAGGTGAAGAATTACTTATATCTGCTAATAGTCTCCTCACCTTGCATATCGAGAAGGCAGCTGATACAATCAACCACCCACTGACGGGACGTGGCCAGTGAATCACAGCTGTGTGGTGCTATTCGTCCAATCAGAGATCCAAACAGATTAAAAGTGTCTTGAGTCTAATTAAAAAAATATGAAGAATGAACATTCTCCAGCTGTACTAGACTCCACTTGCCATCTTTATTGTTGATATCCATCAGCTCTGTGTTTCTGGGGAACCAGGGCACAGTATCTAGCCTGTGTGACTCATGAAGGACACCCCCAACCCCCTTCTCTGTTTGAAGTAAAACTGATCAGAGAAAGGCTTGCAGAGAACAATGAAGGGTTTGGGGAGACACACGTAGACCCCTCCTGACAAGGGTGACAAGATTAAGACATCTCTATTTGCATACAGAATGAAGAACAGAGACAACTCTCCTAGCCTCAACTGCATGAAAGATGGAATAGGGATTAGCATAAAGAATGAAGAACAGAGAACCGCACTGAACTCTGGGACCAGAAAGCAGGGACGCATTGAATCATGGGAATCCCTGCTCCAGATGCTAATGAACCTACGCCTGCACACACCCAGCTCAGCAATTATCAGACCAATTCTAGTAATAAATCTTTGACTCATATCCCAAAATACTGAAGCATCCTTGTTGCCTTGTGAGCTCCCTGGAAGAAAACACCACCGATAGCCAAGAGTGATCAGCTCCTATTGTCTGGCCTAAAGAAAACCCTTGAGCCATCAGTTTATCCATAAACAAATCTAGTCTTCTCCCTTGAACCATTGTATTTTCTCTACAAACCCTCCTACCTATGCCTAAGAAAGGGTTCTGATGTATATACCCAAACTCTGCATCAGTTCCACTGGTCGTGCTGGGGGCTCTGCCTGTCTCCAGCACTCAGGACCCTGAGCTACCACCATCACCTGGGAACCCCGACCAGTTCAAGCCTTATGGAGTGGGTGAGATCCATCTCTCTCTCTCTCTTTTCTTTTCTACCTCAGGTATTCACCTTTAAAATGTAACGGTTATCTTTGTTTATCAATATGATTCAATAAAATAACTTTTATGGTTCAGCTGGTTACTTCTCTCTCTCTGAATCTTACTCTTTTGTGTTTTTAGCTGCCCCCATTTACTCTGCAGCAACACTTCTTGTATCTAAGCTAAAGATCCCTGTAGTGCCCCAAAATACTGTGGGGTTTGCTCATCAAGTGGGTTACTACCCATACAATTGTAATGTGAAAGTGTGATAAGAACGTGTTAAACTTGCGGCACATAAGTGGGGGTGGGGAGCAGCTGAAAGTGCTCCTCAACCCAGCGTATTGAGATCAGGGGCGCATAAGGGTACCAGCTTGAAAGTGCTGCTTAACTCAGCCCACTGAGTACAGGGATATATGAGGGGATCAGCTGGGGAGTGCTGATTGACTTGCTCTGCTAGTGTGTGTGCGCGCGCGCGCACATGTTCATCTAGTTCTAGTTATTAGCCCTGGGGAACCTGGGTCCCGCAGGATAGCTCCATTGGGAGGGGACTTGTGGAAGGAAGGAGTATAGCTCCATATGAACACACAAATGACATAAGCAACACATTAATAGAATTACAGAACCGCCCCGCCCTCCCCCTCCCCTCACAGAAGAGTACCCCTAATTAATGAGCCTACCCAAAGTAATGGGCACGTCTGGTAACATTGTGCCTCTGATTCCTGTACTGAACTGGGTAACGCACATTGGAAAATATAATCCCAATTGTACATACAAACACATGGAATCTAAATTAGCTGTTATCACTCAAGGAAGAGACCTCAGAGTCACTGTGTACAGTTCTCTGAAAACCTCTGCTCCACATGCCGTCAAAAACGTTAACAACATGTTAGGAACCATTAGGAAGGGGATCCTTAATAAGGCAGTAAATATCATTAAGCAACTACATAAATCTACAGTACCCCTACACCTTGAATACTGCGTGCAGTTTTGCTCATCTCATCTCAGAAAGAATATGTTAGAATTGGAAGAAGTACAGAGAAGAGCAACAAAAATCATTAGGCGTATGGGACAACTTCTTGTACAAGGAGAGATTAAAAAGACAGGCACTTTTCAGCTTGGAAAGAGATGACTAAGAGGGAATATGATAGAGATCTTTAAAATCACGACTGGTGTAGAGAAAGTCAATAAGGAAGTGTCATTTAGCCTTTCACATAACACAGGATAACACATAACAGACAATGACATTAATAGGAAGCAGGCTTAAAACAAACAAAGGTAACATTTCTTCACACAATGCAGTCAATCTGTGGAACTCATTGCCAGGGAAATGTTGTGAAGGCCAAAAGTATAACTGGGTTCCAAAAAGAATTAGATGAGTTCACGGAGGACAGGTCCATCAATGGCTATTAGCTAACATGGTCAGGGATGCAACCCTATGATCTGGGTGTCTCTAAACCTCTGACTGCCAGAAGCTGGGGCTGGGACTGGCCAACAGGGCATGGTTCACTTGGCAATTGCCTTGTTCTGTTCATTCCCTCGGAAGCATCTGGCACCCACCACTGTTAGAAGACAGGATACTGGGCTAGATGAACCATTCTTCTGGGGGATCCTGGATAGCCACTCTTATGTTTTATGTTCTTAGCTGATTACACAGAAATTCAGCTTTAGCATCCTGAGAGCATAAGAACCAAGAATGCATTTGTGACAGTGGCAGACCCGTTAACCTGCGTATGACCCATAATAACTTAACAAAAGGCACTTCTACTGTATCAAGACAGTTCACTTGCACGGGAATTTCAGAGAGATGTATTAGACTAGCAATCATCAACTCATTCAAAAATGAACAATAGATGCTAAGTGTATTTGTCTGTGGTTGTCTATACCCGGTTAGAAGTTTCACAATGTAACCAAATTAGCTTGTAGATGCTAATTCCCTTTCATGGCTTAATTGCCTTAATTATGTATGCAAGGTGTTCAGTTAACCTTAAAATCAAAGATGTAAGACACTTCAGGAAACCAATCATTTCTACATTATCTTCAGCTTAACTATCTGTGTTGTAATGGAAGAACAGCTAATTACATTCTGTGAATGAATGTAACCAGATTACTGTGGATGCACAGGAAATAGAAGATTCTCTTCAAAGCAAAGGACAACAGGCCATCTGCATTGGGAGAAGATCCTTCTGTGACAATTTCTGTGAGGGAGGCTTGTCAGCCTGCTAGCATAGCTATAAAAGGGAAGGCTTGGGCCTGATCCTATCATGTCTAGTCTGCTTAAACTTTGAACATGGTAAGTGTGAGCCACAGGACAGAGATCTTCCAAATAATCATTTGGAATAACCTGGAAAATACCTGGAAAAACTAACAGACTTTACATCTATGCTGCCTTTGGATCCTGCTCTGTTGGGATAATTCCAGAGAGACTTTTATAAACCAGCAGTTTATTCCATCACTGTTGTGATCCTGAACTATGACCATTGAAAGTCACTGTCTGGATATTGATCTTTTAACCATTTGTAACTCTCTTCTTTCTTTTAACAGTAAGTCTTAGATTTAGTTATTAAGGATTGGCTGACAGCATGATATTTGGGAAAGACCTGAGATTAATATTGACCTGGGGATAAGCATCTGGGCCTTTATAATTAGTGAACCCCGCATATGGTGAATCAGGTTTTCAGTGACCCCTCATTATATTAGACATAGAATATCAGGGCTGGAAAGGATCTCAGGAGGGATCTAGTCCAACCCCATGCTCAAAGCAGAACCAATCCTCACACAGATTTTTACCCCAGTTCCCTAAGTGGCCCACTCAGGGATTGAGCTCACAACCTGGAGGTTTAGCAGGCCAATGCTCAAACCACTGAGCTATCCCTCTCCTCTCTTCCAAGACATGGATGTTTAGATGGGAGCCAATGTCTGGAATGCCAAAAGGGGAAGGCATTTGGCATCTTCTTAACTAGGGTGGAAGCTCTTTTGTTGTTGACTTGGTGAATCTAATTATAGAATAAGCCATCAGTTTGGGGGATTGTCTGCCCTCTAATTCTTGCAGTCTGCCCGCAGTGTGGTCACAGCATTGTTGTGTAAACCTCTCTCTTATGGAAGCAGAGGGAACTTAGTCACCTTGAGATCCCAGCTGCTGCCCTGGAAGAGTTTTTCATGTATTTGCGTTGAGCGTCAGATCTGATAGAAGCAGAGAAGTCAGCTCAAGGAAGAGTACGGCTATACTTACTGTGCTATGAACTGTCTCTTGATAGGCAGTCAGCAGTTGGGTGCTGGCCTGCAAGGCCCTTTCTCTCTCCCACTCCTTCCCTGAACTGAACCATGTCGCTAGGAGCTGTTGGTAGAGCAGGGGAACGGACAGAGTTAGGACCAGAAAATCCCTCCCAAAGGTCCTCTTCAACAGGTTTAATAGTCACTAAAATCCCTCTCCAAAGCATCTCACCTCCATGGAGAAAAGGAATTACATGTCTAATGGAAGAGCCCCTAATATATACAAGTCCCAGGGACCAGATTCACCTTTGGTGATTGAAGCCAAAGGAGTTACATGAGAGATGAATCTGGGCCCGTCTATGTGATGTCTGCTGTAGACTGTCTGATGGGAGCTGTCTAGCACATTGCATGCTGTTGGTTGTCTGCTGCTGTGGTCTGTTTCCTGGGCAACTTCTCCCACGTTGAGTGGCAAAATGACAGAGAGGAACATTTCTTTTTATTAATTTGAATAAGAGCAGAGAAGTGCCCCCAGCCCAGCTCCTTTTAGAACTTCATTTTTATACTGAAGGTGCATCAAAGTCCCCACCCCTCAGCTCTTCACGATATTCTGTCCATGTCTGAAGAACAGGAAGTCTCCTCTGAATGAGTTTCCATACACGGGGCCTAACTCAACATTCATGAATTCCTCTTAGAAGAAGTGATCAGTTTCAACTGGTTCTCTTAGATTTGGCTACTGCAGGGGTGATTTTCTTGCCGCTCCAAGTTGTGTCAACAACACTGTAAGAACTTGGTCCCAATCCAGCCCCGCCATGAAATGGCAAAACTTCCGTGGATTTCAGTGGGCATATGCCCGCTTTGCCCAGGAAGAATTTGGTGCTTTCTCCCTAAAATTCACTCCATTGTGGAAAATTCCTCCACAACTGAAGCTTGACCCCCTAAATCACCGACTCTTCCCTGCTGTAACACAAGAAACAATCTCCACCACGGTTTAATGGTCTACTCACTTCAAACATTTCCTGGAACCACTCTGCCGTTGGTTCTTCCTCCAGCAAAGTCTCCGTTAGCTTGTCAAGGGCTTCCAAGGACCTCACGTACAGTGACTGAAACCAGAAGAGAAGGAATGAGGCTCAGCACAGATCATTTGTGTGTGTGGGCCGGGGAAAGCTAACCATGCCTTGCCAGGGAGGCCATGTGTGGCTGCCATCACCCAGTGCCGGCTGGGCAGAAATACAGTAGATGGTGCCAGAGGAGAATTGTTGTCACATACTTGTATAAGCAGAGCATCCTTTGCTGTCTCGCTTTCCTTTTTCATCATCTCCAAGGGAGGAAGGGGAAATAAGCTTTTGAAGCACTGATCAAGGAGCTCATGGTTTTCCTCCAAGGTCAGAGAGGGTTTGAGTTTGCTGGCAGAAGAATGATAGAGAGAAAAGTCATGCATTAGACTCAGTACCAACTCCAAGTAAAAGAATTGGGTTCAATGACTACTTAATGTCCCAATCTAGAACCCCAAGTGCAAACAACACTTCGCTTTGCACCTCTATTAAGTATTGGCTCATCTAGAAGTAAAGCTAAAACGTCAAGTCCCCTTTTTAGAAAAACCCACAAGCTTCCCTCCCCCTGCCAGCTAGCCAGACACTTCCCTCCCCATCTGAACTCTGTTCGATTGTACTGCATACCCCACAACCTCCAATCTCGTGTCTTTCAAGCACAAGCCTCTGAATGGACACGTTCCAATCCTTAAGAACTAAAGTCCTGCTGGTGAGCAGCATTTGAGCCACAGGGCCACCGAGAGGATTCAGGGGGCCTGGGGTCTTCGGCAACGGGGAATTGCCGCCGAAGACCCAGCACTTCAGCAATGGGTCCTAGTGCGGAAGGCGTCCCCGCCGCCGAATTGCCGCTGAAGACCTGGAGCTGCAGAAACTGCAGGGGCCCGGGCCCCGTGAGAGTTTTCCAGGGCCCCCGGAGTAAAGAACCCCGCACCAGGGGCCCTGAAGAACTCTCATGGGGGGTTCCTGCAGGGCTTGGGGCAAATTGCCCCACTTGCTTCCCCCGGGTGGCCCTGGTGAGCCAAACCCTGCAGGCATTAGACTGCTGCCAATCCGACACTCATGAATTAACAAATAAGAAGGCAACACAGTGCCAGGAAATATGGCAGAAAATAGCCTGCCTCAGATGTCCAATGGCAACAATTGCCTTGTAGCGAACTGGAGATGCCAAGGAATCCAGTGGTTCCTTTTTAATGAAGTCCTGAAATGCATGAATAGGGACATCAAAAATGGGAAATGGATTTGAAAGGCAGAGAGGCCTTCCTCTCACACCCTGAAACAGGGCCATCTGCCAGACCTGGAATAAACAGACACTGTGCTTAGCAAGCTCTCTGCCTCACAAAAGAACCGTAGGGCCATCTGCAGGCTATACAGAGGACAGAAAGAGAACTCACAAGACACAAGCCATTCCTTCCAGTTACAGCTCACAAGATATCAGCACCCCTGCCAAGCTCAGAGTGGACTCAGCATTCTGGGTGCCATGCAGGTAGCTCATGAGACTGCAGTAGTACAATCACAGCCAATGGATAAAATAACATCCCCCTGGAAAACCAGGCTTAGTACATTACAACAAACTCCTTTGTATTTCAGTCCTTAAAGCTCCCAATCACTCACCAGCATGTAGCCAAGGAGCTCCAGTTTGTAAGAGAATTCAAACTCCTGAGAGTCTCTGGTCTCCAAGATGGCACAGCTAATCTCCAGGATATTGTGGATGAGGGTTAATTTTAGGTACATGTCCTACATAATCCAGAAGGAGAAAGAAGAGGATGTGGATGAGAACCTGAGAGAAGAACCACAGTCCAGAAGATCAAGATCAGGAATTAAATCTAGCCTCAGGGAAGGAGAGAGGTGCCCACAGACCCCAGAAGGTAGAGGACCCTGGCTCTGCACCCACCTCAGAAGAAGAGAAAACCCAGGTTCAAATAAATAAATCCAGGTCCACTTACACCAGAGCAGGCAGGACTCCTGCTTGACGTAGCAAGGAAACCAAGCTCTGTGCAATTTAAACAACCAACTTGTGTACAGAAAATGCAAAAGGTGAGGGCAGATTGTTTACAATGTACCTTGTTTGCAACAGTGATGCCCATCACCTGAAAAACTAAATGCAAAACAGCTATTAGCAATGTAGATAGTCCCACATAACACACAAACTCAAAACGTCCTGGCTGGTGAATACGGAGCAGAGAGAAATCACTATTGTTAAATCTTCCAAAAGGCAGGAAATGGATCCAGAGGGGGTATTCTGCAGAGGTCAGCATCAGGGGCCATCCTCCGTAATATTTGCATTTGTGAACTACTGGAAGATCTCAGTTTGGTTCAACTGTTTTTGGCAATGCCTAAGTGAGAGTCTCAGTTAGACAAGGCAGAACTGAATGGCAAAGTGACGTGGAGAGGTTGCACCGAGATGAGAGTCAGGACCAGCAGTCAGACACCCGGGGAACAGAAATAACGCAGCACACAGACAAACAAGAAGACAGATAAGAGGTAAGGGAAGTAGTGAGTCCAAGAAACAGCGTGACAGCAAATCAACTAAATACAGGCTAGCACTAGTCTCTCTTGGGTAGTAAAAGATAGTGCTAGATACACATCCATATTAGGGGAGTTAGAGTGTTATTTTGAATAGCCTGAGTGTCACTACATCTCAATTACTGTGTAGCTGGGGTCTACAGAATTTCAGAAGAATACAGACAATTAGAGAAAATACAAAGAAGAGCAACAAAAGTGATGCAACATGTGACAGCTCACGCTCCATCCATTACAGTTTTAAATTTCATTTCTGTGACACTTATCACGCAAAAGCTCTTACCTGACAACTGGCTCTGTAATGGAGAAGGATGTTCCCTGTGATGTCTGCCTCTACTCGGGAGAGAAGCTGGTCTTTTGGAGCATGGACAGCCACGCTGCTGTAGGTCAGCATCAAGGTGCTGAGAGTCTTGCCTCTTTTCCCCTGGGGGTAGTCCTAGACAATCAGAAAGTTCTTCTGATTCCTTTTGCTTTGGAATTCTGATCTGCTGCTGACCAAGGAACTCCTCACAGCAGCAATAGCAGCTTGCACTTGCAAAGCTCTTTTCAGCCAAAGATCTCAAACCACTTGCAAAAAGTATTGAAGCAATATAATAACTGTGAGGTGTGGAGATATTAGGATCTCCATCATTCCCACTAGCTAACTGACACAGAGAGCCTAAAATGCTGAACCTACAGGAGTCAAGTACACGGGAGCTTAGTCATTGACACTGGTGGGTACAAGATCAGGCGCTAAATGTCTTGCCTAAGGCTGCACAGTGAGTAAATGGCAGAGCCAGCAGTGGAAGCCCAGAGGCCTAGTCTCCTGCTCTAGCCTCTAGATCAGTGGTTTTCAACCAGGGCTACTTGTGTATCCCTGAGGCTCTGCAGAGGTCTTCCAAGGGGTTTATCAACTCATCTAGATACTTGCCTAGTTTTACAGCAGACTACAAAGAATGCAAGTACAATATTTATATTTCACTTGATTTATTTTATCATTATATGGTAAAAATGAGAACATAAGCAATTTTCAGTAATAATGTGCTATGATACTTTTTAATAATTTTATGCCTGATTTTGTAAGCAAGTAGTTTTTAAGTGAGGTGAAATTTGGGATACACAAGACAAATCAGACTCCTGAAAGCGGTACACTAAACTGGACAGGTTGAGAACCACTGCTCTAAATCAGATGTTCCGTAATTGTCATCCATAGACCACTGGTGGTCTACCTAAAGCAGGTTGGTTGACCACATGTTGCTTGCAACACCTCCTCATTTCCAGCTACTAACTGGGATTAAAAAAAACGCTAAAAATACCTTAAATGCTTTTCCATGCAAGCCACTGAGGTAGTTCCCACACATTGTGCATGGGAGGGGCGCTCAAGCCATGAGACATCAGATGATAAAAAACATTTGCGAGAATCCCAGCTCCAGATTGTGCTCCTCTCTGCTTAACTGCAGGCATCACGTAGAGCGCATACACTGGGGGATAATGCTAGCTGACCAGAGGAGACACTACCCCAGAGCTGCTGCCCCTGCTTTAGAGGGAGAGGAAGTTTGAGAGAACCCCCTGGCTCCTTTACCTTCAGGTGGCTGATGAACCCAGAAATCTTAACCTTGCTCATTGCAGCCCCAAACTCCTGAAGTGCGTTCAAGGTGAGGTCCAGATGGCTCTCAGCAGAGAATGCGAGGATGGAAATGACTCCCTGTCACCCAAGAAAAATACTGATTAGGATCAAACCCACGAGTCCATTCCTTTCACCTGGAGTGGTGTAAAGCGCCAGTCAGGCGTGAGACACATGGGGAGCGGGGGCTGAGTGAAATAGCAATGAAGAGGATATGAAGCGAAATGGCATCTGTCCCAGGCCAACTCAGAGCTGAGCCCCACAGAGAGCATTCGGGGATTACTTGGTAAAGTGGGGAGAGGGACACAGTCCTCACCTGTCTCTCAGGGACTTCCATATAATCTGTTGTTGTCAAAAATGTCTGAAGCTGTGATTTAACGTGGAACAGGTCCTGACAAACTGCTAAGGACGTTCCTAGCGCCTTATACAGGAAACTCTGAAAGAAAGAGACCAGCACTGAGATATCAGTAACACAACGTGCCTGTCAGTACAGACCCAGCTCAGCAACACTCACAAAAGAACAAGATAGCCAAGTCCAAGCACCCATACTGCAGAAACATCCCATCATCTAGCCCAGCCAGAGAACCAACAATGCAGCACACACAAGCAGCCTGTCCAAGCAAATATTGGAAGGGCAGGGCGGCAAGAGAGCAGGGAACAAGTAAAAACAAATTTGTTATGCAGAATAAAATATAAAGTAATGAAGCCTTGAGAGAAGCCTTATGTAGCCCCCCAATCACAATCTCAAGGGAAATTAACTAGAAACTAAGCCTTAACAGAGAACAAACCTTCTCATGGGAGGGGCTGGTATAGCTGGCCATCTGCTGGCTCAACTCAAGGCTTATCTGCCTGCTCCAGGCACTGTTGTCTATCATCTCCAGAGATGTTCTTAGGAACTGAGTGTAAAACAAGAGTTAAAGCAGATGGTTAATTGCAAGAATTTGGGGGTTGTTGTGGGGTTGGGTTGTTTATTTGTTTGGTGTTTTGTTTTTTTTCTTCCTTGTTCTCTCTTGTAAACTTTCCAATATTCAGGTGTCATGGGAAGGTTATTTCCCTACTGAGAACTATAAACATCAACAACCCAGACTTCCTCTGCTGTTGTTCTTTAACCTTTGCCTGATGATTCCTCTCAGTCCTTTAACCTTTGCCTGATGATTCCTCTCAGTCCCCAAACCCAGATAGACAGTGAATTGGAGAATGAGACACAGCCAAGAAATCTGACCATTGAGGAGTGATTTTATAGTGGATGGAGGATAAGTCTAATGAACTTTGAACAAAGGGACCTGGACTACAAAGGACCAGGAACCTTCTCTGAAGTGCTCTGGACCCTTTATGCCACCTCCCCAGGGTCCCCAGGGTTGTGAGGTACCTCACTACCACCTGCCCTTAGCATGAGGAAGCCTTCTCTGTGCTCTGCCAGCCACAGGAAACACAAACAAGCCCTTCTCACCCCATCCAGGTTCCACTGTCCTTCTACAGATAAGCAATCGGGACAGTCCAACCGCCGAGCCCTCTCTGCAGCCCCACAACGTCCAGCGCCTTTTCCACTGGATACTCACAGAATTCATAGGCTTGCTACAGACCACCTTACCAGTTTCATCTCAGAGTCACCACTCCATTTCACACATTTAGATACATTTATAGTGAAAACAAGCAGAGTTCAGTTCACAAAGATTAGAGAGTTGAGAAGGAGCAAGTAAAATTAATGTCAACAAATGGTTACGTCAAAATAAAATCATAACACACTTCTAGAGCTTCTACTTAGATAACCAAACATTCCCCTCTCTCACAAAGGATAGCTCCCCCAAATCTCTCTCCCAGCATGAAACACCCAGACCAAAGGTGATCCTCCATTCAGAAGACAAGCCAGCTGGCAGTTCGTCCAATAGGTGAAGGATACCTGGTGCCGGATACCTCTGGACCTCCAGATAGGGTTCCAAGCATCCATTGTCTTCACTTGTAAACAGGGTACCCCCTATTGTTTGTTTGTTTTTCTTGGATCAAATCTCCTCTGGAGACTTCGCAATCACTTGATTAGAATTTTCCTCTATTGATTAGCATCCATTGTGAATAAATATTCTGTCTACATACAGCCATTCACGCAGATAAGCATCTCCTGCCTGAAAGAAACTTGTTTATCACTTTCTGGTGACCAGCCTCAACTCACACACCTTAAAAGCATCAATTTCAGTATACAACCATAATATCTTATATATTATCCATCCAGTCACTGGGCAATGATTACGATGAGCCGTATGACACCCTATGGTTATACAGAGATCAGATACTGGGAATCTTGTGGCCTAAGTCAGTGGGCACCCAAAGGACCAGGGGTCACACCCTCAACTCCCTTTGAAGTCAGCCAGCGGTTAGTAACTCTCAGCACTTTGCTGTTTCAGGCCTGAATTTTGAACAGCAGCCAGGAAATATCAGAAACCTCATAAGAAAACCTAATCTGATTTGATTTTTTAGCCCAAAGAATTTCAAATAAGGCTGGGATCTGGAATGGGAAATTCTAGAGTGTAATCCAACCCCAAATGGAACTCCAAACCTTCTGGGGCGTATTTATCACTAGGTCCCTTCCTCTCATTTTCAGCACTCGCCATAAAAATGTTCCTTGTCTGGATTTACATGAGGCTGTAAAGAGCTCTTTCTGACCAGAAAGGCTTCTCCATGAGATACAGTCATCAAACCCTGTCTTGTCTCTTTTCCTTTTTGGGTTTCTCATAGCAAATTTTCTTTTGAGTGGCAAAAAAAAAAAGAATCCTTTAGATGTCCCCCAGTGGTGCATTAGCACTACAAGCATATTGGTTTTCTGGTTAAGTTTTGTGTTGTTCCCAGTGGTAACACAGGAGTTATTTATAACTAGAGCTGGTTGATCAATGGTAACTTCATTTCACAAAACAAGTGGAATTTTGTTTTCTTGATTTTTTAAACACAAATAAAAAGTGAAAGAAACAAAAATATTTTGCTTTTCAAAATCAAAAATGACCATTATTCAGGTCTTTGTTTTCCCCCTTTCCTTCCCTTTATCCCTCGTCCCCAGGCCTTTCCTCCCCTCTTCCACTTTGTGACTGAAAAAGCCGGGGGTGGGGGGGCAGGGGGAAGGAGATAAACAGGAAAGCAAATGAAAAAAAACCCCAAAACATCAACTTTCATTTTAAAAAACTGAACATTTTCCATTTGGCTTGTGGTGGTTTTGTTTTGTGTAAAAAAAAAAAAAAAAAAAAAAATTGAAAATGTCCCATGAAAATAAAAAAGGCCAGTTTTCACTGAACAAAATGAAATGGTTTGATCAGCTCTGCTTATAATGAATAGTTTATCACTAATATTTTCCCCAGCTGATACATCTGGAGGGGGGAGGGAGGGCTGCGACAATACAGCTGAAAGGCGTCTTGTACCTGAAGCAGCATGTGCTCCCACCGCGCACAGTCCAGGGAATTCTCTGTGTTTCCTATGAAGCAGGAAGCAAAACAATAATGTTACCTAGGTTAGCAAGAAGAGTCGTCCCAGGAATCTCCTTTGCAGTTAGTCCTTCGAAAACCCCTGCTCTGCCAAGCTGTAACATACCTGGGCTTTCAAGGCTAAATGGGACATACGGCAACATTCTTTGCTGGACCAACAGAAAGTATCATATTAGGTACCATGCTGGCATTTTTATTCAGGGTCAGTCAACCCACCAGGAGTGAGATACTGAGCACTCCCAATTCCTGTTGACTTTAATGGGAGCTGAGAGTACTTCGCATATCACAAAACTGTTCAGCACATCAGAAGACTGGGCTTAATATGAAAACAAAATTTTCCTGTATAATAAGAGATTCTGGACTTGATCCTAACTTGATGTAAATCGGTGTAGCTTCACTGAAGTCAATGGAATTCTACTGATTTACATCAGCTGAGAATCTAGCCCTGTTTCTGAATGTCCAGCTCTAACCTACCCTTCTTTAATGTCGGCACAAGGTAGTACTGGAGACTCTGTACAGCAACAACCACTAGGGAAGAGACAGCTCATTTTTTAAATCTTTTCTTGAATATCAAACCCACTTGAACATTGTGGGGCTTGACAGTCATCAGAAACATATTGGGTTATGCTCCATGTAGGGTCTGTCATGCTCTACAGAGACTATACTGGCAGAGCTACATCACTGGCACTCTGCTGGCATAACCCCATAGTGTAGACACAGCCTACACTGACTGAGGAGGTCAATAGATTCATACCACTGTAAAATTGATGAAAAACATTATTAGGCCCCCAATACCTAGAGTCTACATAGGGCACCCACTTGGCCAACCTGGCTTTTATGTCTCAGGTTTCCTTACAGAAAGAAAAACTCTGGGTTTTTTAATTGAATCACCCTTGAAAGTAAACATGGGGGTTAATTTTCAGAAAAATTCAGTTTGCAAAATCAGACTATATAGGTAACGCCAAAATATTTCACTAACCTCCAGCTTCACGCGTAATTCACCTTCCCAAACATTAACCTAGCAAAGGTGTAGGGGGAACTGCTGTAAAATTTCCATTCAGCTGAAACCTTCCTGGCCTGATTCTGCCCGGATTGAATTGGCCTCAGTGGATCAACTCTGGATTTACCCCAGTGGTTCACAGTTATCTAGATGAAGGAAAAGTGAGAGCCTAGAAGCCCAATTTCAATTCCCCACTCTTCCCACATACTGCAACAGGAATGGCACAACACGTGTCCATACGAAGCTGCATTTTCTGGCTTCCCTTCTATTCTCCATGGACCGCACTTCTCCTAACTAGCACTTTACCTTCAATGTACTGCACCAGAGATGGGATCTTTACTACCCACATCTCACCCACTGCTGCATGGATATTTTGGTGCAGGGCCTGTAGTAACTCCAAGGCAGCACATCCGTGTCCTTCTCCTGCATAAGGGGATGAGGCTACTACCTGCCAATGAGAGAGGAAGAACAGGCTAAGTTTTGTCAGCACAATACCAGCTTGTTCCTGAAGGAGAGAATAGTTCAGACTCTCTCATTGTGGAGACTATACAACAGAGTTGTTGATTCTACTGCAGTGCCTTCCTGAAGAAGAAAGCATTCCAGCTAGTGCGAGGATACAGAACAGTGTGTCTCAGGAAAGGGCAGAGACAGAGAGATCCAATCATACACATTCCTCAGCCTGTCTACAAGCATCTGGCTAGAAAACCCATTTTTATATTCTGCAGAAAACCTATTCTCATGGTCTACTCACCAGGAGTCGTGCCAGCAGCCCCTGGGGTGTAGGGAGTTTCACTAGGGAAAGAAAGAGAATATCATTAATTTTGCCAGGCTTTCAGAGTCCTGCTGATGTTATTCACCTAGCCATTCCCAGCGTGCCCACCAATGATGAATGCAGCTGATCACAATTTGCATTTCCATAGTGCTTTCAGTCTGAGCTTCTCAAAATGCTTGACAGACATGAATGAATTCTGCCTCACAGCACCTCTATCAGGTTGCCATTAATTACTCCTTCATGTCACAAGTGGGGAAGCTGAGAGAGAAAGATCAAGTGATTTCCCCAAGGTTACATCAGAATTTTGGTGGCAAGCTCGGAACAGAAGCCACATTTCCTAGCTCCCTCCCATGGCCATGTTGCAATCACAAGACCATCCCTCATTCATTTTAGCCTTCTCATTGCAGATGAGAGAACTGGAGCAGACTGAACCTGTTCATTTCATAGTGTGCCTGGAGAGAATAAATGAAAGAGTTTCTGTTATAAACCTGGTCCACCGTAGTCGAGGCAAGCAGCTTCTTCTCCTTCCTGCTGCTTTTTCTCAACCAGTTCCCTAAGGCATCTGCAGAGAGGCTTCAAAGTACCAGTGTACTGAGCTGGCACCAGGTATTCTAGAAGCCTTGGCCATAACACCTGCAGAGAAGAGCGGGACTGTTCAGTACACAGCTATTTCCATTCTCCCACCTCCAGTATCCTGTTGTCTGAATCCCTCCCTCTCATGTAGCTTCTCCTTTTATTCATCACTGACCCTTCCCTTACCTATCACCTCATCTCTCTCTCCTCCCATCATCTCACTCTACCTGTCTGGTGGCCTCTCACTCTGTCTTTTAAATACACTGCCTTCTTTGGTGAGCAATTTGACTCTCACCCAGAGATGAATCCTCCTTCTCTGCATTACAGCATTATGGAGCTATTTAGATAGCACCATCAACTCACCCAGAATTTTACAGACCTAGATAAGGCACACGCCCAGCCCTAAGATCTGTTCAAATCCAGGATCACCAAAGCTAAATATCAGAAGTATTCATGGAGGATCTAAGGGGAGATGTACTCCGACAGTGGAAAGAATGAAGAGAAGATCTCTGCAACATGATTTCTTCCAGTTAAATTGCTTTCTATCTTTTCTCTAATGTGAACCACTTACTCCATGATGAAGGGGTCACACCATCCCTGACATGAATTTGACATACTGTTCCTCCATTATGCTGAGTGTGCAAAAAGTTTCCTTGTAGGGAAGTACAAAGAATGTAAGGAAGAACGTACCTATTTCAAGAAGCAGTAGCAACAGGTCACTTACTTGGGTCATTCCGCTGACTGAGGTGTCCAGACATTGCAGGATGTCAATGCACAGGCTTTGGACAGTGTTTTCTTCCTGAATAGCCTGAGTGAGAAGTGTTGTACCCTGCTGTGAGATAGCTCTATAGAACTTATTAGCTATTAGCAAGACACTGGCTAGAGAATCAGTGTCCTTCTCTTACAAAGCCATCTTGAACATTGACCTATTCCTGCTTTTATATTGCACTGGAAGTGCACAGCCATCTGAAGGGAAGGGAATAATAGAAACTCCTAACTGGTGGGTCAGATCCCAGGCTTAGGAAAACCCTAAAGGGAAGGGAATGATTCACTGAAGACAAAAGAGTTTCCCCAACAGGGTTACATTTCTTTAAATTTGAAAAACTGTTTCATCTTTTTATCCCTGAGGAAAAACATTCAGACTCCGCCCAGTGGAAATCAATATGCAGAAGCAGGGGGATCCACTCTGTTTGTTCTGATGCCCCAACCAGCTTGGTCATTTCATGTGTAGTGAGTGTGATTCTATCAACGGGCCTAATTCTCCTCTTACTTACACCGGACTAAAATATTGATTGACTCTACTGATTTCAGTTTAAAGGAGAGCAAAACTGGCCCAATGAGAAAAAGCAGCCTTCCTTAAGATGGGTGTGGGAGCGGGTGTAAAAAAGGAGAGTATTACCACAAGCTCCAACTTTGTAGAAAAGGGGCCAGGCAGAGCTAAGATCTTCAACAACTTGCTCTAAAGTTGAACTGTTTACGTTAATACAGATCATGGATCCAGTCATGGAGCACAAAGTGTCTGGAGCCCCTGGCTGTGTCCATGGATAGAAATACAGACTGAAGATATTTTTAAACTAGTACATGTAGATGAGAGCATGCAGTGAGGGAAATATGCAGCAAGCTTTTCCAGTCTCCTGACAGTCTGTGAGGCAACCTGCATAACCTCGGTGTTTTGCTGATAGTTTACGTTTGCTTCAACAGCCACAGAATTGGGCATCACTCTGTTCTCTGGAAAGTCTATTTCAAACAAAGAGATGTGCTTCCTTGTACTAGAATATTTCACTGAAAAATCGTGTTTTCAGAATTTTCAGTGATTCATCAGAGGGTTGAGTAACCTAGATGACTCTGTTAGATGTAAATACCCAGTGTGAGCATCTGATCTCTGTTACATTAGTATGAATCCAGAGTAACGCCACTAAAGTCAGTGGAGTTACTTTGACTTTACACCAATATAACTGATCAGATTCTGGCTTTAATCATTCAGTCCAGTTGTCCTTGAATCAAAACTCCCACTGAAGTCAATGGGAGCAGTCAGCATGCAAGAATGGTAGGACCGAGTCCTAAGTGCTAAGAACTCTCCTTACCAGTTTGCTGGTGGACACACTGAACTCCCTGAAAACGTGTGCTACCATATCCCACGCTGCACAATTCTCCACACTTTCCGAGCTGAGCAGCCTCCAGATGAAATGAAGAACTGCCGTCCTCACCTGCAAGGGTAGAGATGACACACATGAGTTATTGTTATCCCTTCTGCCTGAAATAGGAGATAAGATAATATGAGAGTCCTTATGCTTTTGATTTGATCTCCTTGGCTTATAAACATGGATCCATTTAACACAGGCATGAGAATGACATGCCTTCTCTAGTCTGCACTCTCTCCTCTGGATCTGAATGAAAGCGCTACCCAGATGGCCATTCATCCCATATCATTGAAAAAAATTGAAATATTTCACTGCTCCACACACACTCTTACCGTAGCATTCTGATCACCCAGAGTGGATTTCACTGCCTTCACAATCAGACACTTTTCATCTCCTGTCTCAGGCACTGAAAGATAAGGAGAAGTGTACAGTACTTCTTTGTTTCACACACTCACTTTCCACAGTGGAATGAATCCTGAATTTCAAAGGACCCTATTGAAGAATAGTACCAAGCTTCTCTCATGTACGAAATCAGTGGGGAAAATATAGGACCAGACTCTGGTCTCAGTCACACCAGTGTAAATCTAAAATAATTCCATTTCTATAAATAGTGCCATCACATTGCCATGATGGAAATATTTTAAAAGAGTTAGATAGACTGAGGTCACTGAGGTTTATCTGTTTTTACACCAGTATAACAGAACTCAGAATCTAGTCTATAGTGTCTAATACTGACGATTGAGTCAGGAGGACTATTTTATTTTTATCTGATGATTGTTAATGTGCATTAGCCCCAAGTCAGCTTCTGTATCTGAAGTTGAAAAATATCTTGGGCTACATTCAGCACTTAGTTGAACCTGTTGGTTTCTCGGTGGCCATAGGGGGGTAACTTAGGGAAGCATTTGGTCCCTTAGTGGATATCCAGAGCACTGGTGACTGTGTGTTATAGAGCCTCTGTGCCCCATTTGCAGAGGCGATGCGTCTGTTACTGCCCTGCCGTGCCTACAAAGCCTTGGTTCTTCAGCTCAATCTATAGGAGCTATGCTTTTAGCTCTGGGTGTCCCCAACTCAATCATCAGCATGTCGGCCAAGAGGGCAGCTAGCACAGTTGCTCCTGTGTTACTTACAGTCAGCATCAACAATAGCTCTGAACAGATTCAAAGACGTCACACGAACAGCCTCATTCTTCATCTTCAGCTGGGAGTGCAGAAATGCTATCAGATCCTCCGGAGAAGAACGGGCTGCAAGGCAAGAAATCACATCCTCACTGATGACAGAACTCTTCTTCTTACCATACCTTACAAAGGTAAGGAAGTTACAAGGAAACTACTGTGTAACTCAGAGTCTCTTCCCCTTACCTAGCAGAACTATACAATGGACCAGCTCTGCGTGATTTTCTGTACTGAGCGGCTTAGCTTGAGAACAGATCTGTGGGAAGGAGGGAAATGGTCAAAGAAAAACTAATCAGAAGCAATTGAAAAGAAAATGTTCAATTAATTTCTAAGCTTCCACTTCCTACGTGTCCAACTAGAGGTCTCAACCCCAGGTGGATGGTACTGAATGCACAGCAAGAATCAAACACAATGATCAGGAGGAGGGAGAAAACTTGTTCACCTTAGCCTCCAACGATAGAACAAGAAGCAATGGGCTTAAACTGCAGCAAGGGAGATTTAGGTTGGACATTAGGAAAAAGTTCCTAACTGTCAGGGTAGTTAAACACTGGAACAAATTGCCTCGGGAGGTCGTGGAATCTCCATCTCTGGAGATATTTAAGAGTAGGTTAGATAAATGTCTATCAGGGATGATCTAGACAGTATTTGGTCCTGCCATGAGGGCAGGGGACTGGACTCGATGACCTCTGGAGGTTCCTTCCAGTCCTAGAGTCTAAGAATCTATGAATCTATGAATCAATAGATTAGATAAGAGAAGCTAAAGTGTTTTGAGCAGCAGAGCTCATCGAATCAAGACACAGTCACAGTTTTTACTGTACAACTCTGACTCCCCGTGATAATCGGCTTATGGTGAAATTGCTTTACAAACTGAGCTGGATATTAGCTAAGAAAATGAGACCACTACCTGCTTACTCTTGAGCCTGCAGAAATCAGGAAGGCATGAGGAGGTCCCCAGGCTCTGCACTATCATTCCATAGATTTGGATTGTTAATACGCTTCAGATCTGCTGTGCCTAACTCAAGGGATCCAAGCAAAACTACCCCTCACCTGGTTGTGCAGAGCACTGCAGATGGCTTGAAACTTCCCTTCAGGGAGAGGGATCTTATATTCACCAGAGACCTCCAAGAGCTGGCTCAGACTCTACAACAGAGGGTAAAAGTCAGATGGTGGCACACACAGGAGCAATATGTAGTGACTGAAGAAGATTCAGGGGATTCGTGGATTCCAAGGCCGGAACGGATTATTGCCATCATCTAGTCTGACCTCCGGTATAACACAGGCCACAGATCTTGCCCAGAATAATTCCCAGAGCAGAGCTTTTAGAAAAACATCCCAATCTCGATATCAAAACTGTCAGTGAGGGAGAATCTGCCTCAGCCATTGGTAAATGGTTCTAATGGTTAATTATCTCACCATTAAAAATGTACACGGTATTCTCCAGTCTGAATGTATCTGGCTTCAGTTTCTAGTCATTGGATGAAGTTACACCTTTCTCTGCTAGACTGAAGAGCCCATTCTAAAACATGAGTCCCTCATGTAAGATATTATCGACTGTAATTAAGTCACCCTGTCACAGGGCAGATCCACCCATCAGGGTGGTACCAGGCTGTGGAGGAACTGAAGTAGAACTCGGGCGGCCCAGCTGGCCTAGTCTCCCTCGCCACCGCAGCAGTCCTGGCTTCTAGGGTAGCAGAGCCTAATGGTCGGTATCAGCGCAGCAGCCCTTGTGTGAGGGTCCACGGCCCAACAGCCTAAGTCACTAGGGCTACTCTTCTAGGTATGGCAGTGCTGCCTAGTGGCCAGAGTCAATAGAACCACCTTTTGTGGCAGGGAAGTGTTGCCTAGTGGCCAGCCCTTCTCCACTGGCTCCTACCTATTCCACAAGTCCCAGCCCACGACGCTGTCTTGCCGCAGGGGTATCTCCCACCAACTCAGCGGGTATCCTTTCAAAACATGCCGCGTCAAAGCTAGGTTCCTCAACTGGATCAGTGCTTAGTCCATCTAGGCTACTTCCCACCCATTCTTCCGCAGCTGGCCGTCTCAGGGATTCTGTGGTCTCTCTTCTGTCTCTGGCATTGAGTGTCTGGGGGTTGTGGGTTGCAGCCACAGTCCGGCTGGACACTGAATCCTGGAGCACTGGCAGTCTTTCTGCAGGAGCCTGCAATGCACCTTTGCTCCCTTCGGCAGCCATCCCAGACTCAGCTGAGCGGCTCTCTTTTATATCCTGGTTCCAGCTGAAGCATGCCCAGCAGAGAGAGGGGCCATGGCCTCCTCGGCCCACAAAGTAGGATTAAACCCTGTTGAACCAATGGGGGGTAGGGAAACCCCATCACGCACCCTTTCACTTTCAGTATGTGAAATTAAAGAGATAGAGTTCCTCGCTTCTACCACAGTAAGGCATGCTTTCTAATCCTCTAATCACTGTGACTCTTCTGTCAATATCCTCTCCAATTTATCAACACCCTTTTGGAGTTGTGGCCACTAGAACTGGACACAGTATTCCAACAGTAGTCACACAAGTGCCAGACTTAGAGATAACATAACCACTTGAGAGTCTCCTTTTTACGCTTTTTAGCTTTTTTGGCCACAGCTTGAGTTCATGTTCAGCTGATTATTCATCATGACCCCCACAATCTTTTCCAGAGTCACTGCTTCCCAGGACAGCGTCCCCCATCATGGATGTATGGCCTAAATTCTTTGTGCCTAGATGCACACAGTCACGTTCAGCCATTTTTAAACACACCTTTGTTTGTGCCCACTTTACCAAGTGATCTAAATCACTCTCAATCTCTCCTCTTTATTATTTACCACTTCCCAATTTTTATCTCATCTGCCAACTTTATCAGGGATGATTTGATGTCCTCTGCCAGGTTATTGATAAAAAAGCTGAAAATCAAATTCCTTCCTGCATCTAAACACTTTTATCCTTTGTTGCTTCAAGCTTCCAGAATGTCTTCGACGCCATCTACAGATTTTACTATATGTAAGTAGCTGTGTAGTGCCCTGATGCTATCAAACAAGTCCATGATATATTGGTTCCCTCCAAATCATGGGTTTTTCAACCCCAAATGGGACCACAGACTCTGTACCAGAATACTCACCATCTCTGTTCGTTGAAGCTAATATCACTACCAAGAAGTTAGAGCTGTCTGATGACTTCATTTACAACTGCGTAGCCCCACTGAAGACAGAATATGGCCCCTTTCTTCTTGTTCATGTGCTACTCAGGGTATTTGAGAGAGAGAGAGAAGGGAAGTGAGACAATATCTTTAATTAGATTATCTCATCCACCTTGGTGCTCTAATATCTTGGGACCAACATGGCTACAACAGCACTGCACAGAACGGGAGATGAAATAGACAGGCAAAGCTTTTAGATCCATCTAGTTACAGAATCCAAAGCAATGACTCTCAAGCCTCCTTAGTATTAATTTTCAACCACTGACTGTTGGCGTGGTACTGACCTGAGACAACATATGGCAGCCCCTGCTGTGAGCAGCTTATGAATTAAAAGATAGACACAGAGTTGACAGGATGTACTAGGAAATCACAAGGAGGGAGTATCTTTTTGGGGAGGGGGCCAGGTGTTTTCTTTTTTATCTCCTTATCATCCTCCCCAGGAAACAGAGGATGCTTTTTCATAAGAGGCATTTACCTACAAATCTGGTTGCCTGACTCACCATGTGTATAAACCCAGAACTCGTGTGTGTATATTTATTTTCTAACAAGTCACTGTCTCAACCAGGAAACCCCACTGGCAGCAAACTCCTCGTGCAGTTCATACATACAGACACATAGACAGTTACCTTAAGGACTGGTACCTCACCTTCGTGATGTGAATAACATGAGTGTCCTCCTTATATTGTTCAAGGAGCCATGAGATCGTTTCAAATATCTGATCCCGATACTCCTCTTTATGTAGCAGGAGGCTCATCATGGGACCAAGGGCTTTGATGATTGCCTGCTTGAGCTGCATAGATGAGACACAGAATTTATGTTCCTACTAATTCATTCAGTATCATCCAATGGGCACACCTCTTCTACTTCTAATGCCTGCAACTTCCCTTGTTCCACTGTAGGAACAGCCCTATCTCAAGATTTCCCGGTAAAGAACCAGGACCCGTAGGCTTGGTTTCAGGATTATAGCCTAATGCACCTCACAACTATACCAGGTCAGATATTCCCCACATTAGTATGCAATGCATCCTAGGCCAACTCATCCCTGCTGGAACTCCACTGGGGCCGAATGGAGGAATTAATTTAGCCCACTATCCCGTGTTCATCTGCACGGTAGGTGCATAAAACTAGAATCCATGTACACTGTGCACAGACAGAATTTCCACATTGTGGTGACATTATAAATCTTTGGGGTTTAGATGTTTTGCATAACACTCTGTTCCATCCCAAAGGACCTTCCATTAAATGCCATCATCACAAAGAGTGCCAGACACATAGAATTTAACATTACAATTCCTGCTAAAGGTTTAGAAAGCCAGCAGTTCTCACCTCCGGCTCCTCACAGGTCAGCCAGTTGCTGGTCACATGAGAATAGATGGGAAGAAAATGACTGCAGAGTCGCAATTCGCCCGCTATGGGGAATGGGCACTTTTCCCAGTTAGACAAAAAGAGCTTTACTGCCCTTGACCATTTTTCCAGAACTGTATGGACAGAGAGAAGACAGGCAACGTGAAAAGGACATATTAGTAACGAGGAGAAGTTGCTTTACCAGTGAATACACCTAGGCCTAAAGTTTACTACATTTCCATGGCAGCTACTGCTTAGTTCAGGATTAGATGCTGAAATCCCAGATCAATTTTGAGCTATTTCTCTTCCCCCCATTCCATGCCTTGTTTCTCAAAAGGCTTTTTAATTTGCAGATCTCTCAATCTTTTTTCAATTACCATCATTTGAAGACAATTTTTTTCTCCCTTCCTTCTTACTTCTTAATTAGAGCTGCTTGAAAAAGCAGTTTAAATTCAAATAAAAATCTTTACTGATAGCGTTTTTTCTTTCAAAATTGAAAAGTATAAAAATGATTTATATTTTTCAAATTCAAAAATTCAGCCACCTCTTTAGATGCTCCAAAACACTGGATGCACACTTCCTGATCAAACTTGTCATTGACATTTTTACGGTTTGTTTTTCATCACATTTGGGGGGAAAATTATGGAAAATATAATTAAAAACCAAAATATTTCAGCAAGCTCTCCTCTGAATGACTCATGTCCCTTGCAGTTATTGTTTATTTAACCCTAACACCGGATGATTTCATCCTGAGTTACAGTTTGTCTGAAAGATGTTGAGTGCCCCTAGCAGCCATTGGCTTTACTGGGATTTGAAGGTAGTGGGGAGCACTTTGCCCTAAAATTAGGTGTATCTAGCATCCTTGCTAAGAAGAATTAGGGCCCAATCCTGTTGTCTATGAAGTCGATGGCAAAATTTCCATTTACCTCAAAGGCACAGGATTAACCCCTTACTAAGCATCACCTGAAAAGCAAAGGAAGAGAGAAGTGGAGAGGAAGAGAAGACAGAGAAAGAGGGTGAGAGGAAATGATGATAAAGAAACTAAGGGAAGAGAATGAATAATGGAGTGGGAAATGGGGTTTTTAAATGTACAGTATTGAAATCTGCTCCCTTCACCTCCTCCCCCAGGAGCCTTCTGGCAGATGAGCAGCTTCAGTCTTTGTGTCTGTTTATTTTAAATTATATCCATGAGTCATCAAGAGCCTGAACTTACAAATGCTCAGCGCCTCCTGCAAAGTGAGGAGCACTCTCAACTTCACTGAGTGCCACAGAAGCCAAGGAACAGAGCACCTGGTGCAATGCAGGGCAGGGAGCACAGTTCAAAGCCTGTTTGCAAACTTGGTCAGTCACTCCAATCTGTACCAAGACCCCCTAAATATCCATTCTGGGCACCTACAGTAAGTGCTGGCACTTACCACCACAAAATGCTTGTCTCATCCGGCTGTCTTTGACTAACTCCAACATGGAGAACATGGCGTTCAGGGTCATTCTCACAACAGGGATACACTTAAGTGCTGCAGGGAAAGGCCAGAAGAGAAGGAAGACAGATAATTGGCTGCTCTCCACCTTCTTAGAACACACTTAGAAACACTGTGGGGCAGGATGCTAGGGGCTCCTGGGCCAATTAGCCCTGCGTAAGCAGAGCAGAATGGCTTTAAAGCAACCATTGAAAGCCAGTGGGCGATTCACCCTGAAGAGAGGAATCCTCCACCAGTGCACAGCTGTGCCCGCTGCCCAACTCACTCCCAGCATAAGGGGAGAGAGCACTGGGGCGGGATGGGAAGTGGGGTGGAGAAGAGCTCCACTAGACCTGATCTTCCACTCATTCCCATCCTTAAGGAACTTCAGTTGGTGGCAGAAGTTAGAGCTTGCACTGCCGTCTGGATAGCTCATGATCTGGAAGCTAGAACTAGCAAGAGCAGTTAATCCGGTGTCTCTCTACACACACATGCACGCACACACTCAAGCAGAGCTCTGTTTAGCTGCAACATTTTTAGGTAGAGAGAGTAATCCCCTGTCCTTAAATGAAAGACGATAACTTTGAAACAAAAGATGGAAGTTACCATACCATAGGCTGATGACAAGTTTCCCAACGTAACTAGAATAAACTCTTCAGGCAGCTTCGGTGGTTCCAGAAGACACTGCAGCTCAGACATGACTTGATCGAAATAGCAGCTTGCCAGAGTCACTAATGTGTTGCTAGCTGCCACTTTCACTTCATTTGTTGCTTCCTAAAAAAAACAAAAAAACAAAAAAAAACACCTCAAAGAGAAATACTGAAGTGACTGAAGCCGGTTGCACTAGCCTGACTTGTGTATATGAGTCAAGTCCTTATTTCTGTGCATAAGTTCAAATGAACCCACCCAACTTTCTCTGGATAGAGTCATTAGTCATAAATATTCATTGAGTCATTTGGCTAAACAATTTTCAGCCTTTGAGTTGCTTGCAAGCTGCTTAGTTAGACTATTCATTAGTAGCTCCTTGTGGTGGATGACTGCTCACCATAGTCACATGATATTTTGCTCTGCCTTTCCCTGATGAAGTAGTGAGACACAGACCGGGCCACTTCAAAGATATTCAGAGAGCTTTCCTGGAATAAACTGTCTCCAAAAAGGGGACTGACTTCCTTTGGAACAAGAGAGGGATTTTTCCATGGGTTTTCCTGCTGGCAAACTAGATTCTAAATCCAATGCTGCTTCTTTTGGAGATAGTTCAGATTCTGTCTGTCTTAGGGCTTTATACTGCCACTTATTGCAATAGTATCAGAGCGCCTCCCACATAACATCAGTATCAATAATGAAATCCCTAGTAAACTTCGGGAAAGACTTGCTCATTAAGAAACCATAGGCCTGTCTCTGTCTCTGATATCATGTGTCTCGGGTCCCGGTCCTGCAAAGCACTTAAGTACAAGTGTAACTTTCGCATGTGAGTTTTCCCATCTTATGCATGTGCACAAGTGCTGTCTAGGACGTTGTGGGCCTCTATCAGAAGAAAACATTTTCATTTCAATATATAGTTTACCCCCCAAAAAAGAGAGTTTAAATTAGTTTAAACTTTGGATCCTTTGATTAACATCTCAGGAGAACTAACTTACCTGAGTCTCTCTCATGTGGTTCGAGGCTAGGGTTATTGTTTTGTTCAGTAGCCCTCTCTCCAGCTCCCCAGTGTCCTGCTGTAATACCTTCTCCAGGATACAGTAAATGTCTACTCTGTTTTGCTGGGGACAAACCAGAAAAGAGAACACACAATCGGGAAAAGGTTTTCCTTGATGACCACACAGTAATTTGACAAATAAGACCCTGCCCTAAAGAGCTTCCAATCCAAACATGAAATGACTAGCTCAAGTCTCATCATAACAGAGCAGGTCCATGGCCAAGAAGAGAATCCATGTCTCCTGAGTCATTATCTAGAGTCTTATCCACTAGGCCACACTGACTTCTCAGCCAGCATGCTCACACAACTAATCCATTGGCTTAATTGGCGTAAAACATGCCATACCCTCCACAGTCACCGCATTTAGCAGCACTTCAGAAGCAGCCGAGCAAAACTGATATATTTTAATCTTCCTGGAGAGAAAAGAGCCAGAAGAAGCCTCCTTCACTGCCCCCTTATCGAGTTGCATTTACCACTTTGCCCTTGCTCTGTCCACTCCAGACAGAATTTGAAAATGTTGAATTACAAAATACCCAACTCCCGCAGGAAGTCCTCAACAGCTCCTACGGGAAATGAGCTCAGCAGTTAGGTCTACATTGACAGTTGCACACTTGAAGGTGTCTTTTATGAGGCCCATCAGTGCAGAAATTCACAGATGATAGTATCAGCTGGGACACATTAAAAATAAAGAGGGACACAGAGAAATTAAAAACCTGAGCAGAGAACAAGATTCCTTTCAAAAAACTGCAAACTAGCACATCTGGAAAGGAGGGAGAAGTAACTGACAAAATGGGAGGGTGAAAAGTGGGAAGCAACAGGTGCCCTGGGGGTGACTGTGAAACACAAAGTCAACATGTATATGCAAGGGGTGATGGCTACCACAAAGAGCCATGTGGGTTAGGTCTTTTATACACAGGGATCATGGCTGAAAGCAGGAAGAGGACAGTTCCTCTCTGTTCAGCTGAGGAGTGACTGCATCTGGATTATTGGATTTTCTAGCACCACATTCCCAGAGAGATCAACAAATTGGAAGTAATTCATGGGAGAACAAAAAAGAATGTACGGGGGTGGCAGAATTGACTTCTGAATAGAGCCCTGCAACCTGACCCAAATCCTATGGGATCTGACTACAGGCATCAGGGTCAGGTTGGATGAGAAAACAACTGGACTCTCTTGGGCTCAGGTCAGGTCAGTTCTCCTCCTTTAGCTCATGGGATCAACACAGAAGGGGGCAGTGTCAGAGGATCAAGCCATTGCTGCACATTATTGCCGCTGCGCCGGCCCCATGAGCAGGATGCGGTGGCAGGATCCGGTTTGGGGGGAAGGGTTGGGACCAGGATGGAAAATGATTCAACCCTCTCAGGGTGAGGTGAGTGGGCTTGGGGCCCGTTCAGGTTGGGCTTCAGAATTGGGCCCCAGCAGACCTCTACTTCCGAAGACAGACTGACAGAGCTGTCTATGGCCGAAGCGGCCAAGGGATGACTGTGAGGGAGACATGATAATACCTTACACCTATCTGAAGGGTGTGAACACCAAGGAAGGAGAGGAATTTTTTAGTACAATACATTTAGGTAAAAGTAGGAGTAATGGGATTAAACTAAAAAAAGACATACAATTTAGATTTAATAACCAGAAAAATGCCCCACCTGGGAGACAGGTCTATAAGGTTATGACACAGTCTTCCTAGGAAAACAGTGGAAACTCAGTCATTAGGGGCTTTTAAATTTAGTTTGGCCAAAACAGTGGAAAATGGCTGCTGGGAATGCTCCTGCGTTAGCAGGGAAACGGACTGGATGATCCAATAGGTCTTTTCCAGCTCTGTCTCCTGTGAGTCTGTAAACCTTTGTGACCTGCATGCCAAGGTCATAAAGCCCTTTGGAATGTTCAAAGCCAATCAGATCTCTTCATTGGCTAACATGCCAGTGGTGCTGCTTGAAAAGGGAAGCTTCTGCAAACTGCAATCAGAAGACACAGCTCCACTGGGCAGAAGCTCCTTCCATTAAATAAGCTCTATGTACTTCAAGTAGCTCTGCATTATGCAACAATTTTATTCTTTAAAACCAAAAGAGATTCATAATTAATCAAGTAATTAAAATCATTAAAGTACTAGGAGGCCAAGACAAGCAGTTCAGTTCTGCTCATAAGGGCTAGTGGGTGAGGACAGATTGGGGGAGGGGCTGAATGGGAGTGGAGACACAGGGTTAGAGGGGGAGGGAGGTTCAGAGCCACATAGTGATGGGGGAGGAGGTGCAGAGCTACACAGGGACAGGGAGTGGTTGGATGGAGGCACAGAGACACATGGGGATGGGGGAGAGGCACACATGGGGATGAGGGAATGGGGGGAGTGGGTGTCTGATTGAGGGTGAAGGGACACATGTGGAAAAGGGGTGCAAGGACCCATGGGGGTGCAGAAACACATAGGGGTCAGCCAAGGTCTGCATGGGGGGAGCTCCCTTACAATTCCTCCCCGCCCCTCCCCAAAAAAATGTTCCATATGTTTCCTATTCATACGCAGCAACCCCCCAAGTTCACACCCAGGCTCCTTCCCAGCAATTTACTTCCCCCTCCCTCAGCTCCTCCATCACCCCTGACTCCACCAAGCCTTTGCACTGTGACTGAGGAGTGCCAGAAATATGCTTCTGTACTGAGTTGAAATGAATTGTTACTCAGAGTTCTGTATTAATATGCATAGTAAGAAATCTATTTATCAAAAACATTTCCTGAATCCTTTTTGTTGTCTGTATTGATACAGACATACTTGCTGACTGGGATTTAGAAATAAATAAGCAAAAATAACTTGAACTGATGCAATTATATTGTATAGTTGCAGAAATGTGAAAATACTGTGTGCATCATTTGTATTTTTTTTGTTGCAGAATTCCCCCAGTAGAAAATATAGAGAGAAGTTCCCTTCAGTGCTGTAATCTCAATAAAATGTCATCATAAGAAAGGAGTGTTGGCTAGGAATAAGAGCAGGGAGTCAGTTCACTTGAGTTTTAGTCACATTGTTTTACTAACTTGCTAAGTGGTGTTGAGCAAGTAACTTAATTCCCTGACACACAAATCATCTGTAAATGGGGATCATGCCTACCATTCTCACAGGGTGCTGGGAGTCTAAATTCATTAGTATTAGGTAAGTGCTTTGAGATTTTTGGATGAAGATGCTAAAGAAGGGCAAAGTATTATTAAAAGAGATTACTGCAGGTGCTATAGTGTACTTCTACTATATGCAACCCATGTACTCCACTGTGTGTAAAAGGACAATGCTCTCTTTATAGAGCATAATATCATCCTGATCTGCAATAACAGCATTTTGCATGATGAGTTCATGCCTGAGAACAGAAGGGGGAATATTGATTATGCCTATGGTGTGCCAGGCCAAGTTCTATAGTGAATTACCCCCATGCATTCCCCTATGAAGTCAGGCAGAATTTGGTGTGGACACATAGAAAGCAGATGTAATTTCATGAAACTGCCCTACCTCATCCTGTTGCAGTTTTTCTAGCAGAACAGTAACAACCATAGCCAGCTTGGTCTCAGCTATCAAGGCAATCCTGAGAGCAATTTGGTCCTTATCTTGGTCATCCATATGTGCCAAGAGGGAAACAACCTCATTATAAACACCTGAAATTAAATAAAAGGATTCAGCTGGTTACCACTGATAGTAGAAATTGGTGCTGGTCTCTTTAATTAATTATCTAGTGAAGATTCTGCAGGTGTCTAAACACAGTGAAAAGTAGACCTGGGAATCATGTAAATCCTCTTCCTTCCTCCTGATGACCAGGTTTGTTTACTGAAGGACCCAGTGTGTTGGGGGAGGGAAATCATAATGAAGAAAATTTGCTCCTTTCAAGTAGATCCCCATGTAAAATAATCTTCCTTTCCCTCTTTACTATCAATTGATGAGATTTGATAGCATACAGAATAATAATTTATGGCCCAAATTTTCAAAATTAGGTGCCTAAACTTAAGCTCCTAAATCCATATTAAGGCACCTATGCCCTGATTCAGCATCCTAGTCACATGCTTAACTCTAAGCCAACAAAGAGACCTAAAGTTAAGCACATGCTTAAGAGTTTTGCTTAGTCAGGGCCTCATTTTCAAAAATCCTGAGCACCCAGATGTCCTATTGGCTATGCTGGGAACTTTTGGGGACTCAGTATCTCTTGAAAATCAGGCCACTTTTTTAGACCTCACGATGAATTTAGAAGCCTAACTTTAGGTCCCATGTTTTGAAGAAAGCCTTTAATCTTATTTTACGGTAGTTTAAATACTTGCAGAGAAAACTCATGGAATGGAGTTCATCCAGTTGCCTGTAGAGGTCATAAAGGAATGTTTCCTCATGCACAATTGGCTAGGTGTATGCTGTGAGTGGGGTGGGGTAGTTCTCTTCAAGCTTCACCTGAAGCATCAGGGAGTGACCATTGCAGGAGATGAGACACCTGGTAGGGTGGACCAGTGCTCCAAGATGGGTCAGAGAATCTGTTTCCTTAGATGTCCTGCTCACATGCTCCGGGTCCAACTGATCTCCAGAGTTGTGAGTGGGAAGGAATTTCCCCTACTCAGATTGGCAGGGACCTTTGGGTGGGAGGATGGGGCACTGATCACCTGCTAGGATCATCTGGGTATATCTGTCCTAATCAATTCTCTACCATTGCAAGGGCCTCAGGCATTGGTGCAACCTCAGTCTCTCCTGTCATCTGCCTATGGCACACAACAGTTTAGTCTCCTAAAGACTGAAATGTTTTAGTTCAAGACAAGTTTTTGGGTTCAGTGCAGGGTTGCTAGGTCAAATTTAATGGTTTGTGAAATACAGGAAGTCAGACTAGATGATCTAATGGTCCCTTCTGGCCTCAAACTCTATGAAATAGTTGATGTATTAAAAAAATCAGGATTTTATCTCCCATGTATCTCTTAGCTGTGGGCAGAAATTCTCCAGGTTAGGTGATTGCCCATCCTTTATGCAAATTCCATCCTTCAGTTCTAACACCCAGGTGCAAACTGAATCCTAACTGTAACCTACACTGCCCATCTAGTTGCAGTAGTGATAGTGTGAGATTAGGCTCTCTAGTGTTGCTAAGAAATGTGACCCCATGCTTTCTTATCCTGCATTTAAGATATTAGCAGAGCTTCATTTAGACAGCCAGAGGAGAAGCCCTTCTGCATTTTTTGTTCTAATTTCCCCCATCTCTGATGGATTCCACAGTTAGATCTTGGCTCCATGCATGCAGAAGACACAAAATGACCACCTATAATAAAAAACACCTGGGACAAAAGAAGGAAGACCTCCCCCATAACATTCAATAGAAACTCAGATTCTCAGGAAAGTTTCCAGGTCCAGAGGCTGTAGGCCAAGTCCTCAACTGGTGTAAATCAACACAGCTACAAGGAAGACAACAGAGTGACACTGGTTTACAGCAGCTGAGGTTCTGCTCATAGAAATGGAGAACATTACAGCTAATCTGTCTGTATGCCTATGCTTTCTGAATGTGTGTGTGAATATAGACTGGATATAGAAAATATAATGCTGACCCTTACCTCTGTCGGTTACCTCCTGCTCACTCACAAATTTATTCATGTTTGAATCTTTCCTCAACACTTCCTCCAGTTCTTTCTCCAAAAAGCTCCAGTACTGATAGGCAGCTGGCCTCTCACTCTGTCCTGGCCAGGACAGCCAGTTCAGATTACGCAAGCACTATTATGACATCGATGTGACTGTAGCATACCACACAATCTGCGGCTGACCAGGTATGTGCTGTAATTACATGGACAAGATCCTCAAAGGTATTTAGGCTCCTAACTCGCACTCAAATCAGTAGCTGTTAGGAACCTACATACATTTCAATATCTGGGCCCATACATGTAAGCAGTCCAATAGGTGCCTACATTTGCTCCAGTCTAGAATTTCTCAGTCTCTCGACATCATTTTGCACTTTGGTTTAGTCCCTCTCACTGTTTGCCACACTTTCCAGTATTGGTTTTATCTGAAAATTTGCTCCTAGTTGAATTTATATAAAATAAATGCACCAAAGAAAGAGAAGAAACTGCCTTGGAGAATGCACAGTGACCCTTGAGTGTGGTTGGTTGGTTTCCTTTGCTTTTTAATTTGGTTGATCAAAAAGCCTGATGAAACCTTATTGAACTGTGTTACAAATATTGATTTTATGTTGTTTTACAATGAATTGAAATTTACACTTAATTTCCATGTCCTGCCAAACAAATCAACTACATTAATTATTATTGGGTTTAATATAGTGTGGTGTCATATGTATGGCTATATGTAGAGCCAACTCTTGATTTTGGAAGTGATGCTGCCTTTAAAGCATTCAGAATGATGAAACTCTTTGCAGTAAACCACATGGAAAAAGAATTCCAATTACATTTGTCCCTTGCTATGATTTTCAGGTCATTAAAAAACTTCTGATGGAGCCATATTGACCTCTTACTATTCTTCCTATCTTTCCTTTGCATCGGTGGTTGTGCCTTTAATAGTCTCCTTGAGAAACTGACAGCTTTCCTGAAATCCTTTATGCCTTAGATATTTTCCACATGGGTGGCTACCTACCAATTCTCTGAGTATGTTAAAGTCTGTTTTTTGTAGTCCTTCTTCTATCATTCTCACTCCTTCCTTTCCTTAGAATCATGAAATCTATCATTCATGATCACTTTCACCCAAATCACCTTCACCTTCACAACCAGCTCCTCCCTGTTGGTCAGAATCAAGTCTAAAATGGCTCTCCCCCTGGTTACTTCCTCTATTTTCTGAAACAAAGCATTGTCCTCGGTACATTTCTGGAACTTACTGGACAATTTTGTGTTTTGCCATATTCCTTTTTCAACAGATGTCTGGGTAGGTAAAGTCTCCCATTATTAACAGAAATATCCAAACACAAATCCTGATATTTGTTCTAGAAATGCCTCATCTCCCTCCTCTTCCTGATTTGGTGGTCTGTAATAGACCCCTACCAAGACATCACCCCTGTTTTATCTTTACTCAGAGACTTTCAACTGGTCTGTTTCTCACCTCCTTCTGGACCTCACAACAAGTGTACCATGCAATACTTCCTCTCTTTTTTTCCTGCCTGTCCTTCTTGACCAAGCTATAGCCCTCTATACCAATATTCCAGTCAGGAGATTTAGCCCATCGAGTATCTGTGATGCCAGTTAAGCTCAGTTATGACTTATGTACTAAAACTCCCAGTTCTTACTATTTGTTCCCCATTATTATTACTCCTTGCATTTGTGTATAGACATCTAAGATGTTAAGCAGATGCCTCCATGGATTTCCCTCTTGTTTCTCCAATAATTCTACTGCAATTTTCCACATCTACTTCTCCCCAAAGATCTAGTCCTCTATTAAGATGAGCTTTTTTCATCTGCCCCCTTTGAACTTAGTTTTAAGCTCTTCTCATAAGGTTGGTGAGTCAGTGCATGAAGATGTTCTTCTCCTTCTTGACAGACAGATCCCATCTCTTCCCAGCAAACCTCCTTCCTGCAATAGCAGACCATGGTAGAGGAAGTCAAACCCTCCCATAGACCCATCTTCATAACCTTATTATGTGGACATACCTACCACTGAGTGTGTATTGAGCAGAAAGAACGAGGGGACTGAGTTAAACGCAGATGTCAAGTTCACATACTTCCATTTTCAGTGACTAATCTCTTGAACCAGTGGGGATGGCCACGGTACAAAAGTATTTCTGTAGATCAGCATGTGATTATTTGTATTGCATAATTACAATAGGCCCTCAGAGTGATATTTCATATTTCTAGTTTCAGATACAAGAGTGATACATTTATACAAATAGGATGACCACGCTCAGTAATTATACGGTTTGTAATACCACCTTACAAGAGACCTTCTTCATGAAGCATATTCCAGTTACATTATATATTTTTATAAAATCATATAGAGTGCAATCAGGGCCGGTGCTTTCATTTAGGCGACTTAGGCAGTTGCCTAGGGCGCCAGTATTATGGGGGGGGCGGCATTTTGCCGGGGGGGCAGCAGGCGTCTCCGGTGGAGCTGCCGCAGTCGTACCTGCGGACAGTCCGCTGGTCCCGCGGCTCCGGTGGACCTGTTGCAGGCATGCCTGCGGCAGCTGCACCAGAGCCACGAGACCCATGCGCGGGGCGGCGAAATGGCCCGGCGCCTAGGGCATCAGAAATCCTGGCGCCGGTCCTGAGTGCAATGTCACAGCACCGCATTCCCACCAGCCTCCAGGGCTGGGGCCAGCACAGTGATCAGATCCCACAAGCCCACAACTTGGGCTGACATGTACAACCCTCTCTTGCTGTCCTCACCAGCACCTGGAGCACGGCATGGCAGAGCCAGGGCAGCATCCTGCCCTCTGCCCAGGGAGAGACTGGAAGCTGGGCCTGTCTGCTGGACCCACCCTTCCGACTGGCACTGACCAGGCAATGGCCGGTTGTCTCAGGCCTGTGACCCCCTCATGCTTCTGAGGGGCAGGCTGAGGGGTACAGTGTGTATGGCTGGGGTCCCCCTTGCTCAAGGTGCAAGCTGGGGGTGCACACGGAATCCCGGTGGCAGTCCAGCTGTAAGGGCAGCCATGGTGGAAGCTGGCAAGCCCATCCTTGGGCAGGTGTCTCTTCTGGAACGTTTTAATTCTGCACCTCCAATCCACCACCCACTCTCCTGGCAGCAGCGCAGCAATTATCCAAATGGCTGTTAACTGTGGCTGATAATTCCCCACTAGGATCAAGGACGGAAAGCTCCGCAGCTGAGCAGATTGGGGCTGGGCCCCAGCAGCAGATGACAGGAGGCACGATCTTTGACCCCATCCACAGCAGGCATGCAGCACTGGCAGTGTTCATTTGCCCAGCAGGGAGAGAGGAGCTGGCCCAGGGGGCAGGGGAAACAGGGCCTGCTGGGCTCAAAGGGACTGAGCTCTTCCACAGCACATTCCCCAGCAAGCTGCGTGTGCAATTATTAGCAGGGGTATGAGGGGATAGAAGTATGGACAGAGCAGAGAGGGCTGGGAGGCAGGACATCTGGGTTCTGCGCTGAGCTCTGGGAGGGGAGTAGGGTCCAGGGGTTAGATCAGTGGCTGGGAGGCAGGATTCCTGGGTTCCATGCCCAGCTCTGCCCCCAAATCCATGTGAGTCACTCCCGCTCTGGGTGCCTGTTACTGAGGTTTCATATCACATGGATGCTGCTGGGCATTTTCCAAAACCCCTGTTGGACTGGGATCATATTTTGCGAAGCCTGGGGCACTGTGAGGCTGGCAGGTGCTCGGAAAGCCATGGCAGGGTGCGATGGGTATGGGCATAGGAGAGGTGCAATGCAGAGTCTGGGCTGCAGGGGGTGCACAGGCTGAGAGTGCCTGAGCTGGCTGGTCCCCCTAGTGCTGCTGAGAGGAACTGCATTTTCTCCCTCTGCCTGTCTCCCAGCCAGGGCAGCCCCCAGCTGGGCTGGGAAGCAGACGCCTGCCCTCCCCACCCTTCCCGTGAACCAGCCAGGGGCATGGGGCTTGAAGGGGTGCTAGCCTAATGTGGCCTAGGCCAGGCCCAGATGATCACAAACAGGGTGCAGCCAGCCAGGCCATCCCTGCACCAAACCTGGCTCAGCCCAGGCCCCAACCCATATCTGCATGGCCAAGTCAGTGCCCTCCAGCCCGCATTCTCTGGGGTGGAGTGGGGCAGCTGGAGGAGAGGATCAGGAGGAGGAAGCAGCTTCCAAAGCAGCCCACGGTTTCTCTGTTAGTCACCACGAGGCTGGGGGCTTGGAGACCAGCAGCTGTCAGGGTACCTGTACCAGTGGCCAGGAGATTTCCGTTGGCACATGGCTCAGTGGCACTAGGAGTGGCTCCAACGGGCTGGTTTGGAAGCCCACCAACGCCCTCTCCCGAGAGCTGCAGGAGGAAGGCTCTGTCTACACAAACAAGGTCAGCTCCCAGACTGCTGCACTGGGCAGCACAGTATGGGGAGAAGGTGACCAGCCCTCTGTGCAGAAAGAAGTGCTTCGGGACTATTTAGAGAAACTGGATGAGCACAAGTCCATGGGGCCGGATGCACTGCATCCAAGGGTGCTAAAGGAGTTGGCGGATGTGATTGCAGAGCCATTGGCCATTATCTTTGAAAACTCATGGTGATCGAGGGAGGTCCCAGATGACTGGAAAAAGGCTAATGTAGTTCCCATCTTCAAAAAAGGGAAAAAGGAGAACCCAGGAACTACAGGTCAGCCTCACCTCAGTCTCTGGAAAAATCATGGAGCAGGTCCTCAAGGAATCAATTCTGAAGCACTTAGAGGAGAGGAAAGTGATCAGAAACAGTCAGCATGGATTCACCAAGGGCAAGTCATGCCTGACTAACATACTTGCCTTCTGTGAGGAGATAACTGGGTCTGTGGATGAGGGGCGAGAGAATGAAGTTGCTGCTGTGGCTTCCGTGTGAGCCGGAACCGGGCTGAGCTGCTGTTGCTCCCCGGGTCTGTGCGGGGGGGGCAGTCCGGCCGGGGGGACATCCTCCAGCTGGGCCCCTCCCCCTGGGCAGCCCCGGGCTCTGCCCGCCCCAGCCCTGGCCCGGAGCCCCCGGGGAGTGAGAGACCCGGGGTTGGGGGGGGCGGGAAAGTGACTTTGCTCCGTGGAACCTGGGAGAAGCCTCGGAGCTGTCTCAGTCCCAGTGGAGCTGCAGCAGGATCCGCCCCGGCCCCGCTGGGATGTGGGGGGAGCCTAGGGCCTGTGTGGAGCGGAGAAGCCAGAGTTGCAGGGGGGGGCGGGGGAAGGTCAGTGGGACGCGGGGTGGAGGGGGTGGCATTTGAACTGTCTCTGGGCAGCCAGGAAATTCCCGGGGTGAAGGGGTGAGATGAGTTAATTGGATCCTGTCCCTGGTTGTGCCACTTGCCTCTCGCCCTCGATACAAATTCTCTCAGTGTCTCACACGGGCTGTAAAATCTGGGGAGGTTCGCCCCCCCCCCCCCCGCAATGATCAGTTCTCTCATCTCCCCTGATTCCCTCCACCCCCGTCTCTCCATGATTCTGATTTTCCACCTTCAGTTGCTTAGTTTGTAACATGTTTTCTCTGCAGATCTCAGAGGTTGATATAAAATATCCTAAACATTTGCCCCACTTCTCTCTAATTGTTTGTTTCTAATTGAATATGCCCTGAGATTTTCCCTTCCCTCTCTAATTATAAAATACCAAGAAAATCTCAGATTTACACCTTTCCTCGGCTTCTTGAACATGGATATAAAATGTTTGCAAATGGTGCCCATTTCCTCTCTATTCATTTAGCAAATATTGATGTGAAACACTGAGATTTTACTGCATATCTGATGTAAACTGATGTAAAATCCCTTTGATTTTCCACTTTTCTCTCTATTATTTGCAAAAATAGAGCCAAAATCTCTCAGATTTCCAGCCTTTCTCTTTCATTTCTACGTTATTTTCATATGTCAATTAAAAATCCTTTCATGTTTGGGGCTGTTCCCTGTGTTTCTCAATCCCAGCAACTCCTCCTTTCTTGGAGGAAAGCTGTTGCCCTGAATCATTCTCCATCCTGGAGGTTACAGGGGGTTAAATTTCCTAGTGTTGCTCTTTCCCCTCTCCTTTGAGAACCATTTCCTCCCCCCTTTATCTCTGTTAAAATGTTTGCTGATGAAAGAGACCAGCCAGATCTTTTAATACACATCAAAGCTGGAAGCCTCCCCATGTTTGGGGGATCATTGGTTCCCAGCTGGTATCGGGAGAGTTGGCTGGACCCTTTCCTTTTCTCCAGCTAGCATGAGATGAAGAGGTCACTCTGAGTGCAGCATGGGTCCAGAAGTCTCCCAAGCCCCATGACAAAGGGTCTCTGTGAGGGGTTGATTCCCACTGCGCTAAGATGTAGCCACCTCTGGGGTGAATCCATGGTGGCCATTATTTACTAGTGACAGGGCATGGACATTTCTTACCTTTCTTGCCCTCCAGGCCTTTCATTCTCCTGTTAAAGCAGCACCCCCCAGGGCTCCCTCTGCCTGTGTGACTCGCCAGCAGGGGATGGTGTATTGCTGAGGGCCTGGGGGCTGCAGAAGAGCAGAGGCGGGTGTCTCTTGGGGAGTCGGGACAGGGGGTTAGAGGGAGACTGGTGCTGTTCCAGGGGCTCCGTCTGGGCTTCCCCGGCTGGCTCCTCCTGGAATCGTTGCCCGCCCAGTGCACAGAGCTGGGGGAAGGGATCCCTGGCACTAGGTCAGGGGATGCCAGGTAAGCAGAGTGAGGAGGCCCACTGTAAAGCATCAAGGGGTCCTGCTGGGTGGAGAAGGGAGTTCCAGACAAATGACATAGCAGATCCTGCTGGTGGTGGTGGGAGGGGACGGGTCCTAGGCAGGCAGTGAGGAAGTGGGTTTCCAGTGGGTGGGTCTCTGGCTGCTGGGGGCTCTTGGTGGGGGGAACCCTTTGGGATTCCCAACCTGACAGTCATGGTCTGGTGGGGATTCTCTGGCTGGTGGGGCTTTGAGGGGTATCTGGGGTCCCTGGCTGGGGACTCTGGGGGCTGGGTCCCAGGGAATATCTGGTGGGCCCCTGGCTGTGGGAACTTCTACTAAGCATGATCCTTCTCTCTGATCAACTTGTGCCAGAGTCCTGGCTCCAAGCACTGCCCGGCATTCCACAGTCACATGCCCTGTCACTGTGATAACTTTCTATCCACTTATCAAACACTGTTAGTGTGAAATCACAGATTTTGCTTTTCTCCTCTTTTGAAAACTGCATGAACTTTTGGTTCCGTTTAGAAAATTGTGCCCCCAGTCCTGGTTCTCGATCTGGGAGGTGAGGGAGGTGGGAAGGGGGTCAGCACTGCCACACAATGGTCTCTTCCACAGCATTCAGGGCTCATTCTTTCTGAAATCAGGTGTCATTGAGACCATCATTAATCCAGAGTCACTGTATGGAAAGACAAGGAGTGACTCCGGGTGGACAGTGGGGTGAATGAGATCAGCAGTTCTCCCTGTGAGGAGGGGCTCTCATTAGCTGCTCTCCCCAGAGAGCGAAAGGAGAGAAGCTGCTCAAATGCTCTGTCCCTCTCTCCTCAGGATATTGAAGTTCAGCTTCTTCGATCAGACGCTGAAGCCTCCATTGTGATCTGGGAGACCAGGCTTAGCAGCTGCTGCTTCCCCAGTGGGGTTCTGTTCTGGGAATTGACCTTATGTGACGTTATTGATATAATCTGGGACCATATAGAACATGGGTTGCAACCAAGGTCCTGTAGTGGCACCAAATCCTATGTAAAGGGGGTCATATAAGGTGTCTAAGACCAGGTTACGGGTTACTGGTTATGATTATGCTGTCTGTATGTCTGTATCATTTTGGTAGTTGAAGTCATGAATATTGGCTGTATGCTGTCTGTATTTCAAACTTGTGCTGTGTTACTGGGAATGATCCCAGACAAGTTGGTGTCAGCTCTGCTTAGCCTGCTTGATGGCCCATTAAGGACCATCAACTACACAATTGAGCCATCGAGAGAAGGCAGTTACACCCTGTGAATCAGCAGAGTGTGCAGAAACTGGCCCATGTGACTGCAAACTCCGTTTTGCTGTAACTTTCCACAGTAGGAACAAAAAAAAGCAGCAGAGAATCCTGTGGCACCTTATAGACTAACAGACGTTTTGGAGAGTGAGCTTTTGTGGGTGAATACCCACTTCGTCAGACACAGGTAGTGGAAGTTTCCAGGGGTAGGTATATATATGCTAGCAAGCAAGCTAGAGATAAGGAGGTTAGTTCAATCAGGGGGGTTGGGGCCCTGTTCTAGCAGTTGAGGTGTGAAAACCAAGGGAGGAGAAACTGGTTCTGTAATTGGCAAGCCATTCACAGTTTTTGTTTAGTCCAGAGCTGATGGTGTCAAATTTGCAGATGAACTGAAGCTCAGCAGTCTGTCTTTGAAGTCTGGTCCTGAAGTTTTTTTGCTGCAGGATGGCCACATTAAGGTCTGCTATAGTATGGCCAGGGAGGTTGAAGTGCTCTCCTACAGGTTTTTGTATATTGCCATTCCTGATATCTGATTAGTGTCCATTTATCCTTTTCCGTAGTGACTGTCCAGTTTGGCTGATGTACGTAGCAGAGGGGCATTGCTGGCATATGATGGCGTATATTACATTGGCGGACGTGCAGGTGAATGAACCAGTGATGGTATGGCTGATCTGGTTAGGTCCTGTAGATATGTGGGCAGAGTTGGCATCGAGGTTTGTTGCATGGATTGGTTCCTGAGCTAGAGTTACTATGGTACGGTGTGCAGTTGCTGGTGAGAATACGTTTCAGGTTGGCAGGTTGTCTGTGGGCAAGGATTGGCCTGCCACCCAAGACCTGTGAAAGTTTGGGATCATTGTCCGGGATGGGTTGTAGATCCCTGATGATGCGTTGGAGGGGTTTTTACCTGGGGGCTGTATGTGATGGCCAGTGGAGTCCTGTTGGTTTCTTTCTTGGGTTTGTCTTGCAGTAGGAGGCTTCTGGGTACACGTCTGGCTCTGTTGATCTGTTTCCTAATTTCCTCGTGCGGGTATTGTAGTTTTGAGAATGCTTGGTGGAGATTTTGTAGCTGTTGGTCTCTGTCTGAGGGGTTAGAGCAGATGCGATTGTACCTCAGTGCTTGGCTGTAGACAATGGATCGTGTGATGTGCCCGGGATGGAAGCTGGAGGCATGAAGGTAGGCATAGCGGTCGGTAGGAACAAAGAGGTTCTTACACCTGGAAAAGCCTATATAAGGCGGAGGCCTCATCTCCATTTTGTCTTCAATCCTGCTTCTTGCCTCTGGAGGGACTTTGCTACAAACTGAAGCTCTGCACAAAGGACTGATGACCCATCCCAGCCTGGGATGTATTCCAGAGACTTGATTTGAACCTGCAGTTTATTCCATCACTGCTACAAGCCTGAACTAAGACCTTTGCCATTACTATATATAATTGATTCCCTTTAACCAATTCTAGCTCTCATCTTTATCTTTTTCCTTTTATGAATAAACCTTTAGATTTTAGATTCTAAAGGATTGGCAACAGCGTGATTTGTGGGTAAGATCTGATGTGTATATTGACCTGGGTCTGGGGCTTGGTCCTTTGGGATCGAGAGAACCTTTTTCTTTTACTGGGGTGTTGGTTTTCATAACCATTCATCCCCAGGACGAGTGGGACTGGTGGTGGTACTGGGAGACTGGAGCGTCTAAGGAAATTGCTTGTGTGACTTGTGGTTTGCCAGTGGGGTGAAACCGAAGTCATTTTTGTCTGGCTGGTTTGGTTTGCCTTAGAGGTGGAAAAACCCCAGCCGTGGGCTGTGATTGCCCTGTTTGAGCAATTGGTCCTGATTTGGCACTCTCAGTTGGGTCCCGCCAGAACCACATCGTCACACCTTAATTAAAGCTGCTTCTCTGCCCGCCCCAGGGGATGACTTTCTCCAGCTCATACTAGCCCCCTAGGGCAGCCATGGGCCCTGTTAATACTAAATTCTGAGCCAGACATTCCAGGTAACTGAAAGAAACGAAGGGAAAATGCTGGAGTCTGGCCTTAAAATGGCTCTACACAAACCGACCCCCCTCATTTCTTGTCCCTTTAGCAATTGCAGGAGCAAATCCAGTCATGGGGGAGCAAACTACCTGGGAGTGGGTCTTTCCTACCAGATGGGCAGGGAGAGGGGACAGGGAAAAGGAGATAGAAGGAGAAAGAGAGACTGAAAGGGGCAATGGGAGAGAAGAGTTTGGAGAGAGATTTCCAGATCTCTAATCTGCCCAGAAAGATGTATTACTGCACCCTGGATAGAGTCACTTTCCTGTAGAAAAGATGAGAATCAGAGAGAGGAAAATCCAGTTCCTGACTCCATATTCCCCCTGCTGGGGTGTGGCTGCCATAGGGTCAGTGTCTGAGGGAATCCCCCACAGTGACTCCTTTGGTTCTGTTTTTTTCTAGCCTTGTGTTCAGAGACTTTGTTATGGGATGGGGGGAGGGAGAAGGGAGGTTAAAAATGTCTCTGTGGGCTTAGCCTGGCAGGAGGGGCCAGGTCTGCACTGTATAAAGAGATCAAGCCTTTTCTCAGCATGGCAGACTCTAGGGTGTATGTCTGCGGGGAAAGGGCCTGGGGGAATCATGCTGTGAAATGAATTAAAGCCTGTTCTGAAACCTTCACAACTGCCCTACTCACCCTGCCAGGCTGTGGAATAACGTCCATGTTTCGCTCCAGTTTATCCTGTCCTCTTGTTGGCGGGGGAGAGAAATGGCTGCAGAGGAGCCAGTTCAGGTAGGTAGGTATTATCGGGGGGTTGCTGGTGGGTTCCTCCAGGAGGGAGAGGGACAGCAAATACACCAGAGATGGGAAGTTTTGCACAGTCTGGTTTGCAGGAAATGCACAGGGTGGAGAAAGGGAGGAGGACAGGAGTGTGCTAAACCTGCTGGGAGTTATTTAATAAGTGGCCTAGATTCTAGAAACAGACCCGTGAGGTTCAGCGGTAGAAATGCTCTAGTTTGTGGAGCAGAAAATAAGCCAGCTCCATGGGGCTGGGAAAACTGACCAGACTCCCAGTACTGGAGCCCAACCTGACTAAGCAGCGGCTGCTGTGAGATATGAAGGGGGCACCCACCAGTGAGGCTTAGGAGAGATTCCCCTCCCTTCATATCTAGCTCTTCAGAATGGGGAGGATGTTGGGCTTCCTACCAGGGAGCTGTCCCTGGACCCTGCTAGTGGCTCCATCTCCTGAATCAGTCTGTGGCTAGTAGGTGTGTGATGGCTCTGCTGGGAGAGAGGAGGGGCCCTCTCTTTGTTCGCTCACCCTGGTGTTTCCTGGATGCTCTGAGCAGAGTGGGGGTGGCACTCTGACTGAAATCCACCCAGAGTTTCTGTTTGGCTCCTGTCCCCCGTGTATAGGGGGGCTGTGAGTGGGGCAGCAGGTACTGAGTGTTGGACTCTTGCTCTTTCAGGGGCTGTGACCTTCAAGGAGGTGGCTGTGTATTTCACCAGAGAAGAGTGGACTCTGCTGGACCCTACAGGGGTGTCATGCAGGAGAACTAGGTAGCTATATATGAGGGGTGGTATGCTGTGCCCCCTCATATGAGAATGTGACCCTTATTCAGCAAGGTCACATTCTCATAGTCTCCATGCTTGCTGTGCTAGGGCATTTGCATAGTTCACCCAGGAAAAAAGGCACAAAACGGTTGTCTGCTGCTTTCATGGAGGGAGGGGTGAGGCTGTACCCAGAACCACCCGCGACAATGTTTTTTTGCCCTGTGGAAGTACAGAAAGAACTGACAGGGATTTGTACAGGAAATTAATGCATGACAGTCTCTGTTAGCAAGAGTTAGGCTAACTGTAACCCTAATAACGCGAGATTTGTAGAAGCGAGGATTGTGTGAGGCGAGCAGAAAAGAACTGTGTGAGAAATTGTTTAGACTTTGTGTAGATTATGTGTAGATAGACTGGCGTCTCACAGAAATGAGAAAAACAAGATATCAGGATGACCTATGTATAAACAAAATGCAGCTATTGCTTATTATTGTCTGTAACAAAAGTATAAATGCTTGTTTTAATTGTTTACCTATTGAGAGACCTGTCTTGGAAGGGGAGACCCTATGTCCTAGTGCACTCTCTCCCTGTTGTAGCTGCTCAACAGAATAAAGTATCTGACACTGCTGCACCGAAACAAAAAAGCGAGAACTGAATTTTTCTCCAACAGCCCCATCGGGCACTGGGATCTCAACCCAGAATTCCAAGGGGCGGGGGAGACTGCGGGAACTATGGGATAGCTACGGGATAGCTACCCACAGTGCATCGCTCCAGAAATTGACGCTTGCCTTGGTACATGGATGCACGCTGCCCAATTATTGTGCTTCGACTTTATACAACCTGCGTGCATTCGACTTTATACAATCTGTTTTACAAAACCAGTTTATGTGAAATTGGAATAATCCCGTAGTGTAGACACACCCAAAGATACAGAGTCAATATCCATAACTTCAGATACAAACCTGCTCCATGCATACAGGTAGGATAATCATATTCAGCAAATCCTAACTTTTCCAGTGACACCACACATGACTCATCTTGTACAAAATGCCTCATGTCCTAATCATATTATAATCCTGCCACTATGCTGAATATGGGCTGTAGTGTGAGATAGGTCCTAATTTCAAGGCACAGGTGTTGGGAATGGAACTTCCCATCTTTGTGGAACAGGAAATAACCCTCTTGCCAGGGCTGGGAAAACTTCCCAGACTCCCAATTCTGGAGCCTGAATCTACTGACACTTCATTAGTTACCCCCACCCCCAGTCTTTGTGACAACTGCAAACTTTATCAGTGTCAGAGGGGTAGCCGTGTTAGTCTGGATCTGTAAAAGCAGCAGAGAATCCTGTGGCACCTTGTAGACTAACAGACGTTTTGGATTGTCATTGATAAGAATGTGAAATAGCACAGGGCCAAGAACCAACCCTTGTGGGAACCCTCTAGAAAGAAATCCACCGACCATGGTTCCCTATTTAAAATCCCAGTTTTTAATCTATTTAATGTATGCCGTGTGTATTTTGTACCTTTCTAGTCAAGATATTGTGCTGAACCAACTCCTATGCCTACGTATACTACATCAGTACTATTAGCTGCAAGTAAACTTTTCATCTCATCCAATAAGGATATCCAGTTAGTTTGATAGGATCTATTGTGTCTACACTTTTTTAATGGGTACTGATTATATTACCCTCCTTTAATTCGTTACTAATGAAATCCAGTATCGGCTGCTCCATTCTCTTGCCCAGTATCGATTTCAGACTGACACACTTGCAATTAGCTGCGTCATCTCTTTTATACTTTTTAAATATTGACACCGCATTAGCTTTATTCCAGTCTTCTGGAATTTCCCAAGTGTTCCAAGTCCTAATTAAAATCCACATTAACAGTCCACCACGCTCCTCCAGCGGGTCTTTCAGAACTCTAGTTATCTGGACACTGATTTAAACATATCTAACTTTAATAGCTGCTGTTTAACGTCCCCGTGAGTTACTTTTGGAATGGAAAGCCTGTCAGCGTCAACATCTTATGATATGAGTTACATCATCTGTTTTTCTCCAAATCTAGGAGAGAAATATTTATTGAACACTTCTACCTCTTCTGCATGATTGTTGATAATTCTGCCATTTCCATCGGCTGCTGTGTATTTCACCAAGGAGGAATGGGCTCTGCTGGACCCTGTTCAGAGAGCCCTCTACAGGGATGTCATGCAGGAGAACTATGAGACGGTGGTCTTGCTGGGTAAGGAGTCCTGTCTCCCTGGTTATTAGAAGCTCTGGGGTCTCTAAAGAACCTGAGCAGTAATAACTTTATATCTTTATTCATCATCCAAGTTTTGACAAGTTTCCTTGCCCCCCTTTTTTTCCTTATCTCCCATACACTAGCAGGCAGCAGGGAGGGATGAGGTAATGAGAGACGAGGAGGGAAGAGAAGAATCTCCCAAGGTGCCGGGAGGTGGTGCCCCTCGAGTAATGAGAAGAAGGCTACGTCTACTAAATCGTATCAGTAAATTGACCACGGCTAGATCGATCTCAAAGCGTCAATCCCGGCTGTAGTGTCGACTTGCCCTTAATAACCCATTTCTTTATGTTCACCTCCTTGCCCCTCCACGCATGTTCCAAGCTAATAAGCAATACTCTGATCATGACATATTACCTGTAGCGAGTATAAAATTGCCCACAAGATGTAAGACTAAGTCATAGATCATAAAATCAGGTCGGGGTCGAGAAGAATGAGAGTTTGGATAGAGTCTTGTCCCCCCTCACCCTATCTGCAGCAGCCACAAGCTGTCTTCCCTCCAGGCTTCTTGGATCTTTGAGCCCGTCCCTCCTGAGGTTGCATGATCCAGTTCTTCTTTCTTACATTCTCCTTTTCCGGAAGAATTAGAGGCTGTTGCTCCTGAATTTTAGCGTTTAATTCCCCAGCCTTCTCCTCACACTGGGGGATTTTAATTCTCCCTCCCATTACGTCTGAGTCACTAGATTTCCTAATGCCCCAAAATGTCTTTTTGCAATGTCACAGTTCAGGGGTAGCTAAGCCTTTGACCTGCCTCCATGGTCTGCTCAAGGAATGGCCCCTCAGGTATCAGGCCTCTAGTCAGCCCCTCTCTATGGGTGGGGACCCACATGCCTCTCCTTTTTGACCAGTGTGACAGGATTGCAGCTTGTCCTCCACTGTGTTTGCTGGACTAACGTCCAGTTCCTGTACTTTGCTTTCTCTCCAGGGGCTGTGAGCAGTGTGTCTGAGATAGAGGCGGGACTTTTGGTGATACTTGTATGATGCCAATACACACCTCAGTTTCCTGCTGTGATTGGTATTGCTATGATTGTAAAGAGCAGGAGACATGAGGTGTTTTGTCACGTAGCTGTCATGGGGTGATATGAATGGGTCATTAAGGACTGGCTGGGAGTAACCTACATCAATGGAATACCCGACAGAGACAAGGGAATGACTGTCACCCAGGGCTGCCCAGAGGATTCAGGGGGCTTGAGGTCTTCGGCAGCATGTCCCCTTTACCCTCTCTGACACCACAGAACATTTTCCCGGTGTCCCCCTTACCAGCTCTGATGCCGCAGAGCATTTACCCTGTGTCCCTGTTCTTGTTCCCCCTCCTGTTTGACTCAGTTTACATAGTAATATTCTCAGCTATACTTTTGCTTAACCAATCATTGTACTGAAATTTAACTAAGTAATCCTAACACATTGAAACATAATTCTCTAACCAATTGTATCCCACTACTCTAATTAACTTACACATAGCAAAATTAGTTATACAGCAGACGAAAACAATTAGAGAACCGGACTAATTAACATTGTAAAAGTGGTGGCCATAAAGTTAAAACAATACAAAAATGAGAGTTTCACAACCACAAACATTGAGAAGTGATTTCTTGCCAAACAGGCTGCCATCCAACTAAGTTTTCTTTAACCATCTTAAGATCTGTTTCTTTATCTGGTGGTGATGGGCACTATCAGGATAGGATCATCTTCCTAACAGCCCAATAGCACCTTATTTGAGTATGACTGGTTTGGGATGTGAGGATGTGTCCCTTCGCTTCCCAGCTTATGGCTGAACCTGCTGCTTAGCCAAAGGCCTTAGCCTAAGAACAAGGCCTCAGACTGTCATGGTAAGAGAAGGCCCTTACAAATACAGACAGTGATTTTGATTCTTTGTTTTCATACTCCTATAAGTAGCTAAGTGATAAAAATACACCTACATTCTTAAACTATAGGCTTTACAGGCAGGCCTGAATATCTCTATTTTAATAGTGGGTTCTATCCCTTCCCCCATTCTGTATCTGTCTTGTGTATTTAGATTGTAATTTCTTCAGGGCATGGGCCATCTACTATTCTCTGTTTGTACTTTGCCTAGCACAATGGGGACCCACTGTTAGTGGGTCCTTAGGCACTAAGGTAATGAATATGATTTATAACCATAATAACTCTCCTGCCAGTTTGAGCCAAGGAAGCTGGCCTTGGGATGTTACTGCTTAAAAATGAGCCAGGGGTTAAAACCATGGACTATTCTTTGTGACAAGTATCCCACAAATTCCACTGACCTCCCTCGTTTTCTTTGCCTGCAGTAGGGTTTCCAGTTTCCAAACCTGATATGATCTCACAGCTGGAACGAGGGGAAGAGCTGTGGGTCCCAGACCTCCAGGACTCCGAGAAAGAAGTGCTTCCAAGAGCTGCCTTCCCAGGTGAGGACCTGGTTAAACCAACTCAACAACTGTGTGGGAATGCAGGAAACATTTGAGATGCCCTACAAAGACCCTGTGAGCTCTCCAAGTTCAGGATTGTTCCCTGCAGATGTGGAATCATTATGGCAGATGTCACGCATGGCTTCCCTCCTATTCTGACTGACAACTGGCAGCAGGTCACTCCCCGATCTCACTTTCCCCAGAGCGTTCTCGTAAGATGCAGACAATAACTGATCCCTTCTTCTCTCCTCTGGGGAAGGTTTTGGGGAAAATCAGTTCCTTATAGGTTTGATTTCTCCCACACATATTTTGGATTGTTCATCTCTTTTTCCATTCCTCTCTCTGAGATTTTCTTTCTTTCCGGTGCAGGTGATGATCTATGTCTGGATTCTCTCTGTTTCCCTTCAGGTGATGGGATGGTGCGTCAGAATGAAGAGGAGAAATCCCATCAGGAAGATGCTGAGCAAGGAGAACCACATGGAACTTTATCAGGAAGATCCAAAGGGAATGTTTCCGGGAGTTGTGCACTCCCAGAAAAAAACAAAAGCCTGTGAGACTCAGCAGAGGCCAGAGGGAAACTTTAGTAGCCTCTCAGACCTTGTAACAAGCGACAGAATCAACTTGGAAGAGACATGCTACACATGCCATGAGTGTGGGAAAAGCTTTAGTCAGAGCTCTGCCCTTTTCAGGCATCAGAGAATCCACATAGGTGAGAAACCTTATGAATGCTCTGAGTGTGGGAAATGCTTCATCGATAGTTCAGCCCTCATCTCACATCAGCGAATCCATCCAGGAGACGCGCCCCACACATGCTCAGAGTGCGGGAAAATCTTTAGTCAGAGCTTTACTCTGAACACACGTCGTAGAATCCACACAGGAGAGAAGCCCTGCACATGCGCTGAGTGTGGGGAAAGTTTCAATTGGCGCTCAAACCTTATCACACATCAGAGAATCCACACAGAAGAGACACCTTATACGTGCACTGAGTGTTGGAAAAGCTTCAACCGGAGCTCACACCTTATCAGACATCGGAGAATCCACACAGGAGAGACGCCTTATACGTGCACTGAGTGTGAGAAATGTTTCTTTAATCGTTCAGGCCTCATCTTACATCCTAGTATCCACACAGGAGAAAGGCCCTACGCATGCTCTGAGTGCAGGAAAAGCTTCAATCAGCACTCAAGCCTCATTAGACATCAGAAAATCCACATGAGAGAGCATTGTAATGAATCCCTTGACTAGGCTTGGCAAAAATTTCTTTTAAAAAAAAAAACACATTTGCTAATTCCCACATAGTGATTTTTGTACCATCTTCACCGTGGTCTCTCAGATCCACCAGATAAGTTGCCGCCTTCTGCCTTTTGCAGCTCATCCTTCTTTGGGCTCAGTCCTATGATCTTTTCTATCAACTCCTTTCTTTTTGAGTCATAGGAGTATGTGTCCCTCCTGCCAGGAATGTTCATCAGCTCCAGGAGGCTAAGAGAGGTTTGATCCCAACAAGCTACACTGAGGCAAAAACTACTTGTCCCTTCCATCCACTAGGACTGTATATGTCATTGGCTGCTCAAGTTAGTGATCTTAATGTAAAAAGTTGTAGTGCAGATGTAGCCCAGGTGCAGTGGTTGGCATTAGTTTTCCCCTTGACCTGACCTAAAGTCCATCACTTTTCCTAGTCTAAACAAACCCTGAGCATCACAGTTATACTGTTCACCCACTTCAAAGCAATTGTTAGTCATCAAGTTCTCCCTTGGGGAACAAATTATTTCATTCACAGTTGCTCTGATGTTGCTTCAGGTTGTGCTGGAAAGCAGATATTTTTATTATCATTTTCCACACTTAAAATATATTGAACTATAACAAAGAGCAGGAACAGGTCAGGGATAGGGAAAAAAGTCATTTCACCCATTGTAACAACAGATGTAGTTAGGGTAAGTCAGAGGGAGTCCCTTATTCCCTATCACTATTCTCCTTCAATCCATGCTAGAACCTAAGAATCCTTTTCCTTTCCCCAGTTGTGGGATGGGAGACTTCCAAAAGTGCTCCCTGTGCTATAGCACATGGCTAAGCTCAGAGAATAAACCCCAAATCTCCCCTGAGCTTTGCTTTTTGAATTCTGTATTTCCGATTACTTCAAGCCTGGTGTCATGGTTTTATTCCCAAATCTGAACCTTAGCGTCCAAAATATGGGTACCAGCATGAATCCTCTAAGCTTAATTACCAGCTTAGATCCTGTAGTGCTGCCACCAATCAGGACTTAGGGTAGAGCCCCTGATAAGCTCTGGTCTCCCCAAAACCTTCCCTGGGGACCCCAAGATTCAGATTCCTTGAGTCTCACAACAAAGAGGAATAAACCATTTCCCTCTCCCCTCCTTTCTTCCTCCCAGATTCTTCCTGCCTCGGGGATACTACTCCGTGAATCTAAACAAAGGGATTCTCTCTTTCCCCCTCCCTTCTCCCGGAGAGAGAGAGAAACACAGAGAGTAGGTTTTCCCTCCCCCTTGTCTTTCTTTTCTCCCACCAATTCCCTGGTGAGTGCAGACTCCCTTCCCTGGAGTCTTATACAAGATAACCAAAAGATCAATTAGATTCTAAAAAAGAGAAAAACTTTAATAAAAGCAGGGAAACATAAAAATTGTCTCTGTAATCAAGATGAAATTTTACAGGGTCTTTTAGCTTATAAAAAATGGATAAACAGCCTTATCCAGAAAAAATACAATTTAAAATATTTCCAGCAAACTACACATTTGCACATAAAGAAAAACAAATAAAAAGACTATAACCGCCTTTTTATTTACTCACTATTCTGAATAGATAAGAGACTAGCAGGGAGATTGCAGAAAGCTGGTTGCACTTCTAGTCCTGTCCAGGACCCGGAGAGAACAAAACCAAACCCAAAAACCACAAACAAAGGCTTCCCTCCCTTGAGAGTTGAAAGTATCTTGTTTCCTGATTGGTCCTCTGGTCAGGTGTTGTTTGTTAACCCTTTCCAGGTGAAATTGACATTAACCCTTAGCTATCTGTTTGACACCTGGGCATTGTGATTATTTACCAGTTTCTCTAGTACTGTTCTTACCACTGTTTCTGTAACATCTTCTGTTTTTTATGGGACAGGGTTGTTATTCCTTTGTCTAACCCCAACCTGGAAGGCCAGGGTGTCTGTTTTCTCGGGCTCCTCCCCACAGACAAATCTGACATGGTTGAACCTGCCAGGAGCAAACACAAAGCCCCACCGATTGCACACACAAAGCAGACAGACACACACAAGACACAGAGGAAACTGAATTATTTGAGCTATCAACATTTCCACTTTCCCACAGCATGTTAGTTCTGAAGGTTGTTTTAATTTGTTTATTTTCTTGGAACCAGAAATGGGGAAAGAGAACACTGGAGTCAGTGGAATTACAGCAGCAAGGGATAAGTCTCATGATTCGTCCCTAACCAAAGGCTTTGTAAACAGAGCGATAATGTTACTGAATGGTCTGGCTAACCCTGCAGTTAGACACAATCAGCTCTATGGGTGGTAAATTGACAGAGGCTCTGCTGCTGATCATGAAATAGCAGCTGTTTAAAGGTAATGTGCTTCTATTTCAGTGCCTCTGGAAGTACAGAAAACAATGATCTGTGTTAAAGGAAAGTTGCCATTTCTCAGAGCCCCAATTTCTATTGTGTGTGTACAGGAAGGTTTGAATGTGTAGCAGGGAGTTTGGTAAAGCTTAGCTATTTTATGTGGGTAACAGGCTCCTGCCCACCTCCAGCAGAGGTTTCAATCACATACTATGGCAATTTACCGAATGTCACACAAATTAGTCCATTCCTCCCCATATTCAGTCTCTGACCGGAATGTTAGAATGAGGCAGAGAACTGGGAAAGCATCACAGCAGGAATACATTAAAAAGTGGGATTAATCAGAGCTGAGATGCAGACAGAGCCTGTTCTACAGCTGGTGAAGTGACAGGGACACACTCCCACGAGTGTTGGCTCTGAAATAACAGCAGAAGCAGATCAAAGAGAATGAGCTCCTGTGGGAGCTATGGGCAGCTGCCCTGTCAGTGCATCACTCACCTGGCAGGTGTTACACAAAACACAGCACTTCCCCTCTGGAAGAGAAACACTTCCCCCCCACTGCCACCACTTCATTGTGCAGTCCATGAGGCTGTTTGTCCTGCACGACTTTGATCTCTTCAGGTGGTCCATGGTGATTCATAAGAGAGCCATTAGGGGAGCAGGAGTCATTCCAATGGAAATCTCTCCACTTCTTTCTCACTGTTACCTTCTTAGCCCTGGCTTTGGAGATGACATTAGCCTTATCCTGTCTTGATTTTAGGTAGGATTTTGATCACCTTCTGGGGCTTGGCAGCTTAGAACTTTTGAGGGCTTTTCTCTGCCTTTTTGGTCCCTGTGACGATGTGGTTCTGGCGGGACCCAACTGAGAGTGCCAAATCAGGACCAATTGCTCAAACAGGGCAGTCACAGCCCAAGGCTGGGGTTTTTTCACCTCTAAGGCAAACCAAACCAGCCAGACAAAAGACTTTGGTGTCACCCCTCTGGCTAACCACAAGTCACACAAGCAATTTCCTTAGACACTCCAGTTTTCCAGTATCACCACCAGTCCCACACGTCCTGGGGATGAATGGTTATGAAAACCAACACCCCAGTAAAAGAAAAAGGTTCTCTCGATCCCAAAGGACCAAGCCCCAGACCCAGGTCAATATACACCTCAGATCTTACTCACAAATCACGCTGTTGCCAATCCTTTAGAATCTAAAATCTAAAGGTTTATTCATAAAAGGAAAAGGATAGAGGTGAGAGCTAGAATTGGTTAAATGAAATTAATTACATACAGTGATGGCAAAGTCCTTAGTTCAGGCTTGTAGCAGTGATGAAGTAAACTGCAGGTTTAAATCCAGTCTCTGGAGAACATCCCTCCTTGGGATGGGTCATCAGTCCTTTGTGCAGAGCTTCAGATTGTAGCAAAGTCCCTCCAGAGGTAGAAGCAGGATTGAAGACAAAATGGAGATGAGGCCTTCGCCTTAGATAGACTTTTCCAGGTGTAAGAACACTCCTTTGTTCCTACTGTGGAAAGTTACAGCAAAATGGAGTTTGCAGTCACATGGGCCAGTTTCTGCATACTCTGCTGAGTCACAGGGTGTATCCGCCTTCTCTCGATGGGTCATTTGTGTAGGTGATGGTCCTTAATGGGCCATCAAGCAGGCTAAGCTGAGCTGACACCAACTAGTCTGGGGTGTCACCCAGAACTGCAGCACCAATTTAAAATACAGACAGAACACAGCCAATATTCATAACTTCAACTACAAAAAATGATACAGACATACAGACAGCATAATCATAACGAGTAACCAGTAACCTGGTGTTAGACACCTTATATGACCCCCTTTACATAGGATTTGGTGCCACTACAGAACCGATGTTGCAACCCATATTCTATATGGTCCCAGTTTATATCAATAACGTCACAGTCACCACTGCAGTCAGTATGTTCTAGACATGGGCATGGTGACCTTCCTGAGGATCTTGACAGCTTTAGCCAGCTTCTTGGTGGCTATTTTCCTGCCTACAGCCACTGTCGTCTTCTCATGCCTTGTCCTGGGGGCCCAGCTGCTATGATTGGTCCCCCAGGACAAGGTATTTTCCCCAGGTCAGATTGACAGCAACCTTGAGGGGGACGGTGGCGGAGGGGGTCACCATTCTCTGCAGCATGGGGTATGGATCACTTGCTGGGATCAGCTGGGCACATCTTACCTAATCAATTCCCTGCCATTCGTGACACCTTGGTCCAGCAGAGCCCATTCCTCCTTGGTGAAATTCACAGCAGCCAATGGAAATGGCAGAATTATCAACAATCATGCAGAAGAGGTAGAAGTGTTCAATAAATATTTCTCTCCTGGATTTGGAGAAAAACAGATGATGTAACTCATATCATAAGATGTTGACGCTGACAGGCTTTCCATTCCAAAAGTAACTCACGGGGACGTTAAACAGCAGCTATTAAAGTTAGATATGTTTAAATCAGTGTCCAGATAACTAGAGTTCTGAAAGACCCGCTGGAGGAGCGTGGTGGACTGTTAATGTGGATTTTAATTAGGACTTGGAACACTTGGGAAATTCCAGAAGACTGGAATAAAGCTAATGCTGTGTCAATATTTAAAAAGTATAAAAGAGATGATGCAACTAATTGCAAGTGTGTCAGTCTGAAATCGATACTGGGCAAGAGAATGGAGCAGCCGATACTGGATTTCATTAATAACGAATTAAAGGAGGGTAATATAATCAGTTCCCATTAAAAAAGTGTAGACACAATAGATCCTATCAAACTAACTGGATATCCTTATTGGATGAGATCAAAAGTTTACTTGCAGCTAATAGTAGTGATGTAATATACGTAGGCATAGGAGTTGGTTCAGCACAATATTTTGACTAGAAAGGTACAAAATACACACGGCATACATTAAATAGATTAAAACCTGGGATTTTAAATAGGGAACCATGGTCGGTGGATTTCTTTCTAGAGGGTTCCCACAAGGGTTGGTTCTTGGCCCTGTGCTATTTCACATTCTTATCAATGACAATCCAAAACGTCTGTTAGTCTACAAGGTGCCACAGGATTCTCTGCTGCTTTTACAGATCCAGACTAACACGGCTACCCCTCTGACTCTGATAAAGTTTGCAGGTGTCACAAAGACTGGGGGTGGGGGTAACTAATGAAGTGTCAGTAGATTCAGGCTCCAGAATTGGGAGTCTGGGAAGTTTTCCCAGCCCTGGCAAGAGGGTTATTTCCTGTTCCACAAAGATGGGAAGTTCCATTCCCAACACCTGTGCCTTGAAATTAGGACCTATCTCACACTACAGCCCATATTCAGCATAGTGGCAGGATTATAATATGATTAGGACATGAGGCATTTTGTACAAGATGAGTCATGTGTGGTGTCACTGGAAAAGTTAGGATTTGCTGAATATGATTATCCTACCTGTATGCATGGAGCAGGTTTGTATCTGAAGTTATGGATATTGACTCTGTATCTTTGGGTATGTCTACACTACGGGATTATTCCAATTTCACATAAACTGGTTTTGTAAAACAGATTGTATAAAGTCGAATGCACGCAGGTTGTATAAAGTCGAAGCACAATAATTGGGCAGTGTGCATCCATGTACCAAGGCTAGCGTCAATTTCTGGAGCGAGGCACTGTGGGTAGCTATCCCGTAGCTATCCCATAGTTCCTGCAGTCTCCCCCGCCCCTTGGAATTCTGGGTTGAGATCCCAGTGCCCGATGGGGCTGTTGGAGAAAAATTCAGTTCTCGCTTTTTTGTTTCGGTGCAGCAGTGTCAGATACTTTATTCTGTTTAGCAGTTACAACAGGGAGAGAGTGCACTAGGACATAGGGTCTCCCCTTCCTAGACAGGTCTCTCAATAGGTAAACAATTACAACAAGCATTTATACTTTTGTTACAGACAATAATAAGCAATAGCTGCATTTTGTTTATACATAGGTCATCCTGATATCTTGTTTTTCTCATTTCTGAGAGACGCCAGTCTATCTACACATAATCTACACAAAGTCTAAACAACTTCTCACACAGTTCTTTTCTGCTCGCCTCACACAATCCTCGCTTCTACAAATCTCGCGTTATTAGGGTTACAGTTAGCCTAACTCTTGCTAACAGAGACTGTCATGCATTAATTTCCTGTACAAATCCCTGTCAGTTCTTTCTGTACTTCCACAGGGCAAAAAAACATTGTCGCGGGTGGTTCTGGGTACAGCCTCACCCCTCCCTCCATGAAAGCAGCAGACAACCGTTTTGTGCCTTTTTTCCTGGGTGAACTATGCAAATGCCCTAGCACAGCAAGCATGGAGACTATGAGAATGTGACCTTGCTGAATAAGGGTCACATTCTCATATGAGGGGGCACAGCATACCACCCCTCATATATAGCTACCTAGTTCTCCTGCATGACACCTCTGTAGGGTCCAGCAGAGTCCACTCTTCTCTGGTGAAATACACAGCCACCTCCTTGAAGGTCACAGCCCCTGAAAGAGCAAGAGTCCAACACTCAGTACCTGCTGCCCCACTCACAGCCCCCCTATACACGGGGGACAGGAGCCAAACAGAAACTCTGGGTGGATTTCAGTCAGAGTGCCACCCCCACTCTGCTCAGAGCATCCAGGAAACACCAGGGTGAGCGAACAAAGAGAGGGCCCCTCCTCTCTCCCAGCAGAGCCATCACACACCTACTAGCCACAGACTGATTCAGGAGATGGAGCCACTAGCAGGGTCCAGGGACAGCTCCCTGGTAGGAAGCCCAACATCCTCCCCATTCTGAAGAGCTAGATGTGAAGGGAGGGGAATCTCTCCTAAGCCTCACTGGTGGGTGCCCCCTTCATATCTCACAGCAGCCGCTGCTTAGTCAGGTTGGGCTCCAGTACTGGGAGTCTGGTCAGTTTTCCCAGCCCCATGGAGCTGGCTTATTTTCTGCTCCACAAACTAGAGCATTTCCACCGCTGAACCTCACGGGTCTGTTTCTAGAATCTAGGCCACATATTAAATAACTCCCAGCAGGTTTAGCACACTCCTGTTCTCCTCCCTTTCTCCACCCTGTGTATTTCCTGCAAACCAGACTGTGCAAAACTTCCCATCTCTGGTGTATTTGCTGTCCCTCTCCCTCCTGGAGGAACCCACCAGCAACCCCCCGATAATACCTACCTACCTGAACTGGCTCCTCTGCAGCCATTTCTCTCCCCCGCCAACAAGAGGACGGGATAAACTGGAGCGAAACATGGACATTATTCCACAGCCTGGCAGGGTGAGTAGGGCAGTTGTGAAGGTTTCAGAACAGGCTTTAATTCATTTCACAGCATGATTCCCCCAGGCCCTTTCCCCGCAGACATACACCCTAGAGTCTGCCATGCTGAGAAAAGGCTTGATCTCTTTATACAGTGCAGACCTGGCCCCTCCTGCCAGGCTAAGCCCACAGAGACATTTTTAACCTCCCTTCTCCCTCCCCCCATCCCATAACAAAGTCTCTGAACACAAGGCTAGAAAAAAACAGAACCAAAGGAGTCACTGTGGGGGATTCCCTCAGACACTGACCCTATGGCAGCCACACCCCAGCAGGGGGAATATGGAGTCAGGAACTGGATTTTTCTCTGTCTGATTCTCATCTTTTCTACAGGAAAGTGACTCTATCCAGGGTGCAGTAATACATCTTTCTGGGCAGATTAGAGATCTGGAAATCTCTCTCCAAACTCTTCTCTCCCATTGCCCCTTTCAGTCTCTCTTTCTCCTTCTATCTCCTTTTCCCTGTCCCCTCTCCCTGCCCATCTGGTAGGAAAGACCCACTCCCAGGTAGTTTGCTCCCCCATGACTGGATTTGCTCCTGCAATTGCTAAAGGGACAAGAAATGAGGGGGGTCGGTTTGTGTAGAGTCATTTTAAGGCCAGACTCCAGCATTTTCCCTTCGTTTCTTTCAGTTACCTGGAATGTCTGGCTCAGAATTTAGTATTAACAGGGCCCATGGCTGCCCTAGGGGGCTAGTATGAGCTGGAGAAAGTCATCCCCTGGGGCGGGCAGAGAAGCAGCTTTAATTAAGGTGTGACGATGTGGTTCTGGCGGGACCCAACTGAGAGTGCCAAATCAGGACCAATTGCTCAAACAGGGCAATCACAGCCCACGGCTGGGGTTTTTCCACCTCTAAGGCAAACCAAACCAGCCAGACAAAAATGACTTCGGTTTCACCCCACTGGCAAACCACAAGTCACGCAAGCAATTTCCTTAGACGCTCCAGTCTCCCAGTACCACCACCAGTCCCAATTGTCCTGGGGATGAATGGTTATGAAAACCAACACCCCAGTAAAAGAAAAAGGTTCTCTCGATCCCAAAGGACCAAGCCCCAGACCCAGGTCAATATACACATCAGATCTTACCCACAAATCACGCTGTTGCCAATCCTTTAGAATCTAAAATCTAAAGGTTTATTCATAAAAGGAAAAAGATAAAGATGAGAGCTAGAATTGGTTAAAGGGAATCAATTACATATAGTAATGGCAAAGGTCTTAGTTCAGGCTTGTAGCAGTGATGGAATAAACTGCAGGTTCAAATCAAGTCTCTGGAATACATCCCAGGCTGGGATGGGTCATCAGTCCTTTGTGCAGAGCTTCAGTTTGTAGCAAAGTCCCTCCAGAGGTAAGAAGCAGGATTGAAGACAAAATGGAGATGAGGCCTCCGCCTTATATAGGCTTTTCCAGGTGTAAGAACCTCTTTGTTCCTACCGACCGCTATGCCTACCTTCATGCCTCCAGCTTCCATCCCGGGCACATCACACGATCCATTGTCTACAGCCAAGCACTGAGGTACAACCGCATCTGCTCTAACCCCTCAGACAGAGACCAACACCTACAAAATCTCCACCAAGCATTCTCAAAACTACAATACCCGCACGAGGAAATTAGGAAACAGATCAACAGAGCCAGACGTGTACCCAGAAGCCTCCTACTGCAAGACAAACCCAAGAAAGAAACCAACAGGACTCAACTGGCCATCACATACAGCCCCCAGATAAAAACCCCTCCAACGCATCATCAGGGATCTACAACCCATCCTGGACAATGATCCCAAACTTTCACAGGTCTTGGGTGGCAGGCCAATCCTTGCCCACAGACAACCTGCCAACCTGAAACGTATTCTCACCAGCAACTGCACACCGTACCATAGTAACTCTAGCTCAGGAACCAATCCATGCAACAAACCTCGATGCCAACTCTGCCCACATATCTACAGGACCTAACCAGATCAGCCATACCATCACTGGTTCATTCACCTGCACGTCCGCCAATGTAATATACGCCATCATATGCCAGCAATGCCCCTCTGCTACGTACATCAGCCAAACTGGACAGTCACTACGGAAAAGGATAAATGGACACAAATCAGATATCAGGAATGCCAATATACAAAAACCTGTAGGAGAGCACTTCAACCTTCCTGGCCATACTATAGCAGACCTTAATGTGGCCATCCTGCAGCAAAAAAACTTCAGGACCAGACTTCAAAGACAGACTGCTGAGCTTCAGTTCATCTGCAAATTTGACACCATCAGCTCTGGACTAAACAAAGACTGTGAATGGCTTGCCAATTACAGAACCAGTTTCTCCTCCCTTGGTTTTCACACCTCAACTGCTAGAACAGGGCCCCAACCCCCCTGATTGAACTAACCTCCTTATCTCTAGCTTGCTTGCTAGCATATATATATATACCTACCCCTGGAAACTTCCACTACCTGTGTCTGACGAAGTGGGTATTCACCCACGAAAGCTCACTCTCCAAAATGTCTGTTAGTCTATAAGGTGCCACAGGATTCTCTGCTGCTTTTTTTTGTTCCTACTGTGGAAAGTTACAGCAAAATGGAATTTGCAGTCACATGGGCCAGTTTCTGCACACTCTGCTGAGTCACAGGGTGTAACTGCCTTCTCTCGATGGCTCAATTGTGTAGTTGATGGTCCTTAATGGGCCATCAAGCAGGCTAAGCAGAGCTGACACCAACTTGTCTGGGATCATTCCCAGTAACACAGCACAAGTTTGAAATACAGACAGCATACAGCCAATATTCATGACTTCAACTACCAAAATGATACAGACATACAGACAGCATAATCATAACCAGTAACCCGTAACCTGGTCTTAGACACCTTATATGACCCCCTTTACATAGGATTTGGTGCCACTACAGGACCTTGGTTGCAACCCACGTTCTATATGGTCCCAGATTATATCAATAACGTCACATAAGGTCAATTCCCAGAACAGAACCCCACTGGGGAAGCAGCACCTAATAAGCCTGGTCTCCCAGATCACAATGGAGGCTTCAGCGTCTGATCGAAGAAGCTGAGCCTCAATATCCTGAGGAGAGAGGGACAGAGCATTTGAGCAGCTTCTCTCCTTTCGCTCTCTGGGGAGAGCAGCTAATGAGAGCCCCTCCTCACAGGGAGAACTGCTGATCTCATTCACCCCACTGTCCACCCGGAGTCACTCCTTGTCTTTCCATACAGTGACTCTGGATTAACGATGGTCTCAATGACACCTGATTTCAGAAAGAATGAGCCCTGAATGCTGTGGAAGAGACCATCGTGTGGCAGTGCTGACCCCCTGCCCACCTCCCTCACCTCCCAGATTGAGAACAAGGACTGGGGGCACAATTTTCTAAACGGAACCAAAAGTTCCTGCAGTTTTCAAAAGAAGAGAAAAGCAAAATCTGTGATTTCACACTAACAGTGTTTGATAAGTGGATAGAAAGTTATCACAGTGACAGGGCATGTGACTGTGGAATGCCGGGCAGTGCTTGGAGCCAAGACTCTGGCACAAGTTGATCAGAGAGAAGGATCATGCTTAGTAGAAGTTCCCACAGCCAGGGGCCCACCAGATATTCCCTGGGACCCAGCCCCCAGAGTCCCCAGCCAGGGACCCCAGATACCCCTCAAAGCCCCACCAGCCAGAGAATCCCCACCAGACCATGACTGTCAGGCTGGGAATCCCAAAGGGTTCCCCCCACCAAGAGCCCCCAGCAGCCAGAGACCCACCCACTGGAAACCCACTTCCTCACTGCCTGCCTAGGACCCGTCCCCTCCCACCACCACCAGCAGGATCTGCTATGTCATTTGTCTGGAACTCCCTCCTCCACCCAGCAGGACCCCTTGATGCTTTACAGTGGGCCTCCTCACTCTGCTTACCTGGCATCCCCTGACCTAGTGCCAGGGATACCTTCCCCCAGCTCTGTGCACTAGGCAGGGCAACGATTCCAGGAGGAGCCAGCCGGGGAAGCCCAGACAGAGCCCCTGGCACAGCACCAGTCTCCCTCTAACCCCCTGTCCCGACTCCCCAAGAGACACCCGCCTCTGCTCTTCTGCAGCCCCCAGGCCCTCAGCAATACACCATCCCCTGCTGGCGAGTCACACAGGCAGAGGGAGCCCTGGGGGGTGCTGCTTTAACAGGAGAATGAAAGGCCTGGAGGGCAAGAAAGGTAAGAAATGTCCATGCCCTTTCACTAGTAAATAATGGCCACCATGGATTCACCCCAGAGGTGGCTACATCTTAGCGCAGTGGGAATCAACCCCTCACAGAGACCCTTTGTCATGGGGCTTGGGAGACTTCTGGACCCATGCTGCACTCAGAGTGACCTCTTCATCTCATGCCAGTGGAGAAAAGAAAAGGGTCCAGCCAACTCTCCCATTACCAGCTGGGAACCAATGATCCCCCAAACATGGGGAGGCCTCCAGCTTTGATGTGTATTAAAAGATCTGGCTGGTCTCTTTCATCAGCAAACATTTTAACAGAGATAAAGGGGGGAAGAAATGGTTCTCAAAGGAGAGGGGAAAGAGCAACACTAGGAAATTTAACCCCCTGTAACCTCCAGGATGGAGAATAATTCAGGGCAACAGCTTTCCTCCAAGAAAGGAGGAGTTGCTGGGATTGAGAAACACAGGGAACAGCCCCAAACATGGAAGGATTTTTAATTGACATATGAAAATAACGTAGAAATGAAAGAGAAAGGCTGGAAATCTGAGAGATTTTGGCTCTATTTTTGCAAATAATAGAGAGAAAAGTGGAAAATCAAAGGGATTTTACATCAGTTTACATCAGATATGCAGTAAAATCTCAGTGTTTCACATCAATATTTGTTAAATGAACAGAGAGGAAATGGGCACCATTTGCAAACATTTTATATCCATGTTCAAGAAGCCGAGGAAAGGTGTAAATCTGAGATTTTCTTGGTATTTTATAATTAGAGAGGGAAGGGAAAATCTCAGGGCATATTCAATTAGAAACAAACAATTCGAGAGAAGTGGGGCAAATGTTTAGGGTATTTTATATCAACCTCTGAGATCTGCAGAGAAAACATGTTACAAACTAAGCAACTGAAGGTGGAAAATCAGAATCATGGAGAGACGGGGGTGGGGGGAATCAGGGGAGACGAGAGAACTGATCATTGCGGGGGGGGGGGGCGAACCTCCCCATATTTTATAGCCCGTGTGAGACACTGAGAGAATTTGTATCGAGGGCGAGAGGCAAGTGGCACAACCAGGGACAGGATCCAATTAACTCATCTCACCCCTTCACCCCGGGAATTTCCTGGCTGCCCAGAGACAGTTCAAATGCCACCCCCTCCACCCCGCGTCCCACTGACCTTCCCCCGCCCCCCCCCGCAACTCCGGCTTCTCCGCTCCCCACAGGCCCCAGGCTCCCCCCACATCCCAGCGGGGCCGGGGCGGATCCTGCTGCAGCTCCACTGGGACTGAGACAGCTCCGAGGCTTCTCCCAGGTTCCACGGAGCAAAGTCACTTTCCCGCCCCCCCCAACCCCGGGTCTCTCACTCCCCGGGGGCTCCGGGCCGGGGCTGGGGCGGGCAGAGCCCGGTGCTGCCCAGGGGGAGGGGCCCAGCTGGAGGATGTCCCCCCGGCCGGACTCCCCCCCCCGCACAGACCCGGGGAGCAACAGCAGCTCAGCCCGGTCCCGGCTCACACGGAAGCCGCAGCAGCAACTTCCTTCTCTCGCCCCTCATCCACAGACCCAGTTATCTCCTCACAGAAGGCAGTTAGGTTAGTCAGGCATGACTTGCCCTTGGTGAATCCATGCTGACTGTTTCTGATCACTTTCCTCTCCTCTAAGTGCTTCAGAATTGATTCCTTGAGGACCTGCTCCATGATTTTTCCAGAGACTGAGGTGAGGCTGACCTGTAGTTCCTGGGTTCTCCTTTTTCCCTTTTTTAAAGATGGGAACTACATTAGCCTTTTTCCAGTCATCTGGGACCTCCCTCGATCACCATGAGTTTTCAAAGATAATGGCCAATGGCTCTGCAATCACATCCGCCAACTCCTTTAGCACCCTCGGATACAGTGCATCCGGCCCCACGGACTTGTGCTCATCCAGTTTTTCTAAATAGTCCCGAAGCACTTCTTTCTGCACAGAGGGCTGGTCACCTTCTCCCCATACTGTGCTGCCCAGTGCAGCAGTCTGGGAGCTGACCTTGTTTGTGTAGACAGAGCCTTGCTCCTGCAGCTCTTGGGAGAGGGCGTTGGTGGGCTTCCAAACCAGCCCGTTGGAGCCACTCCTAGTGCCACTGAGCCATGTGCCAATGGAAATCTCCTGGCCACTGGTACAGGTACCCTGACAGCTGCTGGTCTCCAAGCCCCCAGCCTCGTGGTGACTAACAGAGAAACCGTGGGCTGCTTTGGAAGCTGCTTCCTCCTCCTGATCCTCTCCTCCAGCTGCCCCACTCCACCCCAGAGAATGGGGGCTGGAGGGCACTGACTTGGCCATGCAGATGTGGGTTGGGGCCTGGGCTGAGCCAGGTTTGGTGCAGGGATGGCCTGGCGGGGTGCACCCTGTTTGTGATCATCTGGGCCTGGCCTAGGCCACATTAGGCTAGCACCCCTTCAAGCCCCATGCCCCTGGCTGGTTCACGGGAAGGGTGGGGAGGGCAGGCGTCTGCTTCCCAGCCCAGCTGGGGGCTGCCCTGGCTGGGAGACAGGCAGAGGGAGAAAATGCAGTTCCTCTCAGCAGCACTAGGGGGCCAGCCAGGTCAGGCACTCTCAGCCTGTGCACCCCCTGCAGCCCAGACTCTGCATTGCACCTCTCCTATGCCCATACCCATCGCACCCTGCCATGGCTTTCCCAGCACCTGCCAGCCTCAGAGTGCCCCAGGCTTCGCAAAATATGATCCCAGTCCAACAGGGGTTTTGGAAAATGCCCAGCAGCATCCATGTGATATGAAACCTCAGTAACAGGCACCCAGAGCGGGAGTGACTCACATGGATTTGGGAGCAGAGCTGGGCATGGAACCCAGGAATCCTGCCTCCCAGCCACTGATCTAACCCCTGGACCCTACCCCCCTCCCAGAGCTCAGCGCAGAACCCAGATGTCCTGCCTCCCAGCCCTCTCTGCTCTGTCCATACTTCTATCCCCTCATATCCCTGCTAATAATTGCACACGCAGCTTGCTGGGGAATGTGCCGTGGAAGAGCTCAGTCCCTTTGAGCCCAGCAGGCCCTGTTTCCCCTGCCCCCTGGGCCAGCTCCTCTCTCCCTGCTGGGCAAATGAACACTGCCAGTGCTGCATGCCTGCTGTGGATGGGTCAAAGATCGTGCCTCCTGTGATCTGCTGCTGGGGCCCAGCCCCAATCTGCTCAGCTGCGGAGCTTTCCGTCCTTGATCCCAGTGGGGAATTATCAGCCATAGTTAACAGCCATTTGGGTAATTGCTGCGCTGCTGCCAGGAGAGTGGGTGATGGATTGGAGGTGCAGAATTAAAACGTTCCAGCAGAGACACCTGCCCAAGAATGGGCTTGCCAGCTTCCACCATGGCTGCCCTTACAGCTGGGCTGCCACTGGGATTCCGTGTGCACCCCCAGCTTGCACCTTGAGCAAGGGGGACCCCAGCCATACACACTGTACCCCTCAGCCCACCCCTCAGAAGCATGAGGGGGTCACAGGCCTGAGACAACCGGCCATTGCCTGGTCAGTGCTAGTCGGAAGGGTGGGTCCGGCAGACAGGCCCAGCTTCCAGTCTCTCCCTGGGCAGAGGGCAGGATGCTGCCCTGGCTCTGCCATGCCGTGCTCCAGGTGCTGGTGAGGACAGCAAGAGAGGGTTGTACATGTCAGCCCAAGTTGTGGGCTTGTGGGATCTGATCACTGTGCTGGCCCCAGCCCTGGAGGCTGGTGGGAATGCAGTGCTGTGACATTGCACTCAGGACCGGCGCCAGGGTTTCTGATGCCATAGGCGCCGGGCCATTTCGCCGCCCTGCGCAAGGGTCTTGCGGTTCCAGTGGAGCTGCCGCAGGCATGCCTGCAACAGGTCCACCGGAGCCGCGGGACCAGCGGACTGTCCGCAGGTACGACTGCGGCAGCTCCACCGGAGACGCCTGCTGCCCCCCCGGCAAAACGCCGCCCCCCCCCATAATACTGGTGCCCTAGGCAACTGCCTAAGTTGCCTAAATGAAAGCGCCGGCCCTGATTGCACTCTATATGATTTTATAAAAATATATAATGTAACTGGAATATGCTTCATGAAGAAGGTCTCTTGTAAGGTATCATTACAAAGCGTATAATCTACTGAGCGTGGTCATCCTATTTGTATAAATGTATCACTCTTGTATCTGAAACTAGAAATATGAAATATCACTCTGAGGGCCTATTGTAATTATGCAATTCAAATAATCACATGCTGATCTACAGAAATACTTTTGTACCGTGGCCATCCCCACTGGTTTAAGAGATTAGTCACTGAAAATGGAAGTATGTGAACTTGACATCTGCGTTTAACTCAGTCCCCTCGTTCTTTCTGCTCAATACACACTCAGTGGTAGGTATGTCCACATAATAAGGTTATGAAGATGGGTCTATGGGAGGGTTTGACTTCCTCTACCATGGTCTGCTATTGCAGGAAGGAGGTTTGCTGGGAAGAGATGGGGTCTGTCTGTCAAGAAGGAGAAGAACATCTTCATGCACTGACTCACCAACCTTATGAGAAGAGCTTAAAACTAGGTTCAGAGGGGGCAGATGAAAAAAGCTCATCTTAATAGAGGACTAGATCTTTGGGGAGAAGTAGATGTGGAAAATTGCAGTAGAATTATAGGAGAAACGAGGGAAATCCATGGAGGCATCTGCTTAACATCTTAGATGTCTATACACAAATGCAAGGAGTAATAATAATGGGGAACAAATAGTAAGAACTGGGAGTTTTAGTACATAAGTCATAACTGAGCTTAACTGGCATCACAGATACTCGATGGGCTAAATCTCCTGACTGGAATATTGGTATAGAGGGCTATAGCTTGGTCAAGAAGGACAGGCAGGAAAAAAAGAGAGGAAGTATTGCATGGTACACTTGTTGTGAGGTTCAGAAGGAGGTGAGAAACAGACCAGTTGAAAGTCTCTGAGTAAAGATAAAACAGGGAAAAAACAGGGGTGATGTCTTGGTAGGGGTCTATTACAGACCACCAAATCAGGAAGAGGAGGGAGATGAGGCATTTCTAGAACAAATATCAAGATTTGTGTTTTGGATATTTCTGTTAATAATGGGAGACTTTACCTACCCAGACATCTGTTGAAAAAGGAATATGGCAAAACACAAAATTGTCCAGTAAGTTCCAGAAATGTACTAAGGACAACGCTTTGTTTCAGAAAATAGAGGAAGTAACCAGGGGGACAGCCATTTTAGACTTGATTCTGACCAACAGGGAGGAGCTGATTGTGAAGGTGAAGGTGATTTGGGTGAAAGTGATCATGAATGATAGATTTCATGATTCTAAGGAAAGGAAGGAGTGAGAATGATAGAAGAAGGGCTACAAAAAACAGACTTTAACATACTCAGAGAATTGGTAGGTAGCCACCCATGTGGCAAATATCTAAGGCATAAAGGATTTCAGGAAAGCTGGCAGTTTCTCAAGGAGACTATTAAAGGCACAACCACCGATGCAAAGGAAAGATAGGAAGAATAGTAAGAGGCCAATATGGCTCCATCAGAAGTTTTTTAATGACCTGAAAATCATAGCAAGGGACAAATGTAATTGGAATTCTTTTTCCATATGGTTTACTGCAAAGAGTTTCATCATTCTGAATGCTTTAAAGGCAGCATCACTTCCAAAATCAAGAGTTGGCTCTATATATGGCCATACATATGACACCACACTATATTAAACCCAATAATAATTAATGTAGTTGATTTGTTTGGCAGGACATGGAAATTAAGTGTAAATTTCAATTCATTGTAAAACAACATAAAATCAATATTTGTAACACAGTTCAATAAGGTTTCATCAGGCTTTTTGATCAACCAAATTAAAAAGCAAAGGAAACCAACCAACCACACTCAAGGGTCACTGTGCATTCTCCAAGGCAGTTACTTCTCTTTCTTTGGTGCATTTATTTTATATAAATTCAACTAGGAGCAAATTTTCAGATAAAACCAATACTGGAAAGTGTGGCAAACAGTGAGAGGGACTAAACCAAAGTTCAAAATGATGTCGAGAGACTGAGAAATTCTAGACTGGAGCAAATGTAGCCACCTATCGGACTGCTTACATGTATGGGCCCAGATATTGAAATGTCTGTAGGTTCCTAACAGCTACTGATTTGAGTGCGAGTTAGGAGCCTAAATACCTTTGAGGATCTTGTCCATGTAATTACAGCACATACCTGGTCAGCCGCAGATTGTGTGGTATGCTACAGTCACATCGATGTCATAATAGTGCTTGCATAATCTGAACTGGCTGTCCTGGCCAGGACAGACTGAGAGGCCAGCTGCCTATCAGTACTGGAGCTTTTTGGAGAAAGAACTGGAGGAAGTGTTGAGCAAAGATTCAAACATGAATAAATTTGTGAGTGAGCAGGAGGTAACCGACAGAGGTAAGGGTCAGCGTTATATTTTCTATATCCAGTCTATATTCACACACACATTCAGAAAGCATAGGCATACAGACAGATTAGCTGTAATGTTCTCCATTTCTATGAGCAGAACCTCAGCTGCTGTAAACCAGTGTCACTCTGTTGTCTTCCTTGTAGCTGTGTTGATTTACACCAGTTGAGGGCTTGGCCTACAGCCTCTGGACCTGGAAACTTTCCTGAGAATCTGAGTTTCTATTGAATGTTATGGGGGAGGTCTTCCTTCTTTTGTCCCAGGTGTTTGTTTATTATAGGTGGTCATTTTGTGTCTTCTGCATGCATGGAGCCAAGATCTAACTGTGGAATCCATCAGAGATGGGGGAAATTAGAACAAAAAATGCAGAAGGGCTTCTCCTCTGGCTGTCTAAATGAAGCTCTGCTAATATCTTAAATGCAGGATAAGAAAGCATGGGGTCACATTTCTTAGCAACACTAGAGAGCCTAATCCCACACTATGACTACTGCAACTAGATGGGCAGTGTAGGTTACAGTTAGGATTCAGTTTGCACCTGGGTGTTAGAACTGAAGGATGTAATTTGCATAAAGGATGGGCAATCACCTAACCTGGAGAATTTCTGCCCACAGCTAAGAGATACATGGGAGATAAAATCCTGATTTTTTTAATACATCAACTATTTCATAGAGTTTGAGGCCAGAAGGGACCATCAGATCATCTAGTCTGACTTCCTGTATTTCACAAACCATTAAATTTGACCTAGCAACCCTACACTGAACCCAAAAACTTGTCTTGAACTAAAACATTTCAGTCTTTAGGAGACTAAACTGTTGTGTGCCATAGGCAGATGACAGGAGAGACTGAGATTGCACCAATGCCTGAGGCCCTTGCAATGGTAGAGAATTGATTAGGACAGATATACCCAGATGATCCTAGCAGGTGATCAGTGCCCCATCCTCCCACCCAAAGGTCCCTGCCAATCTGAGTAGGAGAAAATTCCTTCCCACTCACAACTCTGGAGATCAGTTGGACCCTGAGCATGTGAGCAGGACATCTAAGGAAACAGATTCTCTGACCCATCTTGGAGCACTGGTCCACCCTACCAGGTGTCTCATCTCCTGCAATGGTCACTCCCTGATGCTTCAGGTGAAGCTTGAAGAGAACTACCCCACCCCACTCACAGCATACACCTAGCCAATTGTGCATGAGGAAACATTCCTTTATGACCTCTACAGGCAACTGGATGAACTCCATTCCATGAGTTTTCTCTGCAAGTATTTAAACTACCGTAAAATAAGATTAAAGGCTTTCTTCAAAACAAGGGACCTAAAGTTAGGCTTCTAAATTCATAGTGAGGTCTAAAAAAGTGGCCTGATTTTCAAGAGATACTGAGCCCCCAAAAGTTGCCAGCATAGCCAATAGGACATCTGGGTGCTCAGGATTTTTGAAAATGAGGCCCTGACTAAGCAAAGCTCTTAAGCATGTGCTTAACTTTAGGTCTCTTTGTTGGCTTAGAGTTAAGCATGTGACTAGGATGCTGAATCAGGGCATAGGTGTCTTAATATGGATTTAGGAGCTTAAGTTTAGGCACCTAATTTTGAAAATTTGGGCCATAAATTATTATTCTGTATGCTATCAAATCTCATCAATTGATAGTAAAGAGGGAAAGGAAGATTATTTTACATGGGGATCTACTTGAAAGGAGCAAATTTTCTTCATTATGATTTCCCTCCCCCCGGCAACACACTGGGTCCTTCAGTAAACAAACCTGGTCATCAGGAGGAAGGAAGAGGATTTACATGATTCCCAGGTCTACTTTTCACTGTGTTTAGACACCTGCAGAATCTTCACTAGATAATGAATTAAAGAGACCAGCACCAATTTCTACTATCAGTGGTAACCAGCTGAATCCTTTTATTTCATTTCAGGTGTTTATAATGAGGTTGTTTCCCTCTTGGCACATATGGATGACCAAGATAAGGACCAAATTGCCCTCAGGATTGCCTTGATAGCTGAGACCAAGCTGGCTATGATTGTTACTGTTCTGCTAGAAAAACTGCAACAGGATGAGGTAGGGCAGTTTCATGAAATTACATCTGCTTTCCATGTGTCCACACCAAATTCTGCCTGACTTCATGGGGGAATGCATGGGGGTAATTCACTATAGAACTTGGCCTGGCACACCATAGGCATAATCAATATTCACCCTTCTGTTCTCAGGCATGAACTCATCATGCAAAATGCTGTTATTGCAAATCAGGATGATATTATGCTCTATAAAGAGAGCATTGTCCTTTTACACACAGTGGAGTACGTGGGTTGCATATAGTAGAAGTACACTATAGCACCTGCAGTAATCTCTTTTAATAATACTTTGCCCTTCTTTAGCATCTTCATCCAAAAATCTCAAAGCACTTACCTAATACTAATGAATTCAGACTCACAGCACCCTGTGAGAATGGTAGGCATGATCCCCATTTACAGATGATTTGTGTGTCAGGGAATTAAGTTACTTGCTCAACACCACTTAGCAAGTTAGTAAAAGAATGTGACTAAAACCCAAGTGAACTGACTCCCTGCTCTTATTCCTAGCCAACACTCCTTTCTTATGATGACATTTTATTGAGATTACAGCACTGAAGGGAACTTCTCTCTATATTTTCTACTGGGGGAATTCTGCAACACAAAAATACAAATGATGCACACAGTATTTTCACATTCCTGCAACTATACAATATAATTGCATCAGTTCAAGTTATTTTTGCTTATTTATTTCTAAATCCCAGTCAGCAAGTATGTCTGTATCAATACAGACAACAAAAAGGATTCAGGAAATGTTTTTGATAAATAGATTTCTTACTCTACATATTAATACAGAACTCTGAGTAACACTTCATTTCAACTCACTACAGAAGCATATTTCTGGCACCCCTCAGTCACAGTGCAAAGGCTTGGTGGAGTCAGGGGTGATGGAGGAGCTGAGGGAGGGGGAATTAAATTGCTGGGAAGGAGCCTGAATGTGAACTTGGAGGGTTGCTGGGTATGAATGGGAAACATATGGAACAGTTTTTTGGGGGAGGGGCGGGGAGGAATTGTAAGGGAGCTCCCCCCATGCAGACCCTGGCTGACCCCTATGTGTTTCTGCACCCCCATGGGTCCTTGCACCCCTTGTCCACATGTGTCCCTTCACCCTCAATCAGACACCCACTACCCCCATTCCCTCATTCCCATGTGTGCCTGTCCCCCATCCCCATGTGTCTCTGTGCCTCCATCCAACCACTCCCTGTCCCTGTGTAGCTCTGCACCTCCTCCCCCATCACTATGTGGCTCTGAACCTCCCTCCCCCTCTAACCCTGTGTCTCTACTCCCATTCAGCCCCTCCCCCAATCTGTCCTCCCCCACTAGCCCTTATGAGCAGAACTGAACTGCTTGTCTTGGCCTCCTAGTACTTTAATGATTTTAATTACTCGATTAATTATGAATCTCTTTTGGTTTTAAAGAATAAAATTGTTGCATAATGCAGAGCTACTTGAAGTACGTAGAGCTTAATTAATGGAAGGAGCTTCTGCCCAGTGGAGCTGTGTGTTCTGATTGCAGTTTGCAGAAGCTTCCCTTTTCAAGCAGCACCACTGGCATGTTAGCCAATCAAGAGATCTGATTGGCTTTGAACATTCCAAAGGGCTTTATGACCTTGGCATGCAGGTCACAAAGGTTTACAGACTCACAGGAGACAGAGCTGGAAAAGACCTATTGGATCATCCAGTCCATTTCCCTGCTAACGCAGGAGCATTCCCAGCAGCCATTTTCCACTGTTTTGGCCAAACTAATTTTAAAAGCCCCTAATGACTGAGCTTCCACTGTTTTCCTAGGAAGACTGTGTCATAACCTTATAGACCTGTCTCCCAGGTGGGGCATTTTTCTGGTTATTAAAGTCTAAATTGTATGTCTTTTTTTAGTTTAATCCCATTACTCCTACTTTTACCTAAATGTATTATACTAAAAAATTCCTCTCCTTCCTTGGTGTTCACACCCTTCAGATAGGTGTATGGTATTATCATGTCTCCCTCACAGTCATCCCTTGGCCGCTTCGGCCATAGACGGCTCTGTCAGTCTGTCTTCGGAAGTAGAGGTCTGCTGGGGCCCAATTCTGAAGCCCAACCTGAACGGGCCCCAAGCCCACTCACCTCACCCTGAGAGGGTTGAATCATTTTCCATCCTGGTCCCAACCCTTCCCCACAAACCGGATACTGCCACCGCATCCTGTTCATGGGGCTGGCGCAGCGGCAATAATGTGCAGCAATGGTTTGATCCTCTGACACTGCCCCCTTCTGTGTTGATCCCATTGGCTAAAGGAGGAGAACTGACCTGACCTGAGCCCAAGAGAGTCCAGTTGTTTTCTCATCCAACCTGACCCTGATGCCTGTAGTCAGATCCCATAGGATTTGGGTCAGGTTGCAGGGCTCTATTCAGAAGTCAATTCTGCCACCCCCGTGCATTCTTTTTTGTTCTCCCATGAATTACTTCCCATTTGTTGATCTCTCTGGGAATGTGGTGCTAGAAAATCCAATAATCCAGATGCAGTCACTCCTCAGCTGAACAGAGAGGAACTGTCCTCTTCCTGCTTTCAGCCATGATCCCTATGTATAAAAGACCTAACCCACATGGCTCTTTGTGGTAGCCATCACCCCTTGCATATACATGTTGACTTTGTGTTTCACGGTCATCCCCAGGGCACCTGTTACTTCCCACTTTTCACCTCCCATTTTGTCAGTTACTTCTCCCTCCTTTCCAGATGTGCTAGTTTGCAGTTTTTTGAAAGGAATCTTGTTCTCTCCTCAGGTTTTTAATTTCTCTGTGTCCCTCTTTATTTTTAATCTGTCCCAGCTGATACTATCATCTGTGAATTTCTGCACTGATGGGCCTCATAAAAGACACCTTCAAGTGTGCAACTGTCAATGTAGATCTAACTGCTGAGCTCATTTCCCGTAGGAGCTGTTGAGGACTTACTGCGGGAGTTGGGTATTTTGTAATTCAACATTTTCAAATTCTGTCTGGAGTGGACAGAGCAAGGGCAAAGTGGTAAATGCAACTCGATAAGGGGGCAGTGAAGGAGGCTTCTTCTGGCTCTTTTCTCTCCTGGATTCTCTTCTTGGCCATGGACCTGCTCTGTTATGATGAGACTTGGGCTAGTCATTTCATGTTTGGGTTGGAAGCTCTTTAGGGCAGGATCTTTTTTGTCAAATTACTGCGTGGTCATCAAGAAAAACCTTTTCCCGATTGTTTGTTCTCTTTTCTGGTTTGTCCCCAGCAAAACAGAGTAGACATTTACTGTATCCTGGAGAAGGTATTACAGCAGGACACCGGGGACCTGGAGAGAGGGCTACTGAACAAAACAATAACCCTAGCCTCAAACCACATGAGAGAAACTCAGGTGAGTTAGTTCTCCTGAGATATTAATCAAAGGATCCAAAGTTTAAACTAATTAAAACTCTCTTTTTTGGGGGGTAAACTATATATTGAAAAGAAAATGTTTTGTTCTGTTAGAGGCCCACAACGTCCTAGACAGCACTTGTGCACATGCATAAGATGGGAAAACTCACATGCGAAAGTTACACTTGTACTTAAGTGCTTTGCAGGACCAGGACCCGAGACACATGATATCAGAGACAGAGACAGGCCTCTGGTTTCTTAATGAGCAAGTCTTTCCCGAAGTTTACTAGGGATTTCATTATTGATACTGATGTTATGAGGGAGGCGCTCTGATACTATCGCAATAAGTGGCAGTATAAAGCCCTAAGACAGACAGAATCTGAACTATCTCCAAAAGAAGCAGCATTGGATTTAGAATCTAGTTTGCCAGCAGGAAAACCCATGGAAAAATCCCTCTCTTGTTCCAAAGGAAGTCAGTCCCCTTTTTGGAGACAGTTTATTCCAGAAAAGCTCTCTGAATATCTTTGAAGTGGCCCAGTCTGTGTCTCACTACTTCGTCAGGGAAAGGCAGAGCAAAATATCATGTGGCTATGGTGACCAGTCATCCACCACAAGGAGCTACTAATGAATAGTCTAACTAAGCAGCTTACAAGCAACTCAAAGGCTGAAAATTGTTTAGCCAAATGACTCAATGAATATTTATGACTAATGACTCTATCCAGAGAAAGATGGGTGGGTTCATTTGAACTTATGCACAGAAATAAGGACTTGACTCATATAAACAAGTCAGGCTAGTGCAACCGGCTTCAGTCACTTCAGTATCTCTCTTTGAGGGTTTTTTGTTTTTTTTTTAGGAAGCAACAAATGAAGTGAAAGTGGCAGCTAGCAACACGTTAGTGACTCTGGCAAGCTGCTATTTCGATCAAGTCATGTCTGAGCTGCAGTGTCTTCTGGAACCACCGAAGCTGCCTGAAGAGTTTATTCTAGTTACGTTGGGAAACTTGTCATCCGCCTATGGTATGGTAACTTCCATCTTTTGTTTCAAAGTTATCGTCTTTCATTTAAGGACAGGGGATTACTCTCTCTACCTAAAAATGTTGCAGCTAAACAGAGCTCTGCTTGAGTGTGTGTGTGCATGTGTGTGTAGAGAGACACCGGATTAACTGCTCTTGCTAGTTCTAGCTTCCAGATCATGAGCTATCCAGACGGAAGTGCAAGCTCTATCTTCTGCCCCCGACTGAAGTTCCTTAAGGATGGGAATGAGTGGAAGATCAGGTCTAGTGGAGCTCTTCTCCACCCCACTTCCCATCCCGCCCCAGTGCTCTCTCCCCTTATGCTGGGAGTGAGTTGGGCAGCTGGCACAGCTGTGCACTGGTGGAGGATTCCTCTCTTCAGGGTGAATCGCCCACTGGCTTTCAGTGGCTGCTTTAAAGCCATTCTGCTCTGCTTACGCAGCGCAAGTTGGTCCAGGAGCCCCTAGCATCCTGCCCCACAGTGTTTCTAAGTGTGTTCTAAGAAGGTGGAGAGCAGCCGATTATCTGTCTTCCTTCTCTTCTGGCCTTTCCCTGCAGCACTTAAGTGTATCCCTGTTGTGAGAATGACCCTGAACGCCATGTTCTCCATGTTGGAGTTAGTCAATGAGAGCCGGATGAGACAAGCATTTTGTGGTGGTAAGTGCCAGCACTTACTGTAGGTGCCCAGAATGGATATTTAGGGGGTCTTGGTACAGATTGGAGTGACTGACCAAGTTTGCAAACAGGCTCTGAACTGTGCTCCCTGCCCTGCATTGCACCAGGTGCTGTGTTCCTTGGCTTGTGTGGCACTCAGTGAAGTTGAGAGTGCTCCTCACTTTGCAGGAGGCGCTGAGCATTTGTAAGTTCAGGCTCTTTATGACTCATGGATATAATTTAAAATAAACAGACACAAAGACTGAAGCTGCTCATCTGCCAGAAGGCTCCTGGGGGAGGAGGTGAAGGGAGCAGATTTCAATACTGTACATTTAAAAACCCCATTTCCCACTCCATTATTCATTCTCTTCCCTTAGTTTCTTTATCATCATTTCCTCTCACCCTCTTTCTCTCTCTTCTCTTCCTCTCCACTTCTCTCTTCCTTTGCTTTTCAGGTGATGCTTAGTAAGGGGTTGATCCTGTGCCTTTGAGGTAAATGGGAATTTTGCCATCGACTTCATAGACAACAGGATTGGGCCCTAATTCTTCTTAGCAAGGATGCTAGATACACCTAATTTTAGGGCAAAGTGCTCCCCACTACCTTCAAATCCCAGTAAAGCCAATGGCTGCTAGGGGCACTCAACATCTTTCAGACAAACTGTATCTCAGGATGAAATCATCCGGTGTTAGGGTTAAATAAACAATAACTGCAAGGGACATGAGTCATTCAGAGGAGAGCTTGCTGAAATGTTTTGGTTTTTAATTATATTTTCCATAATTTTTCCCCCAAATGTGATGAAAAACAAACCATAAAAATGTCAATGACAAGTTTGATCAGGAAGTGTGCATCCAGTGTTTTGGAGCATCTAAAGAGGTGGCTGAATTTTTTTTGATTTTTGAAAAATATAAATCATTTTTATACTTTGCAATTTTGAAAGAAAAAACACTATCAGTAAAGATTTTTATTTGAATTTAAACTGCTTTTTCAAGCAGCTCTAATTAAGAAGGAAGAAGGAAGGGAGAAAAAAATTGTCTTCAAATGATGGTAATAGAAAAAAGATTGAGAGATCTGCAAATTAAAAAGCCTTTTGAGAAACAAGGCATGGAATGGGGGGAAGAGAAATAGCTCAAAATTGATCTGGGATTTCAGCATCTAGTCCTGAACTAAGCAGTAGCTGCCATGGAAATGTAGTAAACTTTAGGCCTAGGTGTATTCACTGGTAAAGCAACTTTTCCTCGTTACTAATATGTCCTTTTCACATTGCCTGTCTTCTCTCTGTCCATGCAGTTCTGGAAAAATGGTCAAGGGCAGTAAAGCTCTTTTTGACTAACTGGGAAAAGTGCCCATTCCCCATAGCGGGCGAATTGCGACTCTGCAGTCATTTTCTTCCCATCTATTCTCATGTGACCAGCAACTGGCTGACCTGTGAGGAGCCGGAGGTGAGAACTGCTGGCTTTCTAAACCTTTAGCAGGAATTGTAATGTTAAATTCTATGTGTCTGGCACTCTTTGTGATGATGGCATTTAATGGAAGGTCCTTTGGGATGGAACAGAGTGTTATGTAAAACATCTAAAACCCAAACATTTATAATGTCACCACAATGTGGAAATTCTGTCTGTGCACAGTGTACATGGATTCTAGTTTTATGCACCTACCGTGCAGATGAACACGGGATAGTGGGCTAAATTAATTCCTCCATTCGGCCCCAGTGGAGTTCCAGCAGGGATGAGTTGGCCTAGGATGCATTGCATACTAATGTGGGGAATATCTTCCCTGGTATAGTTGTGAGGTCCATTAGGATATAATCCTGAAACCAGCCCTACGAGTCCTGGTTCTTTACCGGGAAATCTTGAGATAGGGCCGTTCCTACAGTGGAACAAGGGAAGTTGCAGGCATTAGAAGTAGAAGAGGTGTGCCCATTGGATGATACTGAATGAATTAGCAGGAACATAAATTCTGTCTCTCATCTATGCAGCTCAAGCAAGCAATCATCAAAGCCCTTGGTCCCATGATGAGCCTCCTGCTACATAAAGAGGAGTATCAGGATCAGATATTTGAAACGATCTCATGGCTCCTTGAACAATATAAGGAGGACGCTCATGTTTTTCACATCACGAAGGTGAGGTACCAGTCCTTAAGGTAACTGTCTATGTGTCTGTATGTGTGAACTGCACGAGGAGTTTGCTGCCAGTGGGGTTTCCTGGTTGAGACAGTGACTTGTTAGAAAATAAATATACACACGAGTTCTGGGTTTATACACATGGTGAGTCGGGCAACCAGATTTGTAGGTAAATGCCTCTTATGAAAAAGCATCCTCTGTTTCCTGGGGAGGATGATAAGGAGATAAAAAAGAAAACACCTGGCCCGCTCCCCAGAAAGATACTCCCTCCTTGTGATTTCCTAGTACATCCTGTCAACTCTGTGTCTATCTTTTAATTCATAAGCTGCTCAGAGCAGGGGCTGCCATACGTTGTCTCTGGTCAGTACCACGCCAACAGTCAGTGGTTGAAAATTAATACTAAGGAGGCTTGAGAGTCATTGCTTTGGATTCTGTAACTAGATGGATCTAAAAGCTTTGCCTGTCTATTTCATCTCCCGTTCTATGCAGTGCTGTTGTAGCCATGTTGGTCCCAAGATATTAGAGCACCAAGGTGGATGAGATAATCTAATTAAAGATATTGTCTCACTTCCCTTCTCTCTCTCTCTCAAATACCCTGAGTAGAACATGAACAAGAAGAAAGGGGCCATATTCTGTCTTCAGTGGGGCTACCCAGTTGTAAATGAAGTCATCAGACAGCTCTAACTTCTTGGTAGTGATATTTACTCACCATCTCTGTTGGTTGAAGCTTTCTGGTACAGAGTCTGTGGTCCCATTTGGGGTTGAAAAACCCATGATTTGGAGGGAACCAATATATCATGGACTTGTTTGATAGCATCAGGGCACTACGCAACTACTTACATATAGTAAAATCTGTAGGTGGCATCGAAGACATTCTGGAAGCTTGAAGCAACAAAGGAGAAAAGTGTTTAGATGCAGGAAGGAATTTGATTTTCAGCTTTTTTATCAATAACCTGGCAGAGGACATCAAATCATCCCTGATAAAGTTGGCAGATGAGATAAAAATTGGGAAGTGGTAAATAATGAAGAGGAGAGATTGAGAGTGATTTAGATCACTTGGTAAAGTGGGCACAAAGAAAGGTGTGTTTAAAAATGGCTGAATGTGACTGTGTGCATCTAGGCACAAAGAATTTAGGCCATACATACATGATGGGGGACGCTGTCCTGGGAAGCAGTGACTCTGGAAAAGATTGTGGGGGTCATGATGAATAATCAGCTGAACATGAACTCAAGCGGTGGCCAAAAAAGCTAAAAAGCGTAAAAAGGAGACTCTCAAGTGGTTATGTTATCTCTAAGTCTGGCACTTGTGTGACTACTGTTGGAATACTGTGTCCAGTTCTAGTGCCCACAACTCCAAAAGGGCGTTGATAAATTGGAGAGGATATTGACAGAAGAGTCACAGTGATTAGAGGATTAGAAAGCATGCCTTACAGTGGTAGAAGCGAGGAACTCTATCTCTTTAATTTAACAAACTGAAAGTGAAAGGGTGCGTGATGGGGTTTCCCTATGCCCCATTGGTTCAACAGGGGTTAATCCTACTTTGTGGGCCGAGGAGGCCATGGCCCCTCTCTCTGCTTGGCATGCTTCAGCTGGAACCAGGATATAAAAGAGAGCCGCTCAGCTGAGTCTGGGATGGCTGCCGAAGGGAGCAAAGGTGCATTGCAGGCTCCTGCAGAAAGACTGCCAGTGCTCCAGGATTCAGTGTCCAGCCGGACTGTGGCTGCAACCCACAACCCCCAGCCACCCAATGCCAGAGACAGAAGAGAGACCACAGAATCCCTGAGATCGCCAGCTGCGGAACAATGGGTGGGAAGTAGCCTAGGTGGACTAAGCACTGATCCAGTTGAGGAACCTAGCTTTGACGCGGCATGTTTTGAAAGGATCCCCGCTGAGTTGGTGGCAGATACCCCTGCGGCAAGACAGCGTTGTGGGCTGGGACTTGTGGAATAGGTAGGAGCCAGTGGAGAAGGGCTGGCCACTAGGCAACACTTCCCTGCCACAAAAGGTGGTTCTATTGACTCTGGCCACTAGGCAGCACTGCCATACCTAGAAGAGTAGCCCTAGTGACTCAGGCTGTTGGGCCGTGGACCCTCACAGAAGGGCTGCTGCGCTGATACCGACCATTAGGCTCTGCTGCCCTAGAAGCCAGGACTGCTGCGGTGGCTAGGGAGACTAGGCCAGCTGGGCCGCCCGCTATCTACTTCAATTCCTCCACAGCCTGGTACCACCCTGATGGGTGGACCTGCCCTGTGATAGGGTGACTTAATTACAGTCTATAATATCTTGCATGAGGGACTCATGTTTTATAATGGGCTCTTCAGTCTAGCAGAGAAAGGTGTAACTTCATCCAATGACTAGAAACTGAAGCGAGATACATTCAGACTGGAGAATACCGTGTACATTTTTAATGGGGAGATAATTAACCATTAGAACCATTTACCAATGGCTGAGGCAGATTCTCCCTCACTGACAGTTTTTATATCGAGATTGGGATGTTTTTCTAAAAGCTCTGCTCTGGGAATTATTCTGGGCAAGATCTGTGGCCTGTGTTATACCGGAGGTCAGACTAGATGATGGCAATAATCCGTTCGGGCCTTGGAATCCACGAATCCCCTGAATCCTCTTCAGTCACTACATATTGCTCCTGTGTGTGCCACCATCTGACTTTTACCCTCTGTTGCAGAGTCTGAGCCAGCTCTTGGAGGTTTCTGGTGAATATAAGATCCCTCTCCCTGAAGGGAAGTTTCAAGCCATCTGCAGTGCTCTGCACAACCAGGTGAGGGGTAGTTTTGCTTGGATCCCTTGAGTTAGGCCCAGCAGATCTGAAGCGTATTAACAATCCAAATCTATGGAATGATAGTGCAGAGCCTGGGGACCTCCTCATGCCTTCCTGATTTCTGCAGGCTCAAGAGTAAGCAGGTAGTGGTCTCATTTTCTTAGCTACTATCCAGCTCAGTTTGTAAAGCAATTTCACCATAAGCCGATTATCACGGGGAGTCAGAGTTGTACAGTAAAAACTGTGACTGTGTCTTGATTCAATGAGCTCTGCTGCTCAAAACACTTTAGCTTCTCTTATCTAATGTATTGATTCATAGATTCATAGATTCTTAGACGCTAGGACTGGAAGGAACCTCCAGAGGTCATCGAGTCCAGTCCCCTGCCCTCACGGCAGGACCAAATACTGTCTAGATCATCCCTGATAGACATTTATCTAACCTACTCTTAAATATCTCCAGAGATGGAGATTCCACGACCTCCCTAGGCAACTTATTCCAGTGTTTAACTACCCTGACAGTTAGGAACTTTTTCCTAATGTCCAACCTAAATCTCACTTGCTGCAGTTTAAGCCCATTGTTTCTTGTTCTATCGTTGGAGGCTAAGGTGAACAAGTTTTCTCCCTCCTCCTGATGATTGTGTTTGATTCTTGCTGTGCATTCAGTACCATCCACCTGGGGTTGAGACCTCTAGTTGGACACGTAGGAAGTGGAAGCTTAGAAATTAATTGAACATTTTCTTTTCAATTGCTTCTGATTAGTTTTTCTTTGACCATTTCCCTCCTTCCCACAGATCTGTTCTCAAGCTAAGCCGCTCAGTACAGAAAATCACGCAGAGCTGGTCCATTGTATGGTTCTGCTAGGTAAGGGGAAGAGACTCTGAGTTACACAGTGGTTTTCTTGTAACTTGCTTACCTTTGTAAGGTATGGTAAGAATAAGAGTTCTGTCATCAGTGAGGACGTGATTTCTTGCCTTGCAGCCCGTTCTTCTCCGGAGGATCTGATAGCATTTCTGCACTCCCAGCTGAAGATTAAGAATGAGGCTGTTCGTGTGACGTCTTTGAATCTGTTCAGAGCTATTGTTGATGCTGACTGTAAGTAACACAGGAGCAACTGTGCTAGCTGCCCTCTTGGCCGACATGCTGATGATTGAGTTGAGGACACCCAGAGCTAAAAGCATAACTACTACAGATTGAGCTGAAGAACCAAGGCTTTGTAGGCAGGGCAGGGCAGTAACAGACTCATTGCCTCTGCAAATGGGGCACAGAGGCTCTATAACACACAGTCACCAGTGCTCTGGATATCCACTAAGGGACCAAATGCTGCCCAAAGTTACTCCCCTATGGCCACCGAGAAATCAACAGGTTCAACTAAGTGCTGAATGTAGCCCAAGATATTTTTCAACTTCAGATACAGAAGCTGACATGGGGCTAATGCACATTAACAATCATCAGATAAAAATAAAATAGTCCTCCTGACTCAATCGTCAGTATTAGACACTATAGACTAGATTCTGAGTTCTGTTATACTGGTGTAAACACAGATAAACCTCAGTGACCTCAGTCTATCTAACTCTTTTAAAATATTTCATAGAATCACAGAATCATAGGTCAGAAGGGACCAACATGATCATCTAGTCTGACCTCCTGCACAAGGCAGGCCACAGAACCCCACCCATCCACTTTTATAACAACCCCTAACCCATGACTGAGTTATTGAAGTCCTCAAAATTGTGGTTTGAAGACCTCAAGCTGCAGAGAATCCACCAGCAAGCGACCCACGCCCCACGCTACAGAGGAAGGCGAAAAACCTCCAGGGCCTCTGCCAATCCGCCCTGGAGGAAAATTCCTTCCAGACCCCAAATATGGTGATCAGCTAAACCCGGAGCATGTGGGCAAGACTCACCAGCCAGCACCCAAAAAGAATTCTCTGCAGTAACTCAGTTCTCATCCCATCCACCATCCCCTCACAAACCACTGAGCAGACTTATCTGCCGATAAGCCAAGATCAATCGCCCAAATTAAACTAACCCATCATATCATCCCCTCCATATACTTATCAAGCTTAGTCTTAAAGCCCGATAAGTCTTTTGCCCCCACCACTTCCCTCGGAAGACTGTTCCAGAACTTCACTCCCCTAATGGTTAAAAACCTTCGTCTAATTTCAAGTCTAAACTTCCTAATATCCAGTTTGTACCCATTCGTCCTCGTGCCTACATTAGTACTAAACGTAAATAATTCCTCTCCCTCCCTAACGTTAATCCCCCTGATATATTTATATAGAACAAACATATCCCCCCGGAGCCTTCTTTTGGCCAGGCTAAACAAGCCAAGCTCTTTGAGTCTCCTCTCATAAGGCAGGTTTTCCATTCCTCGGATCATCCTAGTAGCCCATCTCTGAACCTGTTCCAGTTTGAATTCATCCTTCTTAAACATGGGACACCAGAACTGCACACAATATTCCAGGTGGGGTCTCACCAGCGCCTTATATAACGGCACTAACACCTCTTTATCCTTGTTGGAAATACCTCGTCCGATGCATCCTAAAACCGCATTTGCTTTTTTAACGGCCATATCACACTGGCGGCTCATAGTCATCCTGCTATCCACCAATACCCCAAGGTCCTTCTCCTCCTCTGTCACTTCCAACTGATACGTCCCCAATGTATATCTAAATTTCTTATTATTAATCCCTAAGTGCATGACCTTGCACTTTTCACTATTATATTTCATCCTATTCCTATTACTCCAGTTTACAAGGTGGTCCAGATCTTCCTGAATAGTATCCCGATCCTTCTCCGTGTTAGCAATACCCCCCAGCTTCGTGTCATCCGCAAACTTTATTAGCACATTCCCGCTCTTTGTGCCAAGGTCAGTAATAAAAAGGTTAAATAAGATCGGTCCCAAAATCGATCCTTGAGGGACTCCACTAGTAACCTCCTTCCATCCCGACAGTTCACCCTTCAGTACGACCCGCTGGAGTCTCCCCTTTAACCAGTTCCTTATCCACCTTACAACTTTCGAATTCATCCCCATCTTTTCCAATTTAACTAACAGTTCCCCATGCGGAACCGTGTCAAACGCCTTACTGAAATCGAGGTAAATTAGATCTACCGCATTTCCTTTGTCTAAGTAATCCATCACCTTCTCAAAGAAGGAGATCAGGTTGGTTTGGCACGATCATGGCAATGTGATGGCACTATTTATAGAAATGGAATTATTTTAGATTTACACTGGTGTAACTGAGACCAGAGTCTGGTCCTATATTTTCCCCACTGATTCCGTACATGAGAGAAGCTTGGTACTATTCTTCAATAGGGTCCTTTGAAATTCAGGATTCATTCCACTGTTGAAAGTGAGTGTGTGAAACAAAGAAGTACTGTACACTTCTCCTTATCTTTCAGTGCCCGAGACAGGAGATAAAAAGTGTCTGATTGTGAAGGCAGTGAAATCCACTCTGGGTGATCAGAATGCTACGGTAAGAGTGTGTGTGGAGCAGTGAAATATTTCAGTTTTTTTCAATGATATGGGATGAATGGACATCTGGGTAGTGCTTTCATTCAGATCCAGAGGAGAGACTGCAGACTAGAGAAGGCATGTCATTCTCGTGCCTGTGTTAAATGGATCCATGTTTATAAGCCAAGGAGATCAAATCAAAAGCATAAGGACTCTCATATTATCTTATCTCCTATTTCAGGCAGAAGGGATAACAATAACTCATGTGTGTCATCTCTACCCTTGCAGGTGAGGACGGCAGTTCTTCATTTCATCCGGAGGCTGCTCAGCTCGCAAAGTGTGGAGAATTGTGCAGCGTGGGATATGGTAGCACACGTTTTCAGGGAGTTCAGTGTGTCCACCAGCAAACTGGTAAGGAGAGTTCTTAGCACTTAGGACTCGGTCCTACCATTCTTGCATGCTGACTGCTCCCCTTGCCTTCAGTGGGAGATTTGATTCAAGGACAACTGGACTGAATGATTAAAGCCAGAATCTGATCAGTTATATTGGTGTAAAGTCAAGGCAACTCCACTGACTTTAGTGGCGTTACTCTGGATTCATACTAATGTAACAGAGATCAGATGCTCACATTGGGTATTTACATCTAACAGAGTCATCTAGGTTACTCAACCCTCTGATGAATCACTGAAAATTCTGAAAACACCATTTTTCAGTGAAATATTGTAGTACCTCGAAGCACATCTCTTTGTTTGAAATAGACTCTCCAGAGAACAGAGTGATGCCCAATTCTGTGGCTGTTGAAGCAAACGTAAACTATCAGCAAAACACCGAGGTTATGCAGGTTGCCTCACAGACTGTCAGGAGAGTGGAAAAGCTTGCTGCATATTTCCCTCACTACATGCTCTCATCTACATGTACTAGTTTAAAAATATCTTCAGTCTGTATTTCTATCCATGGACACAGCCAGGGGCTCCAGACACTTTGTGCTCCATGACTGGATCCATGATCTGTATTAACGTAAACAGTTCAACTTTAGAGCAAGTTGTTGAAGATCTTAGCTCTGCCTGGCCCCTTTTCTACAAAGTTGGAGCTTGTGGCAATACTCTTCTTTTTTACACCCGCTCCCACACCCATCTTAAGGAAGGCTGCTTTTTCTCATTGGGCCAGTTTTGCTCTCCTTTAAACTGACATCAGTAGAGTCAATCAATATTTTAGTCCGGTGAAGTAAGAGGAGAATTAGGCCCGTTGATAGAATCACACTCACTACACACGAAATGACCAAACTGGTTGGGGCATCAGAACAAACAGAGTGGATCCCCCTGCTTCTGCATATTGATTTCCACTGGGCGGAGTCTGAATGTTTTTCCTCAGAGATAAAAAGATGAAACAGTTTTTCAAATTTAAAGACATTTAACCCTGTTGGGGAAACTCTTTTGTGTTCAGTGAATCATTCCCTTCCCTTTAGGGTTTTCCTAAGCCTGGGATCTGACCCACCAGTTAGGAGTTTCTATTATTCCCTTCCCTTCAGATGGCTGTGCACTTCCAGTGCAATATAAAAGCAGGAATACGTCAATGTTCAAGATGGCTTTGTAAGAGAAGGACACTGATTCTCTAGCCAGTGTCTTGCTACTAGCTAATAAGTTCTATAGAGCTATCTCACAGCAGAGTACAACACTTCTCACTCAGGCTATTCAGGAAGAAAACACTGTCCAAAGCCTGTGCCTTGACATCCTGCAATGTCTGGACACCTCAGTCAGCGGAATGACCCAAGTAAGTGACCTGTTGCTACTACTTCTTGAAATAGGTACGTTCTTCCTTACATTCTTTGTACTTCCCTACAAGGAAACGTTTTGCACGCTCAGCATAATGGAGGAACAGTATGTCAAATTCATGTCAGGGATGGTGTGACCCCTTCATCATGGAGTAAGTGGTTCACATTAGAGAAAAGATAGAAAGCAATTTAACTGGAAGAAATCATGTTGCAGAGATCTTCTCTTCATTCTTTCCACTGTCGGAGTACAACTGCCCTTAGATCCTCCATGAATACTTCTGATATTTAGATTTGGTGATCCTGGATTTGAACAGATCTTAGGGCTGGGAGTGTGCCTTATCTAGGTCTGTAAAGTTCTGAGTGAGTTGATGGTGCTATCTAAATAGCTCCATAATGCTGTAATGCAGGGAAGGAGGATTCATCTCTGGGTGAGAGTCAAATTGCTCACCAAAGAAGGCAGTGTATTTAAAAGACAGAGTGAGGGGGCACCAGACAGGTAGAGTGAGATGATGGGAGGAGAGAGAGATGAGGTGATAGGTAAGGGAAGGGTCAGTGATGAATAAAAGGAGAAGCTACATGAGAGGGAGGGATTCAGACAACAGGATACTGGAGGTGGGGGAATGGAAATAGCTGTGTACTGAACAGTCTCACTCTTCTCTGCAGGTGTTATGGCCAAGGCTTCTAGAATACTTGGTGCCAGCTCAGTACACTGGTACTTTTAAGCCTCTCTGCAGATGCCTTAGGGAACTGGTTGAGAAAAAGCAGCAGGAAGGAGAAGAAGCTGCTTGCCTCGACTACGGTGGACCAGGTTTATAACAGAAACTCTTTCATTTATTCTCTCCAGGCACTATGAAATGAACAGGTTCAGTCTGCTCCAGTTCTCTCATCTGCAATGAGAAGGCTAAAATGAATGAGGGATGGTCTTGTGATTGCAACATGGCCATGGGAGGGAGCTAGGAAATGTGGGTTCTGTTCCCAGCTTGCCACCAAAATTCTGATGTAAGCTTGGGGAAATCACTTGATCTTTCTCTCTCAGCTTCCCCACTTGTGACATGAAGGAGTAATTAATGGCAACCTGATAGAGGTGCTGTGAGGCGGAATTCATTCATGTCTGTCAAGCATTTTGAGAAGCTCAGACTGAAAGCACTATGGAAATGCAAATTGTGATCAGCTGCATTCAACATTGGTGGGCACGTTGGGAATGGCTAGGTGAGTAACATCAGCAGGACTCTGAAAGCCTGGCAAAATTAATGATATTCTCTTTCTTTCCCTAGTGAAACTCCCTACACCCCAGGGGCTGCTGGCACGACTCCTGGTGAGTAGACCTTGAGAATAGGTTTTCTGTAGAATATAAAAATGGGTTTTCTAGCCAGATGCTTGTAGACAGGCTGAGGAATGTGTATGATTGGATCTCTCTGTCTCTGCCCTTTCCTGAGACACACTGTTCTGTATCCTCGCACTAGCTGGAATGCTTTCTTCTTCAGGAAGGCACTGCACTAGAATCAACAACTCTGTTGTATGGTCTCCACAATGAGAGAGTCTGAACTATTCTCTCCTTCAGGAACAAGCTGGTATTGTGCTGACAAAACTTAGCCTGTTCTTTCTCTCTCATTGGCAGGTAGTAGCCTCATCCCCTTATGCAGGAGAAGGACACGGATGTGCTGCCTTGGAGTTACTACAGGCCCTGCACCAAAATATCCATGCAGCAGTGGGTGAGATGTGGGTAGTAAAGATCCCATCTCTGGTGCAGTACATTGAAGGTAAAGTGCTATTTAGGAGAATTGCGGTCCATGGAGAATAGAAGGGAAGCCAGAAAATGCAGCTTCGTGTGGGCACGTGTTGTGCCATTCCTGTTGCACTATGTGGGAACAGTGGGGAATTGAAATTGGGCTTTAGGCTCTCACTTTTCCTTCATCTGGATAACTGTGAACCACTGGGGTAAATCCAGAGTTGATCCACTGAGGCCAATTCAATCCGGGCAGAATCAGGCCAGGAAGGTTTCAGCTGAACGGAAATTTTACAGCAGTTCCCCCTACACCTTTGCTAGGTTAATGTTTGGGAAGGTGAATTACGCGTGAAGCTGGAGGTTAGTGAAATATTTTGGCGTTACCTATATAGTCTGATTTTGCAAACTGAATTTTTCTGAAAATTAACCCCCATGTTTACTTTCAAGGGTGATTCAATTAAAAAACCCAGAGTTTTTCTTTCTGTAAGGAAACCTGAGCCATAAAAGCCAGGTTGGCCAAGTGGGTGCCCTATGTAGACTCTAGGTATTGGGGGCCTAATAATGTCTTTCATCAATTTTACAGTGGTATGAATCTATTGACCTCCTCAGTCAGTGTAGGCTGTGTCTACACTATGGGGTTATGCCAGCAGAGCGCCAGTGATGTAGCTCTGCCAGTATAGTCTGTGTGGAGCATGACAGACCCTACGTGGAGCATAACCCAATATGTTTCTGATGACTGTCAAGCCCCACAATGTTCAAGTGGGTTTCAAATTCAAGAAAAGATTTAAAAAATGAGCTGTCTCTTCCCTAGTGGTTGTTGCTGTACAGAGTCTGCAGTACTACCTTGTGCCGACATTAAAGAAGGGTAGGTTAGAGCTGGACATTCAGAAACAGGGCTAGATTCTCAGCTGATGTAAATCAGTAGAATTCCATTGAGTTCAGTGAAGCTACACCGATTTACATCAAGTTAGGATCAAGTCCAGAATCTCTTATTATACAGGAAAAGTTTGTTTTCATATTAAGCCCAGTCTTCTGATGTGCTGAACAGTTTTGTGAGATGCGAAGTACCCTTAGCTCCCATTAAAGTCAACAGGAATTGGGAGTGCTCAGTATCTCACTCCTGGTGGGTTGACTGACCCTGAATAAAAATGCCAGCAGGGTACCTAATATGATACTTTCTGTTGGTCAGCAAAGAGTGTTGGCGTATGTCCCATTTAGCCTTGAAAGCCCAGGTATGTTACAGCTTGGCAGAGCAGGGGTTTTCGAAGGACTAACTGCAAAGGAGATTCCTGGGACAACTCTTCTTGCTAACCTAGGTAACATTATTGTTTTGCTTCCTGCTTCATAGGAAACACAGAGAATTCCCTGGACTGTGCGCGGTGGGAGCACATGCTGCTTCAGGTACAAGACGCCTTTCAGCTGTATTGTCGCAGCCCTCCCTTCCCCCTCCAAATGTATCAGCTGGGGAAAATATTAGTGATAAACTATTCATTATAAGCAGAGCTGATCAAACCATTTCATTTTGTTCAGTGAAAACTGGCCTTTTTTATTTTCATGGGACATTTTCAAATTTTTTTTTTTTTTTTTTTTTCCCACACAAAACAAAACAACCACAACCCAAATGGAAAATATTCAGTTTTTTAAAATGGAAGTTGATGTTTTGGGTTTTTTTTTTCATTTGCTTTCCTGTTTATCTCCTTCCCAGTGCCCCCCCACCCCCGTCTTTTTCAGTCACAAAGTGGAAGAGGGGAGGAAAGGCCTGGGGACGAGGGATAAAGGGAAGGAAAGGGGGAAAACAAAGAACTGAATAATGGTCATTTTTGATTTTGAAAAGCAAAATATTTTTGTTTCTTTCACTTTTCATTTGTGTTAAAAAATCAAGAAAACAAAATTCCACTTGTTTTGTGAAATGAAGTTACCATTGTTCAACCAGCTCTAGTTATAAATAACTCCTGTGTTACCACTGGGAACAACACAAAACTTAACCAGAAAACCAACATGCTTGTAGTGCTAATGCACCACTGGGGGACATCTAAAGGACTCTTTTTTTTTTTTTTTTTTTTTTTTTTGCCACTCAAAAGAAAATTTGCTATGAGAAACCCAAAAAGGAAAAGAGACAAGACAGGGTTTGGTGACTGTATCTCATGGAGAAGCCTTTCTGGTCAGAAAGAGCTCTTTACAGCCTCATGTAAATCCAGACAAGGAACGTTTTTATGGCGAGTGCTGAAAAGGAAAGGAAGGGACCTAGTGACAAATACGCCCCAGAAGGTTTGGAGTTCCATTTGGGGTTGGTTTACACTCTAGAATTTCCCATTCCAGATCCCAGCCTTATTTGAAATTCTTTGGGCTAAAAAATCAAATCAGATTAGGTTTTCTTATGAGGTTTCTGATATTTCCTGGCTCCTGTTCAAAATTCGGGCCTGAAACAGCAAAGTGCTGAGAGTTACTAACCCCTGGCTGACTTCAAAGGGAGTTGAGGGTGTGACCTCTGGTCCTTTGGGTGCCCACTGACTTAGGCCACAAGATTCCCAGTATCTGATCTCTGTATATCCAAAGGGTGTCATACCTGTGTCACACAGCTCATCGTAATCATTGCCCAGTGACTGGATGGATAATATATAAGATGTTATGGTTGTATACTGAAATTGATGCTTTTAAGGTGTGTGAGTTGAGGCTGGTCACCAGAAAGTGATAAACAAGTTTCTTTCAGGCAGGAGATGCTTATCTGCGTGAATGGCTGTATGTAGACAGAATATTTATTCACAGTGGATGCTAATCAATAGAGGAAAATTCTAATCAAGTGATTGCGAAGTCTCCAGAGGAGATTTGATACAAGAAAAACAAACAAACAATAGGGGGTACCCTGTTTACAAGTGAAGACAATGGATGCTTGGAACCCTATCTGGAGGTCCAGAGGTATCCGACACCAGGTATCCTTCACCTATTGGACGAACTGCCAGCTGGCTTGTCTTCTGAATGGAGGATCAACTTTGGTCTGGGTGTTTCATGCTGGGAGAGAGATTTGGGGGAGCTATCCTTTGTGAGAGAGGGGAATGTTTGGTTATCTAAGTAGAAGCTCTAGAAGTGTGTTATGATTTTATTTTGACGTAACCATTTGTTTACATTAATTTTACTTGCTCCTTCTCAACTCTCTAATCTTTGTGAACTGAACTCTGCTTGTTTTCACTATAAATGTATCTAAGTGTGTGAAATGGAGTGGTGACTCTGAGGTGAAACTGGTAAGGTGGTGTGTAGCAAGCCTATGAATTCTGTGAGTATCCAGTGGAACAGGCGCTGGACGTTGTGGGGCTGCAGAGAGGGCTCGGCGGTTGGACTGTCCCGATTGCTTATCTGTAGAAGGACAGTGGAACCTGGATGGGGTGAGAAGGGCTTGTTTGTGTTTCCTGTGGCTGGCAGAGCACAGAGAAGGCTTCCTCATGCTAAGGGCAGGTGGTAGTGAGGTACCTCACAACCCTGGGGACCCTGGGGAGGTGGCATAAAGGGTCCAGAGCACTTCAGAGAAGGTTCCTGGTCCTTTGTAGTCCAGGTCCCTTTGTTCAAAGTTCATTAGACTCATCCTCCATCCACTATAAAATCACTCCTCAATGGTCAGATTTCTTGGCTGTGTCTCGTTCTCCAATTCGCTGTCCATCTGGGTTTGGGGACTGAGAGGAATCATCAGGCAAAGGTTAAAGAACAACAGCAGAGGAAGTCTGGGTTGTTGATGTTTATAGTTCTCAGCAGGGAAATAACCTTCCCGTGACACCTGAATATTGGAAAGTTTACAAGAGAGAACAAGGAAGAAAAAAAAAACACACCAAAAAAATAAACAAACCAACCCCACAACAACCCCCAAATTCTTACAATTAACCATCTGCTTTAACTCTTGTTTTACACTCAGTTCCTAAGAACATCTTTGGAGATGATAGACGACAGTGCCTGGAGCAGGCAGATAAGCCTTGAGTTGAGCCAGCAGATGGGCAGCTATAGCAGCCCCTCCCATGAGAAGGTTTGTTCTCTGTTAAGGCTTAGTTTCTACTTAATTTCCCTTGACATTCTGATTGGGGGGCTACGTAAGGCTTCTCTCAAGGCTTCATTACTTTATATTTTATTCTGCATAACAAATTTGTTTTTACTTGTTCCCTGCTCTCTTGCCCCCCTGCCCTTCCAATATTTGCTTGGACAGGCTGCTTGTGTGTGCTGCATTGTTGGTTCTCTGGCTGGGCTAGATGATGGGATGTTTCTGCAGTATGGGTGCTTGGACTTGGCTATCTTGTTCTTTTGTGAGTGTTGCTGAGCTGGGTCTGTACTGACAGGCACGTTGTGTTACTGATATCTCAGTGCTGGTCTCTTTCTTTCAGAGTTTCCTGTATAAGGCGCTAGGAACGTCCTTAGCAGTTTGTCAGGACCTGTTCCACGTTAAATCACAGCTTCAGACATTTTTGACAACAACAGATTATATGGAAGTTGCTGAGAGACAGGTGAGGACTGTGTCCCTCTCCCCACTTTACCAAGTAATCCCCGAATGCTCTCTGTGGGGCTCAGCTCTGAGTTGGCCTGGGACAGATGCCATTTCGCTTCATATCCTCTTCATTGCTATTTCACTCAGCCCCCGCTCCCCATGTGTCTGACGCCTGACTGGCGCTTTACACCACTCCAGGTGAAAGGAATGGACTCGTGGGTTTGATCCTAATCAGTATTTTTCTTGGGTGACAGGGAGTCATTTCCATCCTCGCATTCTCTGCTGAGAGCCATCTGGACCTCACCTTGAACGCACTTCAGGAGTTTGGGGCTGCAATGAGCAAGGTTAAGATTTCTGGGTTCATCAGCCACCTGAAGGTAAAGGAGCCAGGGGGTTCTCTCAAACTTCCTCTCCCTCTAAAGCAGGGGCAGCAGCTCTGGGGTAGTGTCTCCTCTGGTCAGCTAGCATTATCCTCCAGTGTATGCGCTCTACCTGATGCCTGCGGTTAAGCAGAGAGGAGCACAATCTGGAGCTGGGATTCTCGCAAATGATTTTTATCATCTGATGTCTCATGGCTTGAGAGCCCCTCCCATGCACAATGTGTGGGAACTACCTCAGTGGCTTGCATGGAAAAGCATTTAAGGTATTTTTAGCGTTTTTTTTAATCTCAGTTAGTAGCTGGAAATGAGGAGGTGTTGCAAGCAACATGTGGTCAACCAACCTGCTTTAGGTAGACCACCAGTGGTCTATGGATGACAATTACGGAACATCTGATTTAGAGCAGTGGTTCTCAACCTGTCCAGTTTAGTGTACCGCTTTCAGGAGTCTGATTTGTCTTGTGTATCCCAAATTTCACCTCACTTAAAAACTACTTGCTTACAAAATCAGGCATAAAATTATTAAAAAGTATCATAGCACATTATTAACTGAAAATTGCTTATGTTCTCATTTTTACCATATAATGATAAAATAAATCAAGTGAAATATAAATATTGTACTTGCATTCTTTGTAGTCTGCTGTAAAACTAGGCAAGTATCTAGATGAGTTGATAAACCCCTTGGAAGACCTCTGCAGAGCCTCAGGGATACACAAGTAGCCCTGGTTGAAAACCACTGATCTAGAGGCTAGAGCAGGAGACTAGGCCTCTGGGCTTCCACTGCTGGCTCTGCCATTTACTCACTGTGCAGCCTTAGGCAAGACATTTAGCGCCTGATCTTGTACCCACCAGTGTCAATGACTAAGCTCCCGTGTACTTGACTCCTGTAGGTTCAGCATTTTAGGCTCTCTGTGTCAGTTACCTAGCGGGAATGATGGAGATACTAATATCTCCACACCTCACAGTTATTATATTGCTTAAATACTTTTTGCAAGTGGTTTGAGATTTTTGGCTGAAAAGAGCTTTGCAAGTGCAAGCTGCTATTGCTGCTGTGAGGAGTTCCTTGGTCAGCAGCAGATCAGAATTCCAAAGCAAAAGGAATCAGAAGAACTTTCTGATTGTCTAGGACAACCACCGTGGGAAAAGAGGCAAGACTCTCAGCACCTTGATGCTGACCTACAGCAGCGTGGCTGTCCATGCTCCAAAAGACCAGCTTCTCTCCCGAGTAGAGGCAGACATCACAGGGAACATCCTTCTCCATTACAGAGCCAGTCATCAGGTAAGAGCTTTTGCGTGATAAGTGTCACAGAAATGAAATTTAAAACTGTAATGGATGGAGCGTGAGCTGTCACATTTTGCATCACTTTTGTTGCTCTTCTTTGTATTTTCTCTAATTGTCTGTATTCTTCTGAAATTCTGTAGACCCCAGCTACACAGTAATTGAGATGTAGTGACACTCAGGCTATTCAGAATAACACTCTAACTCCCCTAATATGGATGTGTATCTAGCTCTATCTTTTACTACCCAAGAGAGACTAGTGCTAGCCTGTATTTAGTTGATTTGCTGTCACGCTGTTTCTTGGACTCACTACTTCCCTTACCTCTTATCTGTCTTCTTGTTTGTCTGCGTGCTGCGTTATTTCTGTTCCCCAGGTGTCTGACTGCTGGTCCTGACTCTCATCTCAGTGCAACCTCTCCACGTCACTTTGCCATTCAGTTCTGCCTTGTCTAACTGAGACTCTCACTTAGGCATTGCCAAAAACAGTTGAACCAAACTGAGATCTTCCAGTAGTTCACAAATGCAAATATTACGGAGGATGGCCCCTGATGCTGACCTCTGCAGAATACCCCCTCTGGATCCATTTCCTGCCTTTTGGAAGATTTCACAATAGTGATTTCTCTCTGCTCCATATCACCAGCCAGGACGTTTTGAGGTTGTGTGTTATGTGGGACTATCTACATTGCTAATAGCTGTTTTGCATTTAGTTTTTCAGGTGATGGGCATCACTGTTGCAAACAAGGTACATTCTAAATAATCTGACCTCACCTTTTGCATTTTCTATACACAAGTTGCTTGTTTAACTTGCACAGAGCTTGGTTTCCTTGCTATGTCAAGCAGGAGTCCTGGCTGCTCTGGTGTAAGTGGACCTGGATTTATTTATTTGAACCTGGGTTTTCTCTTCTTCTGAGGTGGGTGCAGAGCCAGGGTCCTCTACCTTCTGGGGTCTGTGGGCACCTCTCTCCTTCCCTGAGGCTAGATTTAATTCCTGATCTTGATCTTCTGGACTGTGGTTCTTCTCTCAGGTTCTCATCCACATCCTCTTGTTTCTCCTTCTGGATTATGTAGGACATGTACCTAAAATTAACCCTCATCCACAATATCATGGAGATTAGCTGTGCCATCTTGGAGACCAGAGACTCCCAGGAGTTTGAATTCTCTTACAAAGTGGAGCTCCTTGGCTACATGCTGGTGAGTGATTAGGAGCTTTAAGGACTGAAATACAAAGGAGTTTCTTGTAATGTACTAAGCCTGGTTTTCCAGGGGGATGTTATTTTATCCATTGGCTGTGATTGTACTACTGCAGTCTCATGAGCTACCTGCATGGCACCCAGAATGCTGAGTCCACTCTGAGCTTGGCAGGGATGCTGACATCTTGTGAGCTGTAACTGGAAGGAATGGCTTGTGTCTTGTGAGTTCTCTTTATGTCCTCTGTATAGCCTGCAGATGGCCGTACGGTTCTTTTGTGAGGCAGAGAGCTTGCTAAGCACAGTGTCTGGTTATTCCAGGTCTGGCAGATGGCCCTGTTTCAGGGTGTGAGAGGAAGGCCTCTCTGCCTTTCAAATCCATTTCCCATTTTTGATGTCCCTATTCATGCATTTCAGGACTTCATTAAAAAGGAACCACTGGATTCCTTGGCATCTCCAGTTCGCTACAAGGCAATTGTTGCCATTGGACATCTGAGGTAGGCTATTTTCTGCCATATTTCCTGGCACTGTGTTGCCTTCTTATTTGTTAATTCATGAGTGTCGGATTGGCAGCAGTCTAATGCCTGCAGGGTTTGGCTCACCAGGGCCGCCCGGGGGAAGCAAGTGGGGCAATTTGCCCCAAGCCCTGCAGGAACCCCCATGAGAGTTCTTCAGGGCCCCTGGTGCTGGGTTCTTTACTCCGGGGGCCCTGGAAAACTCTCACGGGGCCCGGGCCCCTGCAGTTTCTGCAGCTCCAGGTCTTCAGCGGCAATTCGGCGGCGGGGACGCCTTCCGCACTAGGACCCGTCGCTGAAATGCTGGGTCTTCGGTGGCAATTCCCTGTTGCCGAAGACCCCAGGCCCCCTGAATCCTCTAGATGGCCCTGTGGCTCAAATGCTGCTCACCAGCAGGACTTTAGTTCTTAAGGATTTGAACATGTCCATTCAGAGGCTTGTGCTTGAAAGACATGAGATTGGAGGTTGTGGGGTATGCAGTACAATCGAACAGAGTTCAGATGGGGAGGGAAGTGTCTGGCTAGCTGGCAGGGGGAGGCAAGCTTGTGGGTTTTTCTAAAAAGGGGACTTGACGTTTTAGCTTTACTTCTAGATGAGCCAATACTTAATAGAGGTGCAAAGCGAAGTGTTGTTTGCACTTGGGGTTCTAGATTGGGACATTCAGTAGTCATTGAACCCAATTCTTTTACTTGGAGTTGGTACTGAGTCTAATGCATGACTTTTCTCTCTATCTTTCTTCTGCCAGCAAACTCAAACCATCTCTGACCTTGGAGGAAAACCATGAGCTCCTTGATCAGTGCTTCAAAAGCTTATTTCCCCTTCCTCCCTTGGAGATGATGAAAAAGGAAAGCGAGACAGCAAAGGATGCTCTGCTTATACAAGTACGTGACAACAATTCTTCTCTGGCACCATCTACTGTATTTCTGCCCAGCCGGCACTGGGTGATGGCAGCCACACATGGCCTCCCTGGCAAGGCATAGTTAGCTTTCCCCGGCCCACACACACAAATGATCTGTGCTGAGCCTCATTCCTTCTCTTCTGGTTTCAGTCACTGTACGTGAGGTCCTTGGAAGCCCTTGACAACCTAACGGAGACTTTGCTGGAGGAAGAACCAACGGCAGAGTGGTTCCAGGCAATGTTTGAAGTGAGTAGACCATTAAACCGTGGTGGAGATTGTTTCTTGTGTTACAGCAGGGAAGAGTCGGTGATTTAGGGGGTCAAGCTTCAGTTGTGGAGGAATTTTCCACAATGGAGTGAATTTTAGGGAGAAAGCACCAAATTCTTCCTGGGCTAAGTGGGCATATGCCCACTGAAATCCACGGAAGTTTTGCCATTTCATGGCAGGGCTGGATTGGGATCAAATTCTTACAGTGTTGTTGACACTACTTGGAGCGGCAAGAAAATCACCCCTGCAGTAGCCAAATCTAAGAGAACCAGTTGAAACTGATCACTTCTTCTAAGAGGAATTCATGAATGTTGAGTTAGGCCCCGTGTATGGAAACTCATTCAGAGGAGACTTCCTGTTCTTCAGACATGGACAGAATATCGTGAAGAGCTGAGGGGTGGGGAGTTTGATGCACCTTCAGTATAAAAATGAAGTTCTAAAAGGAGCTGGGCTGGGGGCACTTCTCTGCTCTTATTCAAATTAATAAAAAGAAATGCTCCTCTCTGTCATTTTGCCACTCAACGTGGGAGAAGTTGCCCAGGAAACAGACCACAGCAGCAGACATCCAACAGCATGCAATGTGCTAGACAGCTCCCATCAGACAGTCTACAGCAGACATCACATAGACGGGCCCAGATTCATCTCTCATGTAACTCCTTTGGCTTCAATCACCAAAGGTGAATCTGGCCCCTGAGACTTGTATATATTAGGGGCTCTTCCATTAGACATGTAATTCCTTTGCTCCATGGAGGTGAGATGCTTTGGAGAGGGATTTTAGTGACTATGAAACCTGTTGAAGAGGACCTTTGGGAGGGATTTTCTGGTCCTAACTCTGTCCGTTCCCCTGCTCTACCAACAGCTCCTAGCGACATGGTTCAGTTCGGGGAAGGAGTGGGAGAGAGAAAGGGCCTTGCAGGCCAGCACCCAGCTGCTGACTGCCTATCAAGAGACAGTTCATAGCACAGTAAGTATAGCCGTACTCTTCCTTGAGCTGACTTCTCTGCTTCTATCAGATCTGACGCCCAACGCAAATACATGAAAAACTCTTCCAGGGCAGCAGCTGGGATCTCAAGGTGGCTAAGTTCCCTCTGCTTCCATAAGAGAGAGGTTTACACAACAATGCTGTGACCACACTGCGGGCAGACTGCAAGAATTAGAGGGCAGACAATCCCCCAAACTGATGGCTTATTCTATAATTAGATTCACCAAGTCAACAACAAAAGAGCTTCCACCCTAGTTAAGAAGACGCCAAATGCCTTTCCCTTTTGGCATTCCAGACATTGGCTCCCATCTAAACATCCATGTCTTGGAAGAGAGGAGAGGGATAGCTCAGTGGTTTGAGCATTGGCCTGCTAAACCTCCAGGTTGTGAGCTCAATCCCTGAGTGGGCCACTTAGGGAACTGGGGTAAAAATCTGTGTGAGGATTGGTTCTGCTTTGAGCATGGGGTTGGACTAGATCCCTCCTGAGGTCCTTTCCAGCCCTGATATTCTATGTCTAATATAATGAGGGGTCACTGAAAACCTGATTCACCATATGTGGGGTTCACTAATTATAAAGGCCCAGATGCTTATCCCCAGGTCAATATGAATCTCAGGTCTTTCCCAAATATCATGCTGTCAGCCAATCCTTAATAACTAAATCTAAGACTTACTGTTAAAAGAAAGAAGAGAGTTACAAATGGTTAAAAGATCAATATCCAGACAGTGACTTTCAATGATCATAGTTCAGGATCACAACAGTGATGGAATAAACTGCTGGTTTATAAAAGTCTCTCTGGAATTATCCCAACAGAGCAGGATCCAAAGGCAGCATAGATGTAAAGTCTGTTAGTTTTTCCAGGTATTTTCCAGGTTATTCCAAATGATTATTTGGAAGATCTCTGTCCTGTGGCTCACACTTACCATGTTCAAAGTTTAAGCAGACTAGACATGATAGGATCAGGCCCAAGCCTTCCCTTTTATAGCTATCCTAGCAGGCTGACAAGCCTCCCTCACAGAAATTGTCACAGAAGGATCTTCCCCCAATGCAGATGGCCTGTTGTACTTTGCTTTGAAGAGAATCTTCTATTTCCTGTGCATCCACAGTAATCTGGTTACATTCATTCACATAATGTAATTAGCTGTTCTTCCATTACAACGCAGATAGTTAAGCTGAAGATAATGTAGAAATGATTGGTTTCCTGAAGTGTCTTACATCTTTGATTTGAAGGTTAACTGAACACCTTGCATACATAATTAAGGCAATTAAGCCATGAAAGGGAATTAGCATCTACAAGCTAATTTGGTTACATTGTGAAACTTCTAACCGGGTATAGACAACCACAGACAAATACACTTATCATCTATTGTTCATTTTTGAGTGAGTAGATGATTGCTAGTCTAATACATCTCTCTGAAATTCCCATGCAAGTGAACTGTCTTGATACAGTAGAAGTGCCTTTTGTTAAGTTATTATGGGTCATACGCAGGTTAACTGGTCTGCCAGTGTCACAAATGCATTCTTGGTTCTTATGCTCCCAGGATGCTAAAGCTGAATTTCTATGTAATCAGCTAAGAACATAAAACATAAGAGTGGCTATCCAGGATCCCCCAGAAGAATGGTTCATCTAGCCCAGTATCCTGTCTTCTAACAGTGGTGGGTGCCAGATGCTTCCGAGGGAATGAACAGAACAAGGCAATTGCCAAGTGAACCATGCCCTGTTGGCCAGTCCCAGCCCCAGCTTCTGGCAGTCAGAGGTTTAGAGACACCCAGATCATGGGGTTGCATCCCTGACCATGTTAGCTAATAACCATTGATGGACCTGTCCTCCGTGAACTCATCTAATTCTTTTTGGAACCCAGTTATACTTTTGGCCTTCACAACATTTCCCTGGCAATGAGTTCCACAGATTGACTGCATTGTGTGAAGAAATGTTATCTTTGTTTATTTTAAACCTGCTTCCTATTAATGTCATTGGGTGTTATGTGTTATCCTGTGTTATGTGAAAGGCTAAATGACACTTCCGTATTGACTTTCTCTACACCAGTCGTGATTTTAAAGATCTCTATCATATTCCCTCTTAGTCATCTCTTTCCAAGCTGAAAAGTGCCTGTCTTTTTAATCTCTCCTTGTACAAGAAGTTGTCCCATACGCCTAATGATTTTTGTTGCTCTTCTCTGTACTTCTTCCAATTCTAACATATCCTTTCTGAGATGAGAGGAGCAAAACTGCACACAGTATTCAAGGTGTGGGGGTACTGTAGATTTATGTAGTTGCTTAATGATATTTACTGCCTTATTATCGATCCCCTTCCTAATGGTTCCTAACATGTTGTTAACGTTTTTGACGGCATGTGGAGCAGAGGTTTTCAGAGAACTGTACACAGTGACTCTGAGGTCTCTTCCTTGAGTGATAACAGCTAATTTAGACTCCATGCGTTTGCATGTACAATTGGGATTATATTTTCCAATGTGCGTTACCCAGTTCAGTACAGGAATCAGAGGCACAATGTTACCAGACGTGCCCATTATTTTGGGTAGGCTCATTAATTAGGGATACTCTTCTGTTAGGGGAGGGGGGAGGGCGGGCGGTTCTGTAATTCTATTAATGTGTTGCTTATGTCATTTGTGTGTTCATATGGAGCTATACTCCTTCCTTCCACAAGTCCCCTCCCAATGGAGCTATCCTGCGGGACCCAGGTTCCCCAGGGCTAATAACCAGAACTAGATGAACATGCGCGCGCGCACACACACTAGCGGAGCAAGTCAATCAGCAATCCCCAGCTGATCCCCTCATATATCCCTGTACTCAGTGGGCTGAGTTAAGCAGCACTTTCAAGCTGGTACCCTTATGCGCCCCTGATCTCAATACGGTGGGTTGAGGAGCACTTTCAGCTGCTCCCCACCCCCACTTATGTGCTGCAAGTTTAACACGTTCTCATCACACTTTCACATTACAATTGTATGGGTAGTAACCCACTTGATGAGCAAACCCCACAGTATTTTGGGGCACTACAGCGATCTTTAGCTTAGATACAAGAAGTGTTGCTGCAGAGTAAATGGGGGCAGCTAAAAACACAAAAGAGTAAGATTCAGAGAGAGAGAAGCAACCAGCTGAACCATAAAAGTTATTTTATTGAATCATAGTGATAAACAAACATACCCGTTACATTTTAAAGGTGAATACCTGAGGTAGAAAAGAAAAGAGAGAGAGAGAGATGGATCTCACCCACTCCATAAGGCTTGAACTGGTCGGGGTTCCCAGGTGATGGTGGTAGCTCAGGGTCCTGAGTGCTGGAGACAGGCAGAGCCCCCAGCACGATCAGTCAGGAGATGGAATCCCAGTGGAACTGATGCAGAGTTTGGGTCTATACATCAGAACCCTTTCTTAGGCATAGGTAGGAGGGTTTGTAGAGAAAATACAATGGTTCAAGGGAGAAGACTAGATTTGTTTATGGATAAAATGATGGCTCAAGGGTTTTCTTTAGGCCAGACAATAGGAGCTGATCACTCTTGGGTATCGGTGGTGTTTTCTTCCGGGGAGCTCACAAGGCAACAAGGATGCTTCAGTATTTTGGGATATGAGTCAAAGATTTATTACTAGAATTGGTCTGATAATTGCTCAGCTGGGTGTGTGCAGGCGTAGGTTCATTAGCATCTGGAGCAGGGATTCCCATGATTCAATGCGTCCCTGCTTTCTGGTCCCAGAGTTCAGTGCGGTTCTCTGTTCTTCATTCTTTATGCTAATCCCTATTCCATCTTTCATGCAGTTGAGGCTAGGAGAGTTGTCTCTGTTCTTCATTCTCTATGCAAATAGAGATGTCTTAATCTTGTCACCCTTGTCAGGAGGGGTCTACGTGTGTCTCCCCAAACCCTTCATTGTTCTCTGCAAGCCTTTTCTCTGATCAGTTTTACTTCAAACAGAGAAGGGGGTTGGGGGTGTCCTTCATGAGTCACACAGGCTAGATACTGTGCCCTGGTTCCCCAGAAACACAGAGCTGACGGATATCAACAATAAAGATGGCAAGTGGAGTCTAGTACAGCTGGAGAACGTTCATTCTTCATATTTTTTTAATTAGACTCAAGACACTTTTAATCAGTTTGGATCTCTGATTGGACGAATAGCACCATACAGCTGTGATTCACTGGCCACGTCCCGTCAGTGGGTGGTTGATTGTATCAGCTGCCTTCTCAATATGCAAGGTGAGGAGACTATTAGCAGATATAAGTAATTCTTCACCTTCTTTCACTGTTGTAATGTCCATTTTTCTGCCTGTCTAGTTCTTTCTGTCCTGTCTATTGGCACTTAGATAACAGAGTGGTGGGCATCTTGTAAATACCTCATTAGAAGAGACAATTATGATGTGTAAAGAGCCTAGCACACTTCTGGGAACGGTACCAATAATAAATGTTCTGCACCAGGTAGATAACTGCTTAATTCCTTAGGGCTTGTGTACACAGGGACAGTAAGGAAAGTTAACCCAAATGAACTAAAGGTGTAAATTTAAAGTGGCATTAAACACATGTGTGGTTGCTCTGATTCTGAATTAATTATAGTGAATTACAAGAATTAAACTAACCTGAAATAAGGGCCCTTTAATTCTAAAGAAATGTGTCCCCATAGGTGTTGAATGAAGTTTAACTAATGCATTTTGACAATAAATTTGGATTAGCTTTCTTGACTGTCTTCATGTGGACAAGCCCTTGGTACTAAACATTTTCATTCTCTTTACCCTGCCACTGGCTGTATCGGAGGGGTTTCCTGGGATAATTCTTTAAACAAAAAGTTCTTCTAGCAGCCCTCTGTCATGAACATTCAAAGCTATTGGAGTAAGTATAGGCCATTTTCCCCATTGTGAAAGAGTAGGACAGGGGTAGGCAACCTACGGCACGAGTGTCGAAGGCGTCACGTGAGCTGATTTTCAGTGGCACCCACACTGGCCAGGTCCTGGCCACCAGTCCGGGGGGCTCTGCATTTTAATTTAATTTTAAATGAAGCTTCTGAAACATTTTAAAAGCTTTATTTACTTTACATATAACAATAGTTTAGTTACATATTATAGACTTATAGAAAGAGATCTTCTCAAAACGTTAAAATGTATTACTGGTAAGCGAAACCTTAAATTCGAGTGAATAAATGAAGACTCGGCACAGCGCTTCTGAAAGGTTGCCGACCCCTGGAGTAGGAAATTCTTTTCACCTAATGGGCTAGAGCTTGGTTATCATTTAAGGGCATTTCCAATTAGGGTCACCAGACAGCAAATGTGAAACATTGGGATGGGGTGGGGGATCACAGGAGTCTATATAAGAAAAAGACCCCAAAATTGGGACTGTCTCTATAAAATCGGGACGTCTGGTCACCCTATTGCCAATTATTATTAATCAGTCCTAAAAAACAGTGTTGGTGATTCAGAAATGGAATAAGGGACTCCAAACTTTTAAATGTGCAACATAGAAATCCCAGCATTGTTTAGAAGTGACGGATGAGCCTGGGTTTCCTGCCAAAGTTTTTGTCCATCCCCATCTCTTTTACAATGAGAGTTTGCTGGAGGGATTCACCTCTGCATTGGAACCTCACATCTACCTACATGAGTTGTACTTGAATATGAGATTAGATTTAAATACTGAGAACAGAGAGGCTACTGAAATCAGACACACCCAGAAAGCTGCTCCAAGCAGAATATGATGCTTGTTCAATCCTGTATCAGTCACAATAACATACCACTACTGTGAACTTTCAGACATTTAGGGTGTAATCTCGACTCCATTATAGTCAACAGGAGTTTTGCCATTGACTTTGATGGGGCCAAGATTTTACACTGTGCTAATCACAGCATAGCACATGGATCCTTCTGTATGAATGTCCATGCGGTAGAGGTTCAGTTTCATTAATCATTATAGTACTTTTTCTCCTTTTCTCCACTCCAGGCCAGCCCATGAACCCGGGGTCAGCGGAGGAGGAGCTGAGCTGTCTCTGTGAAGAACTAACAGCAGCTCCAGACCCTGAGGCTCTGTTTCAGGCATCTTCCAAAATGGCCAGGGTAACTGACTCAAAAAACTTGTGCGGATGTTTTAGTGACCAGGCACTGTTCATTTTACATTTACGCTTTCATGATGCCTTTCTGTACTTTGAGCAAGCTGTGGGCGTGGGGCATTCGTTGTCTGTAACCAGCAAGATGCTTTTCATAGATGTGTGCTATGAATGCCATGTAAAAAACAGATTCCGCAGAATGTTGCATGTGCGTGAAAATGCGCATGCAGATGCACACACATGTACCTATCCAGCCATCCATGAGAAAAAACTGTGTTAGTGGAACATCAAGCTGAGAAACCACCCAGTCTTCATTCTGTCACCTTGTGGGTTTGCCTTAGCCTATATTTGTGTGCATGCCTCTCTTGACTTCATTTTATATGTTGTAAAAAGATGCAGTGTATCTAAGAGAATACAAACAGGAAACTTACCTCCTGCATATCCAGTACAATGTTGTGCTAACTGTGCAACAGAGGCTTTGCCTCAAACCTGATATCATTAGTGAAGAATTAAAAAATGTAGTATATAGAGTATAGAGAGAATTTGAATCCCAAATGGTTAGCTGGACATAAGACTAATTAATAATATGCTGATTCATAGATCTTTTTCCATGGAGCTATTAGGCCTCCATTTTTAAAGTGCTGAAGCCAAACATCATTGCAGTCTCTCCTGTTTTTGCTTTGTTGCCAGGTTGTTAGTGAGTACTTCCCTTCCGAACAGGCTGCAGACTTTATTGAGGCCACAATGAATAGTATGCTGTCTTCTAACCCCACCTGTGCCACGGCAGCTGGACTATGGATGAAGATCATCCTAAGGGAGTGTGGAGATGCCATGCTGGAACAGGTAAAACGGGAAACTGGAGAGGTTTTCTGCCTAAACTTTAGGCTTTTAGATCTTTGCCCTCGTGTGTAATGAACAAAAATCTTGCTATTTCTCCCCCTCGGACACAGAGTCGATTCCATCTCTGTTCCTACCCTAAGATAGGCAATGGCAGAATCACTAGCAGTAGACAGAGAGAATCCAAGGGAAAAGGAAGGTGGTTGGTTATTTATTTGTTTAGCTTGTTGCCACAGTATTCAGCCAAGAAAGGCTTGAAAAAACAGACTCTGGGGAAAAGACAAGTTACAGAATGACTGGCACTTGGAGGCATCCAGTTCTTAGGAGGCCTATGGCTAAGGGCTACCTGGATAAAAATAGCCTTGTAGTCATTCCCAGTGAGTCTGGAGCCTGGGCTCTGAGACCCACCCTCTTGCCAGGTTTCAGAGCCTGGGCTCCAGCCCGACCACGAACAGCTACACTTTTACACTGCTATGGGATGTTGGTTTTTTTTCTGTGTAGACGTACCCTTTAAGAATAGAAGGAGGGAGGGAGAAAACTAGAGTGTCTTTGGGATCCACTATTTATACGCTTTATTCTGGAGCCCAGTGCATTAGGGCTAGATGAAAGGAGCACTCCACAAGTCTTCTAACAAGGCTGGTGAAAGGCCTCAGGACAGGGAACCCTCACAGCAGAACTGCCACGTTTACAGTGTTTTGAAGATGTGAAGGGCTAGGAATGGATATGAGAGGTCATTGCCTGTTCATAGTCCCAGGCATTTGCACACTGTGTTTAAAGCACTTTCATATTTTGTGCTTGTGGTTGTTTATGAACTCTGCATCCTTCGAGGCAAATGGTCAGATTTGGCTGCTTAAATCACACCTGCAAAACCTGGCCAAGCAAAGCCTTCTCTTGTGCATGCAAACTGGTTTATTTAATGCATAGCTGGGCATTAAATAAGCCAGTCTGCATGCACAAACCACCCCATTAACTTACCTGGTATGTATATGTGTGTGTCAGTATTAATTTTTACAGCCAAGTGTGGACAATTGTTGTGGGTTAAAGTTACGCAGACATAGTTGAACATTTGTTCCTTGAGGAATTTCAAAAAAAGCAGCAAACGGCTAAATAAAGTTTTTGATTCTGTAGACTGAATGGAGAGAAAGAATAAGGAACATATCTTTCTGGTTTTATTCCTTCCAGGTGCCAGCTATCCTGGATATAATATATAGCCACATGCCTAATATCCAGGAGGGCAGCTTGAGGCAGTTCCTGCTGGAGGCAGTGTCCATTCTAGCTCACCAGCACCTAGAGGCAGTGATCTCCAGCCTCCTCAGCAAACGTCTGCTGATGGACAGGTATATACCGCTACCTATTGCATTCATCTTGGTAAAACATGGATCCCACAGCTTTACTGGTAGCTGTAGGGTTTCATTTAAGCAGCAGACAGTTTAGGATAATTCCTGACAGTTAATAGCCTGGGTCTTTCTGCAGGAAGGTCCAAGAGCATGTTAAGGTGGGGTGCGGAGAGAAATTAATTGTCATTCTGTTTCCCTTAATTCATAACTGCTTTGACATCCTAAAGACCTGTCTTTACTGGTATAACTGGAGTGTATTGTTGGAAACATCTACTTCTCTAGCAGAGCTGGCTCCAGGGTTTTTGCCGCCCCAAGCAGCAAAAAGGAAGAAAAAAAAATCTGTGATGGCAATCTGCAGCTCTACCACCGCCGCTTCAGTCTTCGGCGGCAATTTGGCGACTGGTCGTTCGCTCCGAGAGGGAGTGAGAGACCAGCCGCCGAATTGCCGCCGAAGACCCAGACGTGCCGCCACTCGCCGTTGGCCACCCCAAGCAGCTGACACCTGAATTGACCTCACTCTGGAAATTAGCAGTGGCTGTTGATTTCCTGGTAGCCTGACAGCTTCAAGTCCAATCCTTGGCTGATTACAAAGAATAGGGCCAATATTATCATCAGGCCTCTGCTTGGTATCAGTGAGGGTGTGGCTGCTAGAATAGAATTGCCATCCTTAGTGTTTAAAACTGAGCTGGAAGCAGATCCATCATTTCATTTAAAGATCCCAAACTGAGTTATCAGTTGCCAGTGCTGGAATCTAAGACCATAAGAACGGCCATAGTGGGTCAGACCAAAGGTCCATCTGGCCCAGTATCCTGTCTTCCGACAGTGGCCAGTGCCACATGCCCCAGAGGGAATGAACAGAACAGGTAAATCTCAAGTGATCCATCCCCTGTTGGCCAGTCCCAGCTTCTGGCAAACAGAGGGTAGGGACACCATTTGTGAAGGGGACCTAGGATGGCCATGAATATTCGTTCTCATAGTTGTCTGTCCACTTAGTAGGAATGTGGCTTTTCGTTCATCAACTTGCCTTCCAAACCCTAGATCTTTGGGAGCCACATGCTCATGAGTCCATATTTACTGGGAAGTGGGAAAAGAGGAACTGAGGTTGGCGCTCTGTGTCCTGTCCTTCTGAAGTCTAGTATTAATGGTTAGGCTGCAGTAAGACTAGGTCACTTACCCTGGTTCTGTAACTGGAAACTCAATATTTAAACAGGAGGAGCGTTAAAGGAGAACAGCACTCCTAACTTTCTCATCATAGGCAAGAAGATAATTTGGTCTTTACTTAAATATGACGCATTCAGTCTGAGCCACAAAAGTGTGCAAGGGTTACATGTAACTTCTGTTAAATTGCAGTGACACCACTGAGCTGTGGAGATCTCTGGGGGGAGACCCCTTGCTTGCCACTGAAGTCCTACAGGTCCTAATAGAAAAAATAAAGACTTCAACAAGCCAAGAAGGAAGCATCACCTCAGAGACTGAGAGCGACAGGCCTTTGGCAGCTGCTGAGCCTTTCTCAGTAAGTTAGATGACAGACACGTCTTTCAGGCTTTCTTGTGCCCTGTGACAATCCTGCTGATGGAAAGATAGAAATGTGGTAGAATATTGCTGTGTGGGCACTTCTCCTCTGATGTACTGTTTCCCTGAGTCCAGCTCTGCTGTCTGTGGATCAAATACGACAGTTTTAGAGTACGTGGCTGATTTACTTAATAAGATCTGGCAATAAGAAAGTCTTTGAACCAGGTTTCTCAGAGTGCTTTACAAATATTCCTTAGGACTCACAACATGCCTTGGTAGGTCATACACATTTTTATAGACGTGGGAAACTGAGCCATGAGTTAAGGGAGTTGCTCGCAGTCATTCAAGTTACTGGCAGAAGTGAGAATTTAGCAGAGCAGATATCAGAAGGGGAGAGAGGGTCTGATGGTGTTGGGAGGAGATCTCATTTTTTACCATGCTCTCCTTTCAGGCAACATGTGCCATCTTTGAGGTGGTATCAGCACTGCAGTCGAGGAAAGCTGTGCAGGAGCTGCTCCCAGAGTTGTTTCCTGTTCTCCTGCAGCAGGTCAGCCGAACCGTAGGCCAAAAGATGCCTTTGCCAGTGATCAGCAGCCAGGAGTCATTCCAGAAAGACCGACAACATACTGAAGGCAACCCTTGCCGGTAATTAGAAGGAAGGGAGAGAAACAAAGAGAATTCCAATAGAGCTGTGTGACACTCCCCAGGAGTTCCCAAGGTTATGAGGCACTTTACCATCGCCTGCCCTTAGAGTGAGGAAGTCTTGTCTGTGTCTGCTGTGGGTGAGTTTCCCAAAATGATCAGGCTCTGGCAAAACAAGCACTGCCATCCAGGCCTCCTCAGACCCTAGTCTCTTCGTACAGGTTAGTGATAGGGACACACCAACCCCCGAGACTTCTGACCATTCCGTATAGTGTCCAGACCTTTTATCCACTGAACACCCACAGAATTACCAGGCCTGCTGTTCCCAATGGAACAGTACGCACCAGTTTATTACTTATACTTTAGACTCTATACTTTATACTGTATCACTTATACTCTATAGTGCAAAACACACAGCACTTAGATATATTTATAGTGCAAACAAGAACAGAGATGATCAAAGAACAGAGATTCCAGTCATAGTGAGTAAGAATGCAAGCAAAAAATGGTTACATGTAAAACGAAATCATAACATGCTCCTAGAGACTAAACTTAACCAACAGGTTAACCTCCTGTCTAAAGATGTTTCTCACCCAATATTCTCAACCAAGCCTGATAGCGACCCCGCTGTCCGTCTCGCTGTCCATCTACTTCCTATGTGAAAGATGCCAGGGTGTCTTCTTTGTCCCCCAAATATACTAGAGCAAACCTTTGATGTGTACCCCAAAATTGAGTCCCCACCCCCTGTCTACTTCCTGTTACTTTTCTTTCTTTGAAGTTCTCACAGTCCTTCTGAACTGATTGTGAATCCTACATGCTTAATTTACATGTAAACAAACAGATGGGAGAAACATTTCTTGCCTGAAAGAAAACCATTTTTTCACCTTTCCTGGTGACTAGTCCCTAGACACAGATCATAAGAATGTAATTTTCAATGCATATACATGGCTCTTTACACAGCATCTGTAGATACGTTTCACAATGATATTGGTGACATGGGCTTTTCTTTGAGACTCATATGGCAATCTTTTAGTGAACTAGAATGTACATACCAGACCCCTTGGCACCCACTCTGTGCCCCTCCACAGTTAACACTAAGAGATTCCTGTGTCATCAGTTGACTTCAGCTCTGGTAGCCCATTAATGAACATTTCCCACCAACCTCACAACATTATTAGTTTCTATTATTATTGTGTTTCTTTATTCTGAGCCAACAAGGTGCTCAAATTGCAGACTTCCTGGTTTTATAATGTCTCGGACTTTTCCTAGGAAACCAGGATCTAAACTCTGTTCACGGATGGGCAGCAGGTATAAAATAAACATAAGGAAGTACGACTTCACACAACACATGGTCAACCTGTGGATCTCATTGCCAAGGAATGTTGTGAAGGTCAAAAGTATAACTGGGTTAAAAAAAGAATTAGAGAAGTTCACGGAGGACAGGTCCATCAATGGCTATTAGGCAAGATGGTCAGGGGTGCAACCCCAAGCTCTCGGTGTCCCTAGGCCTCTGACCACCAGAAGCTGAGGCTGGACAACGGGGATTGGATCACTTCACGATTGCCCTGTTCTGTTCATTTCTTCTGAAGAAGCTGGCATTGACCACTGTTGGAAGACAGTGTACTGGACTAGATGGACCATTGGACTGACCCAGTAAGGCTGATCTTATGTAGTGGCCACAGTGAGTCAGGTTTTCAAGCATGGGTGCCTAAATTTTGTCCACAAAACTTGAATTTGTTCCCATGGATGGGTACCTAGCTATTTGATTGCTGGCGCTGCAGACACAAGTGTATATTCTGCTCATGCTGTTGGCCCATGCGCAGGCCAGATTTAGGTACCTATATGTGATGGGTGGTATGCTGTGCCCCAGCCTCTTCCATGAACACAGACTGCTCGGAGTCCCTCCGAAGTGTTCTCGGGATGCCGGCTCCTGAGATCCTGGTGGTCAGGGATCTGCTGACTGTTTGACCCCAATGGATGATCTTAAGTCACCTTTACTCTTGACTTTTGTTTTCTCTCTCCTCCCTCTTGTCTCTCAGGGGACTTCTCCATCCTCACCTTCTCTGTGGCTTGTACTTTCGTGTCTAGGTTCCTCCACCCCCTTTCGTACATTTCCTCTTTACCTGGCCCTGCAGGTTTTACTTCCACGCTCCTGGGCGTCCACACATGCCTTGGTGTCCCAGTTAGAAAGGGATCTCAGTCCATGCCCACCAGAAGGCAGTGGGGCAATCCATCCACTACCCCTACATGCTTCTGCCTAAACTTCCCCTTGATTTCCAGAGTCACTTCTGCCATTGGGCAGAATGTATTGTCCCCATGGACATATTCAGTTTTGATCCTACCTCTGGGAAGCATCCAGTGGGGTTTCACTAACTCCTGCCTGATCAACAAACAGGAGGAAGCTGTGTCCATTATTCCCTTTGGTGGCTCCTCCATACCCATACCGGTATGGTAGCTACTTCCTTTTTTCTTCCCTGCCTGGGAGTCTTGTCCCAGCCACAAAGCTGTGCAAATTCACAGTCCATTTTAGGACAGTCTCCTTTTAGCTGTCCTTCACGTCCACGTCGGAAGCACAGTGCAGGCCAAGGTCCCGCTACAGTTCCTTGAGGCTCCTCCCTCTTCTTCTTGCTGCCCTTCCCATCAGGAGGCACTCTGCTCCTTCTCAAATCTAGTCCCTTAAACCACTGACTCACTCTGGGAATGTCCGTCTCTGCAAATTCCTCTGTAACTTTAATGGTGGGGTGCAGATTAACTGGCTGGCGCCACGTAACCCATACTCAGGTATGCTCAGGGAGACTCTGAAGAAAATTCCAGAATCTCACCCCCAACACCCCGCCCCAGTTAGAGTATCTGGGCTTACCAGTGAGTGGCCCAGTCTTTCAATTTCTATCCAAATGCACAGAGGGATAATCCCTCAATCCATCTTTCAACTCTCCATTTCTGGCAGTACTTTTCTATGGACAGGCCGCACCTAGTCCTGCATGGCTGCTTTAATCATGTCATAATCTCTTTCCCGCTAATCACTAAGAGCCATATATGTGCTTCCCCAGTTAAACAGGGTGTCAATCGAAGGGCCCACATTGTTCTGTCCCTATGAGTTCTCACTGCTGCTCCTTTAAGAGTAACCAAAACCACATCAGGGTTGTTTGCATGTCCCATTTTACAGAGTCTGACCTCCTGTGCCTGGTTTCCATTTCCTGTCACAGGACTTGCAAGACTTTGGAGGAATTGTTGCCAGATCTGGGCTTGCTCCCATATCAATTCTTGAAGGCTCTTTTGCTGTTAAACCTACCAGGCAAGCAAAGGCTGTTCTTCTGCATGATGGGATTGTTGGAAGGTCTGTAGGGTATTCTACACCAGCAGTTCTCAACCGGGTTGTTTTTAGGGGGTCCGCCAAGCAGGGCTGGCATTAGACTAGTTGGAGCTCAGGGCAGAAAGCTGAGCTCTGAGCCCAGCCAGGCTGGAGCCCTGAGGCCCAGGACCTGCACTGAAGTCCCGAGCCCCTGCACCGTGTGGAGTTAAAATCCAGAGCCAGGAGCCCCAAACTCTGATGCCTGGCAGGGCCGAGGCCTGGAACTGGGCCATGGAGTATTTATAGCATGTTGGGGGTGGGGGGAGGCTCAGAAACAGAAAGGTTGAGAACCCCTGTTCTACATTTCTCTTTGCTGCTTCGCCATCCATTTCAGTGTGTTCCCTCCATCACCCAGACTGCCAAACCTCTATCCCGGCTTCTCCAGCAGGCTCTCTATTTGCATAGAGAACAGGGAAATCCCTGATGAGCCCCCTGCTGTGACAGAGAGGGGTGTTGCACCCCCACATCTTCTACAAACCTTGAGACTTTCTTGTTTGTACACATCAACGTATAGTCTATTTAATCCCCCTACCAATACATAGCACCTTTATCTTGTATCTCAACTCTCTAAACTCTTCTCCAAAATGGGGGGTAAGTTGTTTGCACTCAGAGACCTCACTTTGTCAGGCTCTCCCAGCTTTTTGTCTTTCTGTTTCTCTTAGGGTGACCAGACAGCAAGTGTGAACAATCTGGACAGGGGGTTGGGAGTAACAGGCACCTGTATAAGATAAAGCCCCAAATATCGGGACATCTGGTCACCCAAGTTTCTTCCTCTGTCTGTTCCCCTCAAAGGGCTCCTGCCCATGTCCTTTTACACAGTTTCCCTGTTAATGAAATGATTGGTTCCATGACTCCTTAGCCCCAATCTGACCTCGTAATCAGGTACACCTCTGACCAATTAGGCCTTCTGTGAGGAACTGAACTAGTAATAATGGTGACCAGAGTGCTGACTCAAGTGCAAACCCTCAGCGCTCTGTCACATCATATCTGGAGATATGACCCCAAAATGTCCATTAGTGATCACCACACTCTATGCCCCCAGTTTTTGGGTCCTGATCATGTATCTTTTCCATATCATTGTAGTCTTAGTGCCCATGCTCCATGCAGAAAGGGAAAAATGACTGCAAAATTTTGTCCCTAGCAAAACTAGTTATATGAGATGTATGAGACTGAAACTTACCTCCCGGCATCAAGTCCTTCCAGGGACGCTGCTGTCCAGGATATTGCCAGTGGATGAACTGTCGATGAACAGCAGACCTGACAAATAACCAGGGCTTCCTGACTCTGTTCAGGCTCCACCTTCCTACCAATTGCTGCAGTTCTGTGCCTCTTTCCCCAGGTTTTCTGTCCAAGCATTAGAATCCGTGCTTTTCAAAGTTGGGAATGCGAGCCTGGTGAGAGCACTCAGGGAGCTGGGAACGTGGATTCTGCTTGAAAACCCCCCGACTCACCATGAGGGAGTTTGTGTGCTGGTGAGGTAAGAGATCTAGGAGGCATCATTTTATCCTTGGGAATCAGTATCAAATAGAGTGGCTGAGAAGGAACCTCCAGTTTATAGCTTTGTGGAGGGTGCCCTGGGTGGAAACATACAGCTCCCACCCATAGATATCAGAGCTGTCTGTTCAGAGCAGCTGAGTTTTTGAAGTGCGCAATCGACCCCATAAGTGGTTTCTTTTGCCTTCCAGAGTTCTACTAAGAACTGGACTAATAACACCTGAGATCATCCAGAGCCTCCTCCCCTGGGTGAATTCCCCAACGGAAAACTTCCGAGTCACCGGCACAGCTTTCCTTGCCCAGGTAAAACATAGGGCTCTGAATAGCACTTTCACCTTTAGACCATTGTCTGTTTGCCTTTCTTCTGGGAGTTGTACAGTTCAATTCATAGGAGTAATTGTCATTTTAGATAGTAGAATAGGTCCCCCTTTATATGGAAACCTGACAAGGAACTTCATTCTACCTTTCGGAGTCATTCTCTCTCTGATATTTGTATTGCTGTCATTGCCTATACTAGCTGCACAACCACAGGGGCTGGCTGAGAGAGATACAGACAGAGTTTGGATTCCTGGACCTCTTCCGCCAAGTCCTAGTGCTGATATTAACCAACAGCTCCTGATTTTGGTTTAGCTCAGCAGATCTTCTGAACGAACCTAGTATCCTAATACTATAAAACAAGCAACATACAAATACATTCACATCTATCGTAGGTTCTCATTACTGTAGTATCTGAGTGCCTCAGAGCTCATTAGTGTATGTATGGATCCCCACAACACCCCTGGGAGATAGGGAAGCAGTCTTATTTGTATTTTACAGGCAGGGAGCTGATGCACAGAAGGGCTAAGTGACTTGCCCAAGGTCACCCAGGAAGTCTTTGAGGGAGCAGGAAATTGAAGCTGGGTCTCTTCTAAGTCCTAGGCTAGTGTGATAACTGCTGGGCCAGCCTCCCTTTCCACCTCCTTCCTCTAACATCTGCATCATATTTCCCACTTATGCTAAGCAACTATCTTAGGGGCTCATCTGGTTCTAAGATAAACAATCAATCTGTGCCTGGGATGGGCGCTTAAGTTGGGTTTGCAGGAAGAGAGTCCTTAAGAACTTTAACCTTGAGGTGAGGGTGAAGCTAAAAGTGGCCGGTAGGATGAAGTAACAATGAACTGAAATCAAGCAGTGCCTAACTACTGTTTACAGGGTCCATGGTTTGGAACTCAGAGTTATGGGCAGGCCCTGGTTCCCCTGTCACTTACGGTGGCATAAGGCCCAGGAAGGGGACAATGCTTATGGAGAGCTTGAACAAAGGGAGAATTTCAGGGACCCAGAGTTGGGGCTGGAGACCCTAGTGAGGGCAATGTGACTGTTCTTGACTACCCCAGAAGGGGTTCATTTGGCCTTTGGGACTTAGCCAGAGGCTTGAGCCACAGAAGACTCACTGAGGTCGGCTGGCAGGGTGCACCAGGGGTGTGGTACCAGACCCAGCCACTAAAAGGCTCTCAAGAGGTGAGTGGATCCCTATTATAGTGCCCAAAAGGAAAGCTCCATGTTTCTAAGACATTTCTCATTTGTGTGGAATGATAAAGTTACAGTGTGTTATGTGCCAAGTGTTAGAGGGGAAACCATATTAGTCTGTATCTACAAGGCTGTGGCTGTAGGAGGACTCCTTGTTGTTTTTAGTGTATTCCATGTCGGCTCAAATTCTATTCCCAATCTTTATGATCATACCGGGGCTAATGGACATGTTGATTTTATTTCAGCTAATGAGTGATCCCATGCTCAGGGAGAAGAAGTTCCTAAAGAATGTCTTACGCATCTTGGAAGAAAGGTCACAGGATAGGAACAGCATTGTCCGTCAGATGGCTGTAAGAGGCCTGGGAAATATAGTCCATGGGGCGCCTGAGAAGGTATGAGAGATTACTGAATAGAATGCAGCATAACTAAAGAAACCAAGGGAAGTAATTGTTCAGAGTTTACAGAGGCTGCGCACAACGCACTAGGCCAAATTCTGCTCTCTCCCATACCCTAGTAACTTTTTTGTAGTCAATACAGAGCAAGCTGGATCCTTTGGTAAGCTGGGCATAAGTAAACATGACCATATGTAAATGTATACATCTAGGAAGAAAAAGTGCAGGCCATACTTACAGGATGGGAGACTCTATCCCAGGAAGCAATGACGCTGAAAAAAAACTTGAGTCATGGCAGAGAATCAGTTGAACATAAGCTCCCAATGCCAAGTTGTAGGCAAAAGGGCTGAAATGATCCTTGGAGGCATAAACAGAGGAATCTTGTATCAGAGTAAAGAAGTTATTTTGCCTCTGAATGTGGCGCTCATGTGAGCACTGCTGGAATACTGTGTCCAGATCAGGTGTCCACAATTCAAGAATGATGCTGATCAATTAGAGAGGATTCAGAGAAGAGTGACAAGAATTATCAAAGGATTGGAAAATAGACCTTTAGTGATAGATTCAAGGAGCTCAATCTATTTAGCTTTACAAAGAGAAGGTTAAGGAGTGACTTGAGGACAGTCTATAACTACTCACATGGGGAAAAATTTTTGGTAATGGGTTCTTCACATTAGCAAACAAAAGTATAACAAGATTCAATGGGGAAAAATGAAGCTAGACTCATTCCGACTGGGAATAAAGCATCCATTTTTAATGGTAATTTTAATTAACCATTGGAACAATTTGCCAAAGGTTGTGGTGGATTCTCTGTCACTAGCCATTTTAAAATGAAGATTGGATGTTTTTCTACAAGATACACTCTAGTTCCAACAGAGACTATTTTGGGGAAGTTCTGTGTTATGCAGGAGGTCAGACCAGATAAACACAATGGTTCCTTTTGGCCTTGGAATTTAAGTAACTAGAAATCTAATAAGAGGATTACACAGGTGTATTATGGCACCGAATTTGGCTCATTGTAGCTAGCACCTGGTCTGAAATATAGCTATAGGTCTCTGGGGTGAGAGGGGGTTGATGAAATTCCCACTGCTTCATAACTGCTAAAAAAAACTTCTTAGAATTGTGATCAGTGATAATTGTTCTTTAATGTCATCTGTTTGTCCAGGTGAAAAAGCACAAGAAGTTTCTTCTGGACATACTGATCGGGGCCTTACATGACATTTTCAGTTCTGAGGTCATTGGCGAGAGCATGAAAGCACTGGCCAAAGTCCTGAAGGAACTGAAAGAAAAGGACATCGGTCCTTCCTTCAGAGACCTCACCCAACAGATCCGGACCTACTTTGACGATGTATGTGAACAGAACTGTCCAACCCCATTTCAACCGATCTTGATTAGACTCCATTTACGATGTGTAATGTGGACTCCCTGGGCATTGCTCATGTCAGAGTGCAGAGATTTTAGGCCCTCGGGAAGAGAGGTGATTTATGGAGGAGGAGAACATTAGGAGGATGGGGATGACATCCCTGCTCCCACAGTCTCACCCTTCTGTATTTCTTTATTGCCACTGAGAACCTCAACGAAAATCTGAATACTAGATTAGGTAGCTAGACAACCATGAAAAGTGGGTTACAGATTGCAATAGAGTTTTGGGCCTGCTCTATACCATTTTTATATGAGGGGGTTGGAATGATAATTCTGTTTAGCAGAGAATTTTCAGATTTCAAATTTTGGTTTTGTACCTATTTGTGGGAACCCCTCTCCCCAAACTTCAAAACTCCTTGTGAAACAGAATTACTATGCTCCACCGGGCTCTATTGGAAGCCTTGGCCTAGGGCAGTCTGCTCTCAGACTATCCTGGTACTGGGAACTAGAGGTGCCAGGGAGTTGCAAATTTGAGAGCCAGGACTCTGAGGGTCATAGAGTTGGAAGGGACCTTAGGAGGTCATCTAGTCCAACCCCCTGCTGAAAGCAGGACCAATTCCCAGCTTTTTTACCACAGTTCCCCAAATGGCCCCCTCAGGGACTGAACTCACAACCCTGGGTTAATAGGCCAATGCTCAAACCACTGAGCTATCTCTCCCCCTGAAGCTGGGGGCTTGGAAGCCTACAATCCTAGTCAGCCTGCTAGATTGGCTGCCAAGGACCTGGATGGGTGCACTGGCAAGACACCAGACAGCTTTCTGAGGACCCCTGCCTGACTTCCGGAGGAATTTCATCAAAACTGAACTGGCTTTAAAATATTTTCATAAATCAGCAAATTCGAACAAAAAATTGGTTAATTAAAGTTTTTCTGACTAGCTGTAGTTGGAATCACTCTACTTTAGCGTAGAAGAGATGGCTGTGTGAGGTGTGTGATGGGATTATCCCTTACTTACCAAGTTGTGGGGTTTTCTTGGCTGTAGGAGGATGATGATCTTCGCTCAATGGCCTTTGTCCTATTTGGCATCCTGGCTCAGTTGACAAAGAAAAAATGGAAGGCCTGTTTCACCGAGGAGGTTCGAAAAAGCTGGGTCACACTTCTGCTGCACCTGCAAGATCCAGATCCCCAGGTTTCAATGGTAAGACTGACAATGACTTATTTACTAAGCCAAAGGAATCTTCCTCCCAATGCCAGGGGAGCTGTGCTATTCCTGCCTGTTGTGGAGGCCCAAATGCTCCCCTTAGTTCATTGCCCTCCTGCTGAGTCAATTCCAGCGAGGTTGGTCCATGGCTGCTTCACCAGAATTCAGGATAGGTCATGGGTCTGACCCCTACAGGTCTCTTTTCCTGTCTGTCTCTGCACCCAAGGCTTCTGCCTCCCCAGAGCAGAGGAGAGACCACAGCTGTGCCTGGTGAAGCAGCTTTCATCAGTAGAACTGTTCCCAAAAGACATGGATGCTGCCTGCAGGTTTCAGTGAAAGCTCTCTCCTCTATTAGTCATTCCTGCCTGTTTCTGCCAGTTACATCCAGATGAATCCCTTTTTATCCTGGAATAGATGCGCAGTCATGCAGGTAAGTTCCCTTTGATTGAACACAGCACTTGGTAGGGAACAATTCAGTGGTGTGACGCTCTTTTTCAGAAATGCAGAGCTACATTTCACCTCTGTTTCCCGTTTTTGGGACTGAAGAGACTCCAACATGTCATTAATAAGCACCTTGATGACACAGCCGAGCTGAATCCTAAAGAGCTCCAGGAGGACATTTGCAGACACCTTGTGAGTGAGCTGTTGAACTGTATGAGATTATTGACTGGAGTGGCTTGTGGTGATGTAGAGGAGTATGTTGTGTGGGGAGGATGTGTGATGGACAATGTAAATAACTGTAAGGGTGGGATATCTGAGGGAGGGTGATGGGAAATGTACATCTGCCCCAGATTCCCATTTTTCCCACTTCTACCCAGCCACCTGTTCTTTCCCTTATTTACCTGTGGTTCGTAAAAGCGTGTGCTGGCGGTCAAAGGGCACTTCTAGCCAGAGAGAGCTCATGTGTCCCTAATTTCCTCTAGGCCAAAGAGAATGCAGAGCTGCTGAAGAACTTATACAAAAACACCATCACGTACTTCCATAGCAGCTGGGAAGGGATCCGGGCAGTTGCCGCCAAGTTAGCTGGTGAGAGATGATGCCCAATGTCCCTTTTGATATTCCCATTGAGGGAGACAGAAAAAATCCCACTGTGCCATTAATGTCTCTGTGCCTCAGCTTCCCACCCATAGATGGAGATGTTAATGTCCCTGCCTCTCCAGGGTGGTGGTAGGAGGAATTCATTAGTTGCTATGAAGTGCTTTGGGATTGTTGCAGGGAAAGCACGGTGCAATCATTTTGCAGTAGCATCTGGGACACTGTCACGTAGGGAATGGTAACACTTTGAGCTGGGGGTATAATTCCCAGCTTGATGAGACACTAGCCCTGTGTGCTAAAAATAGAGAGTAGCTGTGATGGCAGGAGCTTCAACCACCCCAAGTATGATCCCATCCAAACCCCAAAGTCTATTCCAAAAGTGGCTGCACGTCCCACTCTTGTGCTGCCTTAGCTACATACTAATTGTAGCATACCAGCGCTGTCAGAGCTAGTGTGGGCCCGTCCCATTGAACTGGGAGTGATACCCCTAGCTCAAAGTGCAGACCTACCCAGTGCTGTTCAGTGCTCCTCACTGCGATTTCATCACTGGGAGGCATGCAGCCCACCTCCCCATAGCGCCTGCTGTTTCACCTTCCTGGCCGCAGCACCTTGTCAAGGAACCATTAGGTTCCTCCTCTTTGGCCCTGTGCCCTCTTCTCCCTAGCACACCCATGTGAGACAGACGGGCATTGTGGCTCATCTGAGGCTCACCTGTCAGTCACCTTGTGAGATCCCTGCTTCGAACTCACTCATTCCTGGCCCCAGTCCTTGGCTCAGACCACTAGACCAAGACACTCTCTTAATATGTCTCCAGTAACTGACTGCAGTGGCAAGAGGCGCACAGACTGTTTCAAGCAAATGGGGTTTCTGTAAACAGTCTTCTTTTAAAAATGTCTCTCTCATTCTCTTCAGCGTGGACTCTAACCTGCTCCAGAATCCTCTTGCCCACAGCTCACCCGTAGGCCCACAGTAAGAGACACCAAAGACCTGTCTAGGGGCTGCCAATATCACTTTGCACTCAGCAAGGGAAGGTTTTATTATTGTTGCTGTTATTTATTTCACATTTTGTATGTAGGCATCATCCTGGAACACATAGACATGCAGCATATGAAATGGCTGTACCGGGGATATCTGCTGATGTGTAAGTAATAAATACAGCTGAAGTCCTGCTCATTAGTGAGTTGTTATAAAGGAATTTAGCTGACAAGCAGCAGTAACTGATACCACTGGTGTAAAGTGCATCAGCCACACATCAAAGGACAAATTCACTCTTGCCCAGTAGAAAGTCAGGTTTAATTTCCCCTGAAGGAGGAAGCTGCAGAAGGTATGATATGAGCCAGTGCATCTCCTGGTTGTCCTGGCAATGCTCCCTCCCCAGCCAGTGCTATCCACACTTTGGGCTTTATTGGCTGTCTGTGGACTCCCCAAGTGAGAAGAAGTTGTAGCCACTTTCTGCTACCCCCAATTTCCCACCAGCAATTTTTCTTCCAGTAGGTGCCCTGTATCATGCACAAACCAGCTTGGACCTGGCTTCTGTTAAATTCCAGGTTTAGTTGAGCTCAGGCAGTGGCTCCTGAATAGAGCTGGAAAATAACTTAAAAGTGGAAGCTGTTGAAACAATGGATCTTCTTCCATTTGCAGCAGAGTGGATGACTTTCTGGTAGAGTCAAGGTCTCCCCACAGTTGGGAGCATGGAAGGAACCAATGGGGGAACCTAAAGCTTTGTTTGTATTGGAGAGCTGCTGTAGCATGGTATTCAGAGGTAATACGTCTCCAGCTATTTCAGGCACAGGGGACTATATGAAAAGGGAGGCCTATTCATCTCTCATGTATTTTCCACCCCAATAGAAGGACTGAGCCCAGATTCACATTTTTCCACGTGATCATTTTGCTCACGTACTTCAAGGTTCTGTGATCACACTTAGCTGTGATTTGACAGTCTGTTCACTAACGTTTTGTCCTCTGTAATTTCAGCTCTCCGGGTCCTAGAGAAAGATCCAAGTCCCACTGTCCAGCTGGTGGCAACTGAGATCATAAGTAACATCTGTTCTGGTGGAGTGCTTGAGAAATGAAGCGGAACGGAGACAAACGGAACACGGCGCTCCAGTAGTATAAGGGCCCTACCATTAATCAAATGTTAACCCCACCCCGTGACCCAATAAGCCCTGCCCACCGGTCATCGGAAGACCCACCCCATGGGGTATTACTTCTGGGGCCAAGGCGGACACATGGCCAGAAGCAATATGTGTTATGTGACCCCTCTAAGAATTCCTCTCACTGTCCTCTACCAATCAGGATGGGTTTCGCCCCAATAGGAATGCCCCGAGAGAAGATATGACCAATCTGGGGGAGTTTCGGGGCAGGTGACCTGTCCAGAAGTGATTTGTGTGACCCCTCTAAGAACTCCTCCCACTGCCGTCTACTGATCAGGAGGGGTTTCAGCCACTGGGGATCACCCCAAGAGGAGATTTGACCAACTGGGGGGAATTCTGGGGTGGGGTGACCTGTCCGGAAGTGCTTCATGTGACCCCTCTAAGAACTCCTCCCACCACCCTTTACCAATTGCGATGGGTTTCAGCTGCAGAGGACTGCCCCAAGAGGAGAGTTGACCAAAATAGGGTAGGTTCTCGGAAGGAGTGAACCGCCCAGAAGAGGGTCATGTGACCCCTCTAAGAACTCTTTCCAATGTCCTCTGCCAGTCAGAGTGCAGCACCATCACCCCAAAAATCCCAGCACTGGGCAGAGGAGGCCATCTCTTACCAAGAAGACATGTTTTATGGATTGTGGAAAGGCTGAGAGGAGACATGGACTCCTTTACTACCCCCCTGAGAACTTCGGACTTTGTTTTAGCCCTGAGGACCTTTGGGCTTGTATGGATAAAGCGCTATAGCAGTGACAGTTCCAAGCAGGGACCTTTGACTCGACCATTGATAGATACCTCGGAACCCCACCCGGAACCCTCATGACAGGGCCGGCTCCAGACACCAGCCCACCAGGCACATGCTTGGGGCGGCACCTCAGGACGGGGCGGCACTCAGGGTTTTTGTGTTTTTTGTTCAGTCAGGCAGCGCTGGGGGGAGGAGGGGCTTTGGAGGTGTGGCGCCATGCTGGGGGGCAATTACTTGAGTGGCGCGGTGCTTGGCTGGGGAGGGCTTCAGCGGCACAGCGCTCGGGGAGGCAGGGTCTTGGGCGGTGCGACACTCGGGTGGGGCGGCAGACTTGGGCGGCATGACGCGACGCTGGGAGGGGGTGGGAACTTGGGTGAGGTGACGCTTGGAGGGGCGGGGACTTGGGTGAGGCGACGCTCGGAGGGGCGGGGACTTGGGCAATGCGAGACGACGCTCGGAGGAGGCGGGGTCTTGGGCGACGTGACGTTTGGGGGAGGCGGGGTATTGGGCGATGTGACGTTCAGGGGAGGCGGGGTCTTGGGCGACTCCACGGTTGGGAGGGGCAGGGTCTTGGGCGACGGCACACTCGGGGGGGGCGGCGCTCTTTGTTTTTGCTTGGGCCGGCAAAAATGTTAGAGCCGACCCTGCCTCATGAAGAACCCTGATGAGTGTGATGGCCTCTCATTGTCCACTCCCCCAAAGTTGGAAGACGACATGGCTTGGGGGAGTCACCAGCGGACAAGGTGAATGGGAAAGACGTCGCTCAGGTAAGTGAATGATTAAGAAGCAACGATCAATTATGGGGGTATAATGGGGTTAAGAATCGACCTGGCATTGCATAAATCTAAGTACAAGCAGTGGGGGGCTAACACTGTTTTTTGTCTGAAAATCTCTCAACAGCTTGACGATGCCTTTCAAGAGGCCTTTGAGAACTTACACATCGGTAGCCCCGTCGTTCATCAGCTGTTTTTGTTCCTGTCTGAGACGCAGATCTCAAGAGGAAAATCCGGAAAAGGACAAAATAGAAAAATGAACCAGATCAGAGTGCCTCATTGTAGGGGTCATGGTGTCCATTTTTACAGACGGCTGTCAAAGGTTGTGTTAAACCAGGCAATTAATTAAACTTATTGAAATGTGTCCATATGACTGCATCCCCCTCCATGTTTGTGTTAGTAAAACACGGTACCAGAAACAGTCCTGTCTCCACAGACGGCTCTGCTATAGAAAATATATTATACCCCCAGGGAAACTGGGAGCTTTGGCGAGGTGAATCCTCTTTTTTGAGTGGCCAAAAAGCATAGGAGAACTTTTAATAGAAGACAGGCAACTGCTTGGCTTTCACACCAGGAGGCTTACACTTTACACAAACCGGCTCAAATACGTTTTAAAAGAAACAAGACCATTGTTTCAGATGTGGATGCGCAATGGCAGGCAGATTTGGTAGATGTGCGCCCGTTCTCCAAACACAACAGAGGCTTTAAGTACATCTTAAAGGTGATAGACATCCTATCCAAATATGCCTGGTCCTTAGGCCTAAAAGACAAGACGAGTGGTGAGGTATCCAAGGCTTTTAAAGCTATTTTTAGCGAAGGTCGAGCCTCCAAAATTACAAACCCATCAGTGGAAAGAATTTTTAAACAAACCTTTTAACAAGTTGTTAAAACAGCACGGCATTCACCATTTTGTTACTAATAATGAAATCAAAGCAGCGATTTAACAGAACTTTAAAAAGATATGGAGGATGTGGAGATATTTTACAGCCCATAACACCTTTGGCTACATTGACGTGTTATCTGACTTTATAAAAAGTTACAACCAGAGCTTTCACAGAACTATACGTACCAGACCCACTGATGTTAATCCGTCACATTCTCTGAAGATATGGAAAATGGTTTATAGAGATGGTTTTAAAACAAAACTGGTTGTTGCTTCTTTTAGAAAAGGTGAGCACGTGAGACTATCTAAAATCAAAGGAACCTTTGAAAAAGGTTACGAAGAGACGTTTAATGATGAGATATTTATAGTGGATGAAGCCTTAGCCAGGAGCCAGAGACCTGTATACTGATTAAAAGATTACGAAGGTGAGACAGTTACTGGATCTTTTTACCCTGAAGAATTACAAAAAGTAAACCCCAAACAAGACAGGATTTACAGGATCGAAAATGTTCTAGCGGATAAAGGAAAAGGGAGAAAAAAGCAGCCACTGGTGAAATGGTTGGGGGGTGATAACAGCTGGGTGGAAGCTTTTCAACTCTGTGACATTTAGACATGAACAAAACAAAGAAACAAAAAGATTCCTCCTGCAAAGACAGAGAGAAAAATGAGTGACAACGGGTTCTACATTACTTTGCTCAGCAATGCTAGCTCTGCAGTTTTTCCTCAAAACACAGCTTGAACTTTACAATACGGCTAATTAAGCCCTGGGATCTGCGGAGTGCCTGGGAGGTGAGGTTAGTGGAAATACAATACCCGCACAGCCGGAACACTATCAACAAAACACCTCTTTTGAAATCACCTTTGGAGATATGGCATGGAATTTTATCCTACGACGAGGTTATTACTTGTCCATACCTGAATTATTGGATCATATGAACAGTACTGTGGCTCATCATCCCAAACCACCTGAGGTGGTCATGAACTATGACCCTGTGCATAGAAAAGTTTAGTCTTAAATCCGCCAATTTTACTTATATGTTTTCTACCAGCGGGGAGCTGGCTAACATTCTAGATTTGGGCCCCAAGCACAGCATCCAAAAACTCCCCTTTGCAGCAGACATCACAGGGCTTTTAACTTTTTGTGTCTGTTCACAGATATTGTAGAACACCAGTTTATGGGGTACTTTTCTGTTCCTCTGTTACGCTGTGTCCCTGTCCAAGGAAGGAAGAAGGAGTTTGTCACCATCACCTACGATAAACCTCATTACGTTCCTGTCAGAAAACACCACATCGATACCATTGCCATTGAAATAAAGACAGATCAGAAGAGACATGTTTATTTCGCTTTTGCAAGGTGATCATCAAGGTGCACCAGTGTCCCCGGAGAGAGCGAGGTTTCTAAAAGATAACACATTAAGGCGATCCTAAAAAATTACAGCGACCCCACCATCTGCAGGAACTGTTACGAAGCCCAGGCGGGATATGCCCTTCCTGGATGTACGGGGCTGGCGTGGGTGGAATATTCTGTAACCAAGCCTCTGCAACCAGGCTTCGAGGCAGGGTGCTGCATGAGAGAATACATGAATCTGGTACAGACAGCTGGTAAACACTTGAAAGATCGTTCTCTCTTAATCAACCGTGAGGAGTTTTCACAGGGTTACACCTTCTTTGCCTTTGACCTGTCTCTCGACCAGGAATGCGCCAATCACTGTTCCCTGATTAAAACTGGGAACCTGAGAGCAGAAATAGATTTTGGGATGGCTTTAGCCATCACCGTCAGTATGATCATGTATGGGGTTTTTGACAATGTCATAGAGACAAATCAGAGAAGAAATGTTCTGCTTGGCTATACGTGAACATGGGCACCGTGCCGCTCTCACGTGTCTCATCAACGACCTCTTACACAAAAAAGAATCCCCTTATGATTGGCTCCCTGGCAGCAAGCTGTCTCAGACACCCTTAGGTTTGGTGGTCAACACGCATCCACGTAACCAACCTGGGGAACGCTGGCTCACCTTGTATCTGGCGAAGTGTAACCGTGGAGAGTTTTTTGACTCATACGGGCACCTCCCCGAATTGCGTGTTGTTTCCTAAAAGCATTATGACATTTTTAAACAAAAATGCCACAGACAATGTGTTTCACAATAGACAATTACAAGACCCTCACCCTCTCGCCAGCAGCGATCATTGCATGTTTTTCTTACATCATCGTGGCAAGGGTTTCTCTTTTGACTGGATTTTAAAATTGTATTCTAACGACTTAGTGCAAAACGACCAGAGGGTGATGAATTTTGTAAAAACTAAATTTAAATTATTGGGCATATCTAGCCTTGCTCAGAACATGTTTCAACAAGTCCAGGCATGCGTATCTTGCAATGATTTTTATAGCCATGTTATCTAATATTCTCATGCATAACAGAAAACGTTTGTTTGACATTATCCAATGCATTTCTTATAAAGTAACTTTTCCCTCAGTTGCTAGGCCCCGCAAGAATTGCAGAAAAGGGCTGTTTCCACCTTGGATCCATTTTAAAAGCCGTAGGACAGGGTTTTAAACTCTTCTCCTAGGACCCTCTTATTGGAAACGACTTTCTGTGTTTTCTTAAGGGTTTTTGTCCCCATTTGCCACTGATTTTTGTTCTTTATGATAGAGGGCTGCTGGACCTCTATCTTTTTGGAGGTGTTTTCTCACAGGCCTGTGCAATAGTCCAGGACTAGATCTTTCAAACTGTGAAAGTTGATCTTTTCACAGTTTGCTACATTCAGGGTAATACCTTTGACTTTCATACAGGCTTTTCCTCCCGACAGCTTATACCCGTATGTTTTCGGGCCTGCCGACACAAACTGGGGGATGCGTTGATCTGGTGGGATCTTGCTCGTGAGGTCCCCTAAATAATCCCGCAGAGGGGGATTCCAGTCACCCTCCCTTTTCACAGATAACACCATGTCAGTGTCATGGTACGGGCACCGCTCTTGCAACCTATCTAGCAGGTTGTATAGTTCTAAGCGGGCATAAACGGTGGTGAAACAGGCTATGAAAACATTGGTAATTCCAGAGACAGAGTACCGGTCTTTTGCATCCTTTCAAGACACTCATGCTGTTTCATCATTGATAAACTTGCAGGATGAAACCTTGTAGTTGGAGCAAAACAGGTACCGAAAGAGTTCGTCAGGGTCTCTCACGCTGCTGGTATTAGCTAGGTTTGTGAAGCAGAGAATATTATTATTACTATTATAAATCACATGAAACTGTCTTGTAAACTTAAAAATAAAACATTCATCAGGGTATTTTTCTGTTTAAAAAGTCATAGCTTTAAAACAAACTAATCCATTTCAGGCTGTACAACATACAGGAGTTTTGAGTTTATTTCTACCACTTTAAAACAACAAACCCACACACTTTTTTTGAAACACACCTCATTTTGCAAAATAAAAACCAAACTGCTTTTAAAATCAACTTTTAAAATCCAGTTTAAAACACATTTTGTACACAAAAAAACCCCACTTTTTTAGTTTGAAACACACCATCACCATCAATTTGCAGTCATATACTTTAAAAAAAATCCCCCCTATGTTTTACAGAGAGAGAGTTTGAAACACAGTTTGCAACAAAATAGTTTTCAATAAACCCACATGCACTTAAAAGCCAATTGCAGAAAGTTAACTTCTACTATAGGATAAAGTGTTGCAGGCACATGCTTGTTCTGTTCCCCCCATGTGTGTTTGGGCCTTTTGGATTAAAGAACCAGCAAAAACTGTTAGTTAGTATTAGCCCCAAATCCCTATGCAACCTGTGTAGTATCTGAAGTTATTAAGCAAAACTACAGTTAAAATGGTTTTTACCTTGGCCTGGTGATGAAATGCAATTTAAAGTTACTGGTTCCCTGCTAAACAGATCACACTGCAATAAACACAGGCATCATTATTTACTAAGACAGCACGGCCAAGGAGTGATATTATATAATACATATTTTCAGAGTTTAAAACAGGGAGCATACCTCCTCTTGCAGTTCAGCAGCCATTCAAGAGAGTTTCTGTTGAAAACAAATAGTCTCCAAAATACCTGAGGTTTTTATATCATCCTAACCCTTTGTTTCAAACAGACTTCAAAATAGTAGCTAGCAGGTTGATTTGATTGCTACAGCTCTGAAATACTAGATACTTAAGGACTTTAGGCCCCTTCCTAACATTCCCTTTTGTGAGCTGGGGTGGAGGAATTAAGCTGTCTGCACAACTGAGCTGCTTTCGGCTACATTTTTTTCTTTTAGTTAAAATACATTTTTCTGTAGGGCCTTCTTACAGTATTAAACAGTAAATCCCCAATCCTTAATGTAACTGTCCCCATTCCCAAGTGGAGACCTTTTGCAGATATCAGTATATCTCTTTGGGGCTTGTTTTTTAAAACATGTTTCTTTCATGCATAAAGTTTGGGGTGGCGATTGAAATAAAATGGTTGTAACACAACCTTCATAAGCCCCCCAGAGCTTTCAAATGTTTGATTATCTGTCTTTAGAGCAAATGCTTGTTCTAAAGCATGGTGAAGGTTTGTGAACTCTTGAGACATTTCAGTTTTGGCTTAGACCCTTGTGTGTGTGGGGGGGGTTGTTTTTTAAATATATTAATTTAAACTTTTAATGGCTTTGAATTGCTAGAAAGAGTGACCCATAGTATTCAAACAACTCCCAGGTCCTATTTAAACTGTCCAATAGAGTTCTGCCAACTCCTGGGTCCTTTAAACTGTCCAGTAACACTCGATCAACTCCAGCGGTTATATTTAAACTGTCCAATAGCAACTGCGAATTCCTGAGGTTTTATTTCATTTCATATTAATCAGAACTCACCCACCCACCTCTCTTACTATGGGTGCACACCAGTCAAATTTATCCCAGTGGCAACAAGGGTAAGTAATCACAATTACCTTCGCTATTCAGTGGGGGTGTGGTTAAAACCATTCAGTTCAACAGAATGAGTCAACTCTATTGTACTCAAACACGGCTCTGAACCATCCCTGTTTCTTTTACTGTTGTAAGCAGAGTCAGGATGAGATTAACCCTGACATCTGGTGGTGAGTTGTGGAAAAGAACATCAGGGGCTGGTCATGAGCCCACAGTAGCCCAAATAGTCACTTTGGCTATGGTGGGATCCCCAGTTTCTCTGTTATTGAGGCAGGAAGAATAAAGTGTTGTTATCCTGATTATGTGAATCAAGGACAGTGGAACTGTGCTTGGCCTTTTATGATGGAGGGACTCACCTTCAACTAAGTAGCACTCGCTAGGCAAGGGACATGGGTTCCAAAACTCAGAAAATTGAGAGAGACTGGGGACAGGTATTTGTACCTGGCGATGTACTGATCCATCCCCCAATTCCATTGCCTCTACTGCATAATTTTAGTGCTAATTTTGAGTCCAAGAGGAGTTTGGTTACAGACTGCAGAGCGGTATTCATTTTGGGCTAATGGTGAACAAGTACTGAGGTCCTCCTACAACTTAACGCAGTAAGTGGTGATTTTAGCTTGTAGTAGGGGAGTCTCAGTGCCCCACTGGCTCGGGGCTTGAGCCAGTTTTGCATTGTGTTATTGGAATGGAGTTCCTAGATACTGAACCCAGTCCTTGTTGTTGCCAACTCTGATGGGCAGAATGGTTACACTGTAAACACATTTTTAGGATTTCCCCCCCTCCCACAACATACATTTCAGCTTTTTGCTGTAAATGGATGCCTTTTTTACACAAAAACACAAAAATTAGATTCTCACAAACCATTTTTTTTAATTTAAGACATACAGCTCCTTGAAAAGAAACCAAGAGGCTCCGTTAAAACTTTTAGCTCACTTAAGGGCCAGAGACCTTCTAACAGAAATGCAGATAGTCACAAAGCCCCTTTCAATAGATGGTTTTTAATTTACATATTTAAATTTACAAATTTACATATAAAGTTGAAGTCCAAATCACATGGTCACGGTGCTGTTGGGCTAGGGCATCTATGACACAGCCCTCACAATCTTCAAAAAGCTTTTCCCTAAGACAGTGATTAAGAACAGGACAAACAGCAACGTATACAACAGCCAACATAAATTTTTACGCTCACGATGTGGCACTGGCTCAGCGAGTTCTATGCCAAACCTTCTCCTAAACTCCTTATAACCTTCATCCTCGAAGTCCTCTTCAACAATATTTAGCAGCATTCAGCAAAAACAAGGCGGGCCCGGTTCATCTATGCTACTTGATGCAATGTTGTCCAGGGCCTCCAGGTCCTCTAGAAAGGCATCATCGAGCTGTCTCAGACAAGAAACAAGTGTAAGTTCTCACTGCTTGTTTTTTAGATTTACACAACCCCAGGTTCCTAACCTCATTACACCTCATCATCAACTGTTGCTTCTTAATCATTCATTTACCCAAGTGACATCTTTTCTGTTCAGTTTGTCCCCCGGTAACTCCCCCAAGCAATGATCACCTTCCTCCTCCAGGGTGGTGGACAACGAAAGGCCACCATGCTCATCGGGGTGTCTCATGAATGTTCGGGCTTCAAGTTCAGGTTCTGGCATATCCATCAATGGCTGGGCCAAAGGAATCCCCTCGGCTGCTCCCTCATCCTCTTAGGAACTGTTGCTGCTGTAGCAATTCTCCACACAAGTCCAAAGGTCCGTGGAGCTAAAACAAAGTCTGAAGTTCTCAGGGGGGTGGTAAAGGAGTCCATGTTTCCTCTCAGCCTTTCCACAGTTTCTGAAACATGTCGTCTTGGTAAGAGATGGCCTCCTCTGCCCAGCGCTGAGACTTATGGGGTGATGGTGCTGCACTTTGATTAGCAGACGGCATTGGGAGGAGTTCTTACAGGAGTCACACAACCCTCTTCTGGGTGGTTGCCCCATCCCAGAACCTACCCTATTTTGGTCAAGTCTCCTTTCGGGGCAGTCCTCTGCAGCCAAAATCCATCGCGACTGGTAGAGGGCGGTGGGAGGAGTTCTTAGAGGGGTCATACGAACCACTCCTGGATGGTCACCCCGTCCCAGAATTCCCCCCAATTGGTCTAATCTCCTCTCAGGGTGGTCTCTAGTGGCTGAAGCCCCTCCTGATTGGTAGAGGGCAGTGGGAGGAGTTCTTAGAGGAGTCACACAAACCCCAGAACTCCCCTTGATTGGCTAAATCTTCTCTCAGGGCGTTCCTATCGGGGCAAAACCTATCCTGATTGGTATAGTGGAAGGAGTTCTTAGAGGGGTCACATGACACACCTTGCTTCTGGTCATGTGGACGCCTTGACCCGGGAAATAATACCACCATGGGGTGGGGCTTCTGATGGCTGGTGGGCAGGGCTTATTGGGTCAAGGGATGAGGTTAACTTTTGATTGACAGTAGGGCCTTTACACTCCTTGCTCCTGCTACCCAAAATTGGAACAAGACAGAGGCAACTATAATACTGGGCAGTATTCGCCATTGTCCTACTGCTCAGATGCTGTAAGTAAGAGAAGGATCAGGCCCTGTAAAGTAGCTTGTGTTGATTTTTTTCATTTACTCAAAGCATTTTTACTACACAGCAGGACATCTAGTCATTCTGATGGACATGCAGCCTCTGGACAAGCTCCGTGATAAGCATGTACATTATACTGCTTGCTCAGGGGTCATTACTATGGTAACAGCCAAGTACTAGCCCAGATCCTCAAATACACCTGAGCTCTAGACTCGGGGTTGTTCTAAATTATTCTGTCTCGTAACATCCATTGCTGCACTGGAGATAGCTATAGCACAATGCACACTGTGTGCGCCATCTTCTGTTCCCAGCTCACACCCCATATACTTGGGTGGGAAGCTAGGAGTTGGTGACATACAGCCAGCTACACTGGCTGTACACTCTATATGCTGGTTCTCTGGGTGTTAGGGATTTGCGCATGCTGGGGAATTCCTAGCAGCCTCTTAGGGCAGCTTTATGGCTACTTTGCCCTGCTCCACTGCAACATATGGCAGCAAAAGGATGACTTTACAACTAACCCCACCCCTATTGATGCACCTACCTGTGGTTGTTAGGAGTCTGAGTTTAGGTATCCGGGCTTGGAAAACCCACTCACCTGGCATCAAGTTGTCTGATGCCTTTAAACATCAGTCCCCTTGTTTTTCAAATCTCTATTTGAAACACCACAATGCTGATAGAGATTTCAATGCGCTAATCAGGACCTCTGCAGGTGGCTATAATGGGTATTTAGGCTTCTACCTGCAGATTTCAGTGCTTAACTCTAGCCGCCCAAGGCCTTTGTATTTGTCTTTCCCAAGCTTATGAGTTGCTGAGTGTTCTCAAACTCCCACTGGTGTTATTGGGAGATGAGGATGCTCTGCCCTTCCGAGAAGGCGCTCAGCAGATATATCTCATCCTCCAAAGTTAGCTACTATGATCCTCCACCTCATAGCAAAAGGTCACTGAATGGTCAGGTTTCTAGTCTCCATCACCACCTCATTCTCCAATTTACTGTCCACCTGGTTCAGGGCCTGTGAGGATTCACCAGGCAGCAGTTGGCAGAGGAGGGCGAAACTCAGAGGGAGTCTGGGATGTTGTTCCTTATAGTTCTCAATGGGGAGACAATGTTCATGGAACAGTTGACTATTGGAGGGAAATCAATAGAGAGCCCTGTTGAAGTGACACATTCTGCTAATTCAAAAGTGACTCCATTAAGTAATATGGGTTCCCCTAATCTTGTAGTGTTTCCTGTTTTGGTGATTGTTTTCTCTACCGTATCCAGCAGCTTATCCCCGGTCCATGTTCTCATGTTGTTATTCCCTAGTATTCTCCACTCTGTTGATGTGTATTAAGGGGCACTGGACAAATCCTGATGACTCTTCACATTTCTTTTTCAGGTGCTGGCTGTGTGTCACACAAACAAGGTCATATGTCAATAACCCAGCTCCAGATTTTGTATATACTGTGTACACATTTCCTATTAAACTGTGTTTCAATTCAGAGGCCTGATTTCATTTTTCAGAGAAATTGGGGCTTCTTCAATGTCCACTGTAACCATGATGTGGGGGTTTCCTCCCTTGCCCTTTCTCCGTGGAGCTGGAAGACTTCAGCTCAGCGCCTCTTTAGGGTCTCTAATCACTCTTCCGGGATCCCCACAAAGTTAGAGCTAATCCCTGTAGTTAGTGATCAGGGGTTTGGTTCTTAGTCATATTCTCTTCTTTGTTTTTCTGGGAATTCAGTGTTGCTGATGAATTCTGGGCTGTAAGTGGAATGGACTGTGTTCTGGTGAGTTATCCTCCCTCCTGTCTAGCCTATTTCTGGGTCAGAAGGCTGTCTGTGAATTGTGTCTGTTTACTTACAGACTTAGGCTAGGTGCCTGTAATAGTGGGTGAGGGAAGGCATCTCTGCTTTTCTAAGCCAAGTCCCTGTTTGTGTACTGCAAGACTATCCAAGAGGAACCATTGGATTCCCTAGCTTCCCCCACTGCACTACAAGGGAACGACTGTCATTGGGTATCTCTGATAGGGAATGTCCTGCTGTGCTCACTGGTCTTGTGACTTCTTCCTGTCGGGGACCAGTTCATTTTGTTAATAATTCACATTGGACTAGAGCTGGGTGAAGGCTGATGGGGCAGTTCACTGCAGAGCTCACCAGTTAAACTCCACAGTTCAGAGAATCCTAGAAACGTAGGGCTGAGAGGGTCCTAGAAATATCATCCCATCCAGCACTATACTTAGACCGTCCCTGACAGCTCTTTGTCCAATGGGTTCTTTAAAACCTCCAATGACGGGGATTCCACAACCTCCCTTTGAAGCCTATTCCAGAACTTAACTACCTTTATAGTTAGAAAGTTTTTCCTAATATCTAATCTAAATTTCCCTTGCTGCAGATTTAGCTGATTCCTACTTCTCCTGCGTCCAGTGCACATGGAGAACAGTTGATCAGGAGGAAAATTTTCTCATGGAGCTGATATCTAGTCAAGCATAACACCACCGGTCTGTTAGCCAGCCTACCAATCTCCACAGGGCTGTGCCAGCCCTTGCTCTGCCTTGCACGGTAACACTAGTTGCACCGCAGCCCACAAGCCCCTCTGAAAGTGTCCCCCAGTAGCATCAGGTTACTGTCACAGGACACTCACAGAAATTACTGGGGAACAGAATCTAAATAGCTTGATTGGTACAGCTCAGGATCAGATCTTTATAAGCTCACAGCACTGAGACATAAGTATAGTGGAATAATCCTAAATTTATTATCGAAGATTAAGATTTAAGAGGTACTAAGTCAAGATCATGGAAACAGAAGTGGTTACATATAAAATGGAAATCATAACATGCTTCTTAGAGTCTAAAATCAATTATTTCAGCAGTTTTTCACCTAAAGCAATCTCCCAGCAGCATTAACCAACATGCCTGGGATCCAGCTTTCCTGAGGAAGGAAAAGGGCTTTTTGTATGTTGTTCCCAGATGTGCCCGTCACTTTGGGGGAAGGCTCATTTATCAGGGTTACTCTTCTGGGGGAGGGGTTCTGTAATTCTATCAACATGCTGTGAAAGTGGCTTGTGTGTTCATATGGAGCTCTACTCCTTCCTTCTGCAAGTCCACTCCCAATGGAGCTACCCTGCAGGACCTAGGTTCCCCAGGGCTGGGTTCCTCCAGCCCTAGAACTAGATGAACATATGCACACACACACTAGCAGAGCAAGTCTGAGAGGACCAGGTCAATCAGCACTCTCCAGCTGATCCCCTCATGCGTTCCTCTACTCAATCAGCTGGGTTGAGCAGCACTTTCAGCTCCCTCCCTCCACCCCCACACCCATGTTCCCCAACTTTAACACATCTCTATCCCATTTCACATTACAATTGTACTGGTAGTAACCCACTTGATGAGCAAACCCCACAGTATTTTGGGGGCACTACAAGGATCTTTAGCTTAGGTACAAGAAGCGTCGCTGCAGAGTAAATGGGGGAAGCTAAAACGCAAAAGATTAAAATTCAGAGAGAGAGAGAGAGAGAAGCAACCAGCTGAACCATAGAAGTTATTTATTGAATCATAGTGATAACTACACCAGGAGGGCTAAACAAACATAACAGTTACATTTTAAAAGTGAGTACCTGAGATAGAAAAGAAAACAGAGAGAGAGAGATGGATCTCATCCACTCCATAAGGCTTGAACTGGTCGGGATTTCCAGGTGATGGTGGTAGCTCAGAGACAGGCAGAGGCCCCAGCACGATTAGTCAGGAGATGGAATCCCAGTGGAACGGATGCAGAGTTTGGATTTATACATCAAAACCCTTCCTTGGGCATAGGTAGGAGGGTTTGTAGAGAAAATACAATGGTTCAAGGGAGAACACTAGATTTGTTTGTGGGTAAACTGATGACTCAAGGGTTTTCTTCTTTGCCTTTGTTCCTGTCTTTCCTGAACAGCACATACCCTTCAAACCCTTGACTCCAGCCATGCCTATTCCACCAGGTTTCTGTTATCCCTACAGTGTCTGGTTTCACTTCCTGCAGCAGGAGCTCTAGTTCCTCCATTTTGTTACCCAGCCTCCTTGCCTTGGTGTACAGGCATCTTAACTGGTGCTGCTTGGCTTCACCCACATTCCTCGCTCAATTGGGTACAGTCATTCTGCTTCCAGAATCGCCTTCCTGCATGGAGGGAGGGGAGAATCCCTCCACTCCCCAAGCCAGACATGGGCATACTGGTGGCTGTGCCTCTGAGACAACTGGAAACACCCCAGTAGATGGGCAGGCTGGGCTGGAGGGAGGTGAGGGCCTTGAGGATGAGCCCTCCCCAGCTATGGTTGAGACCCAGAGGGACCTCATCCATGGGGAGCAAGGGGCCTGGTGCAACATCCCAGACCTGTTCTCAGCTCCCTGCCCCCTCGGGCAAGACCTCTGTCTATGTAGCCTCAGACTCTGCTCAGCCCCCTGAGATGCTCCCTCCATGCCCCCTGTGGCAGGACCCACCTTGGCATAGGGTCGTGTTCCTGTTGGAGGGAACGTTGCCAGCCCGGCACTTACACCAGTAGCTCCCATTGGTGTTGATACACATGACCTTGGGACTGCAGATATCTGAGGTCTTGCATCACTCGTCGATGTCTGAGAAGGGGCAGCGGGTTGGGAGGGGGTCACACATAGCAGGGCAGAGGGTGCACTGGGGGGCGAATGACCATGGAGACATCCCTCACCCATTGTGGGGGCATGGTCTGTTGGTCAGTCTGTCTGCTCCATCTACCCTCCCCGTCATTCTATTCTCCTTTCTTCCCTGCTATTTGCAGGGCCCCAATTCCTGCAGCACAACCTCTCCCACCCCATCCCAGACTGGGGACCAAATCTTATCCAGACCAGGACCCTGCGATTCCCTCCCTGCATCAGCCCTGACAGAATGGAGTTAAGGGGGGGGGGCAGATCAGCCAGTTAAGCTGCAAAGGGGAAGTGACTTGGGCTGCGTGCAGGGCGTTAGCTAGAAGGAAGCTCGCCTGGGAGGGGACAGGTGGAGCTTCTCTACAGCTCGAAGGCTGGGCCCAATGGTGGGGGCCTGAGGCAAGGGGGGCTAGGAGCCCCGCAGGAAGGGTTTCACTAGCAGGCATAGGAGAGAAGGGTCTGACTTTGAAAGGCTCCCCCAGAATGGGGATCACAGCGTGACCTGGCCGGACGGTCGAGACACGGGGCAGCCGCGAATCCGGGAGATGCAATGGTGGAGAGAAGAAAGGGGGTGCTGAACTGCAGCTAGTCACAAGAAGGGGAAGCCACACTCAGCTTTAAAGACCCCAGCCCGATGGATCCCCTCCTCATTTGGGATACACCCAGCCCCGCCTCTCCCATGGAGCACTAGGAGAAGGGTGGGTGGGCTGTGCCCAGGGGAGTGCAGGGGAATTGGATGGTGTCCCTTTAAATTAGTTTGTTTGCTCTCTGATGGCACTCGGGGGTCGATGGCAGAAGCCCTCAAACCCCCGACATGCGGCCAGTGCACCCACCTGTACTGACCTGCGCAACGGGAGTCCCAGGACCCAGGTGACCGGTGTCCTGAGTATTAAACAGTCAAAGGTCAGTTTCACAGCTACACCGAGGCCCTGCTGGGCCACTGTGGCAGCCTAATGGTCTCTGAGAATCCCCCCATCCTGTGCAGGGGTCTCCCCAGCCAGCCTGGAGCTGGTGTAAGGGCCCTGCACCCACCATGCTGGCCGCCTGTTGAAGGGGGTGGTTCGGGGCATGGCCGTAGTACCCTGCGCTGTGGCTATTCTCAGCACCCTGGGGCCAATCAGGGCAGATTGGGGGCCTGGCTAGAGCATCAGGCACTGTGCCTATTCTCTGCTCCCCAGGACCCATGGCGGAGGATCGGGGGCATGGCTGGGGCACACTGTGCTGTGCCTATTCTCTGCTCCGCAGAGCCCATAGGGGGCAGAGCGCACTGTGCTATGTCTATGGACCATATATGAGGCTCCTTCCCAGGCTCAGGGGGGCCCTAGCAGCGAGGCTTCCCACCCATCTCCCTGGTGCTTTTCTGCAAACCTAGGGGTTTAGTCCCAATCCAAACACCAAGGCAGGGGAGATCCTGGCCCCCATGTGCTGGGGCAGCAGTTGAGGGTCAAGGCTGATCACAGCCCCGGTGAGTGGATCGGATGTCTTTGCCGCAGATGGCAGCAGCCTCTGGCGCCGTACCAGGCCTGGAATGTGCCCAGAGGTGTGGGGGACTGAGCAGGGAGTAGGGGCAGCAAGGGGAGAGCTCATTCTGGCAGCTGTTCGCACTCGCATGCGGGAACTTGGCTTTCCCAGACCTGGACTCGTATTCGTCGATGCAGCTGCAGGAGTAATCCCCAGTCACATTGTTGCTGTTGGTGTTGGGTCCGCAGTTTACTCCACTGAGCCCCAGACACTCGTTAATATCTGCTTCCCAGTCTTTATTCAGACCATGTACATTGGTCAGACTGGACAGTCTCTACGCAAAAGACTAAATGGACACAAATCTGACATCAGGAATTATAACATTCAAAAACCAATAGGAGAACACTTCAGTCTCCCTGGTCACTCAATAACAGTTCTAAAAGTGGCAGTTCTTCAACAAAAAATCTTCAAAAACAGACTCCAACATGAAACTGCAAAACTAGAATTAATTTGCAAACTGGACACCATCAAATTAGGCCTGAATAAAGACTGGGAGTGGTTGGGTCATTACAAAACCTAATTTCCTCCATACTGATTTGACCCTACTGTTACTCACATCTTCATGTCAACTGTTTGAAATGGCCACTCTCATTACCACTACAAAAGTCATTTTTCCTCCCTTGGTATCCTATTGTTAATTGAATTGACTGACCTCTCACTTGGTAAGGCAACTCCCATCTTTTCATATGTTGTGTATTTATACCTGCTACTGTATTTTCCACTCCAGGCATCTGATGAAGTGGGTTCTAGCCTACAAAAGCTTATGCTTTTCAAGAAAGATGTGGAGAAATTGGAGAGGGTCCAGAGAAGAGCAACAAGAATGATAAAAGGTCTTGAGAACATGAGTTATGAAGGAAGGCTGAAAGAATTGGGTTTATTTAGTTTGGAAAAGAGAAGACTGAGAGGGGACATGATAGCAGTTTTCAGATATCTAAAAGGATGTCATCAGGAAGAGGGAGAAAACTTGTTCACCTTAGCCTCTAATGATAGAACAAGAAGCAATGGGCTTAAACTGCAGCAAGGGAGATTTAGGTTGGACAATAGGAAAAAGTTCCTAACTGTCAGGGTGGTTGGACAGTGGAATAAATTGCCTAGGGAGGTTTTGGAATCTCCATCTCTGGAGATATTTAAGAGCAGGTTAGATAAATGTCTATCAGGGATGGTCTAGACAGTATTTGGTCCTGCCATGAGGGCAGGGGACTGGACTCGATGACCTCTCGAGGTCCCTACCAGTCCTAGAGTCTATGAATCTATGCCCAAATCAATTTGTTAGTCTCTAAGCTGCCACAAGGACTCCTCCTTATTTTTTGCTGATACAGACTAACACAGCTACCACTCTGAAATCTTTCCAGTTCTGAAGATTCTGGGTTTCCTTTCTGTTTGTAAACCCTATGGTCAATTGCTTGACCACACCTTGGTTCATTATGCAATATGCCCAAGAGACCAATTAACCAATATCGGTCCGGTTTATTGCTAAAAGTCAGTAACAGCATATTACAGGAACAAAGGTTCAATACAACTCCAATTTTCAGGAACTCATTTCCTGCAGCAGTGCTGAATTCACATTACAAAGAAGGCTTGTGTCCACAGTCACACCCCTAAAGCTGTCCTTTTTATACCCAACCTGTTCACAAGGAAAGAGGTACTGTATGCACCCTGAGGCTATCCTTAACCAATAACCTTTCTACCATGTTTTTCCTGGTACCACATGGTACCCCTTAGCTCTTTGTTCTGGGATCAGGAATTCCAGGTACCAAGAGTGTGATGCAGCTCCTAGGCTTGTCCCGTATATATTGTCCTTATGTTTGGGACATTCCAATGAGAGTAACTCCCTGCCTGTTACTACAGCAGAACATCCATATGTGCTGATCCTGACAGTTTTCCTGGCTAATGCAAGGTGTTGTGGGGTACTTAGCATAGGTGAATAAGATTATAGGAAGATACAGGCCACTATTCCAGGCCATGTAACTGCTAGAGGTATATATACAATGGGATGTTATATATGTTGTTAGACGGTTTATTCTTTCACTCTCACCCTTCCATGGTCTTTCTCACATGACCAGAGAGCAACAATACCCGAAGTCCAAAGGTGCAAACAATTTAATATTTATCGGGGTGAACTTCCAGCAAGCTTAAATTCAAGTTTGTTTTTCCTTATTTTCGAATCCCAACTTACTTCCTATTTGCCCCTAATTTATATAGCAATATTCACAGCTATACCTTAACCAATCATTCTACTCAAATTTACCTAACCAATCCTAACAAATTGTAACATGTTTAGCTAACCAATTATATCCCACCACCTTAATTAGTTTACAACCAGCAAAATTAATTATACAGCAGACAGAAACAATCACAGAACCAGACAGAGACTATGCAAATAAACATACAAAACAATACAGAAGTGAGGATTTCACAACTACATTTCTACAGACATAAGGGTTTCTCAGCTGTGTCTATTAATAAGTAAGTTCTTACCAGACAGAAAGCTATCAAACTAAATTTCCTTTCATATCTTCTAGGCTCTTCCCTTTCTCTGGAGGTGATAGATCGGATCACCTTCCTAACAGCTTCTGATTGCCTTATTTCCATATGACTAAACAGGGACTCAGACTGTCCCAGTGAGAGAAGGCCCTTACACAGATAGACAATGATTTTGATTCTTTCTTTTATACCTCTGTAAGTAGCTAAGGGAGAAGAACACACCTAAATTCTTAAAGTATAGGCCTTTGCAGACAGGCTTGAATATCTGTATCCTAACATGTGTTAAGTACATACTATCCATATTAATATATGTAATTTGAATCATACGTATTGATCATGTAATACATTAGCCCAGCATGTATGGGTGAACACTTCAGAAATAGATTTTAACCAGACTGATCCATAGTTATTCCCTATGATTCAGTAGCTGTGAAAGAGGTGAAAAGCCATCTAGGACCCCTCCACGGTCTGGTCTCAAAGTGAGCCCATCTCAGCCAGCCCCAGGAATCTGGCCCAGTAAATCTAAGGGTGTTTCAGAGCATCTGTATTGAGTCTCAGTTGGTGCAATGTGAGCATTGGAGTTAGCAGAGGAAATTGCACATTACACCAATGTAGCGTATGCCTAGGGGTAAACTCTAGCTCAAGGAGACAGACCCAGGCTTGCTCTGCAAAAACTTGAAGTGTGGCCACGCATGGGCAAGTAACAGGACAGTCTCCCTGCCCCGACTACAATCCTGTCCAATCCACAGGTACACACTCAGGGCTGCCAGCCTCTCCCACCACCATGGTGACATGTCTATTTCTAGCTAGATGAGAGCTAGTGTGACTATGTCTTCTTGAGCTGGAGCACTCACCTTCCAGCCCCGGTGTAGACAGACCTGTAGGCCCCTCTGCACTCTCCCAGCCCCACCCGAGTTCAGCCCATGGACTTTATTCCACTCACCCAATGGATACACGTCACCTCGGATTCCCATGGTGGCTCAGATGCTATCAGGGCAGGAGGTCAAATTCTGAGGATTTTGAGCATTGCAGCTTCCTAAACTTCGATAACTTAGACAGGAAGCCAAGCTGACTCATGTCCTGTAACATTATATCATATCAACCGACAGCACTGCACACATTAGTGTTTACTTCATTAAAGAAAATAAAGAGGTCTCTATACATATCCAAATCAGATCCCGGCGGTCTGTAGCACACCCCAAGCACTATCTCAGGGGAGGCTCTAGTAGCTTTTTTAGCCAGTGTGATTTTTGCCCAGACAGACTCTGTCTTATCCATTCCATCACTTCTTATTCCATTACAGTTAACCTCATCATTGATGTACAATGCTACTCCACCACCTTTGCCTTTCTTCCTGTCTTTTCTAAACAGCACACAGCCTTCAATACCTGTACTCCAGTCATGAGTACTATTCCACCAGGTTTCTGTTATCCCTATAATATCCGGTTTCACTTCCTGAACCAGTAGCTCCAGTTCCTCCATCTTGTTACCTAGGCTCCTCGCATTAGTGTACAGACATTTTAATTTTTGACGTTTGGTGTCAGGGACATTCTTTACCCCGTTGTGCACAGACATTCTACCACCAGCATCACCTGTTAGTCTAGTTTCTACACCGCTTTTCCTCCTTGGGTCAATTCTTCGGTCCACAAGCGTATCCCCTCTCACTTTGTTTACTTCCCTCTCCAGGTTAAATTCTGGCGTGGAGATCTCCTGGACATCTCCCAACCATCTCCCCCAACTTCCTAGTTTAAAGCTCTCTTAATGAGGTCGGCAAGCCTCCATCCTAGAAGTCTATTTCCCTCCTTACTGAGGTGAAGTCCATCCCGAGAGAACAGTCGTCTGTCCGTAAATGCTTCCCAATGACCGTACATCCCAAAGCCCTCCTTATAGCACCACTGCCTGAGCCATCTGTTAATTGTCATAATCTTGTCACTCCTTCGTCGCCCTTCTCTAGGAACCGGCAGAATCCCACTGAAGATCACCTGAGCCTCGATTTCCTTGAGCGTCTTCCCCAGTCTGGCATAGTCCTCCTTGATACAGTCCAGCGAGTAACTAGCAGTATCATTCGTTCCCACACGAAGGACAATCAATGAATTCTTTCTCACTCCCGCTAGGATCCTTTTCAGCCTCAGGTCAACATCCTGTATCTTAGCACCTGGCAGACAGCACACCCTTCTGTTCTCCCGATCAGCTCTAGTTACAGGCCTGTCCATTCTTCTCAGTAAGGAGTCTCCAATCACGTAGACCTGCCTTTTTCTGGTGACAGTGTGATTCTCCGGTCTATCCCCTGCACCTGTTGGCCGCAAGTCCTCTCGATTCGTATTCACCCTTGCAATCCTCCTGGGGCTCATACTTGGTGTTGCCTCCATTGACTCCTCCCCTCCTTCTGCAGGACTAGCTGCTTGTCTCTTTTTCCTTGCCCTCTCTCATTCAGCGAGCACCTGCTGTGCTCCATCTTCAGTTTCCAACTCAGCAAATCTGTTCCTGAGTTCTATTTCTCCGTCTCTGGCATGTCTTTTCCTCTGCCTGGTTCTCCTAGTCACATGCTTCCACCGTCCACTTTCCTCACCCAGCAGTCTCTTCTCAGAATTCTTTGGTCCTGCTTCCATCTGCACATCTGAGCTTATCCCCTGTGCCTCATCATGTCTGTGTTCCACCATCTGCTCAAACCCCCTTCTAAACTCAGCCAGAGTTTCCACCTGCATCTCCAGTCCTCTTATCTTTTCTTCCAGCAGCTCTATCAGGCGGCACTTCATGCAGACAAAACTCCTTTCAGGTGCCCCCTCCGGAACCATGTACATGCCACAGTTTCCATATCCGGTCATCCTCAGAGTGTCTCTCACTGCTGCCTCTGTCTCACTCACGGCCTTCCAACTCTGTGCCTGGCAGTCCACGCCACACACCACACCACAGGCCCCCAACAAGCACTGGGCTGCTGGCAGACCCCTGCCCCCTCCCTTATCGGGCTTGTTGGTTTCTCCGCCTTAGTCTCCCCTGCAACCTCCTCCAACAGAACTCCCACTGAAACTCCCGTTAGCAGCTCTGTTTGCTGGCTCCTGTGCCGCTGCCGCTGTCTGTGCTGCTGCCTGAGTGCCTGGCTACTTATATAGGAGCCCTAATCAGGTAAGCCCCGCCCCCAACTCAGGGCTCAGCCTCTCTCCCAGCACACGGCCCCTAGCAGCCTTCACACACACAAACTCCACAATACAATCCACAAACTAAAAAACTTGCTCCTCCAACAGAACTCCCACTGAAACTCCCCTGTTAGCAGCTCTGTTTGCTGGATCCTGTGCCGCTGCCGCTGTCTGTGCCGCTGCCTGAGTGCCTGGCTACTTATATAGGACCCCTAATCAGGTTTCTGAGAAAGTGAAGTGATGTCCAGAACAGGGAGACAGACAGATAGAGGGATGTGTAAGGTGACTGATGAATAGACAGAGGATTTTTTAATGGAACTCTCACAAGGAGATAGGTAGATAGGTAGACAGATGTGCAAGGAAGTCAACAGACATTTATAGATGCCTAAGTAAAAAGATGGAGGGATGTGAAAGGGATTTGGTAGAGGGAGCGATAAAAAGACAGAGAGAGAGACTGTAGAAGAGGCTTGATATAGGGATAGATTTAAGAGCTTAGAAGGGTGCATAAATGGCTTATTAGAGAGAGAGAGGTGAGGGGTGGTAGGCAGATCTCCTTTGTCTTTCATCAGTTTCTCTAGTGATAAATCATTGTCATATTCTGAAGTCCTTAGTCAGGCAAAGCTCCAGTGAGTCAAGACACTGACCAAGAAGAATGATTGAAGGTTTGCCCTGTGACTGGTCTCACTCACCTTTAATCCTCAGCATGAAGTAGCGACCTGTCCATCAATGGTGACAGGTCTGCTCTCAGAGTCACGCTTGTCCTCTTGGTTCTAGGAGAGAGAGCTGCATGTTGCTGTCGGGATGGGTTTCTCTCTTGCTGCTCAGCATGCCAGTCTGCACGACAGAAATCCTTAATGTCTCCTGCTCTGGATTCTCGCATCCTTTATTGGTGAAAGCAGCCTCCCTCGGGCCACCTCTGCTACTGGGAGCTCCTTTGTGCCTCCTGCTGGGGATCACTTAGCATTACCTTCACAGGGAAAGTATTAACACTGTGCTGTTTTGTTAGAACAGTGTAACACCAAAGCTGATGCCTCTGGCATTTCCATCCCAAAGGAAGTTTTTCTGTTCCCCCATGTGCTCTGTGTGTGGCAAGAACTGAAGAGAATGGAGAATAAGTTCCCATTCCTTTAATAGTAACATCTAGTTCTGACAGGCTGTTTTCAATCCATGGATCTCAAAGCACACTTCACTGCATGGCCAGTATATTTATCCCCAATTGACTGATGAGGAAACTGAGGCACAGAGAATGGAAACAATTTCCGAAGAGTCCTGAAATAGCCACTGGCATAGCTGGAAATAGCCCCCAGGCTTCCACCACTAATATGTCATCCCCGGCTGCTGGGCCGCACAGATTGAGAGCTTTTGTCTTTTACTATTCAAAAATTTCAGTGTGTATCTGAGGGCTTTGTATCGCTGCCTGTCATGGTATAATTCCCCACTCTGAACCTTAGAGTCCAAAAGATGGGGTACCAGCATGAATTCCTCTAAGCTTAATTACCAGCTTAAATCCTGTAGTGCTGCCACCAACCAGGACTTAGAGTGCCTGGTTGACTCTGGTCCCCCCAAAACCTTCCCTGGGGACCCGAAGACCCCTAACACCTTGGGTCTTACAACAAAGGGAAATAAACCATTCCCCCTCCCTCCTTTCTTCCTCCCAGATCCTCCCCTTCCTGGGTACACTAGGAGATCACTGTGATTCAAACTCTTTGAATCTTAAAACAAAAAGCAATGTCCCTTCCCCCCTCCCCTTTTTCCCTCACCCAGAGGCAATACAGATTCGAGCTCCGTGAATCTAAAACAAAGAGGAAATTCACCTTTCCCCCCCTCCTCTCTCTCCTTTCTCCCACCAATTCCCTGGTGAGTACAGACTCAGTTCCTTTGAGCCTTAACAAGGGGAAAAATCAATCAGGTCTTTAAAAAAGAAAAGCTTTTAATAAAAGAAATAAAAAGTAAAAGTTGTCTCTGTAATCAAGAAGGTAAAGGTTACAGGGTCTTTCAGCTTATAGACACTAGAGAGAATCCTCCCCCCAGCATACATACAAATAAAATCCTTCCAGCAAAATACACATTAAAATTCTACCAGCCAGATACAAATTTGCAAATAAAGAAAACAATCAAAAAGACTAAACTACCTTTCTACTTGTACTTACTACTTGAACAGAAAATTAGAGATTCTGTAGGTATGTCTGGTTACTCTCAGATCCCAGAGAGAACAAAGGACAAACAAACAACAGAAAACAAAGACTTCCCTCCACCAAGATTTGAAAGTATCTTGTCTCCTGACTGGTCCTCTGGTCAGGTGTTCTAGGTTCACTGTTTGTTAACCCCTTACAGGTAAAAGAGACATTAACCCTTAACTATCTGTTTATGACACTGCCCATCACTGTCGTATCTGGGTAACTTCAACATCAAATCAATAAGTCTAGTAAAGTCCCTTGTAGATTTAATGGAGTCTCTGTCTCATGTTATTTTTTGATGTGAAAACAAAACCCTCTGGTTTGAGTTAAAATTTTTCATTTTTTAGATTGTATTCATTCCTTTTCCCCTGAGTTGGGATTTGGTTGTGGGTTTGGGGATAGAATTGGAAGTGATTTTATATTGCCCCAGCAGAAATTACCAAAAGCACAAGGGATGTGATTATTTGATGCTGGTGACTTCTTAAGGACTCAGATAGAGACGGGAGGCCCCATTGTTCTGAGTGCTACACACAGAGAAAGTGTCTGGCCCTGTCCAAAAAACTCACACTTGACATAGACAAATGGGAGTGGGAAGGGACAGATACAATGGTTTGTGCAAGACCCCACTTCAGGTCAGAGCAGCAGACAGAATCCACATCTCTTGATTCCCTGTCCAGTGTCTTACCCAATGGAGCACTGTGTAAGCTAAAAGACATTTAAAAAGTCTTCAAATCTCTGGCATTGGAGTCCAGCACTTGTAAACTCCAGGTTATGAGTGCTAATCTCACTGAAGTTTCTTGCCTTTTTTTTTAGAAGGCCTTGTGCTCTCACCAGGGATTGAAATGCCCAAGGACTGTGGCTAGGGGAGTGAAAGATGTGAAGGTAATTAACACTGGAAACATTTACCGAGTGTCATGATGGATTCTCTATTGCTGGAAATTTTGAAGTCAAGATTGAATGTTTTTTTCTAAAAGACCTGCTCTAGGAATTCTTTGAGGGACTACGTCTACATTACAAATTTTGGTTGATGCAAGTTACTTCGGGATAAATCCATTACAGATACTGAAGGGTTAAAATCCATGTGCATTTCATATAACAACCTGGTATATGGATTGTGGCAGCTTTTTTCCAGACTTAAAGTCCAGAGAACAGTCAAGGGACCAGAGGTCTAGCAAATAGTGATTAGCTAAGAGAAAAGCAGAATAAACAAGATAACAATTGCCTTTGCTAAAGATATGCTTGGTCAGTAGAAATGCCAGATGTTGAAGCAATAACTCAATAATTATGTTTCAAATTGAACAAAGAATCCCTGTTCCTATTATGTTAGTTTCTTCTGTAGGGAGATGTTCTTCCACAGATCCAACCTCAAGTTTATAAAAAGTTGGCACAAGTCAGTATAAGATATGGCATCCTCTCACCTCCCCTTCCAAGGGACCAATGCCTGCTTTTAGACACACAGAAGACAATCTGTATTGCCATATACTTTCACTGTTTCTTTGTTGTATTTTACGTGGCATGCCTTGTGTGAAATATCACAACCATATACAAATGATGAATATCGAAGTTACAGCTTGCTACTTTGACGTACAGTGCAACACACCACTTCAACCCATCATATTATAATTTCATACCTAACCATCTTTTGACTGGGTCAGTTGGTCAACTGCTAGCTGGTTTGATTTTCTTCAGAAAAGGTAGAATTCTAAAAGGACAAAAAAAAAAGTGGATGAATAATCAGAACCAGAGGCCATTTGAAACCAACATTTTTTCAAACTCAGGGTTTTCAGCTTTTTGAAAATATTCTGAAATATTTTTTTAAAATTTTGAAAATTCATATAGGTTAAAAATATCCATCAACCACCTCTCCTAAATAAATCCCTAGCTTTGTTTAATTTGAGACACTGAGAACATTGTCCTAAGATGGCAACAATGAATGGAAAATCTAATAAGCACCGACTAGGAAGTTCTTCTGGTAATATCCCAAAGAACCTAACAAGTGTTTCGAAATTGTTTGAAAATTATTTTCAAAAAATGAAAGAGGATAACAGAAAAATCCTACATTTTATTACCACTTAATACTCAACAGTCAGGCCAGCTGTTTTTTAGTTCATTTTTTGTATTGCCATATGGGTGATGACGCACAGAGGCTAAATAGCCTGATAAAGTCCTCATTGAGGTTAATGGAACCTTTCCCTTAATTTCAGTAGCGGTTGGACTTGTTCCTCAAATCTTCTTTGAAAACCCTGACACTCAAGTGAGGGTTAATGCCAACAATGCTATGAAGATAAACAAAAGGATTTTTAAAGCATCTTAGGAACAGGAGGAACCAAACCTCAGTAATTTTCCATGTGATTTGGAGGCCTAACTGCCCAGCCCCACTTTGGAAATTTCTCCTATTCAGATTAGTGTTATACGCATTTCCCCCTCTTTCTGTTTTGCAGTCGGAGAACACTTGGTAGCTAGTGTTAGAGAGACTGAAATAATATTGACAATAAAAATAATGATAGTGTTAATTTCCCAGCATGCACTTGACTGGGCTTTGCATTTTCAAAAAGATGGCTGGAACCTAGGATGGAATTTTATAATATACATTTTTGAGGTAGATCATCATCTTATTCAAATTACATTTCTCCACTGAAATCGATGGACCTGTGACAATTTAAATCATCTTAGAGTCTGTCAGTTTTTATCTAAATAAATAAAATTGAATGAGAGATAAAACTCTAAAATAGCCTCAGTAGCCTTTTCCTGTGACTGAGGTTGCTTAGGTTGTTAAGGGGAAGGAGTTGATAAGTGGGGCCCACAGACCCACTGGGGTACCCTCACGGATCCCAAGGGTCCATGGATCCCAGTTTGAGAAAGACTGACTTAGATGGTTCCCTTCTGACTAGTGAGTTGATTTATCCCCATTTCAGTCAATTTCTCTGGATTCATGGGAAAACCCTCCATTTCGACAGAGCTCTCCTCATGGCCTCCTTGACCTCTTTGTTTCTCAGGCTGTAGATGAGGGGATTGATTAGGGGTGTCAAGATCGTGTAGAAAAATGAAAACACTTTGTTTGGGGCTGTGAGTTCATTGCTGTTTGGTAACATGTAGACAGTTATTAGGGTCCCGTAGAAAATTGTAACCGCAATGAGGTGGGATGAGCAGGTGGAAAATGCCTTTTGCTTCCCAGTGGTAGATGGGATTCTCAGGATGGTGGAGATGATAAAAATATAAGATGCCAAAGTCAAAAGAAATGGGAGAACGACATTTATGGAAGATAATATGAGGGTTGCCATGATAACCATATTTGTGTCACTGCAGGAGAGGTTAATCACTGGGGTGAGATCACAAAAGAAATGATCAATTTCATTAGGGCCACAGAAGGCTAATTGTGACATACAAGATACTACTATGGAAAGAGATATGAATGAACTTAGCCAAGATCCAGCTGCTAATTGCATACAGAGCCTGCAATCCACATGTGTTGTATAGTGCAGGGGTTTACATATTGCTAAGTAGCGATCATAAGACATCACAGCTAACATATAACACTCAGCAGTCGCTAGGAAACCAAACCAAAAAAACTGCAGCATGCAGCCTGTAACAGAAATGGCTCTGTCCCCGGTCATGAAACTGGCCAGCATCCTGGGCAGGATGCTGGAGGAGTAGCAGATTTCCAAACAGGACAAATTTCCCAGGAAGAAGTACATGGGGGTGTGAAGATGGTGATCAGTCACAGCCAGTGCAGCAATGAGGATGTTCACAGCCATGGTGACTATGTAGATCACTTTAGAAACAGCAAGAAGAAAACAATTTGCAGTTCAGGGAGGTTCCCAAATCCCAGCAGGATGAATTCTGTGATGGATGTTTGATTTTCCCTTCTCCTTTCTCCATGAGGTGTACGTTGGTTTCCTCCTTCTCCTCGCTCCATCTGAGGTATCTAGTGGCAAAGAAAAAGTAATAATTATTTAGGGAAGTTGCTGTACAATTAAACTGGGTTGATTCCATCCATTAGATACCATAAAAAATTGCGTTGCAAACTGAGATCAGGGTTGTATTCTTTCACACTCAGGCTTTGCACAGGGTTTTGGAACAGAGAGTTGTCATGCACTTATCAAACAAAAAAAAAGCAACAACATGGATAATTTATCACTTTCAACCCCGGTCCCCTTTCCATTTATTTATTGATAAGTAGATTTAAAGTCCTAAAAGGGCCATTTGATCATCTAGTCTCACATCCTGTATAACGCACACCATAGATTAGCCCCGGTTTCCCCAGTGTTGAACTCAATACCTTGTGTTTAGCTAAAAGAGATCTTCTAGAAGAGCATCCAGGGCCAGATTTTTAAAGGTATTTAGGCACCTAGTGGATTTTAAAAACATCTAGGCTCCTAAAGGGCAATAACTTCAATGACTGTTAGATTGCGCTCACAAATTTTCACCTTGAATCTGCTCCTATAAACTACAAAAGTCTATGATGATGGCCAAGGTACCCACATAGGGCTCAACCAACCAACCAACCAGTCACCTCTTTTAGCTGCCATATAAAGATAATAATGAGGAATTCTCACACATAAATAATTCCTTAGTCAACTAGATGTAAAATTATAAAGACACTAAAATGCAACAGTTCTCAACCTTTCAACATGCACTTGATCCAGCACCAGCCACTAGTAGTGGTTTCTTTATATGATCCTAGGATCATAGAATATCAGGGTTGGAAGGGACCTCAGGAGGTCATCTAGTTCAACTCCCTTCTCAAAGCAAGACCATCCCCAACTAAATCATCCCACCCAGGGCTTTGTCAAGCCTGACATTAAAAACCTCTAAGGAAGGAGATTCCACCACCTCTCTAGGTAACCCATTCCAGTGCTTCACCACCCTCCTAGTGAAAAAGTTTTTCCTAATATCCAACCTAAATCACCCCGACTGCAACTTGAGACCATTACTCCTTGTTCTGTCATCAGGTACCACTGAAAACAGTCTAGATCCATCCTCTTTGGAACTCCCCTTTACGTAGTTGAAAGCAGCTATCAAATTCCCCCTTATTCTTCTCTTCTGCAGACTAAACAAATCCCAGGTCCCTCAGCCTCTCCTCAGAAGTCATGTGATCCAGACCCCTAATCATTTTTTTGTCCTTCGCTGGACTCTTTCCAATTTTTCCACATCCTTCTTGTGGTGTGGGGCCCAAAACCGGACACAGTACTTCAGATGAGGCCCCCACAATGTCGAATACAGGGGAATGATCACATCCCTCAATTGGCTGGCAATGCTCCTACTAATACAGCCCAAAATGCTATTAGTTTTCGTTGCAACAAGGGCACACTGTTGATTCATATCCAACTTTTCGTCCACTGTAATCTCTAGGTCCTTTTCTGCAGAATTGCTGCCTAGCCACTCTGTCCTAGTCTGCAGTAATGCATGTGATTCTTCTGTTCTGAGTGCAGGACTCTGCATTTGTCCTTGTTAATCCTCATCAGATTTCTTTTGGTCCAGTCATTTAATTTGTCTAGGGGCTTGGCTACACTCACACTTTACAGCGCTGCAACTTTCGCACTCATGTGTGTGAAAAAACACCCCCCTGAGCGCTGCAAGATGCAGCGCTGTAAAGCTTCAGTGTAATCAGGGCGGCAGTGCTGGGAGCGCGGCTCTCAGCGCTGCACGCTACACCCATAAAGGATGTGGTTTACGTGCAGTGGTGGGAGAGCTCTCTCCCAGTGCTGCCGCTCTGTCCACACTTACACTTCAAAGCGCTGCCGCGGGAGCGCTCCCGCAGCGCTGTTGCGGCAGCGCTTTCAAATGCCAAGTGTAGCCATACCCTAGGTCCCTCTGTATCCTATCCCTACCCTCCAGCGTATCTACAAATCCTCCCAGTTTAGTTTGATCTGCAAATTTGCTGAGGGTGCAATCCACACCATAATTAGTTGATCTGAGAGGACACGTTCATCACAGTCTAATCCGGTGCCATCAGAACCAATATCTTTTTATTAATATTTATGAAAAAAAATTAAGTCTTTAATATGACAAAATCCATATCAGTTAACAAAAAAAGTATGTGTTTTAACAAATCACATCTCTTATGTGCTTAAAATTGCAGCTCTAAGCTGAGAGAGTGTGTCGCATTTTGGTCCAATAGGGATGTGCATAAAAACAAGTAGTGAAATTTATCAAACGAAAAAAAATTAAGAAGTGTCTAAATTTGAGGCCCCTTTGAGCTTGAGACTCAGGCCAATTTGCCCTTCTGCCCCCCCTCTGATTGACCCTAAATTGGGATAGATAGATAGATAGATAGATAGATAGATAGATAGATAGATAGATAGATAGATAGATAGATAAGGTTTGACTCATAATTAACAATAAGTATGACCTTGTGGTTAATAAACTAAAATATGACTAGGAAATACTGATTTCCATTCCAGTTCTGTCTCAGACTTCCTGAATGACCATGAGCAGGTCCCTTGTAGTGTGATGGAGGTGGGGAATGACACAGAACCCATCTGAACATTTAAGTGACCAGATTTTGCACAGTGCTCATCACTAGCTGCCCATGGTGAGCTGAGATGCTAAAGTCCTTACTCAGGGCACTAAATGAGGACGCTGTCAAACAGGAGTGTCTTTCAAAGTAAGGGCTAAGTCAGAGAACCAGTTTGAAGGTTTGCCCTGAGGCTGTTAACACTCACCTTTAATCCCGAGCATGAAGGAGCGACTGTATGGTGTTTGGTCTCACAGTCAGACTTGTCCTTTGCTCGGGAGATACCTATATGTTGCTGAGGAATGACTCTCTCTCCTGTGGCTCAGCATGAATTGTTTGCATCACACAAACTCTTATATGACTCCGTCTCTGGATCTTTGCAGGGTTTATCAGGTACAGCAGCCTCCCTCTGGCCCTTCCTGCTGCTGGGATCCCCCCGGGCCCTCCTGCCAGTGAGCACTTAGAGTTACCTTCACATAGAAATTAATGCTGTGCGGTTTGTTAAAACAGTGTAACCCCAAAGCTGATTCCATGAACATTCGAATCCCAGAGGAAATCTGCCCTTTCCCCCCATGGTCTGTGTCTGTGCCAAGAGCCGCCAGAGAATGGGAGATAAATTGCCATGCCTTTTAGAATAACATCAGACTCTAAAAGACCGTTTCCCATCCAAAGATCTCAAAGCACAGGCTTTGACTGACAAAAACTTGAGACACCTTGATGCTTCATTTGTAGCCAATGAATAATTATTACCATTCCAATCAACCTCTGATAGGGTGACCAGATGTCCCAATTTTATGGGGATAATTCCGATTTATGGGTCTTTTTCTTATATAGGCTCCTATTACTCCACACCCCCGTCCCAATTTTTCACATGTGCTGTCTGGTCACCCTAACCTCTCACAACACCCTACATTTCCATAGAGATCTTAGGGTCTCCTTGTTTCTCAGGCTGTAGAAGAGTGGATTGAATAGGGGCAGTGTGAGGGACAGAAAACACTTTCTTCCGGGCTCTCAGTGCACTGCTATTTAGTAATATATAGAAAGCCATTAGGATCCTATAGAAAACTGTAACTATGATAAGTTGGGAGGAGCAGGTGGAAAATGCCTTTTCCCTCCTGGTGGTGGAAGGGATTCTCAAGGTGGTGGAGACGATACAAATATACGATTCCAGGGTCAAAAGAGATGGGGAAACGATGTCTAAGAGGAGAAAATGAGGGTCACCAGGATAACCAGACAAGTGTCACCATAGGAGAGTTTAATCATTAGGTCAAAATCACCAGAAAAATATCTGTTTCATTAGGGACATAGAAGGCTAATTATGACATTAAATGTATTAATATAGTAAAAACTATGAATGACTTTAGCCAAGATCCATGTGCTAGCTACGTACAGAACCTGCCATTCATAAGGGCTGCACTACACAAGACTTTCTATATTGTTAAGTATTGATTATAAGGCATCAAAGTTAGTAAAAAAAACACACAACAGTCAATAGGAAACCAAAGCAACAAAACTGCACAGTACAGCCGGTATCAGAAACAGTTTTGTCCCTAGTCAGGAGACTGGCCAGCATCCCGGGCAGGATGTTGGAGGTGTAGCAGGTCTCTAAGCAGGCCAAGTTCCCCAGGAGGAAGTACATGGGGGGTATGGAGATGCTGATCAGCCACAACCAGTGCAACAATGGGCATGGGCTCAGTCATGATGACCATGTAGGTCACTAGAGATCAGGCAGAGAAGAATTTGCAGATTGGGGAGATCCCTGAATCCCAGAAGCATTCATTCAGTGATCGACATTTGATTTCCCCTTTCTGTTTTCTCCATTCTCCGAGTGATGGATCTAATGACTGAGAGCGAGTAATGCTCAGTTAAGGACTTTGCTGTACAATATTGTGGTTTTCCCTCTATTCAAATCCATAAAAATTCAGAATCTCTGGTTCTTTCCCCTTCTCAGTGTAAACTAATAAAATAAACATCTGCTTTGGGATGGGATCTATTTTTGATTTTCTAGATTGTATTTAGTATCAGAGGGGTGGCCGTGTTAGTCTGGATTTGTAAAAGTGGAAAGAGTCCTGTGGCAGCTTATAGACTTACAGATATATTGGAGCATGAGCTTTCGTGGGTGAATGCCCACTTCACTATAAGGTGCCACAGGACTAGATTGTATTTGTTTCCTTTCTTTGGGGTAAGGATTTGATTGTGTGCTTGGGAGTAGAAAGCGAAGTCATTTTATATTGTTCAGTAATATCCAGGTCAGCCCCGTCAGAAATCACCAGAAGCACAAGGCCTATTATTATTTTACTATAGTGATTCCATAAGGACTCAAATAGAGATGGAGTCTCCATTGTGTTGGAATGTTGCACACGTACACAGGGAAAGAAAGTCCCTAGTCCACAAAATTGACAGAGTGTTCAGAAAAAGTTAGATTTTTTTTAGTGAAAGAGGAACCCCGCATTTTATTACTGCTTAATACTCAAAAAAACAAAAACAAAATCCCACATTTTGTTAATGCTTAATACTCAGCAATTCCTGGTCAGATCATCCGGTCATTTTTTTGTTCAGCTGTTTTGTTGTAGGAGAAGTGGTGAGGCACAGAACACGAATAACCAGATGCAAAGCCCTTTAAGATCAATGGGAGCCTTTTCCTTGATTTCACTGAGCGCTGGACTTGTTCCTCAAATCTTCTTTGAAAACTCTGTCTCCTGCTGCCCAGCATGCCTCTGCACATAACACAAACCCATAATGTCCCCTGCTCTGGATTCTTGTATCCTTTATTGGAGAAATCAGCCTCCCCCTGGCCACCTCTGCTGCTGGGATCTCGCTTTGCCCTCAGTGGAGATCAATTAGAATTGTTTTCATAGGGAAATTAACCCTGTGCTGTTTGTGAAAAGAGAAGAACAGGAGTACTTGTGGCACCTTAGAGACGAACACATTCATTTGAGCATAAGCTTTCGTGGGCTACAGCCCACTTCATCAGATGCATAGAATAGCACATATAGTAAGAAGATATATATATAAATACAGAGAACATGAAAAGGTGGAAGTTGCCATACCTACTCTAAGAGGCTAATTAATTATTATCTGCAGGAGGAAAAAAAAACCTTTGGTAGTGATAATCAAAATGGCCCATTTCAGACAAATTGACAAGAAGGTGTGAGGATACTGAACATGGGGAAATAGTAGGGCTGGGTCATTACACAAATTGAATCTATCTATTTCCCCATGTTCAGTATCCTCACACCTTCTTGTCAACTGTCTGAAATGGGCCATCTTTATTATCAATACAAAAGGTGGGGTTTTTTTGCGGATACAGACGAACACGGCTGCTACTCTGAAACCTGTTAAAGGAGAGTAATACCAAAGCAGATGGCACTGGCATGGGCAGAGCTGTCTCACAGTGATGATTTCATTAAAGGGGGGACTCTATGTCCTAGTAAAGAGGATAAGTGAAATAGAGGCTGTTGATAATGAGGAACAGTAGGAAGTTAAAAAGTCCCATTTAAAAATCACACAATGGAAGGTAATCAGCTCAGTATTGACACAATGTATAAGTGCTTATATATCAAAGCTAGAAGTCCAATTACTAATATGGGTGAAAAGAAATGCTTGGCATCTAATGGGGATATCAATATAATAGGCATCATTTTGTTGGTGGAAAGTTGGAGGAATGAGGATAATCAATGGGACGCAGAAATACCAGGGTACAAAATGCACAGGAATGATAGAGTAGGTCACATTGGTGTGGGAATGACATTATATGTTGAAAGCATAAAGTCAAATAATGTAAAAATCTTAAATGAATAAAACTGTGTCATTGAATCTCTAAGGATAGAAATTCCGTTCTTCAACAGTAAGTGTTTAGCAGTGGGAATACACTACTAACCATCTGACCAGGATGGTGACAGTGATGGAGAAATGCTGAGAGAGCTACAGAGTGTCCCTGCCAGCAGGTATATGGGATCTTGGGGAGCAATTACCACACAGGTGGGGTGCAAAATAATCTTTATTAAGAAAATGCAAAAAACAGGGAAAATTCAATAGTGAGGGGTATGGGGTTTAAGGTAGACAATTGGGGAGGGGTTTCTTTTAGCAAATAGTATAGGGGGTTTCAATAGTGGAGTACAATACAGTGGGGTACAATACAGTGGGTAACCAATTAACACTGAAGTATAAATGTAACAGGTAGCTAACAATTTTTATGTAAAGGGTGTGTCACAGCAGCATATAGCCAACTAACAGTTATGGGAAAAATGTGGTAAATAACCAACTCTAGGTAAAAATGTGACACAGTGGTATAAATGTAAAATGTGAGGTGTGTTAGAGAGGAAAAAGGGTAACCAATGGGGTTTTATGCTGGACTTCAGTAATACAATTGAGGTTTGGGGGCAATAGGAGGAAGGGACTAAAAAAAGAGAGAGAGAGAGAGAGAGAGGCAGGGGTAGAGGAATGAGGTTGGGGGATGGGAGAAGAGGAGCAGGTGAGCAGAGAGCAGAGGGAGATTCAAACTTCAGGAGACAAAGAGGGCAGGTAGGCTGCAGGTTTAAACAGCAGAGAGACTGAGGGGTATGGGGTGACTGGAGAGCTCGGGGGGGGGCAGCAGGAAGACAGACTTAACCACAACTATACAGAACACAGCAAAATCTTATCTATGATTTAACTTAACCAAGACTACACAAATTAGCAAGTAACAAAACACAATGCAAATTTTTTTAAACCTAACTTACAGAACACAACACAAACAATTCTCTAAACCTAACTTAACCACAGCTATGCAAAATGAAATTGCAACTTATCTAGACTAAGAACCTAATTCTAATAGATGCACCTTATGTTATGGGGAAGTTACAGAGGGCAGAGTGGTATATGCCCAGGATCCAGCTCTTAAGGAAGCCAAGGGATGATGGCTGCAGCACTGGATACAGCTGGAAGCAGAGAGCCTCGAGGCAAAGCCCACAGGAGCAGAGCTTAGCAGCGGCACAAGCTTATTTTTAGCAGCAAAGTGCTGCGGAGTTTAGGAGAGGTTTTAAGGTACAGATCAAGGTTTAACTTAAGTCTGGCTGCTGGGGGAAACAGAGCCAGCAGCTAAAATAATAAAATAAAAGCATAGAGAGTTTCACAGAGGGATTCTTACAAGCCCCAAAGGAAGCAGCAGTGCTAAAAGCAGCAAGATCATCAGAAGGCTAGGTACGGTCTTAATAATCAGGAGATCTCTCAGGCAGCAATTCGTTCTTCGTGGGTTTTTTTTTCAAAAACGGGGGTACGCTCAAAAATAAAACGAGAGCGGAGAAAGGACCCCCCCAAACCTCTGGCTGATCAGACCAGGCAGCAATGCAGAAACCTTTCTGAGGTCTGATCAGAAGATGTCTGGTTTTAAGGGCAAACTTAGGCACTCTCCTACCAGTACTTCTGATTGGCTCAGAGGCAGGGGAAAGAGAAAAAAAACAGGTAGCACAGAGACATGTCTAGGCAGAGTCCTGTGCAGTAGGTGACTCAGAAGCACATGAGGCCTATGACTCATGCCCAGGACCTTAAAAACACAATAGGCCTTGCAACTGGACATTGTCCACCCTACACCGAGCCCAGGTTTAACAAGGTGATAACAGGACTAACCCTTTGAACAGGGCAGTGGTCCCACTTAGCACAATTGGCCATCCCTTTGAGAAGGGCAATGGCTCTGCTAAACAGCTTAACAGTGAGGGAGGGGAGGCCACAGTAGAACAAAAACAAAATGGAGTATGGGGACAGCTGTAAGAGACAAAATGGAATAGGGGGATAGCTGTAACAGACACAGAGGTATCAAAATCAGAAGATGAAAGTGACCTGCAAGCAGAATGGGGATAATCTGAAAACATCATAAAAGAGGTTCAGATTAAACGTATATCCCAAATCAGCAAGGACAATAAGAGGACCAGAAATATGCCACCATGGCTAAACAGGAGAGTAATGGATGTCATTGGAGGCAAAAAGGCATCTTGTAAAACTTGGAAATCCGGTTCCAGTAAGAATAGTGGGAAGTAGCACAAAGTCTGTTACATTAAGTGTAAATGTACCATAAACAGGTCATTAAAGAATTTGAGAAGCAAATTGCTGAAGATGAAAACAAACAAACAAACTTTATATCTAGATCAGAAGTACAAAGTCTGTCCAAGAGGCAGCGGGGATACTAGATGACCAAGGTGTTAAAGAAGCACGCGAGGAAAACCAGGCCATTGCACAAAGCTATTTCCAAAGCTGACTGTGAAAAATTACAGGGAGACCTCACAAAATTGGGTGACTGGGTAACAAAACAGCAGATGAAATTTAATATTGCTAAGTGTCAAGTAATGCATAGAAGGAAAAATAGTCCAAAGTATGTATACATAATGATGGGTTCTAAATCAGCTGTTACTCCTCAGAAAAGGGATCTGGGAGTCATCGTGGATAGTGCAGAAAAGTGAATAGAGAAGTGTTATCTACCCTTCCTACAATACAAAAACCAGAGGTCACTGGATGAAATTCATAGGCACCAGGTTTAATATAACAAGAGGAAATACATTTTTTACACAATGCAAAATTAACCTGTGGAACTCATTTCCATGGGATAGTATATTTGTCAAAAGTATAGCTGTGTTTAAACTAAAGGTTAATGAGGTTGCTAGTTTTGTATCTATATAATATAGCATTCCAAACGTGTCCTAGCCATACTAGCACAATTTCTCCCGCCTACCTAGACTGGCTTAGTGAGCTCTCTTTGATGACATTAATGAGAAAAATAACTGTCTTATAGAAACACTTGGAAAACATATGAAGGTATCTGATCACCCATGAAACTATTTCATACTTCTGAAGTTTAGTATTTACTTAGTCTTCGATACTCAGAGGATTTGTTCTCACATTTTACCTATTTAGTCACTTTAATGGTTGATACCCTAGATGACCTCTGCGGGTTCAGGGTTTTTATTTGTTTACTTGCTTGATTCCAGGTTTACCAAATAACAAGCACTGAATTTGGTTATTTATATGCTATATCCATCTTGGGCATGCATTTACAGATGTTCTGTTCTGTTTTGTTATGTATGTATATTAAATGTCAAAACAATAAAATTAAGGGTTAAAGAAGGTTCACTCATTCATACTATGGCGTTCCACTATCCTCATTCTTCCTATTTCTCATTGCAATGGGAGAACCATTGGCTACGAGGGTTAGAGAGACTGACATAACATAGGGAATAACAACCAGTGCAGCTGTGTCAATTTAAACCTGCTAAGGATTAGCCCAATTTACCTAAATAAATACAACTGAATAGGAGACGCAAATGTAAAAATGCTGAGTATCTTCTTGCTATAACTCAGGAGGGCTGACAAGGACTTGGGCCACCTAAATCAGACCTTTCAGACCAGAACTGATTTATTGCCCTATCAATAACTCTCTCTAAAGCCTACATTTGTGGAGAGCTCTTCTCAGTGCCTCCTTGACCTCCTTGTTTCTCAGGCTGTAGATGAGGGGATTGATCAGGGGTGTCAAGACAGTGTAAAGGACAGAAAACACTTTGTTTGGGGCTCTGAGTGCACCGGTGTTTGGTAACATGTACACAGTAATTAGGGTCATATAGACAATTGAAACCACAATAAGGTGAGAGGAGCAGGTCGAAAAGGCCTTTTGCCTCCCAGAGGTGGAAGGGATTCTCAGGATGGTGGAGATGATATAAACGTAAGATGTCAGAGTTAAAAGAAATGGGGGGACAGTGTCTATTGATGAGAATATGAAGGTCACCAGAGTAACCAGACTGGTGTTGCTGCAGGAGAGCTTAATGACTGGTGTGAAGTCACAAAAAAAATGATCAATTTCATTAGGGCCGCAGAATGCTAATTGCGACACTAAAGATATTAATATGGTAATAAGTATGAAAGAACATATCCAAGATCCAGCTACTAGCTGAATACAGAATTTGCCATTCATATAATGGACATAGTGCAGCGGTTTACATATTGCTAAGCAGCGATCAAAAGACATCACAGCTAGCAGAAAACACTCCGTGTTCAGTAGGAGAGCAAAGTAGTAAAATTGCATGATGCATTGGCTGACAGAAATGGTCCTGCTTCCAGTCAGGAGACTGGCCAGCAGCCTGGGCAGTATGGTGGAGGTGTAGGAGATCTCCAAGCAGGACAAGTTCCCCAGGAAGAAGTACATGGGGGTATGAAGGTGCTGATCAGCCAGAGCTAGTGCCGCAATGAGCATGTTTGCAGCCATGGTGACTACATAGATCGCTAGAAATAGCAGGAAGAAAGGAATGCATAGTTCAGGGAGGTTCTCAGATCCCAGCAGGATGAATTCTGTGACAGATGTTTGATTTTCCCCTTCTCCTTTCTCCATGAGATGTACGGTGGTTTCCTCTTTCTCCTCTCTCTATTTGACATATCTAGTGATAGCAAAAAAGTAATAATTAGTTAGGGTGGAAGCTGTACCGTGAATCTGGGTGGATTTCCCTCCCTTTGATTCCCTAATAGTTCACACTACATTGTTTATATTCATTCACAATCAAAACAAAACAAAAAAACAAAAAACCTGTATCACACTCAGGCTTTGCACAGGAGTTTGGAACAGAGAATTCCCCCCCTCTGCTTGTCCAATAAAGCAACAACACAGTTAACTGATCGCCTTCTTCCCTTGTCCACATGTTTTTGTTTTTTTTCATGTATGGATTAATAGATTTTAAGGCCCCAAAGGGCTATTAGATCCTGTATAACACACACTGTGGTTTCCTCCAGTTCCCCGCACATTGAACTGAATAACTTGTGTTCGGCTAATGAAGATCTAGAAAAGCCTCCGGGCCAGATCTTTAAGGCTATTTAGCCACTTCTTAGGAATTTAAAAGAATCTAGGCTCCCAAGGAGTCTCAGCTTCAATGGGTGTTTATCATCTCAATGCCTTTAAATATCTGAACCTCCATCTTGATTGGACGGCATCAAGAGACAGGGAATCCACCACTGACCTTGGTTCTTTGTCCCATAGGTTAATCACCCACACTTTTAAAAATGTGTGTTTATTTCTCACTTAATTTGGTCTGACTTTAACTTCCAGCTATTGGTTTTTGTCCTTCCTTTGTCCACCAGTTTCAAGAGCTCTTTAGTGCTTGCTTTTTTCTCCCTATTCCCTGTAATCAAGTCATCTCTCAGCTTTGTTTTTGATAAGCTAAACAGAGGGGCTGTTTGAACTGTTTCTAACTATTAAGCATTTTTCTCCAGCCTGGCATCATTTTTGTGTCTCTTTGAGTTACAATCATCTGTGATCTTGCCACATTCTTCCTAAAATGCGAACCCCAGAACCAGATGCAATATTGCATTGCCTGTCTCACCAGTGCGGTAGAATCATAGAATATCAGGGTTGGAAAGGACCTCAGGAGGTCCTCTAGTCCAACCCCCTGCTCAAAGCAGGACCAGTCCCCAGACAGATTTTTGCCCAAGATCCTCAAGTGGAGCCTTCAAGCATTAAGATCCAAACCCTGGGTTTACCAGGCCAATGCTCAAAGCATTGAGCTATCCTTCGCTCTTGTAAAGAGAGGTGATTACACTTTCCTGCTCATTATTCCTCTGTTTATCCATCCTAGAACCACATCCATGGCATCATAGGGGGAGCTTATTTTGAGTTGCTCCTCCATCTGTGACTCCTACATTTATTTGTTGGGGGATAGGGTCATATGGACAGACACTCTAGGACATGACTGTGATTGTATCCAGCTAGTGCCTGCAGTGAGGGCAGGATACTGATCAGCAGCACAGAAAACAAGAGACTGTGTAGAGGTTCCTGCCCAAAGCACAAAGGAAACCCCCCAAGCAGGCACACATGCAGAATCCTCTCACTCTTATTGCACTCAATCAAGGAACATTAAGCCCTCTTATTATCGGTCATGAATTGTGAACTATTAGTTACTGATCAACTATTTAAGAAGTTATAAAAACATACAACCAATTATTAGCTCTCAGCTGTTGTTTGACTGTCATGTGTCAGTTGGGATGGAGCTGCAGACCAGCTCTGTGTAGCAAAAAAGCACAGCAGTAACATAGTACACTAGGCTACTCTCTCCGTTCGGTAACATCAGGAGCTCTGAAGGGATATAGCGGGGGGGGAAGAAAGGAAAGTGCACCCTTATATGGTTCTTAGATAATCCTATTACAACCACACACCTCATAATATCTCTGTGAGGTACAGCAATGCTGTTATGCACATTTTATGAATGGAAAGCTGAAACAGAGAGCAAAAGAGCCAGATATTTAAAGGTATTTTGAGCCTAGTGCAATTTTCAAAAGCAGCCAGTGCCTAGCTCCCAACTCACTAAGCATCTAAATATCTTTAAAAATTGGACCCAGAGTAACTTGATCGGAACTACACATTGATGCTGTGGCAGAGCAGAAAACAGAAGTCAGGTCTCCCAAACATCACCATAGTGCCCTACCATTGGACTATCCTTGCTCTTGAGTGCAAGAATTGAGAAGCAAACGGCCAGGCAAAGTTTGTTATGCAGGTGTCACTGCTTCCCAATCTATAAGGAATGCCAAGCCCCGTACAGTTCATTTATAATGTGCAACCTTTGCGTATGTGGTGCTCAGCACCTCACAAGAAATGCTGAGCAGCTTCAACTTCAATCGTAATCCATGGAGAAGATTCTCAACAAGAGACTTATAGCATCTCCCAGGACTGGGCAGGGAAGGTGAATCTTAAGAAAATGATGGACTGCCATGCAGAAAGATAAGAGAGAGACAGATAGAAAGAAGAGAAAAGAAGGATATAGAGATAGAGGGATGTGTAAGGAGAAGGGTGGATAAAGCGAGATTTGGGTCACAGAGACAGATACTTTTAAAGTTTAGATAAATCTGTAAAGAACTCAAAAGAGAGATGAACTGATAAATAAGTAGATAGATAGATAGATAGATAGATAGATAGATAAGAAGTTTAACATATAGATCTTCTTTATGTTTCATCCACTTCTCTAGCACTATCATGATGAGATGTTTAAGTCCTCATTTAAGCAAAGCTGCCAGGAGGTGAGGACCCTGTCTACTAGGAGTGTTCTTTTTAGTGAAGTAAAGTCTGATGAAGAGTTTGAGGGTTTGCTCTAAGACTGGTAAAACTCACCTTTAATCCTGAGCATGAAGCAGCGACATCTCCATCGACGGTGAGTGGGTTTGGTCTCACAGTCAGACTTGTCTTCTGCTCAGGAGACACTTATATGTTGTGGGGGGATGTCTCTTTCTCCTGTAGCCCAGCATGATTGTTTGCCTCACTCAAGTCCTTGTATGACTCCCGCTCTGGATCCTTGCAGGATTTATCAGGTACAGCAGCCTCTCTCTGGCCTTTCCTGCTGCTGGGATCTCCCTGGGGCCCTACTGCTGATTATCATTTACAATTACCTTCATAGTGGAATTAACATTGTGTTGTTGGTTAAAACAATGAAACACCAAAGCTGATGCCACAAGTATTCAAATTCCAGCAGAAATCTCCTCTTTCCCCCCATGTGCAGTGTCTGTTCCAAGAGCCCCTGAGAATGAGAAATAAATTTCCATGTCTTTAGTAATAACATATGACCATTAATAGATCTCACAGCATTTTATACTGCATGGCAGTATTTTATCCCCATTATACAGATCTGGAAACTGAGGCCAAGGAAAAGGAAGTGATTCCCAAAGGGTTGCGAAAGAGGACATTGTCATAGGTGGGTGTACCTTCCAGACTTCCTCAGTCAAAGTGTATCACCATGGCTTCTGGACCACACAGACTGAGACTCTTTGTCTATTAATGTTCAAAGATTTGTGTATGTGTCACAGGGATTTGTGTTGCTGCCCATCTCTGTAGTAACTGAGCAAATTCAACATGAAATTGACATTAATAGCAAAATCCCTTCTATATTTAATGCAGACTCTGGCTTTTTCCTCTTTTTGGGGTCGGGGGGTGGGGAAGAAGCCCTCTGCTTTGGGGTGTGTTTTTGGTATTGATTTTTTCTACTATATTCATTCTCTTTTTGTGGGTGAAGTTTTGGTTGGAGTTTTGAGAATACAAGGTGAAGTCATTTTATATTGTTAAATACTATAGAATCATACAATCATAGAAATTAGAGTTAGAAGAGACCTCAGGAGATCATCTAGTCCAACTCCCTGCTCAAAGCAGGCCCAATTCCCAACTAAACCACCTCAGCCAGGGCTTTGTCAAGCCTGGCCTTAAAAACCTCTAAGAATGGAGATTTACCACCTCCCTTGGTAATGTCCTGGTCAGCCCCTGCAACAATCACCAAAAGCACAAGGGGTGTTATAATTGACTATGATGACTCCTTAAGGACTAAAATAGATACGGGATCCCCATTGCACTGGGTGCTGCACGCACACAAGGAGATAAACTCCCTGCCCCAGAACATTTCCAACTGAAATAGATAAAGGGGGACTTGGGACAAGACAGGCCAATGGCTTGGCTGAAATCCCACCTGAGATGAGAATAAATAGCAGAAAACAGGTGTTCTGATTTCTAGCCCCATGCCTTACTTGCTGGAGCACAGTGTGTCAAGGTTCCTTCCCCACTCTGAACTCTAGGATACAGATGTGGGGACCTGCATGAAAACCTCTAATCTTAACTACCAGCTTAGATCTGGTTTTGCTGTCACCACCCAAATTATTTATGAGTCATTTGGGAAACTCTGTCTATCTCCCCCTTCAGAATATCTCCCTCCCAAGTACTATAACCCTTCCCTGAGTAGCCTTGAGAGATTTCTCTACCAAGTTCCTGGTGAACACTGATCCAAACCCTTGGATCTTAGAACAAGGAGAAATTAACCATTCACCGTCCTCACCCCGCCAATTCCTGGTGAGTCCAGATCCAACCCTCTTGGATCTTAAAACAAGGAAAAATCAATCAGGTTCTTAAAAAGAAGACTTTTAATTAAAGAAAGAAAGGTAAAAAGCATCTCTGAAAAATCAGGATGGAAAATAACTTTACAGGGTAATCAGATTCAAAGAGCCCAGAGGAACCCCCTCTAGCCTTAGGTTCAAAGTTACAGCAAACAGAGGTAAACCCTTTAGCAAAAGGAACATTTACAAGTTGAGGAAACAAAGATAAAACTAACAGGCCTTGCTGTTACTTACAAGTTTGAGTTATGAGAGACTTGTCCAGAAAGATTTAGAGAGCCTGGATTGACATCTGGTCCCTCTTAGTCCCAAGAGCGAACAACCGCCAGAACAAAGAGCACACAGACAAAAGCCTTTCCCCCACCAAGATTTGAAAGTAGCTTGTCCCCTTATTGGTCCTTTGGATTAGATGTCCTTAACCCTGAGCTTCTTAACCCTTTCCAGGTAAAAGGATTTTGGTGTCTGTAGCCAGGAGGAATTTTACAGTATTGTACACAGGAGGGCTGTTACCTTCCCTGTATAGTTATGACACAGTGTAAGCCATGTTGGGTCACATAAACTCTCCATAGCTTAAGCATTAGACCACTGGGCTTGTAAGCCAAGGGTATCTTGACAATTTGCAAAGACTAATGGAGAATCCGAGGATCACAGGCAACAGGCTGTCACAAATGCAATAGGCTTCTGACAAGGTCAAAAGATTTAGGAATATTATTTAAAATGCATTGGTGGAAAGTGAGAAGGGAGAAAAAGAATCTTTTATATAATAACTGAATACATAACTTTTGTTACTGGGCTGGTTGGTCACTTGTTAGCTGGTTTGAAATTCTGCAGGAAAAGTAGATTCTGAAGAGATTACACATAGTGAATCAGTAGTTTGTACCAGAGCCCACATAAATCAAGCATTTTTCAGACTGAGGGTTTTCAGTTTTTTTGGAAAAAATCCTGATTTTTTTTTAATTTTCTATTAGCAATATATTTTATATATATACTTGAGGAGATTAAAGATGATGGAGATATATATCATGCGTGAGTTTAATGGGAGACTTTCAGAACATTTTCATAAGACTAGAAGAATTAATGAGGAAATCTAATAAATCCAGAATAGAACATTCTTGTGGTTATATCTCAAACTACCTTACAAGTATTCAGAAAATGTCTGAAGATTTATTTAAAAACACTCAAGAGGAAAACAGAAAAAAAAGAAAACACATTTTATTGCCACTAAACACTGTACAGTTGGTAATTTTTTAGATCATTTGTTCTGTTCTGGGAAAGGTTGTGATGCTCACAGGAAGAGTAGCCTGATGCAGATCCCTTTAAGGTCAATGGGAACCTTTCCCTTGGTCTCAGTGGAAGGTAGACTTGTTCCTCAATTCTTCTTTGAAAACTCTGAAACTCAGCTGAGGGTTAATGTAAACAAATCCATAAAGATAGAGTCAGGGATTTTCAAAGCAGCATAGGAAAAGTAGGAACCAAATCCCAATGCAACTAAACAGCTGTTCCCTGGTATGCAGTAGGTGCTGGGTAGAGGGGAAAGAGTCGATAAGTGGGGCCCACAGACCCCCTGGAGTTCCCTCACAGACCCCAAGGGTCCTTGGATCCTAGCTTGAGAAAGAAGGGAACCATCTAAGTCAGTCTGACTAGTGATTTATTCCCATTTCAATTAATTTCTCTGAATTCATAGGAATAACCTACATTTTGGCAGAATTCTCCTCAGGGCTTCGTTGACCTCTTTGTTTTTCACGCTGTAGATGAGGGGATTGATTAGGGGTGTCAAGATAGTGTAAAAGAATGAAAACATTTTATTTGGGGCTCTCAGGGCCCCAGTTTTTGGTAACATGTAGACAGTTATTAGGGTCCCATAGAAAACTGTCACCACGATAAGAGGAGAGGAGCAGGTGGAAAAGGCCTTTTGCTTCCCAGAGGTGGAAGGGATTCTCAGGATGGTGGAGATGATATAAACATAAGATGCCAGAGTCAAAGGAAATGGAAGAACGAAGTCTATGGAAAAGAAGATGAGGGTCGCCATGGTAACGAGAGAAGTGTCACTGCAGGAGAGATTAGTGACTGGGGTGAGATCACAGAAGAAATGATCAATTTCATTGGGGCCACAGAAGGCTAATTGTGACATAAAAATATTAATATGGATAGAAAAACGAGTGAAATTAACCAAGATCCAGCTGCTAGTTGCATACAGAACCTGCCATTCATAAGTGTTGCATAGCGCAGGGGTTTACATATCGCTAAGTACCGATCATAAGACATAACAGCTAACATATAACATTCAGCAGTTGCTAGAAAACCAAACCAATAAAATTGAACCATGCAGCCCGTAAGAGAGATGATTCTGTTCCCTGTCAGGAGACTGGCCAGCAGCCTGGGCAGGATGGTGGAGGTGTAGCAGATTTCCAAGCAGGATAAGTTCCCCAGGAAGAAGTACATGGGAGTGTGAAGGTGCTGATCAGCCACAACTAGTGCTACAATGAGCATGTTCGCAGCCATGGTGACTATGTAGATCCCTAGAAACAGCAAGAAGAACAGAATTTGCAGTTCAGGGAGATTCCTGAATCCCAGCAGGATGAATTCTGTGATGGACGTATGATTTTCCCCTTCTTCTTTCTCCATTCTCCATGTGCTGCAACTAGTGATTAAGAAAAAGTACTGATTTGTTAAGGAGTTTGCTGTACAATGCTGTGGTTTCCTTTTATCTGATTCATTATAAATTGAGTGTGCCAATGAAGACTAGGGTTTATATTCCCTCCCAACTGAGGAACAACTTCTCACCCAGGTGTTGCACAGATATAGGGACAGATTTTCCCCACCATCCCAGCCAAAGATCAGCAACACAATGAATTTCTCACTTTTCTATGCCCGTTCAACTTCTTTCATTCACCAGTTCATGGACTTCCAGGCTAAAAGGGACCATTAGCTCATCTCATCTAACATCCACTATAACCCACACCAAAGAATGTCCCCAGCTAGTCCTGCATTGAGCTCAATTAACTGTGTTTTATTAAAATATATTTTCAAAAAAGCAGCCAGAGCCAGATATTTAAAGATATGTAGGGATCTAATGGGATTTTCAAAGGCATCCAGGTAACTAAAACTCATTGATCTGAATGGGTGTTAGGCAGGTAGCTACTTTTTAAAATCCAAGTATGCACCAAAATACCTTTAAAATTCTGGCCCAGGGTGACTTGCTCAATGTTGTACAGAAAGGCGGTGGTAGAGCAGAGAATAGAACCCAAGTCTAGTCTAGAAACCAAATGACTAGCTAGTTCAGGGTTTCTGAAACAGGTTGCCACTTGCATAGGGAAAGCCCCTGATGGGCCGGGCCAGTGTTTTTACCTGCCCCGTCTGCAGATCCAGCCAAACGTGACTCCCACTGGCCGCGAATCGCTGCACCAGGCCTACGGGAGGTGCTGGAAGCGGTGCAGGCCGAGGGATGTATTGGCTGCCACTTTCAGCAGCCCCCATTTGCCTGCAGTGATGAACTGCGGCCAGTGGGAGCCGCGAACGGCAGGACCAGCGGATGGGGCAGGTAAACACACCAGCTTGGCCCACCAGGGGCTTTCCCTCCAGAAGTGGTGACCCCTGTTTGGGAAACCCTGAGCTAGTGTCTTAACCACTGGGCTACCCTTCCTCTAGAGAGCTAAGATGGAGCATTAAATGGCCAAAGAAAGTTTGTCCCACTGGTGCCACTACTTAATCTGTAAGGATTTCCAGTCTCTATGCATTTCAAATGTAGAACCCTTTCCTGTATGGTGCTCAGACCCTCCCAGGAAATGCTGAGGGCTCTCTGCTCCCTCTGAAATCCATGCAGAAGACACACAACAGAAGATACATAGCATCTCACAGGTCTGATGTGGGCAGGCGCATAGGAATCTGCACTAGAGGAAGGGCTCGGTAGGCAGCTGAGAAACACTTGAAAAACTGAGGAGAAAGGTGGAGAAAGGTTTCTGAGAAAGTGATGTGATGTCCATGATAGGGAGACAGACAGATAGAGGGATGAGTAAGGTGATTGATGAATAGACAGTGGAGTTTTTATGGGAACTCTTAGAAGTTTAAGTTGATAGGTAGATAGATGTGTAAGGAACTCAACAGAGATTTATAGATTTCTAAGTAAAAAGATGGAGGGATATGAAAGGGATTTGGTAGAGGGAGAGATAAAACGACAGAAAGAGACTGTAGAAGAGGCTTGATATAGGGATAGATTTAAGAGCTTAGAAGGGTGCATAAAT